>OZ010674.1:28273308-28938308 GCA_963932185.1 Troglohyphantes excavatus
CGAGGAAACACCTGAACTGGCACCCAACGCCTTCAATAGACGTCGGGACTTTGGACCCCGATCAGATTTATCGTGCACCAGTCCCGTATACACGCCAGTATAATTTGTTGGATATTCTGGACGACTTTCTAGTTTTTTTTGTAGCGAAGCTGGCAACCCTCCGATCGCAAGATCACTACTTTTTTACTTTTCTATGTCAAGTCCATTTCACGGATTCGAACCACCAATCCTCTGATTAGTAGCTGAACGCCTTACCAACTGAGCAACTGGGGCTCGTTGACTTATATACTCCCATTAACAACGAAAACATATTAGAATCTATTGTAAATTATAATTTAAAAAATATTTGAAACTTAAATACTGAAAACGTAAGATACTTGCTAAGGAGAACATAAATCCATACCAATAGTAGCGTTACAGCTTTCTTTATAAATGTAACACTCATATTATATGTGATAACTGCACCGCGTATAATACATGGAATTTACACATCCGAATAATTATACAACCATGCATCTTAAATTCAAAAAAGTTCCATTAGGATTTGAGATGTAAATATTTTTCAACTATACCAAACAATATAGTACAATCTCTCCAAAGTATTTGAATAAATAAATAGAATACGTATCTGCAGAAACAGAGAATTCCCCTTTCACAGATTCTTTCATCTTTATTATTATTTCGTGAATAAATAATTCTTGTATGGTGTTAATGCTTTGAAGTTTTAAAACAGACTTTGGATTTCACGAAACAAAATAATTCTTATATGGATAAAGATAATAGGCAGTTGTCATTCGCGTAATAAGAATAGCAATGGACAAATATCTAACTTCAAAATGTGGTTTAAATGTTAAAAAATAAAGAAGATGTTGAGTTGCACTAAACCCTTGGGATTATATTTGATATTTTAATCATTATGCTTTACAACTTTAAAATGTAAAAATAATATTTATAAGTGTAATCGCATTTTAGGTTATAAATTTAATCATTGTTCTGTACACTTTAACGAATTTATTGAAACATTTAGAGGATATTTTATCTGAATTATATACCAGAAAAAGTATAATTTTCTGCTAAATTTAGTAATGGTTAAATATAAAAATATATCAGAAATTGTCAAATTTGTCAAGTTGTTTTCTTTGCAAAATAATTTGCGTTACATTTTCAATGCAAGCAATTTTTATATATATTTTTTAATTTTAATTATTTTAATAGATATGGAATCCCAAAAATAAAACATCTTAACGCTTTAGATTAAAAAAAATATTTCAACATCGAATATTATTATGAATGTAAACTTTATATACATTGCGCGAAACACTGGAAATGTGGAAATCTATGAATGACTTAAGTCGTTCAGTACCGTCACAGGATTAATATATATATATATATATATATATATTCTTTTAGTTTGTATGAGTACTCCAGATGCAAAAACAGCTATATGCAAGAAAATCTCTTTTGGGTAAATCAAGAAAAACTGCCAAAACGTAATTATTGTTAATAGATTATTATTGTGTTTTGTAAAAATGAAGAAAAATGCAATAATTTTTCAATAAAATGTGCAATTTATCAGATTACTGAATAATTTATAATCTAAATTTTAAATTCCACATAACTTATTTTGCAACTGGATGAATTTCCATCTTGTTTTGTTCAAACAGCAAAAGCCTTAATATCCACATTTAAACCAATCCGGAATCACGTTCACTATTGCTAACATATACACCAGATATAACTGCTGTTCCATCTGCATAAAACTTGATTAGCGTAGATATAGCTACTTTTTGCTTTCGAGTGAATTCTTTTTGAATTATTATTAAATAAGGAATTTTGTTTCACTTTAATGTTTTAAAATTGACGCCAAAGTTATGAAGTACCAAATGATATCAAAATCTCATTAAAAAATTGGATATAACTCCTTTTGCATTTGGGCTGCTCATATATAGATTCCTCCACGAGTTTGTATATACAGTAGAACTCCAATTGTTATGATCCATCCGGATAATGAATTATCCGAATAATTGGATAATTCACACAAAAGTCTATTTTTTAGTAAAAAATCGAATTTTGCTTTGACATGTAATGTATGGTATGTAATTTGGGTATGTATTGAAACAATTTTTTTATCATTTGCCATAAGAAACTTATAAAATGTGGACTTCGCCGATTTCTTTTTTTCTCGAACTATTAATAACCAGATAATTGGCAATCCTCGAAGCGATCCGGATAACTGAAGTTCGGATATTTGGAGTACTCGCACAGGTTTGAACCTTGAATCCTTTTGATTCGCAGCCAACGCCTTTAACCACTGGGCTATCCGGCCCCCCCATATTAACTGTACAACACGGTTATTGTCTGAAGTCAAATTTTTGCTTCTAACTGGAAATTATATAAAGGGATCTCATACAGGTACATCTACATCAGCTGGCAGAGTGTATTACGTGATCCGAGAACCAATCACACGTATGAAGCCGATCCCGTGAACATCACCAAAGAAGTCGAGGACTCATTCGCCGATCACTCCTACTTGCACAAGTGGAAGGAGTGCTGCTTGGCAGCTGCCAACTGCTGCGATCGCATGCTCACTACACCCCGCAAGACAGACAACGGTAAGAGTTGCCTGTGTCATGCAAAATTCCATAATTAAACAAAACTGTTATTTATAAATCTGCTGGATGCGTTGTAATACAATCAAACCTGTTTTTGTGCGGTGGATAGGGACCTCATTAAAAAATTCGCACAAAACTTCCCGAGTAGCTATAAAAATAGTTTTCGCAACACAATTAAAAAATATTTTTATGCGGTGGATAGGGACCGCATAAAAAAAGTCTCAAATAGAAAATAACTCAAAACCTTACGAAATAACTAGGAATTGCTTTTTTAAACGAAATCACGACACGAGTCTTGACAGCTATTTGGAATCTCGCCAAACCTTTTGGAATCCGATTTAGAAAATACACATGCGAATATTTTTAAATATTTTATTTACATATGTATTTATTTTTCACATACAAAACTTTTCAAAACGTATAACCATTATCCTTCGTAGTCTGACAATACGCAAACTTGGATCAAAATCGCTCTCGTCACTTGAAGATACTACCTCGCACTCGTTTAGAGTTGACTTTATTTCAGTTACCATGTAGTCGGTGATCAGTTTTTGCGACGACTGTTGTTTCACTAGACGCTTGTATATATCTCGGTAGTCAGATAATCAATTATGTTCCAATTTGATTGAAATTTTCATATACCGCATGATTTCATAGGATAAAAAAAACTTAAATTTTTTAAACCTCTTTTTAAACTAAAATATAAAAATTGTGAAGTTGCTTTCTACAAAAGTAGTTTACTATATATTTTCAATGCATGTGCATTATATATTTTAGTTTTTATCGTTTTAATAGATATAGTTACCAACGAACACCCCAACGCTTTAGGGTTGAAAAATATTTTGATATCGGTTATTTTTATGAATTTAAATTGTTTGTGTGTTGTTAGAAAAACTGGAAATACATAGACGACTGAAGTCATCCAGTTGAAAGAAAGCATCGGGAATTAAAACTCACACCAAATACTTTAATACACATGTTAGTTTATGTATTAACCACAAACAATCTTGTAGGTGTAATGCCGACCTTAAATAAATAAATTAAAATTTAATTTTGTGTTAATTTAAACACCCAATTTGTATAAACATTGAGTAATAGTTTGTATTAATTTATATTTGTATATTTGGTAACAGTGACTTGTTTTTGAAAAAAGCATTTAATTTTAACACTATAACTACGTCTTCAAGTCTACGTCTATGGCTCTGTACGTATATGGGGCGTATATGTACCATTCTAGGTTAAAGAGCTCCCATATAAGTTTTTTTTTTACCGAAATCCAAACTCCCTAAGGCAAACATTTTATGTAACCACATAAGCAAATAACTGTTTTCCCTCTATGAGTAGAAAATTCTGGCTTGAAAAATTTTCACAACCATCCACGAACCTGCTTGGGATTTAAAATACAACTGAGGTTGGCAATGTTTGTTCAGTCGGTACCTTTTTTGCATTTCAAATCCGTCAGTTCAGAGTTGCTCCGACGAAAAATGTCTGTTTTTTCAATATCCTTTTCGACACGCTCGAATGTTTGAATAATGTTTAGTGTGTCTAAAACATGCTTTTCGTTTATTCTAGATGGACCCCATTGTCCCCGCACTTGGGACGGATGGCAATGCTGGGACGACACACCTGGTGGGTCCACAGCCAAGGACACTTGTCAAGGTCACATATACTTCGAAAATGAAGCCCCGTCTTGCGCAAGTGAGAATTCTAAGAATACATTTTATTTTTTTACTGTTGTGAAATGAGTGCGTTGGCTTAGTTAAAATGTACTAATACACACAAATATGTTTTAACTTTAAATTTATACATGTTAATTTTTAGAATGTTAAGGGAATTAATAACCAGCTTCAAAACTTGGCTTTCAAATTTTGGACATATAATCAAAACAGTTGAAGAACAGTCTTTTGACGGAGAAGTCATCGTTTATCATGAACGAATTGAGGAAACAATTAACTGTAACTTATTTTTTATGTACATTATTTCTCCTTGTACTCAAGTGGGTGCGAGGTACCATATTTTGCTTTGTGAAACCTATTCGTGTTATCTTATTTGTAACTGTGTTAGTTTTGGCCTGCATCTTCAAATCTATGTTAAGAGAAGGGTGCTTATGTTAAGAATATTTATAAAATACTTTTAAAAAATACCCTCTTATTAAATCTACTAATAATATCTTTAAAATATATATTCTTACTGAACGGCTAAAAATAAAAACTTTGGATCCTCACACTGCACACCATGAGAAGAAATTTCAATTAAACAAAATTATACATCCTCACTCCTGTCAAACCGGAAGACATTTTTTATTTCAAATCATCACAGCACGCATTCGAACTCGAGCACCCGAGTTGCACTAAAGCATTTTCCGATCGCTAACGATTCTTACTTCAAACAAACGGTTTTTCCATGGTCACAACGCGCCTAATGGAAGACAGCCGCCTGTTCAAAGAAGACGACAACATTAGTACGAGAACTCAATCGCCGAGATATTCGACATCTCAGGTTGAGTATCAATACCCACCAAAGAAACACACCGTAAAAGTTAAGCCTATTACAGCTTCTCAGATGTCGAAACTCAGTTGGACTAACTTCTCTCCGTTTATCCGATGAAAATTCTCTACAAATGGCTGAAATACAGGAGAGATGCAAGTTCCAGATCGAAACTTATTTTGGTCGCATTAAGGTTTCTCCAGGGAACGAAGAAGAAGAGAAAGTCATTCCCAAAGTCCTGGTGAAGTTTAAGCTGTGGACCACTTCCGACATTCCAACAAGAAAAATAAGCTTATGAAACTAGTAATCAAAGGACTGCCATCCAACGTTGATCAGTCAAGAATAAAAGAGGCCTTCAACAATTGTGGCTTCCACGTGGCAAAGATCTCGCATATGACGAGCTCTCGAACCAAGTCTCTGATACTACTGTTACAGATATAACTATATAAGTTGGTGACTGGAGGAAGGTCTTCGAGGTCAAAGTACTGCCAATTAAGATGTAAAGTTATTGCCCCACCGATAGAATAAATAAGAAAACCGAATCGCAAAATGTTTCCGATGTCAGGAATGGGTACACGCCTCTCACCTGTGCGTAATGGCGATCTGTTGCAGATTCTGTAATGGAGATCACGACAGCAGAGTATACAGTAAGCTTAAATCTGAACCCTGTGTATGTAGAAACTGTTGCGGCTCCCCCCCCCCCCCCCCCCCAAGATCATTTCTTGGTTGTAAACAGAGGCAAAAAATGCGCAGACTCTCATACCTAAGAATGATATGCTGCTTCCACCCTCCACTACCCCGCTCTGTATGCTCATGGGCTGTTTGGCTTGAGCCTCGCCGAATAAAAGGCGAGGAAAAGTAGGTGCGGATCTGGGTCTGTACCCTCCACCTCCGATTTGGTACCTCCAGCCGTTCCAGATGCAATTCCCAATAACCCTAATTAAGATATTGTTTTACTCCATGCAATGGAAAACTGCAGAATATTATAGTTGAGGTTTTCGGCAACGTAGTAGATTTCTGCAAGAATGTTGATGTAATTGACGATAAGTCGTCAAAGAAGTTAAGTTAAAGTAATTCTTTAATATTTTTTCGAAATAGGCATTGATCAGATAAGCCCCACCTCCCGGCGAAACAAATGTCAGCTTTTTAGATCCTATCCTCTCATTGAGAAATCACCGGATTCGCTGTAGTTGCTACGAATTTGATGTCTATCAAAGTTCAAGTTAGATGCCTAACAGTTATGTACGACCTCCGATGTTTGGTGATAAAAAAGACATATCTGATCAGAAGGTACGAAGCCTCCGCGTAAACATCGAGTAAAAACCCACATTAAAGAAAACTATTTATGAAATGTGGGCTTAATTAGGGAGGGGGAAGGTTTTTTTATATGCAAATAATGTAAAAATATACAGATATTTTTTATATAAATTTGTTCAAATATAACCATAAATTGCCTCCAGCAAAACACAAAATACTACAATTCTTGTAACTGCAAAAGCAGTTGTTACAGTTTAGTAAAATGCATAACTTAAATAACTTATAATTTATAACCACGAAAGAAAACTACTTATTTCAACTAAAACTTGTTTTCTGTATCAAAAAAGTAACTTAATTTGAAAATAAAATTCCTTACTATTGCTTTGCTTCTTAGTTTCATTATTTATTATTTTTTTCCAGGATTACGAAAAAAAACACGAAAATCTCTGTTTGTTGTTTTGATAAATTCAATCACGATCAAACGAAACTCGTAAACTTTCTGCGACAGATTACTTTTTTCAGACACTGCAAATACATAAAAGATAATTAATCAAATTATTTTCACCAAACCCGAAAAACACGAATTCTGAGGGGATAGGCTGAAATTGAGCGCACTGAAGATTATTTTACGCTTCAAGAATTTCGGAAATTAAGATAAACATACCAAGAAAGTTTCTGCAGAAAATTAAATGCACTTAATCCTTGTCGAACATCGAAATTGGAGATATATAGAGATGTCATATTAAATAATTGAGTTTCGAGCTTGATTTGACGCATGGGAAAATTCTTCCCAGAACAGTTTTTTTAATTAGAAATGTTAAATGTATCGCCGAAACTTTTTATGAAATATATTTATAAATAGAGAATGATTTATAGCTTTAATTTAAAATATAATTTATTATAATAATAAATGAATATTTTGTTTTGACGTTAACACATTTTAAAAATTACTATTAAAATATTGAGGGAGATTCGAGCCCTAACTTCAGAAAAAAAATGATGTTTTGTTTTTGCATAAAGGAAGGACAGGAAGGACGTGTGCACGAAATGTCAAAGCAGTTCAAAAAAGAGTACATGTATTTTTTGCATGTTTATATACCATTTTACATCCACCTACATACTTTTCGTCTGCAACATTCTTCGTTAACTCAAAATATTTTTTTGTTAATTTTGGCCATGCTTAAAATGCTAACGCTTTGTAAAAAAATTACTTAAAACTAAACTGTTAATAGTTTTTGAAACTTTAATATTTGTTTTATAAACGTGTAAATTGATATTTCAATTAAGTTAAAAATTATTTTTTTACGAATTATTGAACATAAAAATTTGAATAGTTTTTAGTTTATGAACTTAAAATAAGTTTTGAAAACAACTTGAAAAAATCTATTCATACGTCTGTAGTATATACTTTGGTGTTATTTAACCTAATTAATTATTTTTTAAAAATTAAAGGAGGGGAAGTAGTTAAAAAAAACCTATTTAAGCCTGAAAAACGCAAACAAAAATCTTTGTATATTATTCAGAAAAAGATGTTGTGATAATGCAAAATAAATGGTATTTCTGAATCCCTTATCAAAAATATTAGGATTTGGGGCTCGGATTTCTTTCGAATACAAGAGTGTAGATTGGACTAAAATGGTTCACATGACGGATAATATTTTAATTAGACAATTTATATGAATGTATCTTGCACATTTAAATCACAATAGTGATTTATTTGTTTGTGATAAATTACAAATTAAGAAACAAAATATGCAATATTATTTTCGTTTCACTGGTAAACTTTGTAATAACTTAACCAAATTCAATTGTAGAGTTTCAATTTTGGCCAAAACACCAATTGCATTAAAACGTTTTAAAGAGCTATTTTATTATTACAAAATAAAGACATACTACCTATAGTTTTTAGAAATTTCTTATATAATATTTCACAATTTATGTAACAGTTTAATCCTGATAGATAACTAAATACTATGTAGCCTGCAATAATAGCAAAACATATGGGTTTTGAATTACAATAATTATGAAAATCTCCAATTTGTATAAACGTGCATTATTGATAAATATTCCAAGTGTAGTCGTTTTCCAATATCCTGTTTAACAATTTTAAAGTCCACTTCAACAACTTACAAAAGAAAATAAAGATGAAGTAAACTTTATTAAATATACTATATTTTACACTAATTTCAAATAGCGGTGAATGAGTTATATTTTTATCATCCATTCCTCATTTGAATATTCCACTATTAAACTCAAACGTTTGGAACTCTATTTAAAAATAATTAATTTTTACGTTATTTTTTTGTATGTCAGTTAATTATTTGTAAAATATTAAAATAACGTAGACAAGAAAACTTGATTTTAAAAAGCACTTTTTCTTTTATAGTTGTACTATTATCAGCTCACAAAGAAGTTGTTAATAATACTTGAAAGCACCTTTTAAACTACTTTTGATGGATTATTAGCATTACAAACTTTGACTGTACCGCTAATTAGTTATACAAAAAAGTCCTCTTTTTATAAGACTAAAAAAAACACGATATTTTAAAGATTCGTGAATATAAGCAAAAAAAATCTCTTTTTATATTCCATTGACCAATTCTCTCTGAATAACTTCCTGAAAAAGAACATTTCAGAAGACGATTTACTGTACACATTTCCACTTTTTATCTTTGACATTGGAGGAAATTATTTGTTCCACATAATTTTTTATTCATAGTTCAGGATACTTTTGACAAAAGTTGGGAAAAAAGATAATGGATGTGCTTTCATGACATGCGCTTCTTGAATCGCTGGTGCATTACAATATTTTTTTACCAAGGTTTGCTCATTTAGTTCACGTTTTCTTTTTTCTATAGAAACAGTTTATGGAACAGGTAATGACTTTTCTTTGAAATCCCAAATGAAAAAGAAGGGAGGATGTTAAAAAAACGAAGTTTTAGAGTGTTTGCTAAAGTTCATGTAAAATATATGTTCAGTTAGTCTTAGAAATTTAAAAATTTCCCAATCAGTTTAAAATAGTTTTGTATTTTATCTGTGTCCTTTTGAAAACTACTTGGAAAAAAAATAATTAATAATTTATCTTGAATAGTTTCTCCGAAAAGTTATAGATACTGGAAATGATGATAAATAACATAATAATTGAAATATATGATAAGATGAAATATTTAGGATATATAATACATTTAAATTTTTTCCTTATGTTTCGAAATAAAATTTCTTTAGGAACCTTCTTTTTTTTCAAAAAGGCTGATTTTATTCTAATAATAATAAGGAACGCGCAATAAATTTAAATGTTAAGGGAGTCAATTTATAATTTCAAAAATATTATAATTGTTTTATGGTTTTTCAATTACTACGATTGATATTTTGTCGTTTCAAAATTCTAACGTTACTCTTCACGTAATATGGAATTTTATAAAGTTATACACTCTTAAACAAACGATCTCTGGATCTGAAGCATTGTATTTCGAAAGAAAAAAGTTCATTTGACAAGGTAATTTTACAGTTAATAAAATTTCGAGTTGTAGATGGCGCCACAATGATAACTTTTTGTTTGTTTACAAAGCGCGCGCGCACTTTATACACTACTAAGTTGCTTAATATTTTATAGTTTTGGCGCATCTTCAGTTCACTGTCTTTCAAATAACACCTTGATCATAAAAATTGGTTATATCGTTTAAAGAATCTGTCACAAAATACGTTACTGTCACAAAATATGGAGTTGCCTATTAAATATATAGATAAGCAAAATTTTGAATCCCAGCTTTTTAGAATCTTCTGCACATCTACGAAGTCGTAATCTCAAATAGATTTACCATTTTTTATGCATTTCGGGCATAAATATGTTTGAAAGCTTGAATTGATCGAATAGTTGGGGAGAGTGGGATGACTGACAGTCAGCGGAATGGGAAAAACGCGCTTGTTCCTAAATATAACAATGTAATTTAATTCTAATTTTAATGGTAATAGGTCTAATAATAGAAGACTGCGTAAATATAAGACTGCGTATTTAATAAGTAATAGGTATAATAGGTAAGTATAAGACTCACTTATTTTATATAGTTCCAGCTTATGCAACATTACAAGAATTTTTGTTCGAAATTTCTTCTTTTAGTATCTAAAAAGCAAATGTCAATCCTTATTCTTTTGAGCGATATTTTCATATATACCATTCTAAAAATAAAAATATGTTATTAAGCTAAGAACATAGTATGTTGTTTATAAACCAGTAGTTAAGTTAAATAGAAATTATCAGGATTTAGGAAAGGAGTTACGCTATCAAAGCGAAATATCAGGGGAGGCATAAGACAGCGTAAATAAGAGAGTAATGAGACGTGTTCCAGGATTTAAGAATTTTTTCTATTAATTACGAACATATAAGTTAGAACTTCACTATATAGGGAGAACTAAGAACAAATATACTGACATTGTGTACTTTTATCATGCTTAAAGATTAAAAGTATTTTTTAACTTCCCACAGTAAAATGACTATTCCAATTAATTTTTAAAATTGAAATAATATTGAAATTGCCACAACCAAAAATAATTTTTGCCACTACCCGAGACCAATACTATATATTCTTAATTTATACATTACAACCAATAAAATTCACCCTAAATTGAAAAAAAAACTAAACATACCTTCTATTTAAAAATCCCACAGTTCCCTTACATATGAGAGGTGTAGACAATATTTTCCTAAATTTTAAATGCCAGTTATAAAATGTATTTATAATATTTAGACTTTATTTGTATTTATTAATATCTTAGAACACAAAAGAATATAACATGACAAGTTGACCACTTGGATAAGTATAAAATATTCATATATAAATGATTTTGTAAAAAAAATTCCTATATTTCTCGGTTTTCCTCTAATAATTTTTGTATGTAGCCAGTGAAGAAATGTAGTTATTTTTGTAAAACTGTGACTTGTATACAGGAAAGTTGTTTCGAATTTATTTAAAAATTTTATGATGCCGAGGCAGTGACTTTAACAATATCTACACTGTTAAAAATAGGTACTCAAAAATAAGTAAAATATACTCAGTTTTGAGTACACTCAATACTTTTAATAGTTCCGAATACATAAGTTTTATTTTTGAAAAAGACGTACTAAAAAATGAGTAAACATGAAGAAAAAGAGCAGTTTCTAGCCTACATAGGCTGCCTTCATAAATCACTTTCAATCAATATCAACAATTATAACCAAGACTTACTGGGAATTGAACCCAGATCATCAGGCACTGCAGCCCAGGGCCTTATCCGTTGTTATTTGTACTACCATAGCGACGTGAAAAAGTTATAAACAGGATAAATGTTAAATAGATGTGTCAAAATAATGGAAAGTAAGATAACTGAATTGTAATACAACAATTTTAAGTTTGTCAGGTCTCTTTGTTAAGGTGGCTTGGACAGAAGCTGAGATTAGCAATATTAAATCACACTGCCCATTATTGAGAAAGTACTATAACTTAAATTTGTGTGTCATCCCTCATTTACGATGCAATTGTACTCAAAGAAAAACAAGTATTTTCAGGTACTAATTTTGAAGTACTTTTTTTTTACATTGCAGTTTTTTATTTTAAAATCCCACTGTAAAGTGCGATTCCAGAACGGAAATAACATGATAAAGTGGTAAAAATAATAATAATTTTTATATTAAAAGAGTATTATTGTAAGAGTAAGTATGTGTGGATATTTCGTTGGTTTTTAATTAAATATTCAATAAAAACTTTTTATTTATACACATATGTACGGACACACTATATTTATGTCTGAAATAATATTTTGGGAAAAAGTTATTTAATATTCAATAGCTGAGAAAAAACACGTGTGAACTAAAAAATACACGTTCTTTTCTTATTAAATATTTTATAAGTGTACCACCAAATATATTATTTCTACCAGGTCTTCTAAAAATCTATTTCTTTGTTTCAAGTCACCCTTTATTCTACAATTTCGTTTTCCTTTATTCCTTACACATTTAATCATATATATAAAGCTGAAATCTTCCAAATGTGTCCGGATCTCTGTTTGTTTGTTGTCAGTACAAAATAAGCTCCATAACTACACAACGTAGATATTTGAAATTCACAGAATAACTAGTTCAAAAAATAAGAATTTTAACGTGATTATTTTCGAGTCTCTACGATGTTCCATTCGAATGTTATGACATTTTTTAGCGTACTTCAGCAAAGTTTCACGAAGTGGCAACAGTAAAATCAGTTAAAATCAACGGAGAAAAGCGAAAATATAATATAAAAAATTATGAATCGATTAGAATGCCGATATTTACACAAAATTCTCCATAATTACACAACGTAGCTTTATGAAATTTACAGAGAACTTTAATTAAAAAATTAGAAATTTTTTGTGATAATTTTTAAGTTTGTACGATGTTCCATTCGTTTAGTATAGCTATTTTAATGTATGCCATTCACTTAACATGGATGACAATATCGTTCGTGATTTTAAAGAATTTTCATTTCGTTATTGACACTACAAAAATGACGTCATAAGTTTTGTTTGATTTAATAATTACTGAAAATATCCGCACATTGGGCTTTTTGCTACAATAAGAAGAGGAAATGTATATATTATCTGTCATTTGTCGTTATTTTATTTACCACCGTGCAAAGAACGGGTATTTTTGCTAGTACTTTATAAAAGTACTATTTTCCATTAAGAAATATAGGTAAATGGAAATAATTTTTCGAGTGAGCATTGTTATTTTGAAGTTTCATAGTTCTTTGTTTTGTCCCTGATTTTTGCTTATTGTTCATTTTTACGTCTTTTGGGTCAAAACAAATTATTTAATTTTTTTTATGATATGTGTATTTAAGCGTAAAATTTAAATATATTAAGATCAGTTGATGATATTATAAGAATCCCGCCCAAATACAATCAATATTCTTATACTTATACAATTTATTTCGATATTTTCTAAAAAATCCAACAGACAAATACTTAACAATCTTCAAAATATAACAAAATAAATATCACAAATATTTTTTTACCAATGAATGAAGTCTGATTGGAATTTGTTTTTAAAAAATCGATCATAATTCTTCTTTTTTAAATTTATGTCTGACTTAATATCTAATTAAAAAAAATAACGCAGCTAAGTCAGCAAAAAAAAAATCTGAAACTTCTTAGTAATAATTAAGTTTTCTTTTATAAACCACACAAAAGATTTTACGCAAGGAAATTGAAAATTGATAAAAACATGATTTTTTTTAAGGTTGAATGCAGGAAAGTCCAGATACGAAGATATTTGTTTAAAAATCTTAATTTCACAAAAATACTTATCTTTTTTTTAATTAATATTTTGCTGGAGAAATAGATAAAATGTTCAAAAAGAGAATTTATAATTATCATAGGAAAATTTAAGATATCAATAAAAACAAGAAACATATCACCAAAAACAAAAATAATCATTTGAAGAAACATATATATTTCTTGATGTCAAAGTCGGAATTTTCTCTTTGATTTCTAAATCTAACATCAAAGGGGCACGCATTTTGTTAAAATAAAAAAACAAAGGAGAAATGCGTTACTTTTTTGTTCCTTCCTAACAGAAAAAACGCTGTGATAATATTTGACAAGTTTGACAATATTTTCTGGATGAAAAATTTATAAATTGTTTATCACTTACTTTTTGTCACATTTGCGAACCGATGTGTCCGTTTTGATTGCTGTAACCGTCAATGCTCATTCAGCAGTATTTAAGATAAGACTTCAAAAGATTTTATGCGGTTCCCTCTTTAATATCAAAGCAATGGAGTGTATGAGTGTAAAGACCAGATTTACGATAAAGTTTTATAAAATGAAGTCATTCGTATTCCCTCATAAATAATAATCATAAAAGAATTATTCATAAAATGATCATTCATAAAAGAATCATTCATAAAAGAATCATTTATAAAATAATCAGTCATAAAAGAATCATTCATAAAAGAATCAGTCATAAAAGAATCATTCCTATAAGAATCAATCATAAAATAATCATTCATAAAAGAATCAGTCATAAAAGAATCATTCCTATAAGAATCAATCATAAAATAATCATTCATAAAAGAATAAGTCATAAAAGAATCATTCATAAAAGAATCCTTCATAAAAGAATCCTTCATAAAAGAATCATTCATAAAAGAACCATTCATAAAGAGTCATTCATAAAACAATCATTTATAAAAGAATCCTTCATAAAAGAATCCTTCATAAAAGAATCATTCATAAAAGAATCATTCATAAAAGAACCATTCATAACAGAACCATTCATAACAGAACCATTCATAACAGAACCATTCATAACAGAATCATTCATAAAAGAATCATTCATAAAAGAATCATTCATAAAAGAATCATTCATAAAAGAATCATTCATAAAAGAATCATTCATAAAAGAATCATTCATAAAAGAATCATTCATAAAAGAATCATTCATAAAAGAATCATTCATAAAAGAATCATTCATAAAAGAATCCTTCATAAAAGAATCCTTCATAAAAGAATCCTTCATAAAAGAATCCTTCATAAAAGAATCCTTCATAAAAGAATCCTTCATAAAAGAATCCTTCATAAAAGAATCCTTCATAAAAGAATCCTTCATAAAAGAATCATTCATAAAAGAATCATTCATAAAAGAATCATTCATAAAAGAATCATTCATAAAAGAATCATTCATAAAAGAATCATTCATAAAAGAATCATTCATAAAAGAATCATTCATAAAAGAATCATTCATAAAAGAATCATTCATAAAAGAATCATTCATAAAAGAATCATTCATAAAAGAATCATTCATAAAAGAATCATTCATAAAAGAATCATTCATAAAAGAATCATTCATAAAAGAATCATTCATAAAAGAATCATTCATAAAAGAATCATTCATAAAAGAATCATTCATAAAAGAATCATTCATAAAAGAATCCTTCATAAAAGAATCATTCATAAAAGTATCCTTCATAAAAGAATCATTCATAAAAGAATCCTTCATAAAAGAATCATTCATAAAAGAATCATTCATAAAAGAATCATTCATAAAAGAATCATTCATAAAATAATCATTCATAAAAGAATCATTCATAAAAGAATCATTCATAAAAGAATCATTCATAAAAGAATCATTCATAAAATAATCATTCATAAAAGAATCATTCATAAAAGAATCAATCATAAAATAATCATTCATAAAAGAATAAGTCATAAAAGAATCATTCATAAAAGAATCCTTCATAAAAGAATCCTTCATAAAAGAATCATTCATAAAAGGACCATTCATAAAGAGTCATTCATAAAACAATCATTTATAAAAGAATCCTTCATAAAAGAATCCTTCATAAAAGAATCATTCATAAAAGAATCATTCATAAAAGAATCATTCATAAAAGAATCATTCATAAAAGAATCATTCATAAAAGAATCATTCATAAAAGAATCATTCATAAAAGAATCATTCATAAAAGAATCAATCATAAAATAATCATTCATAAAAGAATAAGTCATAAAAGAATCATTCATAAAAGAATCCTTCATAAAAGAATCATTCATAAAAGAATCATTCATAAAAGAATCAATCATAAAATAATCATTCATAAAAGAATAAGTCATAAAAGAATCATTCATAAAAGAATCCTTCATAAAAGAATCCTTCACAAAAGAATCATTCATAAAAGAACCATTCATAAAGAGTCATTCATAAAACAATCATTTATAAAAGAATCCTTCATAAAAGAATCCTTCATAAAAGAATCATTTATAAAAGAATCATTCATAAAAGAATCATTCATAAAAGAATCATTCATAAAAGAATCATTCATAAAAGAATCATTCATAAAAGAATCATTCATAAAAGAATCATTCATAAAAGAATCATTCATAAAAGAATCATTCATAAAAGAATCATTCATAAAAGAATCATTCATAAAAGAATCATTCATAAAAGAATCATTCATAAAAGAATCATTCATAAAAGAATCAATCATAAAATAATCATTCATAAAAGAATAAGTCATAAAAGAATCCTTCATAAAAGAATCCTTCATAAAAGAATCATTCATAAAAGAACCATTCATAAAGAGTCATTCATAAAACAATCATTCATAAAAGAATCCTTCATAAAAGAATCCTTCATAAAAGAATCATTTATAAAAGAATCATTCATAAAAGAATCATTCATAAAAGAATCATTCATAAAAGAATCATTCATAAAAGAATCATTCATAAAAGAATCATTCATAAAAGAATCATTCATAAAAGAATCATTCATAAAAAAATCATTCATAAAAGAATCATTCATAAAAGAATCATTCATAAAAGAATCATTCATAAAAAAATAATTCATAAAAGAATCATTCATAAAAGAACCATTCGAATATTTAAGCTTTAAAAACTATTATCGGTTTAGTTTTAAGTACATTTTTAAAAACCAAAAGTAAATGTCGAATGTTGCAGACGAAAAGTAGGTAGATAGAGGATGAATGATATGTCAGAATGTAAAAAAAAATGTTCTATATCTTTTACTACTTTTTATTGTTGAACACACCTTCTTAAATATTTATAGCATTGTTTTGGGCAAAAAAATATGAACATATTTTTCGGAATTTGGGTTTTAGGTCTCCATTAAATAAATTTACTTAGTATGAATTTTTAAAAAGCATAATTACATTTTGTATAAACTCGTAAGCTCAATGCAACACATGATTACTTGAAGCAGCGCATATTTTAAAAATAAATATAGAATCTTTCTTTATTAAGGAAAATCTGATTTATTCTAATGGTTTTTTTTAGACATCAAATGAGTAATTATGGCCGTAGGGGATAGAGCTGTCATAAATTCGACAAAAATTATTTCGCCCGCGTGCTTTTAATTATACTTTATGACGGCTGTGAAGCGAATTTCATTAAAGAATTAATTAGATTTCACAGATTATTTTTCAAACAAAAAAAATAGGACGTATGTTTAAAAAATATAGTTTTTTAATTTGGTGTTAATTAGAATTAATTTTTCTTATGCAAAAATTTCTTATAATTGTGTGTCCAGAGATAATTAAATTATTTTTATTATCCAAAATTGATAAGTTAGATGATTTAAGTAAAAAAGTTGAATATTATAGATTTGTGGAATTATGCCTCTAAGGTAAAAGATGCCACTTAAAGATTATTTTTTAATCTTGAAGAATATGTTTAAAAACAACGATTCGATGTTTTTAAAACATAATTATTTAACTGTGATTGTAAACCTGGAAAATTATTTCTGCCGTAATTCATTAATTCATAAAAGTTAAATATTTTAATCTAAGCTTTTAAAGTATGAGCCACTAAGAACTTTACTCAAAAGAAATTTAATTTATTCGAAATTTTTCTGTAAATACA
Organism: Troglohyphantes excavatus; assembly: GCA_963932185.1. Lineage (NCBI taxonomy): Eukaryota > Metazoa > Arthropoda > Arachnida > Araneae > Linyphiidae > Troglohyphantes > Troglohyphantes excavatus. Next base: position 28,291,050 of record OZ010674.1, read on the forward strand.
AATTTACGTTTCGGTTCCATATTTCACATGCTGGTTTACATACTTTTTTATAATCTATTTTTATAACTTGTGTAATTAAGAACATACATTTTATGTAAATATTATTTAAATGTATATTTAATTTTACTATTTTTAGAATATGCCTACAAGGAGTGTCAGCCGAATGGAACGTGGTTCCAAAATGAATATTTTAGAGAGTGGACAAACTACACTAAATGCGGACGTCTGGATGTAAGTTTACTTATTATCTGTATAAGATTTAAGAAAAGGAGTTTCAGAAACTATTAATTTTAATGTGTTATCCTTGAAATTGTAAAAAAGAAATCACTTAATTATTTCAAGAGCTTTTTTTTACTATAAACTGAGTTGATCAATCAATATATTAATCACAAACATACAAATGCAGATAACAAGTAAATGATATTTTTTCCCTTTTAATTAAAAGGTACAAAAATCACTTAATCAAACATAAAGTCATTGCTATAATTTGCACAATTCATATACTTATGTAGCACACGTAATATATTCAATTATATTATATACTTGAGCCCCAGTTGCTCAGTTGGTAAGGCGTTCAGCTACTAATCAGAGGATTGGTGGTTCGAATCCGTGAAATGGACTTGACATAGAAAAGTTAAAAAGTAGTGATCTTGCGATCGGAGGGTTGCCAGCTTCACTTTAAAAATACTAGAAAGTCGTCCAGAATATCCAAAAAATTATACTGCCGTGTATACGGGACTGGTGCACGATAGATCTGATCGGGGTCCAAAGTCCCGACGTCTATTGAAGGCGTTGGGTGCCAGTTCCGGTGTTTCCTCGTCATCTGACAATGGTTCTAAAATAACGAGGTGCATGTATGAATGTGTATGTGTTCCCGGGTCTTTCCTTCGAGATTGACCCCGAACCGTCGACAATAGCCCACTGTGCAGCTTTAGTGCGACGTTTATTAACAAACCAAACCATATTATATACTTAAATAATATGGGTCATATATTTAAGAAACACAAACCAGATACTTATGTAATTCAAAGAGATTGGAAATTACATGTTCAAGTTATAAAGTCAACTCTGCTGAAAACTTATTCGATAGCTTCGATTCACACAAAACAATAAACGGGAGTCTATCAAACCATATTCACAACTCAATGAAACTGGGTTGAGCGTAGTGAAGAACTATTGTCTTTTAAGAATTTACAATCTCGAGTACAAACTGGTTGAACAAGGTAGATATGCCATTTAGGGAAGGGCTTTTGATAGCCAAAACCATTCTACAATGCAAGTTCGTTGTGCCCCAGTGTTATTTGTCTACAAATGAAGCATTAAAATCTATTGCCACAAAAGTGGATATCCATATGCTGATAAAATCTGATTTAATTAAAGCGCTGCTACTATTGAATCAATTCTCTATACAATTAATGTAATCCTTGAACTGGCTTCGAAGCATTTAATTTAGATTACTTGTTGTTAAAGTTGGGGTCTTCGAGTATGGATCCTTTATTGTAGAGAAAACATAATGTTATAATCTCGCTAACATCAAAGTGAGGACAACATGTATGGCCGCAGACACGTGGTTAATTACGTTATTCCATTCATAAATTTTCACTGTTACACATTTCCCAATTCATCAGCCATTCACGAGTATTTTTTAATTCATAATTTTGAAAAGAAGTCACGTGTCTGAGGTCATTCGGTCTGAGATGTTGGTTTCACGATTATGACGTCATATTTGCTCTACTGCAGTCCATTCATGCTCGAAGGTTGGGGTAGCCTTGTATTTTGGTTGCTTACTCTTTTGTATTCTTGAAACATTAAGTTTTTTCATTTTTCTTAAATGATGAAAATATCGAAGTTCATGCAACTTTTGTTCTTGGTTTCTTGTCTTTTCTAGGAGCATCGCCGATACTTATATTTCCATATTGTGACGTATTCAGTCTCCATAGTATCACTGGTTCCAGCTCTCATTATTTTTTCCATGTACAAGTAAGTAACTATTTTCTTTACATTAGAAATAATATTGTTGTTTGTAACGTTTACATGTTCTCCTAATAAAGCCGTTCCGTGCATTGGCTATAAGTCGTGGCTCAAGTTATATTAGATTTTGCAATTCATTTATTAATTATACATAATAATTTTGAACTACGTTACGAGAAATAACGTTATTATTTATAAAAAAAAACTATAAATGTAATATTATAGAGATAAATAAAAGTGCTCACCAAACCTATTTTCGAAATTGTTAATTTTGTTTTTCTACAATCTACAAACAACATTTTTTTTTAATTTCACAAGAGTTTTAATAAAAAAATTTAAATGAAATTAAAACCATATGCACTATCACATAACTAAATAAATCATAAAAGCAAGAAATACAAATTCGTTATTAAAAAAGTAAACATATTTTTATTGCGTTAAATGTTTCCGATAAATCCTCAGAAGAGAAAAAAGAACGTTTTGCTCAGAAAACAAATTATAGAGTAAGTATAAGGCGATAATACAAAGTTAGAATACGTGTTAAAAGCAAGCTCGCGAATGCTAATAAATATTGATTGCCTGCCGGTAGGTATTTTGGCAAAACTATAAATCACGTACTCCATATTTTATAATTTTGAATACTATTTGAATTTTAATATATCCGGATATTTCTTATGTTTGTTGTTACTTGAATATGAATATAATGTCATGTTTCCATTTTTTCAATAATTGTGCTTAAAAACACATATTTCAAGAATAGCTTAATACTAATTTATATTGCGTACGCTTATCAAAATTGTTTCAGTCTGTATTTTCATATTCAATATAAACTACTCAAAACTTCTTTGCAATTTCAGAACAATATCATACAACCAAACTTCAATTCCACTCAAAACCATGCAGTTAAATATATTTAATGAATGAAACTAACGAATAAACTTAAATTATTCACACGTCGCTTTTAATAAACTATGGAAATTCTACAAAAAATGCCTATCGTATTTAATAAAGACACTCTTTAACTTGCAGTGGAAGCAAAACAATTTTTTTGGCATCATTAAAAAAACTTTTTTTTTTACTTTTTGAAAATGCGACGTCACTAAAAATTGATCATTACACCAGAATATGCGTAATGCGAGAGACGAATTTGCTTAACGTTGACTTAATGTTCTTCCGCTAACGAGCAGTCATCAAACCCATAAAAGGCATCCACCTCCAACGCACGCCAATTTTTAGTGGAGTTATTTTGGTAATGTGTGTCTCAATTTAGAAAGAAATTCATAAGAAGCGCCTTTTATTCCTTATTCCCTTAGTTCTTTTACGTTCCCTCGTCAATTTTAAAATATATTTATACCAGGGAGATTTTTTTTTTATATTTATTGTAGTACAAGATAACTTATATTTAAGGAATTAAAATCTGAAGTGAAATGTTATATTCACTTTAAATGGCGTGTTTATATATCTATCTTTTTTTATAATGTATGATCTTGGTATTAAAATATTAAATCAAATTCAAGTACTTGATTGCAATTTTCAGAGAAAACGTTAATAAAGTTAGAGGAAATTATTAAGTAAAGGAAAAAAATTAAAGAAAATTTATTTACTTTTAACTTCAGAGAAAAACATTTGATTAATTAATAAAAGCACTGAATAAAATCAACAAACAAATGTATGTAGAAAAAAACGGTCTTAAAGTATCATACAGCCATATAATTTTATACTTAATTATTTTTAATTTACCTTAATGGTTTTTTGGTAATACCGCACACAAAATTTATGTATAAATAATAAAATAGGTGAATCATATATATAACGTGTTATTGGCAAAGCCAGACTCTCCTAGTTTAGATGTATTGGTTCAGAAAATTACCTCTAAATCGCTTCGCTTTCCTCGTGTTTCAAATATATTCCTTTGTTTCCATTTATTTCGCCAAACCTTACCATAAAATGATCACAAACAGCGTAAAAATTATAAATTTAAAAATTACGAAATATAATCTTTTTTGGATATCATAGCCACTTATAACAAGCTTTAGTATCTAAGAATTTTTGAACACATCACAAAACAGTGTGAAGTATAGTTATGAGACATTTGCTGTTTTTACATAACAAGTATTACAATAAACTGAGGTTACTTGGACCCTGGGGGTTACTTGTACCAAAGCAAAAAAAAAACTATTTTAAACCGCTCCACATGTTGGCACCTGTTGGTTGAATCACTACATGTTGGAGAGATGGTGAGTAAAGTTTATATTTTCATGACAGCTACCACATGAGCGATTTAAAACACGTTTTTATGTGGGTCCAGGTAATCTCTGCAAGGGTACAAGTAACCCCATTATATGATACTGAATTTATGTTTTGCAAATTTTTTAATTAATATTTGTAAAACTGTGTACATAATTGTCTAAAAAAGGATTTAAACAACAGTGGGATTGGTCGTTGGGGGTCCTATTGCGTTTTCTCCTACTCCATATTTAACTTTTTTGGAAGTAGGGTCTAGGATCTTTGTTATTGTTAGTTAGAAAACCCTTTAAATGTTTGCCAATAGATGGATACAATCGAATTTCACAAGTATGCTCTGCTGACAACCAGGGGATGCTACAACAAAATTTACAAACTTTTGTAAAACATTGTAAATTATTAAATAAATTGGATTTCTACCTCTTCTATTTTTTATTTTATATAATTTTATAATGCATTTTTTTAATAACTTTCGGACACTATGTATAATACTTCATATTTAAAAGAAAACGTGTAGATTCTGCATGACACGTTTTGAGCTTCAAATCTTTTCAATCTATTAAATTTTTGAATAGTGTTTTGTCAAGCTTTTTTCTAAAAGGGGGCGCCATGTCAGTTAGTAATTTTGTCGGCCAAGGCAGGCTGCAGCTAAATGCGGTGGAGGTGGCCTCTCTGGGGGTTGTGTGGCTGTGGCAGAGGTGCATGTACGAGATTGGCCCAAATGTTTTTTTTAGTTGTTTGTGATTCTGTTGCATTTTGTTGCCAGGCAACTGCAGGTGCACCGAATCTCTATGCATAAGAACCTCTTCCTGTCTCTCTTCCTGAACGGGCTGGCCGTCGTCCTCTTCAAGGCCATCGTCATCGTCGACGAACTCAACAAATCGTCGTCCTATGCCACCATCATGGACGAAAACGGGGTAAGTATGTTATTTGAATTGATCGCACATGGGCCAATAATTTTTGTTTTAACGCACTTTTTGACCTGGGGTATATTGTTATATTAAAAATGCCGTCACGGTAAAAGCGGTTTTGGTGTCCAACACCTAAAATAGTGTTAATACTGAAAACACAGAAATTTTTACAATATTATGCGAAATGAAAAGTTTAAATAATATTTATTGATTGGACATGTCTTGGGTATTAAAAAAAAAAAAAAAATATTTATTGATATTTATAGTAATAAAGGCAATTATATTTTTACTTAGAAGTGCAAAAATTAGAATTGTATTAGGTGCCAAAAATCTTGAATAAAATCAACGCACAGTGCTGATTCTATATATCCTACATTAACACATAATAAATACATAATTTATCTAAACTGTTATCTAATTGAAACACCTCTGTACTATTTCCGTTGGTTATTAGAAACTATTTTTTACAATTATATTAGCAGCTACCAAACAAATTTGTTGTTACTAACAATTAATAAAAATACTATTGAAAAAGAAATGCAAAAACAACACAATTTGTTATTCTTCAGGTAAGTAAAAGTGCTCAACATGCGGTGTAAACATATTATATTATGATATTACACAGAAGCTTCCTGTATGAAAAGGACATTTGTAGTTTAATATTTAACATAAGATTTCAGTTTAAAGTTAAACAGTATTTTTACCAACACACATGTTGGTGAATGTTTCGGCAATTGTCGTCATGATTATTATTCCTTTTGTAGGACGCGTGTAAAATCCTGTCCATCTTGACCAGATACTTCCGCATGACTAACTACATGTGGATGTTCTGCGAAGGATTCTACCTCCACAAGTTGATAGCGGCCGCGTTCGCAGAGCAGAAGAACCTCATAATGTTTTATATCATAGGATGGGGTGAGTTCAAATTTTTCTGCTCATTGAAATAATCCTATAAAAACATATTTCAAGATTAAATGTTTGTATTCAGCTTTAAAAATAGGTATATTCAGGCTAATCTCACTTGGCGGTCGAGTCCATTTCAAAACGGGTTGCAAACACTGTGATGCTAAGGGTTGCAATCCAAAGCGCCTGGCGATCGAAAACTTATTTGTCAAGTGCTAGACGAGAATAATTTTCATCACCGCGCACGGTTTCGTGCTTTTCATTGTTGATATATGAAATATTTAATAAAGTATTTTAGGTATTTTTTCATATAGATTTTTGTTGTTAAAGAAGTATTTAGTACAGAAAAAATAAGAAAATATAGAAATTGCTTGTCGTATCATGTATTTAAAAACTTTTTTTTTAATGTTTAGGAAACATTAAAGTGGACTGACTCTCTTAAACAAAGCGCACATTCATTTAATATACACTATTTTTATAAACACAAAAGTTCTCACGCTTTTGAAAAAAATAATACAGACAAATTTAATCAAATGCTAAAAAAAATTTAAGTTTAGAAAGATATTAATTATAACGTTGGGGAAATCCTCTACAATTGCCTGTTTTCATGCACATTTTTATTAATAGTTTATTTATGTTAGGTTTAAAATGATGTTAAAAAAGGTATAAAATAAAGTTAGAACCGAAAATTTAAAAAAAAAATTAGTGAATGCGATTTTAATTACATAAAATAAGTTGATCAAGGATGAAAAATACGTTTTGGGAAATGTTACAAAAGTAAAGCAGGATTTCTGTCAATTAGTATATGACTAATCAAATTTTATTCAAAATAACTTAAATAAGTTAAGATGATCTAAGAAAAGAAAATCCGTTTATGCATGAATTAACAAAAAAATAATAAGTCATGTTATACAAACGATCAATCAAGAAGCTATTTAAAATAATGATTAAATTAATAATCTGATAATTCATGAATCTTAATACTGAAAAATTAAACTAAAATATTATATTTAATTAATATATGGTCATAAATTAATATACCAATAGTGAATATAAAACATACAAAGTTATACTTTTTTATTTAGGTATTTGTACAATCTGGATCAAACTAGACTAGCATGCAAACAACAAATTAAACATGATTATTACAAAGTTAGTAAACTCATAAAATTTAAAATTACGGGACTATAAATAAAGTTACTAAATATTTTTTTTAATTTAAAATAAGCCAATACGGCGATAAGATTCTACTACCACCTTTTTATAAGTAAACCACTGAAAAGAATACGAAATGGATATTATCCACAAAACATTTCGAAGAATAGAATTTGTGCTCGCCCTTTTCAATTCAATTTTAAATATAAATAAATTATCCAAGTTAAAGCCGTGAGATTGATTATCCCTTCGAGTGCTGGTTTCTACATGGGAAATAAAAATATCTCTTTCAGATTGAGCCTGGAAGAGAATCGTACAACAAAGGGAAGAGAACGAAGGAATGTGTGAGAACTCAATTAAAACTTAATTCTCGGCAACCGCTTTCGTTGGGCGGCTATGCGTGGGAAGTTATTTATATGCAAATTAACTTTCAGGACCTGTGCTACAGCGACTTCGTTCGGAAATTATATTTCGTTATTTTGAATTTTTGGATTATCTTTCCTGGATATCAATGGATACTGAAGAGAATTCGTAAAGAAGAGATATTTAGAATGGAGAATAGAAAAAGACATGAGATGTATTGACAGACGAGTTTCGACGCTGGTCTAGGGCATCCTGATAACGAACTGAGTGTTTCGAATTTGAGGGGGGAGGGTAGGGTGTTGAGCATCATTTTTAAATTTTACTATAATTATGCTTCTACTACTCAAACGTTAACACAATTTTTATGATATATGTATTATGTTATTAATAATAACTTTTGAAATTTTTGAAACACAATCTCTATTTAGAGTTGAATTGTAACTATTTTAACATTTTAAATTTAAAAAGTTTAAGGTACACTTTTCTAGTAAACTATTATGAATATAAACAATTTTTTTTCTGAAATACAAATTAGACTGCATGTTCAACTTGTGGAACCAACAAAATTTATATTTTTGTATGGGTAAATATATTTATAAAATATATACATTTTATAACTAAAAATTTTTATGTTAACAAAAGTAAATTAAATTTTTTAAAAACATTAAGTATACATTTTGTCTATTTTTTGAGGTTCCATAAGTTGAACATGCGGTCTATTTTGTATTTCAGAAATTTTTTTGTTTATATTCATAATAGTTTACTAGAAAAGTGTACCTTAAACTCTTTTAATTTAAAATTTTAAAATTGTTACAACTCAACTCCAAATAGAGATTGTGTTTCAAAAATTTCAAAAGTTATCAATAATAACATAATACATATATCATAAAAATTGTGTTAACTTTTGCCTTAAAGTAGGTTAAACTCTCACTCCACCACAGAGTATTCCCCCAGTGAGGAAGCTGACAGATACAAGACAAAATATTTGCATAGTATCGCACTTCACCGGAATTCGAATTCTAATAATTGAAGGGCTTTCTGTCAATAGGAGGTAATTCCAATTAAAGTTTGCAGAAATAACGTAAAAAACTTTGAAAATTCAAAATTCCAAGTTGTGTGAAGATATTCTTTTTGATAAATCTTCTTAATTGCTCCTACATATTATGACAGTATTTTCACTCAAAAATATATCTTCCAGATGACGTGGCACATGTTGGATTGTTGGAGCTACCTCTTTCTTTCAACCAAATAGATGCTCTGTCTACCTCTATGAACAATATTTCACAAAAAACAAAACAATTTACTATAATATTTTATTTAAAGAAAACTTCAATTGAAATATAGCATATAACTTGGGTTTAAAAACAGAAAATTACATTTTTAATCATCACACTCCCCTCTGTAACGTCCGGCTCACCTGCTGCGTTGTCTCCTATTGAGTTACGCGAGAACTAACGATTGGAGCTACATCATTCTGGCACCAAACGAACATTTTTTTTTACCACAAGATAGTACATGTAACTCCAAATTCTCCTAGGTTTGAGCTACAGCCTTTTACAGCAAACCCTTCAATTATCTCTTTAGTTGAGAGTAGAATTCAGTTTTCTCCCTCTCCTGTAAAGTTGCCCAAATGTGACTTAGACTTATTTGGATCTCAGGTACAGAATTCACTGTAGAATTGGCTCCCAATTACAGTACATCGTGGCCAGAAACGGTTGGATGATATTCTTTGTTTGGCCTTTTAAAAACATAACAAATCATTATTTTTGCTATACTTTAATTATTTTGTTTATTGCTATTAAATCTAAGGGACTTTTTTAAAATCTAAGGGAAGTAGTTATACAAAAATAACATTTTATTATGCAAGTAGGGATGTGATACAGACAAACAATGACTATCGCACAACTATTTGCGATTCTTCTGTATATTCAGCATGGCATTTACCATATAACGATTTTTGGCATTTTTTTTCAGTTCTTCCTTTGTTTCCAGTTGGACTTTATGCAATACTTAGAAAAACAACAGAAGATGAAAAGTAATTAGTTTCCACTCTTATAATATATATATTTTTAAACTATTATAAAATAAAAAGAGTTACATATGTATATAGTTAGTTATACTTTATGACGAATGATATTAATTGTGAATAATTTAATTGAGTTGTATATAATAGGTGTTGGGCTTTACCGGTTGAAAGCTATGAATGGATCATGAATGCCCCAAATTTAACCAGCCTATTGGTAATTATATTTTTGATGTATTTTTATTTAAAGTTTAAGATACTCATGATATTAATTAAATATTTAATAACACCTGAACAACTAAAATGAAATCCCTTAACTGCTTTTAATTTCAGGTGAATGCCATATTCCTTTGCAATATTATTAGAGTTCTCGTTACGAAGCTTAGAGCAACTCACTCCAATGAACCAAGTCAATACAGGTAAACATCGTCACCTAATTATATTCATTATATTCTTAAATTTTATAAATGTTTAAATAAGAAACAATTAAAGTAATTTTAAAACATTAAGCTAACATGTATTTTTAACCAAATTAAGAATACATTTATTTTCAAAAATGGAATTTTAAAGCATATCAAGAAGTAGTGAAGCATCCATGCTTGAATTATCATTAATAAAGATTATTAAAATACAAATTCAACGTTAAAAATCCGATTAAGATATTTTTTGTTCTTTGGAAATACCTTAAATTTTGAGTGTATTTTCCTTTTGTTGTTCACACATACTTTCCATTTCAGCTGAAAACGGAGATTTATCTCCCGAAACATGTATTTTTATTACGTAGTTTTAACGTTGGATTTATATTTTAATATTCTTAACGCAAAGTTCTATAAAACGAGTTTTTATCTTAATAATGAAGATTGGTGTAATTGTTTCACAGAAAAGCGGTGAGGGCCACCCTTGTACTGGTTCCCTTGTTCGGTCTTCAGTTCTGCCTGATCATCTACAGGCCACCGCAGACCACAAGATGTGGATTGCTGCAGGCGTACACCTACTTCAGTCATGCAATGGATGGACTACAGGTGAGATAGTTTTCAATCACATGAAACTGAATCCGTAATATCCAGCTGAAACTTTTGGATTGAGCAAGACAGTTTGTTGACTCGAAGCCCAAACTAGGGAAGGGAACCGTGAATGGTAATAGAGTGTAATCGTAATTCCCTATGCACTTTCAAGAAACGGTGACGAAAACTATATAATTTTTTACGTGAAGGTCAGGTGTAAATTTAAAAAAAATAACAGTCTGCTATTGAGATAATGTATTCAATTTGACAAGACGGAAACTATGACTGCTAGTAAGATTCTATCTATAAATATGTATATAAAGAGTACAAATATTTCGAAAAGAATAGTCCACAAATATATTAAACGAGTTCCAGTGCAACGACACTATAGTTTGTTCACCTTTCTTTGTGTCTCAAGTAATTCACAGAAAGTATTTCCACTTCTACAGTGTTTACATCTCAGAATCAGTGGGAGATCTGAACACTGAGGCTTTCTGAGAGAAGCGGATGATTCCGATGAACAATGACTCAACAGAAACATTCTAGACTGGCAATGAACATAACCATACGTGTTTCTAGCGTGCTCCTGATCCTAATTGTAATGCATTTAATTTACCTTTAAATGTAAATCTTTAACTTTATACTATCCTAATTAAATTTCAATTGTTTTCTAAATACCATGACACTCATAAATTTATATATTTATTATCTTTAAACTTTTTAATTTAAACTATATGGAGTCAACAATAACCTGGCGAAAAACCCATGCAACGGCCGCTCACTGGTGACCCGGATAATAGCTTTGATGGTTTAAATTTATGCAGAAACCAAAACACATATTGAATTGAAATTTTAAGGTTTTGAGTGTTCGTGTTAAAAGTTTAAATATCCATTAAATTTGTTTTAGTCGTTGTACTTCCGTATAACTAATAATTAAAAAAAATTAAAATAAGTAAAAAAATTAAACAATTTACAATTTTAGTTTTAATAAAACATGCACGATTACATAAACAAATGTATTTGCTTTAAAAAGCCAATTATAAAATGTATCAAAATTGAAACAGCTATATTAAACTAACTAGAACTACTAGATCCATATACAATTAAATTAATTTTAAATGAGCAAAGCCATCTTTATTCAATTATTATAATAGGATCAAACATAGCAAGTCACTCAATGCAATTTCTACGGCAACGCGTACAGCTTTATCCGAATCTCACACCAAAAGCTTGACTGCATTCGTTATAAACAAACGGGTGTATTGCACAAATGCCATAGTACATTTATGTGAGTTCACATCGGGATAATTCATATTTTTACGATTTTAATGCCATCGCTGTTCAGATCTGAAAGATAGGTATTTAATAGACATGTAATCTATGATTGGATGTGTAGAGATTACTCTGAATTTAATATATTATTTGATCTCAAGCTCAATGATTGATGTGTGTATCAATTAATTTTGGTTTAGAATATTACTGGGGTTTACTAAGGTTTCTGTTTGATGAACCTATGAGGATACAGATGTGTTATTTTATTTACATATACTAATTTAAAAAACAATTTAAACGCAATTTGATTATTTCGTTCCATGCACTATGCTATTGATTACAAGAAAACAAAATACGATTAATTTAATAAAAACCATTACCATTTTAATTAAGTTTTGGTAATAGCGTCTTTTTCAAATATTGTTCAATAAGATGAAGTGTTAATGACTTAAGGCATAATTTCTACACTGTTAAAAATAGATACTCAGAAATAAGTAAAATGTACTCATTTTCGATTACATTCGATACTCAAAAATGAGTACAATGATTAAAAATGAATAAAAAGAGCAGTTGCTTGCCTACATAGGCTTCTTCATAAATCACTTTCAGTAAATATCAACAATTATAACCAATACTTACTGGGAATTGAACCCAGATCCTCAGGCACCACTGCCAGCGTTATCAACAGAAGAAATCTTGAAAAGGTGTGCCTTTCACCTTTTCAAGATTTCTTCCAAAAGAATGGAAAGCAAGATAATTGAGTTGAAATAACTCAGTTTCCATTTAAGCAAGTAATCGATATAAAATAATGTAGAAAATAATCTTCTGAAAAGACATTTTAAGTTTGCCAGCTCGCTTTGTTAAGATGGCTTGAACAGAAGCTGAGATTAGCATTATTAAATCTCACTACTTATTTTTAGAGTGTACGATTACTTAAATTTGAGTACGTCATTACTCATTTACGATGCAATTATACTCAAGGTGATACAAATAAATTCAGGTACTAATTTTTATGTACCATATTTTTTGCAGTGTATAACAGTTTTGGAAATTACTCAAATTATACAAGTTGTTTGTATTAATATTGCATTAATTCTTTTTTCTTCTACAGTGGTAAAATACCATGTAATATTTCATAACCGGGTGCCAAAAGTTGCCATGTTGGTTTTAAAATTTTATCCCATATATATTAAAAAACTTAATATCTTTTCTCGAGTATACATATCAAAATAAAATATTTCTTTTTACTAAGAATTCCTCAAAACTTGTCAAATTATAGTATATTCGATTTATAAAATTTTGTTCTTAGAACAATTAATGGCACTATAACATTTTCAAAATAATAAGAAAAAAGTACAAAGTAAAATGCCGTTCATTCGTAAGAAATTTTGTTTACAATTAAAAAAAATATGAGGTGCTTTGTTCTGCATTAATTGTAATTTTTTTTAGCATATGTAAAAAAAAAATATTAACAAGTAAAATATTACGAATGTTCTCTTAATTTTATGTAAAACTTTTAAAACTTTATATATTGCCAATTTTCTTTAATTTAAAACTATCTTGCATGTATTGAATTAGCTTGATAATAATGCAATTCTTTTCAACAATCAGATTTACTCGTTGGTATAGACGTAATGCAATGGAGAATCTAAAATTAGAAGTTCTCTTACGAAAAGTCTAAATTAGTTTTTTAAAGTTACATTGAAAGACTGCAACATAAATTATTTAAAAAAAGAAAGAGTTTAGTTGGATAAAACTAATTTCGACTGAACAAAAGTTACTCTAGATCTTTAGATCCTATGTTTGTGTATTCAATACGTTTTATATAGAGAAAATGTATTCTTACAGCGCTACGTATTGCAATTTACACTATATATTTATAAAGTAAGCATTTTATGACGGAATTCGCCAAGTAGTGAGTATTAAAATCAATGTAAATTCTTTGTTTTTGCTTAATGATTCTATTGCGAAAATTTTGAGTTTCTGTTAATAATCGGTGTCGTAAATTCAGTTTGACAGATACTATTTAAAATAAGATAAAAACTCGTCTTATAGAACATTGCGTTAAGAATATTAAAATACAAATACAACGTTAAAATACGAATATTTTCCGCTGATGAAGGGAGATGTATCTCCCGAAACATGTCCAGATTTGATGGATTTTTATTGCGTATTTTAACGTTGTATTTGTATTTTACTATTTAAAATAAACTAGCAGGTTGGATTTTCGAAATTGTGATGCTTTCGAGAATCAATTATAAAAATATCACCATGTATATGGCAAATTACGCTCGCTGTTTGAAAATAATATATAAAATTCTTACGATGCTTTAGGTCAAAGAATAACGGTTTTCAGATCGAAATAGTTTGAGATCGAACTCTGACATATAAGTTTTGAAATTAAACGCCACACTGTTAAAAATAGGTATTTAATAAGTAAAATGTACTCATTTTTGATTACAATCGATTCTTATCATAGCTCTGAATCCATCAGTTTAATTTTTGAAAAAAACATGTACTCAAAAATGAATAAATTGACTAAAAAGAACAGTTGCTTGTCTACGTAGGCTGCTTTCATAAATCACTTTCTATAAATGTCAACAATTACAACCAGTACTTACCGGGAATCGAACCCAATCCGTCAACATTATGTCGTCCGCTCCGATGTCCAGGGTCTTATCCGTTGTACTACCAGATGGATGTGAATAAGTTATTAACAGAAGTAATGTTAAAAAGGCGTTCCAAAAGAATGGGAAGCAAGATAATTGAGTCGTTATAACTCAGTTTCCATTTAAGCAATCGACATCAAATAACGTGAAAAAACACCTCCTGAACAAATATTTTAAGTTTTTTCTTGTCGCTTTGTCAAGATGACTTGAACAGAAACTAATATTAGCAATATTAAACCATTCTGCTCATTTTTACAAAAATACGATTACTTAAATTTGAGAATGTCATTGCTCATTTACGATGCAATTGTACTAAAAAAAAAAACGATACGTCCATGTACTCATTTTTAAGAGCATTTGAATTTGCAGTGCGCATTGTTTTATAAAATAACCTTTGTTTGGTATAACGAATTTCTACAAATTGCTGGGGCTCTAGTGCGACTACTAAAAAATTAAAAGAAAGGGAAGGTTAGGCTTCGTTGCAGATATCTATGAATGCATATAAACTTTAAATAATACATACAAAACTGATATAATCTACATGATATATTTTCTCAAATGTTAATAGTTATATGAACTCATACTACCAAAGATCTTTTATAATTATTAATTATAAAAACTTGTTCAATAAGCGGCCATATATATTTCAAGAAAGAAATATATGTGATTGATCTATGTTGTATTTGGTGTTACATAGTTTCTTATTTGATATATTTTAATACCTAAATTTTTGCATTCTATTAAATTAATATAAAGTTATGTATGTACACAAGCATAATTTATTTCTAGATACGTATATGTTTAAATAACCTTCTTTAATAATAAAGTAATCTACAAATAATTGATCTTTAACAAAAAATATATTTTAATAATAAAGCACATTTTAATAATTCATAAAATCAGTATTTAATACAAATGAAGTCATTGTAAAGAAACGTAATTATTTTAAAACATGTTTATTGTAATATATTATAACTAAAAAGAAATTATACTATAAATATTATAATGAACTCTGACGTTTTTGGACGTTTATTGGCGTCGATGGATTTCTAGTTTATACATAATCCTCAAATTTAAATTCATAAAAATATTCGATTTTGGAATATTTTTCAAATTCTAAAGCGTGAGGGTGTTATTTGGAAACTGGATATACATATATGCATTGTATATTTAAAGTAAACCATTTTGCAGTGACAACAGCTTTACATTTTTGACATTTTCTTAAACCTTCATGAAAAGGTTTAAGTATAAATTTTAAGATATGGTTATGAATGAATAATTGAAGAAACGGGTGTATTAAACACTAAAAGCTTTTAAATGTGAATATAATAAATTTATCGCACAGATAAAATTTTAAACCTTCTCACGTAAGCTCACTTCTAAAAAGTATAAAGGTTTAATAAGAAACATACGTTCCCCAAAATTAGAGCAAATTATGAATTCCAACACTTATCTTGGAATTCATAATAACCCAGATTTATATCTAAAACTTAATTGTTTCAAAGAAACGTTCGCATTTGAAACTAAAATGTTTCAACACTGATAATTTAACATTAAGTAACCATATGCGATATTTAAATTTTGGGCAAATTTCATTTGAAATAAAAAGTGAAATATTTGAATTCTTAATAAATATAGTATTAAAAATTAAAGTTTAAATAAAAGTATTTTTTAATACAATCTGATACAATAAGGCGCGTCCTTGCTGACAGCCGTTTAAAATTTATAATACGAACTGTACCTTTATATGTGTATTACTGAGAATATAAATAGACCAAGTCAATTACTTTTTGTTTTGAGTTATTAATACCTATGGATACAGTTTGGCAAGCTTTATCAAAATACAAACATGCGTTGTAAAATGCTTAATGGCCAAAGTTTGAAAAGAAAAAATCAGTTAAATTACCAATATGTCGATCCCAACGTTGAGGTCAATAATATTCTAATCCCTTAACTTTATTTTTAACGGTTAATAAAATCTATTTGTACTGTAAGTTAATAGTACAGCGTAGCAAATAAAATTTTCATTTGGACTACTTCCATCAATGGGAAACGAAAACACATCATCCATATTTTATTTCAAACATAAACCTTAATAGATTCTGCTTTCAAAAGTTATCATTTACCTAAGGTTAACTTCCGACATTAATAACTCATCGTATCCTATCAGGGAAGTGTTAGAAGCTGAAAAAAGTTGTTTACGTGATATCTTAAGAGCAAAAGTATATCTCTTCGTAGAAGATACCTGATTCATATTAGTTAGGAAGTGATTGAGTGGGGGTTGATGGAACAATCAATCATTTTCCGATCTCGAATCAGAGCATCTTCATACTTGATCAACGTCTATATTTTTTATATAGAAATCTCTTCTATCGGTTACTGTTTCTCAATTCAAATCAGGAATTTAAATTATTCAAAATTTTATGTTTAGGATGTTACATGATATCTTAAGAGCAAAAGTATCTCTCTTCATAGAAGGCACTTGATTCATGTTAGTTAGGAAGTGATTGAGTGAAGATAGAATAATCAATCACTTTTCCATCTTGAATCAGATCATATTCATACTTGACCTACATCTATATTTTTTATGTATAGAAATCTCTTCTATCGGTTACAGTTTCTCAATTAAAATCAGGCATTTAAATTATTCACAATTTTATGTTTGGGATGTAATAGACAGATACAAACTGACACCGAAATAATATTAACCTACCGATGCTCAAAGCAGAAATATAGCAACAATTTTTAAGTTATTTAAAGTACTCCAATTTATAATAGTTTTATAATGTAGTTTTTTGAGATACAACCTTAAAAGCTACCACTTTAACATATATTAAGATTTAAAAAATATATATAAGCGAAACATGCACAGAAAAATTATTTAAATTTCCAAACAAGGAAAAAATTACAATTGCAAAAAAATCTTGAGCTTTAGTAAGATAAGGTACCCTTTTTTAATGTAATAAAAATTTAGGAGCCCTTATTATAACATTCCTTATACAAATTTGTTTCATAGAAACAGCAAACGTTTTGTGACCATTCTAAAATGTGAACTTTTCTTTACATAAAGTCTATTAATATGCAAAATCGATGACGTGGATACGAAAGCCATTCAACTACTCTTTTTCTGATTTACACTTTTTCCGATAAAGAAAACATCCTCTATCGATTTGTCTATCGATTTGTGCAATAACCAATCGATAGAGGATCTTCAACGAACAGCTCTGAACAATGGCCATTGAGATATAAAGTAAAAGGAAATGTAATTCTTTTGTGCCATGAGAAGACAGAAACCTTCGAGCATGGATCCTTCATAGTAGAGAAAAAATAATGTTATAATCTCGCTAATGTTATAAACTGGCCTCAGACACATGGTTAATTACGTCATTCCATTCATAAATTTTCACTGTTACACATTTCCCAATTCATTAGCCAATCGCGAGTATTTTTTAATTCATAATTTTGAAAAGAAGTCACGTGTTTGAGGCCATTCGGTCTGAGATGTTGGTTTCACGATTATGACGTCATATTCGATCTACTACAGTCCATTCATGCTCGAAGACAGAAACGTAGTGTTTTTCGTCCGACTGGAACAATTTCGGAAGCTGGTGCTGCCTAGTTCTTACACATACGTCTTCAATTTAGAACAATGTTATGAAAAATTATAAAGCCAAACTTAATATGAATTTTTAAACTGTAATATTATATCATTCTAGGTATGAAATATACACGAACAGAGTTATTTAATACTGTGAAAAGAAAAATTGAAACAATTGTCACGGATTTTATGCACAAGCTACAGACAAAACCATTGCTCCGAAATTTGCATTAACAACAAGCATTACAATAGAGCGGAATGGAAGTAAATTACATTCTAATCTGAAATCCGAATGCTGATTTCGTGTCCCTGCGGTAATACAACACACATCTCCATAAATGAGAATGAACTTATCCAAGTGTGTGTATTGTGATTGTAGCGATGTAATGAATGCTCCTCAAGAGACTTTGAGAGGCTGAGGATTTACATTGGGGTATCAAGAATTGGAAGCGTTGCCTGAGGATTGAGGTGTTTGTTGCATGGGTATTGGGTTCAGAGTTGCTGTAAATAACAATCATTGTTCCTCAGATATGTCTGATTACTGGGAAAGTTCATCGTTAAAAATAGGTACTCAAAAATAAGTAAAATGTACTAATTTTTGATTACATTCGATGCTTATCATACACTGGTTGACAATTGCTAAGGACGGATCATAAACGGCTATATATCGCATAAAAAGTAAGTGTGGTTGAATGCCAAGTGAAATAAAATAATGTCAGAATGTTAGGACATTACAATAAAGATAATTTATTGTGCTCTGAAATCTAGAAGGCTTTAAAAAGTGTTCAAGGGACAAAATGGTCATTTTGAGCTGAATACTTAAAAGTGAAAAAAATGCACTTACAGTCCGCAGACTTTCCAGCGTAAAATGTCAATACGGGACATGGCCACCATGGAGGGCGATGCAAGATCCCACACACCTTGTCATGCTTTGCATAGCGTTATCCAGCAGCTGTTGGGGTAATTTATCCCATTCCTCCGTTATTGCATGGATGACGGTGTTCTTGTTTATTGGAGGGCATTGTCGACCAGCAAGACTCCTCCCCAAAGAATCCCACACATTTTCAATGGGTTTCAGATCTGGAGAACGTGCTGGCCATACGAGGCGTTAAATACCCTCGCTCCCTAGACACTCAGAGACAGCGACTGTTCGATGACATGTTGCGTTGTCGTCCATGAAAACAAATCTATCATCGACAGCACCACGTACCACGGGAACATGAAACAGCAGAACATCATTAATGTATCGTTGGCCATTCATAGTCCCAGTTGGAGCACACAGAGGGACGTACAGCCATCGATCATGATGCCAGTTCATACCATGACTCTACATGTAGGATATCGGTCCCTTTTCTGTATGTTTTCCGGGCAATACAGTATCATTCTCACGCCAGATAAGTTGTCGTTGACTATCAGACGACAGACTGGACCTATTTTCATCTGAGAATAATATGCAAGCCCAGTCCGCTTCCCTCCAATTGCAATGCTGACGACACCATTGTAAACGGGCGGTATGGTGACGCCTGGACAATGGGATGCACACAACAGGACGGCAGACGTATAGTCCTCCTTGTTGCAATCGTCTGGCTACAGTTTTTCGGGAGATCCGCCTGCCAATAGCAGCAAGGAACTGCTTTGCTACCTCACGAGCTGTGCTGCGCCGGTTCCTTTTTGTCGATAGTACTATGTACCTATCTTCTGCAGGCGTCGTACTGCGAACACGACCTCCCCAGTGACGTTTGCTACACTTTCCAGTTGTTTGAAATGATTTCCAAAGCCCTGAAACTACACTGTGGCTGACGTCGAACTCCCTGGCAACATCTGTTATTTTTTGTCCTTCTTCAATCTTGACAATAATACGTCTACGCGTAAAATCATCTAAGTGATGTCGGGAAGACATACCGAAAATTCCAAGTTCGTCAATTCATTTTTTCCCATTCAAATTTGCTTTTGAACAACAGCGATCAACGCGCGTCAAATCCTTTACATCGCTTATCAGCGCTATCACGTAGCGAACAAGTTCGGCAATCCAAAATTTGCATACGT
Organism: Troglohyphantes excavatus; assembly: GCA_963932185.1. Lineage (NCBI taxonomy): Eukaryota > Metazoa > Arthropoda > Arachnida > Araneae > Linyphiidae > Troglohyphantes > Troglohyphantes excavatus. Next base: position 28,311,209 of record OZ010674.1, read on the forward strand.
ACAACATGTCTTATTGTATCCCGCACTTACGCTAACTTCCACAATTTCCTGCCTTCCATATTGTGGTTGTTTTCGTTGCTAAAGTCATCCGTCCTTAGCAATTATCCACCAGTGTATTTCCGAATACAAAATTTACAATTTTGATAAAGACATGTTTCAAAAACAAGCACAATTAATAAAAAGAGCAGAGACTACCCTACATAGACTGTATACATAAATCACTTTCAATAAATATCGAGAATTACAATCAAGACTTATTGGGAATTGAACCCAGACCCTATTGCATCTCAGTCCAGTTTCTTATACGTTGTACTAAAAAGGCGACGTGTAAAAGTTATAAACAGAAGATTTGTTTAAAGATGTGCCAAAAGAAGGGGAAGTAAGATAATTGAGTTGTAATAATTCAGTTTCCATTTACTCAATCGACATAAAATAATCTGGAGAACCATCTTCTGGACAAATATTTTAGGTTTGCCAGGTCGCTTTGTTAAAATGGCTTGAACAGAAGTCAGATTAGCAATATTAAATCACACTTCTCATTTTTGAGAAAATTCGATTACTTAAATTTGAGAACGTCATTGCTCATTTACGATGCGATTGTACTCAAAAGAAAAGCGAGTAGGTTCAGGTATTCATTTTTAAGTACATTTTTTACAGTGTTGAAATCAACCTCAGTATTTTTTCTAAAACGTTTCAAGAATGGGATACATCAGTAATGGATTAACTTTATATTAAATAAAAATGCAAATTTGCTTATGAATTTACCCTATTCGTGGATTAATATATTAAAAGTACGTTTCATTTGGAAAATCGGTATCTGGGATGAAAATTACCAGAAGAGTTTTAATTGATTTACCTTTAACACACTGACTCTCAAAGAACACAATGTCTCTCAAAAAAACACACTGACTCTCAAAAAAACACACTGACTCTCAAAAAAACACACTGACTCTCAAAAGAACACGCTGACTCTCAAAAGAACACGCTGACTATCAAAGAACACACTGGCTCTCAAAGAACACACTGGCTCTCAAAATAATATACTGACTCTCCAAGTACACACTGACTCTCAAAAGAACACGCTGACCCTCAAAAGAACACACCGACTCTCAAAAGTACACATTGACTCTCAAAGAAGACACTGACTCTCAAAAATTTTGCAATTGTAAAAATTTTTTACACTGAGTGGAAATTTAAATAATTTTTCCGGCATACTATTTTATACTATTATTTATTTTCCAAATAATTGAAAAAATATAGCTTGTAAGTTGTACATCAAAACTTTAAATTAAATATCTATTATAAAATTGAGTATTTTTATGGATTTAAAAATCGGGTGCATTGCTAGAAAAACTGGAGATACATGGACGTATATATACGGCCTTAAGCGTCAGAGGGTTAAGCAAATTATATAAATAGGGATTGGTCGCCAAACGAAGGAATATAAACAAGCTGTTAAGTCTGGAGATGTGGGAATCTTATTCAATTTCCCATACGTGCATTGTTTTATTTTAACATTGTAGACGCATGTGGACATAATTTTTTGCAAAAACAAAACTAAATTTATATAATTTAAAGAGGAGTTAAAATGTCGGAATTGATCACCCTTAAAGCATAGCATGGTGTTTCTTTCTGTATCGGGTTTTGTTATTGATTTTAAAGACATTTCATGTTAATACATTTTGAAAAACCAATGTTTAACTAAACGAGAAGAAGATGTGTTTATGATTGTATTACAAATCCCCCATAATATTCAATTACAAGTTTTTTAGCGGTGTTTTCAACACTTTTATCACTTATACGTTTCTGAAGGAAATATTTTGTTTGAAACGAATAGAGCAGTTTTATTTTCCACAGCATATTTACACACCAGAATGAATAATAGTATTATCTTCGTCAAAAATAGGATAGAAAATACAGCATCCATTATTCATTTCCTTTCCAACAATACTATACACAGAGCAACCAACTACAATGTACTGACACTTGTTATTCTATGCGACAACTCTGAGACGTTCTAACATAATTCACACTGCTATACAATCTCGGGGCATTTTTTAGAAAAATACACGACAGTATGATTACTTGTCACTTGCAGTAAAGTTGAAAGTAAAAAAAAATTGAGAATTCTGAATTTCTCTTTTAACTAAGTTTTTGACACATTGTGGTTTGATCCGATTTGGATCGCAGCCAAGTATTGTGGGAAATAATTTTTTTTCATCGATCACAAAGGGGCATATAAGTTTGTTTTGCTTCTAAAGTTTGTTTTATATAAGTTTCAAAATGTATGGACAAATATTGTAGAATTTAAATTTAAATTTGTGTATGTTTTATTTGAGGTCAAAAAATTATTTAGCACTTACAGTTTGTGAAGATTATAAATTAATTTCTTAGATTTCGTATATATTGTGAACAAAAGTTTAATAAGGCAGTTTTTAATATATTATTATTAATGGTTATATTTTAGCCAAATGGAAGCAATGCTTCTATGTTATAAATGAATGATATTATTTCTATGTTATAAATAATGTTATAAATTATGTTATATATGTTCTTAATTATAAATGACCTAAAATGAATAATATAATTAAAATGTTATAATACATTAACTGAGAATGATAATAAATTAACGGATAATGATAAAAACAGATTCACATAGATTCAAACTCGTATCTATTAGAAACACAGATTCTAATAGATACGAGTTTGAGAGAGGTCGAGCCAAAAAACCAGAAACATATATTGCAACCACGTGTTGTAGTTGGGGTTTTCTAAATGACGTCACAGTTTGCGCCATTTACGGTTCAAAAATGAATTGATTTTCATATTCGGATAATAGATATTAAATAACATTCGTTTTAAAAAATACATACAAGAGGTTAATGCTATATGCCGCTACAACTTGTTTACGAAAAACATGTTTGCGCAGTTCTATTCACACAAACACACATTTATGTTCGTTCATACGTGCTTTTATATTCACCAGATTCTACGACACTCTGGTTTAAACTAAAATATCTTAATATTTGCATTTATTTTTCAGGGGTTTCTCGTTTCTCTGATATTTTGTTACATGAATGGAGAAGTAAGTAAATAAATACTCTTTATATTCGAATTCATATGCTATAAAATACAAAGACAGTATCGTATTATTTTTGAATATAAAAGTATCGAACAAAAAATAAAACATGAATTTCTATTTTTATAGTGAGTTATCTGAAATTTGATAATAAGAATTTTTATTTTTAATTTTACATAATAAAAAATATATAAATGTGAATGCGCTATAGATGTATATCTATTTGTGTTGTATACAGTTTTCATGAAATGATATCAGTTTGATATTAGAAAATAAGTAAACTAGTAACAGTAGCAAATAAATCAATTAATGAACAAAAATTACACAATTTTTCATGGTTTAACACCACTGTATAAAACTAGAAGAAAAACATTAATATTCCTGTTTTTAAGGGAGAAACGATCCCCTAATTCCGAAAAAATGTATAGATTTTTTTCTTCATAAAACGATGCTATACATACTTATGAAGGTGTGTACAAAATTTCAAAACAGTAAAAGAAACAGAAAATATGTTTTTTTAGATGTTTATATGCAATTTATCATCTTTCTACACACTTTTCGTCTGCAACAATCGTCATTTACTCAATATATATTTTTTTTTACATTTTAGTCACGTTTAAAATATTAAGGTTTTGTAACTAATTAACTTAAAATAAAACTGTTAATAGTTTTTGAAGATTTAGTAGTTATTTTATAAACGTACGAATAGATTTTATATATTATTATAAATTATTTATTTATGAATTAATGAACATAAAAATGTGAATATTTTTTAGGTTTTGAACTTAAAATAAGTTTTTGAAAACTATTAAAATCCAAATCTGCAAATAGTATATTCATACGTCTATAGTACATACCTTGACGTTATTTAATCAATTAAAATTGTTTTTAAAACATTACAAAATGAATGAGAAGTCTATTTAAACTTAAAAAACGTAAAAAATAACAAAAATAATTTTTTTAAATATATTTGTGTGTGATTATTGTTTAGAAAAAGATGTTCTAATAAAATAAAAAAAATGGTATTTCTGAATTCATTGATAAACAAAGATTCGGAGCTCGGGTCTCCCTTAATATAAAATTATAATCTTGTAAATAATATTTTGTGAACTGCTTTCCGTTGATAATGTAAATAAAATAAAAATACATTTTAAGCTTAAAAAAATCATCTAAATTTAAAAATGGAAAAGTATGACTCTTGGGTATATATAGAGGCATAAGAGGTTATGTATTAGTATGTTAAATGGTGTTTTCCCATCAAAAAAAGTCAGCATAAAACTTTCATCAAAATTTTGAAATTGAAGGTATTATGCAGGAAAACTGTAGTTTTTTAGAAGATCTATAAAATTAAAGATTTTTGTTTCAATGTCCTTCATAAAAACTGCAAAAAACCTTCATAAAAAGCTGCAAAAAACCTTCAATTTTTAATCATGAAGGAAAAATGCAGATATTTTAAAGATTTTATGCAGGAAAATAAAAACTTCAAAAAAACTGCAGTTTTTCGTTTCAATATCCTTTATAAAACCTTCAAAAAACCTTCAATTTTAAATTTTGATGAAGGTTTCATGATGATTTTTTTTGCTGAGTGGGTACACAGTTCCAGACTTCTATAGTCAGTAGGTCGTTTTTGGTCCACAGACAAACTATCTGTATTATTATTCCAAGTAGGACACACTCACGTTAAATTTGCATATTGTGCTTCTTATCGACAAGCTAATTAAATTTCAGATAGTTGATAAAGAAATAAATTGCAGTTAAGTGGACCGTGAAGTTTGCGGAGAACATAAATGAGGAATTATGTGTGCTTATAAAAAAAAATTGCAACTGCAATACTATTGATTCAATTGGAATAAAATGTTGTATACATGTGGGGAAACAATATTTAATAGGATTCAATCACAATATATTTTGAATTTAATATATTTTTTTTATTAAAAAAGTGATTTTATAACTGTTGGATTTTTTCACAATAAGTTCGTAGGGCACACTTTTCTGAAACAGTTTAAAAGATACAATCGCCAAATTTTATTTTTATGTAAAATGCATAGTAATTAAACTTCTGAACTTAAGTTTAATTTTGGTTTTGGACTAGGAAAAGTCTTTCTATAAAAAAAACAGAGAATATTTGTTTAGTTTTTGGCTTTTATTTTCGAGTTTTTTTTTTTTCAGTCGAGTTAAACAACTAAAATTTAGGTTTGACAGTTAGCGTTTAGACTAAACTAATGGTACATAAAATTTCGTTTTGATTGGAAATATACTTTTTGAGAAAAGTGAATAAGTACATATAAAAAAAGATAACTTCTTGAAAAACTATAAAAAGTCAAATCCCTGGCAATTAAATTTTTTTTTTGATATTGTACCAATATTTCTCAAGTATTTATAATCAGTGAGTACACGAAATATGGGCTTTATTTGAAGCAATTAAATTTTAAAATATCCAAGTATTGACTGTTTCCACTTTTGTTAAAATTTTAATTTAGAATTTTATATAACAAATGTGAATTTTTTTTTAAAATTTAGTATCAAACGATATGTAATAACATCATAAACCCCATAACCTATAAACTGAAAAATCAAAATTTTTGAAAATTTGTATCTGCAGTGTCCCTTGAAACATTTATTTACGAATAGACCAAAATCAGCTATACTCTTTGCACTTGCACATTCCCTACAACAATCGCATGACGGCTTTTGTTCAAAAATGGAGGTAACCCTCACGCTTTTTGTATTTTGTTTATGCTGCATGTTGTTGTCACGGCACTTCCCGCAAACTAGAATATCCCAATTTCTCGACAGATTCTGTACCTGTTATGGCGATCTATTGAGAAATACCGCACAAACCGACAGCTGCCGCCTTCTTCTAACGCCTCCCAGAAGAGGAGGTCCACCTGTATTCTTTCCTTGTCGTCTATTCGGACGCAGAGCGTGAAGAACGATCTCTAGAATTGAACAAGAAGTATGTTTTCTCATTTTGTTCCGTGCATCAATGTTATTACATTCTTACCCAGTGTATGCTCCTGTTTGGAGCTTAGCATGCTTTATTTGCATGATAAATTTGTCTATTGAGACTATTGAGAATTTGCATCAACGCCTGATTCTTACTTTTCGTCAATTTTTAGTGTTAGCTTAGTATATTTAATTCGCATGACGGTATTTTGAGTTTATTTTTAATACTGTATATACTTTACATTTTTAATGTTTGTCCTGGAACGATTGCCTGCATGTTTCGTAGTACATACATGGTACATCTGTGAATTGCTTGTGCTCTAAATTGGATAGGTTAGTTGCATTTTGGATCACGTTTAATTTCTATTTTATTTTATAGCATAATATGAAACTTAATTTGAAGCTGTATATAAATAAACTTGACACAAATAGCTTTTTGCATGCAACACCCACATCAAAAATAACAATATATAAAGAACAAAGCCATATAGTTTGTAGAAGAAGGTTTATACTGTATTTATTGTCATAAATCCCGTGTGTGTATATTAATTTACGCAATCTCATATAAAGTTATGAATGAAAGTAATATATGAATTAATTAAACCGCAGCCAATTTTATAGCAAATCGTTTCATTTACATAAAATTAGATTACCATCCAGGAACTAAATTGAGATCTAATATTCCGAATGACAATGACAAAATATTTGTTCACTAATATGACTTCATTTTACAGGTAGTATACTTGCTACGACGTACCTACCAACGCTACCGACTTAGCCACGACCTAAGGGGTAGATCACAGTCCAGCATAATGATGCACCCTGTGTCCGTCACTCAGGTGTCCTCTATGACAGATACACAAGTCACCTCACCTCATCATCAAAGCATCCAGTACAGAAGCAAAGTAGTGGACAAACCGTACCAAACATCATCTTTGATGTCTGAAGGAACCTTGACAAATGAGGAGGTGGCCAACGTTTGAATCTAGGCTTGGAAGCCGTGTATCAGATGTTAGATAGAAAGTACCATATGCTGGCCAGAGATTCACGTCAGATATTGATTATCCGATCGTCACTTGGAGAGTTTCATGGCAGTTTATTGGACACTTTCATATCAGATGTCGGATACTTTCATGTCAGATGTTGGATACTGTCTTGTCAGATGTTGGATACTTTCATGTCAAATGTTGGATACATTCACATCAGATGTTGGATACTTTCATGTCAGATGTTCGATACTTTCATGTCAGATGTTGGATATTTTCATGTCAGATGTTGGATACTTTCATGTCAGATGTTCGATACTTTCATGTCAGATGTTGGATACTTTCATGTCAGATACTTTCATGTCAGATGTTGGATACTTTTACGTCAGATGTTGGATACTTTCATGTCAGATGTTGGATACTTTCATGTCAGATGTTGGAAACTTTCATGTCATATGTTCGATACTGTCTTGTCAGGTGTTTTAAAGCTTGATCTTTGATAAGTATTATCAGATGTTGAATGATCGCATGTCAGATGTTTTATAAATACTTGTGCCAAATGTTTGATTCTCACAAACGCCAAAGTGTGGGTAATTACTGAACCTCAATCTGGAATATCGGTAAGTCGCATGTGTCAAATGTATGTTGTAAGACATTGAGAACGTATGAGTACTAACAAAAAATTATATAAACGACTACATTAAACATTCAAAATACCTTATATAATTTAAAAGAATAGTCATACTTCGATGTGCCAAAGGTCAGTAGCAGAGTTGTACATATGGCGAGTCATACGAGTAAAATAGAGGGATCTACATGATTAAGAAGCTTTTTTTATACGAGGAGAAAAAATTCAAAACGTATTTTAGCCAATATCAAGAATTGTTAATTTCACAACTGGATTTGCTTCTCTTTGAAATTAACAGAAAGTGAAACCTTAGGCAAACCATAGGCAAATGCAAGTTATTTGCATTTAGTACCCGGCATTTGCATTTTTCTTCATATCCCTTTAATGCCACCAAAATTGAAAAGCACGTTTGGTTCTCATTTTATAGAATGTACATCAAATATTCCCTTCCAAATAATAGTGTATTATGTGTGTTCACCAGTTTGATACTTTTTGAACCAAGTATTTACCTATTGTATAATATGAAAGAAAAGCTCATTTCGAAGTTGCTGACCACAAGCAGACAAACATTAAAATCAATAGTTCAGTATTTTTAATGTAATATCAAGGTATTAATATATGAATGATAAATATAAATATACCATCTTTTAGTAAACATTTCATCGTATTGTGTGTTAATGTTGTTGTTTGAAATTGTTGTTTTACATTGAAGTAGGTTTGAAATAAATTATTTGGGTAGTTCATTTGGAGATGTTTGCTCATCCTTGTTTCCAAATAGCTCTTCTTAAGTGTAGAATAGCGCAGTTTTAAGTGCAGTTGCTCACATTATTGTGTATTTGTTTAACTAATCCATGCAGTGTGTAGTACAATATCGTTTCGTTTACTATGTTTAATTACAGACTTACAAAGTGTATATTAAATTATAAGAAATATATTTTTCTGAAATATATAATATGCTCATTGTTGAACTTAATGAATTTATTTTGGGGGTATTTATTTACTTTTTAATTAATAACAACTAAACTTATAAATTTTTTCGAATATTAACACAGGTGAGTAGTTCATAGATTAACTAAAACTAGGAATCTCCAACAGATTTGCAATTATTTTTAAATTGCCCTTTTTATAATTTTAGGGATTTCCTATTGAATTTGTTTTAGCTTTATATTATAGTTACTAAATGGCATTTCGATATTTAATGTTAAAAATGTATTACGTTTTTATAAATTTATAATAAAAACTTTGGGGTGAATTTGACAAAATAAACAGCAAATAAAACAAATACTTAGGATTACATAGTTAGATAATTTTCATTTAAATTGTAAATTTATCACTGTACTTTTAACACAATTATTTAAGTGAATTATCGTCGATCAAAGAAATTTGATGTAAATTTGTTTGTCGTCTTTCTTGTAAATATGGCTGTTTGAAATATATATATATGTATCTTTACAAGTACTGCATGTTTTCGTCATGTATTTATTTCCGTATTTAAGAATAGAATACATAAAAGAAGTAATTGTATTACTAATATTCTTAAAACAATGTTTTATAAGACGAGTTTTTATCTTATTTTATCTTAGTAATTGTGGTTGTAAATAATGTAAAAAAAAAATTCGTATTTCATACCCATATACTAAACGTTCTCCATCGAAATATGAGCTTTAAAACATAAAATAATAATAACAATAATCATAATATAAACACAAAATTATTGATTGAAACATATTTTTGGTACAAGAGATATATGTTTATGCTAAGTAGACGCAATGCTTATTCATTATTCTAAATATTTGGTGGATCAAAGAAGATTTAAATAAGAAAATTCCTTTATAAAATAAATAAAAAAATAACCATTCTTAAACGAACATCTTGTTTCCTGATACGTAACCATCTGACTAACTTTAGTGCGTTTTTAAATAACGAAATCCCAGCACATGTTAAGCAAGCATTTGGTTTAGGGCACCACATTGGGTCAGGTTAAAGTAATTATCCGATCATTAAGTTGCATTTATTTTAATAAAAATAATATAATATAAATTTCATAAATTTGTAACTATATCGAATAAAATGTTATTAAAATAGATTCTGTTCCATTCTTTTCATTAATAAAACATTTTTTAAAGTAATCATTTGAAAAGAAATTAATGAATTTATTTTTACAAGGTATGTCTGTATCAAAACATAAACCGAAAAAATAATGTATTTGTTTACACCATTAAAATATTAAAATCTAATCAACTCTTGGTACTGTAAAACTTTTTTGTATTTTATGTACTGTTACATGTTTAGATATCATCACGTGTTTGTGTGTTTTTTCAGACAATTGCTGTGTTTTAGTTAAACGTGATTTCAGTGTCTAAAAGTATAATGTGCAATAAATGTTATTTAAAAGACTATTTTTTTTTATTACATACGTAGTAAATAATAAATATAATAAATACAATAAAACACTAAAACTACAACCACTTTTTAAAAATGATTTCTTGATTGACCCCCAGCCCCAACTTTCGTTTTGTGGATACTGTCTATTTTTTTCGTACCATTCCGTCGTTTATCCTGATGAGGAGACCCCGTGTGTTTTTTTCGAAACTATAGTTGGTTTATGTTTTTTTTTTTTCAATTTGTTTGCACTGTTATATACATTGTTTTTAGCAGCTCATTGTTTCTAAAGTGTCCCCCTTGTGTGTGCAATTTCTTTATTTAATTCACTCAATTCAACTCCTAAATCAATATAATTACATGCATGATCAATGACTGTGCTTTCTTTTGAAAAATATTTTAAAGAATTGTAAGTACAACATGCAGTTGCGGCTCTACAAATGATTAAAATTCAGAATGAGTTGTAGTTTAAGAGTTTAATATTCAATTGATATTATGAAGAAAAAAAAAATCTCAATTTATTTTACTATTTTTCCGTAATTAAAAACTTGTAATGAAAGTTTAAACAAATATGCATGTATAGGTTAAAAAAAAGAGAAGTTCATCCATTTTCTCATAAGTTTAATTAGAGACAAATTAAACTATTTATAATCTGGTTTGATTAATAGTTTATATGCATGTCTACAAAAATACTTTAAGTCCATCCATTTTAACCAAATATAGAGATACATGATAGCAGACAAATACATTGTTTATTTAAGCTACAAACTCCAATAAAAAATAAACTATTATTTCTGTTAAAAAGATACCCAGAAAATGTATCAAAACTGAAGCAGCAGGGACACTTTTAAACCACTTTAGCAATAAACTTTCCTCAGCACTCCCCATCCATCTTCACCAAACAAAAACAAGTCGCAGAAGAATAAATGCCCGAATCTTTAGTCAAAACAAAACCATTCGTCACTGAGTAACGATCCTTTCTACGATTGGTCAAAAGTGGGCAACAAAGGATGGAGCGGTTCCATTTCTATTGTGAGTTGTAGGGGGGAGGGAAAGAGGGAGATCTCATTAATAATGGATGCCCAAAGCATTTCGGCCAAATCAGGAATGTCGGTAGGAATGCGGGATTTACGTTACCTTTATAGAACTGTTATTTCGTGATCATTTTCTACTTTTAAGAACTGATTTTTATATATGTAATATATTTTCCTTAAATTACAATATTTTACTTTTCTGTCAGCGGCGGCTCGTGGAATACAGCAAGCACAGCCGGGCTGTACCTAATTTTCTTAATGTATTTTAAAACTAAAATTATATATATTTACTAATTTTCTTAAATGAAGATTATAATTGGAAATGAAGACGAAATTTCTACTATAAGTAAAAAAAAATCCGATAAATAGCAATCCTGTTGCCGTAATGCACAGTTCAGGAGGGGAAAAAACTCCATTCAATCAAAACTGCAGCCAAAAGCGAAGTTCCAAATCGGCTGCTTCGTTGCCATGACAACATTACGTAGCATTACTTTCCCTACACGCTAAAATGGAGGATGTGACGACACAAACGCAGCCCAAAAGGATTTTTTCAAATCTGCTGTACTTGGGATTTCGATTAAACAATTGGTTCGTGCGTGAATCGGCGGAGCAAGCTTAGGAGAAATCGAGCATTTCCAATAACTTCTCCAAACGGAATGAGTTTTCGTGATAAGTTTACACGTGTGTTGTTGTTTCGTTACTTAAATTAATATTAAAATTGACCGGTTCGCAAGTTTAAAAGAAAGGAGGATTGATTTAATTTTCAAAAAGTAAGTGTTTTCTATTTTTTTTTCGCATGTTATCTTTCGTAAAATATGAAAAGAAACTCTGATTGAGTTTGAGTAATAAATATAAAAGAATGTCCGTTTATGCAGGGTTGTTAGGCGGGGGGGGGGGGGGGGGGGGGGAGTCACGTGTTTCAACTGACCTAACATTTTCGACCACGGGCCACTATTTTCTGTATCGACCTTTTTCCTCATTTTAATTGTGTTGTTATAACATTTCCTCCTGTATAGAAAACTACTTTACCATCCCACATAACTTCTATATTAGATTAATGTTCCTTTCTTTAATGTAGTAAAGTTCCAACAAATATTTTGCTGACGATTTTAATTAAAGGCTTATTTCAGGCAAACAACATTATACGTGCATACTTCGACAATAAGTTTCACACAAGAGCAATTTAGGTTTTTGTTGTGTCCCTCCACATGAAAAATCCCTAGGTCATACCATTTCTGACCAATTAGCAGACTCCCTTGATTCAATCTATGGCTAAAAAATCCCTGTCTTTAAATATGAAAACTCCCTACTGGAGCTCTCTCTCATTCAAAATTTAAACTCTGAAGATGCAACGGTTTTATTTAGAAAGGAATGAATCTTCGGAAATCTTCTTATCGACCCTTATTATTATTTTTTAAAGACTGAGCCCTAACTGGAGAACCTTTATCTATATTATTTTTAAAGCTACTTGTGGTTTTGTTCAGTTGTGGTTCTGTAAAAACATGCGCGAAGTTTGTGATTATAAATGTTTTCTGAAGTGCATTAAAAATTTTAAGTTGGCCAATTAAAAACTACTTAAAACTTGCAGTTATTTTAAAACTAAGTATTCTAAAATGTCAGAAATGAAGGTACATTGATTCAAGAAAACTATAATTTTCAACAAATACATTTTATAGTTATTTTATTGATTTTTAGTAAAAAAAGAAGGCTATGCCAAATAGGTAGTTAATAGCAATTAAATATCAACCATTGAGTCAGAATGTGTAGTAACTTCTCAACCAATATTGCATTATTTTTATCTAATAAGAAGCAGGATATTTAACAAATTTATACAGTTTGCATTCTCCAATATGGTATTCACGGTAAGCGGTGACTATGCATTTTAGTTTTCCCAATAATCGATCAACGAGTAAAATAAGAAATTGTATTAAAGTAGTTTGGCATAGGACTTAAGGGGGTCCGATACCTTCGACATTTTTTTCTTTATTTTTATACTTGTACAATCCAATTTTTTTTCTCTTTCTAAATATGCATAAAAAGCCATTTTAAGACGCTCAATTTTTTTTTTAAATTGCACATTTATTTTTAAATTAAAATTTTAGTAAATTTTTTAACAATTTTAAAATTCCTACTCCTTTTTTGTTTTTCAATATTTTGAAGCAATTTTTTTTATTTAAGATCTTGAATAATATGTAAATAGATGTATGCATTCAAATTTTGATTCAGATACATCACTTTAAAAAAATTAAATATATTAGAAATTTTGGAAAAAAAATTGACGAAAAAAAATATAATTCCATTTTAAGTGGTTTTAGAAAACAAATTATGGTAAAAATAGGAAATCTGAATGCATACATCTATTTAAAATATATTTATCTTGCTATACACACAAAAATTATGATTTTAAGTATAATAGTAAAAAAGCCTTAGCATTTTTAGTGTTCATTAAATTTCAAAACCACGAACAGAGATATTTGCTTTTAAAGTTTACATATGATACAACTATGTTATAGGAACACATCATTAAAACATTTATAACTAAAAAAGTAATAGGAATTTTTTTGAAGCAGTTTTTTGTGAGTTATTAAGATAAGTTTGAATATTATTTTTTAAATATAAAAAAAAATGACTTTTTTTGCGAATTTTGGGTATCGGACCCCCTTAAGAAATAAGTTGGTATCGAAAAATGCAATGGGATCAATGAGTAAGAAAAGGAACTAGTTATATATTTGAAAAAGTTAATACCAGTTAATAAAAAGACGCAATCTATTAAAAGAATTATATTAATAGAAAATATTTAAATTTGTCTTAGATGAGTTATCGAGATACCAAATAATATCTTGCGACTTAGGCACAGGCCAAAAATTAACGGATAAATAACATGCCGTGGCTTTTTTATAGAGTAAGAACAAACTGTTCTATTTCTGTTGAAATAACAGGTGAAAAAGAACATGTTGTTTCCCCATATTTAATGCCCAGTACTTTAGGAATAGAAGGGATGTGTGGAATTCCTCCCGTCCTTCCGGAAGCGTCTTCCGTTGTCTGAGTTAAATGAGATGGACTTATCACTGGTCTCTGCTCTCTTCGATTGTGAACAATCGATTGTGGGACTTTGTTATCTGAATCGTAATCGACTGAGAATGATACATCTCTTGAGTAAATGGATTTTTAGGAAATTTAAATAAAACTGAAGTCTAAAATGTTGCGAGTTGATATTTTTTTTCAATTCATTTAAAAAAAAACTCGGTAAAGTTTACTTTAGAATTTTTAGCGAGTATTTTTATTCGTAAATCTATTTAGACGTTGTAATTTGAAATGAAAGGAAGATACGTAGTGGTATGCACCTTCTGCATGATACACTGATATTCTACCAGTCAGGATAAAGTGCCCACTCTATTTTACATATATATTTTATATTTTTTACATATATATATTTTATACTTTTTACATATATATTTTATACTTTTTACATATATATTTTATACTTTTTACATATATATTTTATACTTTTTACATATATACTTTGCATTACATATATACTTTTACATTTATTGTATTATTTATATACTTTGCATTGTAAGCTTTAAATTTACATTCAAAATATATTTTCTGAATTAATGGAAACTTTTTAATTAACTTAGTTTTGACACTCGCTACCTTCTGTTACAGTTCCGCAGATACTTATATTCTTGGCAACACGCGTTGTCCCGGATAACAGGAAATTGGGATTCGTTAAGGATTCAACGTAGATTCTTTTCTTATCCCATATCAAATGAGGTCTTGTTAAATTACAGAAGAAACTGCTACATTGTTAAACTCCTTCTTTAATTGCGTAGTCTCGCATGAACAAAAAAATTCTGTATAAAAGTTAAAAATAGTGGATTTTTTTCAGCAACAGGAGTATCATTATATTCTTTAAGCAAATACAAATTGCTGCATTTAAATCATTTGTTATTTTAATAATAACGAATTTAATTAAAAGGTTGATTATGTATTACGATACGCATTAATTTATATTGTTTTTTCGTACCCATGAAGTTAATTGAACACCATATAGTTAGAAATATAACTCATTTTTCAGTTATTTTTAAAAACCTGCGTGGCCTGGTTGGAAGATTCCGAGCTCATGATTAAAGGGTTACGAGTTCCATCATCGTCATATAATCAAAAAATTTTGTGTAGAGGTGGATGATGCACGTTAAATTTGTTGTGGTACATGTCTTTCAGTTACAATTAGTGTAAGATATTGGACAGTGGAATGCCATCTCAGGAGTTGCCTTAATTATATGATCATGGGACAAGATAGCGAAATAATATTACATGGTATTTCCTGCGTGATAGATCTAAACCATAGTCAGGAGCCCATTATGTAGCATTAGTTCGACGTTAATTGAAGCAACTTGTTATCCGTAATGGATAACTAAAATCTGTTCTACAATACACGCATATTTAAACGCACGATTTCTTTATCCAGTTCAATAACCTTCAACATTAATTTTAAAAAAATAACCATAACCTTAAATGTGATATATTTGATGTTATTAGGCTGATTTTTTTATATTTTATGAAACAGTATAAACGGTTACTACATGAATAATATTTTAAAATATCAATTTCAAACGTTATGGTTTGGTTTTGATTGACTCAATTTACATTAGTCCAAAAAATAATTAAAAGATTGGTTATATTTTATTTGAAATATAATATACTATTAAAATTATTTAAATAAATTAGTATACAGTTTTAATTATGTGCATAGGATAAACAATTTCTGGTAATTTTAAATCAATAAAAGACTTTTTGATTTAAAAAAAAATCAATTACATTTCAAGTTTTAAAGTAAATTAATTTAAGTTGTTTGAATACTTTAAGTGGAGAAGAAGTAAAACAATTGGGATCATAATTCACAGTAAATTTGAACTATAAAAATCAAAAACAAATCTAACTTTTAAATAACTCTGAACATCATAGCTTGTATTTCAAAATTAAAAAGAAAAACATTTTTCAATTCTCCTTTATCTAAAAATGTTTCTAAATAGTAATTCGAAAAGCAAGCTAAGCAGAACAACTTCAAACTTAAAAAAAATACTGTTTTATTTCTGACAATGTTTATTTTAAAAATTCTAAGGGAAACGTGTATAACTTGATGAGGACAGAAATATAAAATCTAGAAACAACATCGTTTTAAATCCCAACAGAAATTTTAAAAAATACCAAACTTTCTGTATTTTATTTAACGAAGGGAACTTTTTTACTTAAAAGACATCTGCATTTAAATAGATGGAGCACACTCAAAACGTTTCCTGCTATAACAGAAAGGTTTTATGAAAGCGTTTATTTGGTTATGAAAGTACTTAAGTTTCGTTGGAACAGAACCGGTGAGTTAAGTTACACTTGGCGATTTAAATGCAAAAAAGCTTGAGTTTCATGTAATTCTTGGGAACTAATATCATGCAAATTATTGTAATTACATATCATTTAAAATTAAGCATATAATTGTATATTAAATTTATTAAATTATACACTATTAATCCTATATTTACCTTTTTTTTAGTAATTGAATGACAATCACATTTTAAAAGTGACCATTATAGTAAAGTGCTCGTACTGGTTTTAGATACTGATAATCGTCACTGAAAACTTTTTAAGTAGTGAACCTAAATAAAAAAGAATTCATTTCTTAAAAATGCTGTAGACCATGAAGAGTTTAAATGTATTAATGTAACTTTTTTAAAATATATTTGTAGAAAAATTTTTTAGTATAAAAAAGTATTCAAAAATTATTACATTTATTATACACAAATTCAAACATGTTAAAAATGTGTTTAATTCCTTCTACCGGGAAGCATGCATATTTTCGCTATATCATCACTAGGTTTAAAATATCCTTTATTATCTGTTTAATATTTGTCGTTCGTGTATAAATTCCCAAGAGATATCTAAATTAAAATATGGTTGAAAAATCGGAAATCCACGTTTGCTTAAAACATATACTTGAATCTAGAGAAGATACATTCAAATGTAATTTCCAGTTTAATGGCAAATAATAATTACAAAATTTTTTTTAGTGATGGTTATCAACGGAACGTTTTAAGCTTTAAATTCACTTAAGGAGCAGTAACTAACTAATTTTGCTTTTAATGCGCAGGGTTAATGTTGGGCATTTGTTATATAACCGTACCTGAATTAAGTATATTTTAGTACTTAATGGCAATACTAGGTCACTTATGTTTTAAAAAAGAAAATTGTGTTTTCCCTATAAGTAAATTGTAGATGATAAAGGATTTTAACGTTATCTATGATTTTTAAATTATTTAATTATTTTATTTTACAGTGTTATTTTAAATTATCTATAAAGCCTCATGACAATACTAGGTTACTTTTATATTTTAAAAAAAGAAAGTAAATCGTAGATGATCACTGGAATTTTACGTTATGTATGATTTTTAAGATATTTAATTATTTTATTTTACTGTTTTATCTTAAAAGTATCTACAACGGTTTCCTTTTGCCATCTGTTTACTTTCATATGTCATAATTAATAAAATGCATATGGTTTTAAAAAATCATTTTTTGTAATTATTATTTGCCATTAAACTGGAAATTACATGACTGTATCTTCTCCAGATTCAAGTATATGTTTTAATGTTTTAAGCAAATTCCTCGAAGTGCGGATCGTAAGATTGTTTTATTGAGATAAAGTTTTTAATTTGAAAATTTTCTAAAACCAAATTAGATTAAAATACTTCAAATACTTAAAAATTACTTTTTTTCAAAACCTTAAAAAGTCTTAATAAATACAAATATCATTGTAAAACTTCCGTTGTTTCAGATAAAGAATGTGTATATTTTTCTTTGGCCTTTGTATTACTTTTTATATTGAATAGGAACACATCAACTTATATCTTAGAACTTTCAATGGAAGTAGAATTGTATTTAATACAGGATTATAAAGAAAAACTTTAATCTTCACAAGACTTTAGAAATTACTTTTATGTTTCTCTATCTGAAATATAAGTTTATAAAAGTAATGATTTTGGGATTAAAATTTGGACGATGAGTTTTTGTTGTTGCTCCACGTTATAATGCAACATGACTTAAAATAAGCTTTTAAAAAGTGCGTGTGTCTTTAAATTAGATATCTAATAAAAAGTATTTCTTCTGAAACTATAGTAAAAATTAAAATGGAATACACATGGCATATAGAATAGCATCAAGCTTGAAAAGTGTACATAGTGAACAGAAATAGTTTGATTGTGTTTATCTTTATAGTTCATTTGAATTAGCAATTACAAAGACAATACATAAAGGATTTCTCGAAAACGGCTTAACATACTTAGCTAAAAATTATTTTATTAATATGTTTTATATGTATTTTTAAAATACATCACAGCATTTAGAAAAATACTGTCATTGACGCTTTTTTGTTGTAAATTCGAAATTAATACCACATTAAATACAAACCGAAATGCTTTAAAACAAATAGATTTGGGACAAATGTAGAAAAAACTGCGTACGGTCGAAAAACACTAGCATTACCTGGTTAAATATAATAGAAACACATTAGCAAAGTAAATGAAAAAGGACGATTTAACCTTATGAAAAATAAAAAAGAACAATAATAACTTATTAACTTTATTGTATATATGTATTAACTTTTTTTGGCATTCTATTCTGTATTATCTGTAAGTTCTATCAATATGTTATTAGTACTTGTCTATAATTGCCTGAATTCTACTTATTAATGAAATTATACAACTTTTATTTAAAATGTGTTCCGTTTTCCTATAATAAAATTCTCAAAAAATAATGACTACAATAAAATAAATTTGTCAGATGATCCACGGCATTTTCTAAAATTTAATAATTGTAATATTTTGTTAGGTATTATCATTTGTTAACAATGTGCATTAAAACATTAAAAATCATATTTTTAAAATAATACATACTGATATCAACTCATACACCAACTTTTCATTTTTCCTTAACACAGCATTAATAAAATCGTCTCGAAGGCAATTCAGGATATGCATAGACAGTGATACATCCTGGTATTGTCCATGCGTAAAACTAGACAAAACAGTCCACTTCAACGTGAGAATAAAGAAAGTGTCTTTAATAGGTCAAGCAGATAGGAATGCAACGGATATGTGGTTACTGGCCTTGATCTTTACGGGGTATGAATAGAAATTTGGGTATTTGGGTATGCTCTTCATCCATGAGCAACGGAAAAGAAATTATTATAAGTATTTAGAGAAAAATATTTGCAATTTTTACTTTTTTTATGGTAAAACGTTATTTAACTCGCATTTAATAAAGTCTGGAGATAATTTTTGTGTGTTAATAAAAAAAGAAGTTTTTTTTTCTATACATATCTTTGTGCTGATATGTGTATTTTTTTTATACGTATATCGGAGTGTCTAAACTGAACCACGCATGTCTGTCCGATGATCGCAAATCGTAGAGAACGACGAATACGTTTGGTAGATAAATACATACATTTTTATGAAGCTTCGAATTTTCAAGTTTTAAAATAAAAAGATAATTTGATATTTTTGGAAATATTAAAAAAAAATGGCGGAAAAGGAATTATGTCATCTTTGTTAATAAAATTAAATGTTTATATACTTTGTTTTCTATATGTTTTAACATGTTTGGTTTTGTATGCACAGTCCTCATATTCGTATGTTCCAATATTATTATCTCATATATTCTAAATTTAAAAAAAATACAATTATGTATATTTTAAGTATGAATTAATTAAAGCACCAATTTAAAGCTTTTAAGTATGAATTACAATATGTATAACACCAAAATAAAAAAAAAATTGTATGCGATTATCTGCTTATCCTATTTTATGTGTTTATCTGTTTGTCAAAAACAACTAAACAGATGGTCATGAAACATACATAAGTTAACACAATAAATAAGAACGCAATCTGCAATTTGTTATAAGTCGAAATATGTCAATATTTTGAATTTATATTTAACATTAAATTTATATTTAACATTAAATTTATATTTAACATTAAATTTATATTTAACATTAAATTTATATTTAACATTAAATTTATATTTAACATTAAATTTATATTTAACATTAAATTTATATTTAACATTAAATTTATATTTAACATTAAATTTATATTTAACATTAAATTTATATTTAACATTAAATTTATATTTAACATTAAATTTATATTTAACATTAAATTTATATTTAACATTAAATTTATATTTAACATTAAATTTATATTTAACATTAAATTTATATTTAACATTAAATTTATATTTAACATTAAATTTATATTTAACATTAAATTTATATTTAACATTAAATTTATATTTAACATTAAATTTATATTTAACATTAAATTTATATTTAACATTAAATTTATATTTAACATTAAATTTATATTTAACATTAAATTTATATTTAACATTAAATTTATATTTAACATTAAATTTATATTTAACATTAAATTTATATTTAACATTAAATTTATATTTAACATTAAATTTATATTTAACATTAAATTTATATTTAACATTAAATTTATATTTAACATTAAATTTATATTTAACATTAAATATTATTCCATATAAAAATGTATTGTATCGTAAATAAACATTAGTATATTATTTCCCATAAATAATTGAGTTAAAGCAATGTGCTAGACATTGATGATATATAACAAAAACAAAATATATGATGTCTACTCCTCACATAACGCCTTTGTGAAACAGAGAAAAATATTTCGCCGTTTTCTGTCTTTGACACAAAGCAAACATAGCTATTTATTTACCTCCTATACAAAATATGTATTTGAGAACCACACTCGTTTCTAATATTTTCTTTAAAAATATATAAAAGAAAGCTTTATATTTTATTTTGGAAAAATACAATTAACTTCTATTTTAACTGTGCTTAGTTTACTTTTAAATTGCTTCATCAGTTTAATTTAAACTAAGCACTTATATTATTTTTTACATTGATTTAACCGTGTTATGGCTGAAGAAATTGTTGAGAATTAAAAAAATACAAGTTACATTGATTATTAAATTTTGTCGTATTTGAGCATTAGAAGGGGTGAGTGGAACGAGACAGTTCCATTCTTCAAAACTGTTCACGTAGCACGAAACATACTTTAAAAATACTCAACGTTTTTTTTTTAATTTATAAAATTTTGGGTAAAACATTAACAATACCTTCTTCTAACAAAGACCGGTTTTGTGTTTTAAACTTTTTGCATGGTTATTTTTATTTAAAAATATGGAGCTGTATTGTTTTTTATACATAACACTGTAATTCTATGGTCTGTCATATCCAAGGATAGTGAAGACTATATATAGAAGGTGCGCTCGTTTTTCGCTTTTTGAAAGTGGGCAAGGAAAGCACATTTTTGACGTCATTTTTGCTCCGCCTTACTATCGGTTTTCGATCATTCTCATTGGCTGTGTGTTTCAAGCATTGCTACTTAGGTTCGATCCCCGGTTGGGTAACAACTGGTGATTTAATTTTTAATTAGCAAAATAATGTAAATAATTGTGTTCAGGTAGCTTCATTACTAATCCGTCCTTGTTTTGTTATGTCCCCGTATTTTATTTGATTGAAATTGTAACTAATTTAATATGTCCATTCATGGACATTCTCTCGTGGCAGCTAATATTATTTTAATACGCTTAATTTATTATGCAAATATTTTGCAATTTTTCCATACTAAATGCAATCCTTAAAATATAATTTTAGTTCTTAAAATTCTAAATTAAAATAGCGAATATCATTTTTAAATAGTTCAGAAAAAAATGAATAGATGGCAGCAACCTCACAAACGAGAGGCGTCACTATGACGTCTAAAATGTGCTTTCCCCGCCTTCCGTCAGACAGCGCGAGAACGAGCACACCTTTATATTTATATATATATATATATATATATATATATATATATATATATATATATATATATATATATATATATATATATATATATATATATATATATATATATATATATATATATATATATATATATATATATATATATATATATATATATATATATATATATATATATATATATATATATATATATATATATATATATATATATATATATATATATATATATATATATATATATATATATATATATATATATATATATATATATATATATATATATATATATATATATATATATATATATATATATATATATATATATATATATATATATATATATATATATATATATATATATATATATATATATATATATATATATATATATATATATATATATATATACATATATATACATATATATACATATATATACATATATATACATATATACACATACACATACACATACACATACACATACACATACACATACACATACACATACACATACACATACACATACACATATATATATATATATATATATATATATATATATATATATATATATATATATATATATATATATATATGGTCTTCACTATCCTTGTGTGATATCAATAAAATCTTTGTACATGCTTTTTTGAAACCATGTGACTGTGAACTTTAAACAACAAAACATATTCGTTCTAATTTAAGGATCGCATAATAAATTACATATTAAATATAGTCTACCTCGGAATTACTCCCCTTAAATTAAATTTTGGATGCGTAACACACCTTTTAGCTAGTTCAACAAACAACACACCTTCAAAAAACGAGTTTGGCAAACGACTGGTAGATGCAACACGGAAAGCGATCCAAACAAGCGATCAAACGTTGAACCAATCCAATGCAAAAACACGACAGCTCTTGGAGCTGTACGTTTCTTGTACCGAATATGACAGCAGTTCAGCTCCTTTTCCTTTGTGTATCTATAGCCATTGCTTACAGATGTCCGGTTGATTCACCAATCGATAGATAAATGTTTCTGTATAGGAATAAGCAACAGTGTAAATTAGAAAAAAAAGTGGTGTTATCTGGTTCTTCCACCCACCCCTCCATCAATTCATTGGAAATCCCGATAGTTGTTCTCGGGACATAATAAACATAAGCCATAATTAAACCTAAACTAATCAAACTTATCAAAAGCTTATAATAATACACAATAGTACTTTAATATAATCCTTTATAATATATTACGATTTATGTAATGGTGTATATAAATAAAGATTGTACAAAGCAAAGGACGATTGCGTAAGCTTAGAATTGATAACATAAGCCTTACTTAAACTAATCAAAGGTTTACAACAATACATTTGAACATACCTTTCTATTTATTATTTTGAAAGAAGAATAAATAACAAAATACAACAGATGTAGTGGATTTGTTAAGCCACATATTAAGTTTATTTCTTAAATTTCTAATATTTGCTCTACTCCATAGATAAATAATACCGAATTACCAATAAAGAACTTTTTTATAGCAGGCCGTCCATAATATCCGTAAAAATATATTGCGCATGCATTAATTATTTAAAGGCTTTTAATTATGATCTACAAACCGTCCCAGGATACGTACAATTTCATTAAAACTTACTTTAAATTATTCGAACAATGAACATTTCAATGCAAATCAAATAATTCTAACATTGCGATTTAATTATTCATACATCCACCTCTTTATTGCATAACATCTACAGATTGACTTTAGGACTTTATGAATGATGAACAATGAATGAGAATGCCTGATTAGAATGTACGCAGAATTAATTACAATAATTAAATTTCTACTACATATATTTAATAATGTATTTGATATTATGCCAAATTAAAGTAGATATTGAGGACTTTTTCGCGAAATGTTTTGATAAAGTTTACATACAAAATTACAGAAATATTAATTTAAATATAAGACTTACAAATATTTTTATAAATTTCACACACACTCACACAGAGACTTCTGGCACCAAAAAAATGTTTGATCTTATAAATATAAAGTAAATAATGTTTCCAAAATTTGCAAATAGCGTCAAAAATAGATAGATCACTTTTGACAAATTTTTCAAGGGAAATAAAACATAATTAATTGCATTGTTTATGGAACACTTATATATATTTACAAATTGGTATTACGTATACTGATTTCAACTAAATTTTAGCTCTGTATAAGTATTACTTTGAGAGAAAAAATTTATTTTGGATCTGTCTGGTTTTGCAACAAAGCTGTGAGATGTAGTTTGCTTACTGTGCTGCGATCGGTGTGCAGTAGCCTACGCGCACCTTGATATATTTGATTTTGAAACTGATGTATTTTCTTATCTGGTTTTGTAACCAACCGGTACTTTCACTCCGCCAAATGAATAGCATCTAGTTGCTATGGAATGTTAGGACTGCGTCTACTAATAGATTTATAGGAAAATTAAAAAAAAGACAATCAGATAATCGAAAAAATGGATCTATCTGGTTATGAAACTAGACGGCTGAAATTATGTTTCCAAAGTATTGCAATGTTTATTTTTTCCATTATTTTACTAAACTGTTATATATAAAATATTTTTAAATTGATAATTTTACGTTAAAGCTGTTTGAAATACGACATATCGTACCCTTGCATAAAAAGTGACACAAGTAAAAAAATAGCAATTTTGAGGTTATGTCATTCAAAAAAATATATGAGGTGTATATTTATAACTATTCTACAGAATATAATAGCATTTACTGCATATTTTAAAATACAAATACAACGTTAAAATACGCAATAAAAATCCATCAAATCTGGACACGTTTCGGGAGATACGTCTCCCTGCATCAGCAGAGAATGAAAAAGTCTCTATAATAAAATATAAATAAATAAACCCAGAAATTGAAAGTGTTGATGAAAAAAACAAAAAGACTATTTCAATCGGTTGGAGTTAACTATTGTGTGCCTACAAGCGGGAAATACTGGGACTGTAAATGTTTCGTTGACAATCGAATCATTATTGCTAAAAATATAAAACGTCTCCAGGAAGTCAAATTCAACTGGAGATTTGGGTTTGCAAATTAAATGTGGGTTAGAAAAATTAAATATATGACCATGTTCCCAAGATAGCTTGGCGATGGAGGACTTCTTCCAATGGAGGACTGCATTTTTGAGTTATATTACTTTTCTTGCCTGGGTGCGACATCTAGTCAAAGTAATTCTAAAAAAAATTTTATGTTGTTTCTTAGATTATTTAGTTAACATTTTCTTAGAATTTACTTTGTGTTTTTATCTAGAGAAATCCATTAAATTCTCCTGTTTGCTTTATTTCATTTACTTTTCTATAGGGGAAGGGAATTAAACTATATCAATGTTATACACGGGATTACTTCTTTTTAGTAACTTATTTCAACACTAATCGAAAAAAAAAATGAAGTAAATTTTAGTTTATGTTTTAATCCTATGTATTATTGGATTATCGGCATTATGTTTTATGTTCAATTATTTTTGTTACATTGCGATAAAGAATACTAATTAATAAGCGATTGTTCTTAATAGGGTACTATTTTATAACAGCAGGACACATTGCTAAAATAAAACAGTTATCAGTTTTATGTATAAATTAGTTAAATTAACGTTACACTATGTAATGAGAAATTAAGGTTTACGTTTTATCCTGAACTTAAGACTTGGAGACATTGAATCGTAACTTTGAACGAATATCAGGTGGCGATGAAAAAATATTTTGCATATACTTTCAAAATTTGCAAACCAACCACTACCAACCTAAGGACAATCGAATCATTGCAGATTTATTGTACTACAAGTCCTCTCAGTGAGGTAAGTCTTTAGTTTGTCTTAACGAGGATACATATCAGAATACTGTATTTCTGAATCCGGTAACATGTACACCCTACACCTCATAACCATTAAAAATAGATAAAACTTTTTTTGCATTAACATGATATTTACAAGGAAAATATTAAATATTATACTTGCTAATCTAAAACTGGAAACTATCGTGATAATCGTTACATGTAACCATACATGTACGGTAACATGTACACCATACACCTCATAACCATTAAAAATAGATAAAACTTTTTTTTGCATTAACGTGATATTTACAAGGAAAATATTAAATATTATACTTGCTAATCCAAAACTGGAAACTATCGTGATAATCGTTATTAAAATGCATGAAGGCGGGTCAATAGAAAAATTGTTTTACTTAAGGAAAAGGTCAATTGGAATAAATATATATTTTATTATGTATTTTATTTTATTTTTGCATTTAAGTCAATTCAAACTCTTAATAGTTTAGTTGATTTTTTTTTATATTCACGCAATTATTTTCACATATAACTCAAAACTTTAAAAAGAAAATATTGTAATCTTTTATTTAGCACTGGTTACAGCTTCTATATTCAGAAAATAAGTAAATAATTTTGTAAAACTATAATTTACTTACTATTAATAATTTATATATTCAGATGATATTTAAGTAATTATTAAAATAAATAGATTAATCCAAAAAAATTCTCGTATTCAGTATATCAATTTTTGGGAGCTGTTATCTGTGTGCAATAGAGAATAAAGCTTTTAAAAGGAAACTCTGTAACATCAAATAATATTTTGAAGACGGATTTATGTGTTCCTATTTTATAGATTTAGATAAACGCATTCTATTGAAACCTGATGCTATTAAAGTCACGGTTAAAGTACTAAAAGACTTTCCGTCACACTTTTGCCTTGAAAGCATCAGTGCATGCCAATTTCATGAATACTTTCGCATATTTCCATTTCTGCGTGTGAAACCCGATTCCGCACCGCATATCTAGTCCAAGACATCTACATGTGAATAGTCTTCCTGCAAGTGAAATATTTATTCAGAAAGTCGAGACTACATATAAGCTTCAAAGCTCTGCTACCTTACTTCAAAAGTGACCGATCTCTCGAAGCGTTCACATCTCTGCATTCACCATGAATTGTCAAACTCTCATCCTGTTTGCTCTGTTCACTTACACCATTGCCGCCGAGGACTTAAAACAGAACGAAACGACAACCGGTGATTTAAAACAGCGAGAATCCCGCCAATACAACTCGAACTTTTACCCAGAGAACTTCGGCGATGACGATGATAATATCGATGATCCCAATCGATACGACACACAACATTCCAGTTCACCAACAGACGGGCAGAACTACTACAAACAGAAGAGGTACGAACCCTTTCCTGGGTATGGTTACGCCGTTGTTCCAAACTTCGGGAACTCCCAGAAGTACTATGGAAACCCCTCCTGGAAAAATTTCCCATCAATTGAAGCAGACCAGACCGGTCAGATTTTGTTCATGGACAAACAAGAATCCGACAGCAAAGGGTTTTTCTCCAGTCTGACGTCCGATCCTCAAATCGCAACTGCAATCGCCGCCATAATCCCTTTGACCATCATTCTTTTTGCCGTCCTTCCCATCCTGCTGAGCTACTTTCAGCAGTCTGGCACTGGGAATATCCTGCTACCAACGTTCTCTCCCGTCACCACCATTGCTGATAGCAGGCTGGGACGTGCACTGACTGATAGAGAATATCTGGAGAGCACATTACAGGACATAATGGAGTTCGCAGAGAAGGCGCTGGAGGAAGACAAGTGCGTCCAGCAGACTGTGTGCCAGCAGGTCATCAAACAAGCTGGGGAGAAGAACGCCAAAGCTGTTGCGACTGCTGTTGGATACTTGGGAAAGGAAGACTGGTTTCAGAACGTAGGAGCCGGTGGACTGGTTAAGGCTTTGAAGAATGGTAACTGCGAGAAAGTTTGTGATAAACCAAAGAAGGTATGGTTTAGAAAAAGAAATGTGAAATAACGTACTGTTGTTGCATTGGATAAAAAAAATTTACCTCAATTTGAGGTTGTTTTGTTTTCAAAGTATGATATAGTTAAAATCATTTATAATTACATGTTTTGTGTCGCATTGCTTTTAGTTTCGTTTTACATTAATATAAATTCATTTTTAAAATTTTCTTCTAATGGCAGCTACGGATACTCCAAGATTATTGGTAAGAAAACACTTTGTAATATCCCAAAGTGATAAAATCTCTTTTTTTAAATATGACACCTAAATTATTTTTTGTAGCTTAAGAAAACATAAAAGTTGTATTTTCGAATATAATAGTGAAAGAATATTCTTACATTTATATATATTAATTTATTACATTTGGGCTTATTAAGTGATATTTGCACTATTAGGTTTGTTACAAAACATTTTATATGTCATATATATGTTTAAAGCACTTTGCAACACCACTTTGTAATAACAACATTTCAATAAAAAAAATATCGCTTCTGATAAATAGACTTATTTTTTATACTATTTTTTCTTGAAGAAATTTCTTATTGATGTAAATATATGAAAAGTTA
Organism: Troglohyphantes excavatus; assembly: GCA_963932185.1. Lineage (NCBI taxonomy): Eukaryota > Metazoa > Arthropoda > Arachnida > Araneae > Linyphiidae > Troglohyphantes > Troglohyphantes excavatus. The sequence goes on from OZ010674.1 coordinate 28,339,590, forward strand.
TTAATTATCTTTATCGGCAATTTACAATTATAGGTATTATATCAAAGTAAACACAATATAATCATCATATTTTTTAAATGTAGATCATTCAAACTAAGAAATAACATTTACAACTGTTTTAAATGTATAACATTTATTAAATAATGTTAATTTTTTTTTAATTGTTCACGTTTATTGTATAACGCGTACGGAAATTATTTCAAATGATTTAAGTTCTCGAATTTGAATTTTTGAAACGGCTTTTTTATATTAGTTGATCTTGATGTTTGATTAATTATACGTAATAGATTTTATTGGTTGTATATAACCGAGTGGTGTAAGTCAAAAAATCCAAAAAAATAATTAACATTTTTCAATAACATAAAGCTATGTGTATCTTTCTGCAAACTTGTGCGAGTCCTAGTTTAAAAGGTTGTCCATTAATAAGTTAAATAGTCATTCCACTTAACATTACATAGTCAAGTCAAGTCTTTAAGCGTTCTTATTTAAGAAATCCGTTGTGTGACTTACTCTATTTTTAAGTAATCCTATTCGTATATAAAACAATTCTACATTTGAGAAGAAATATAAAATTCAAATTTTTAAATAAATCGCACACAAGTATCGCATCACTTTATTTGTAATAGAAAATGTATAAATGCACAGAGGAGAATATTTGAATATTTACTAAAGAATATATTATCTTTTCAAATTTCAGGATATATAAATCCTTTTTTTCCGCCGAATGTCTATAAAAAAATATATAAGATTGCGTTGCTGTTGTCAAAATTAAATTGAATTTTGGGTTTACTACCAAATATAAATCTTGAACAAATCCGAATGAGCAATACTTTCAATATAAAATGTTTTTCATGTTCAAGGCAAAATTGCATTTGTATTTTTATTTACACCAATCCAACGCCATGCTTGCTCGTATTAAGATTTTTTACATGGGTAGTATTTTACACAGCTACAGACTGCCACTACTATTTCAGCATTGTCTTAATCTTAACGAAAACTGGTAGGACTACAACAATAGCATTTGTTTATTTAACATATTAGTATGAAAAAATTATCGGTAAAATTGTTGTTTCAAATGACAAATGAAATTAAGTTATGACTTAGTTCCTTCACTTTAGTCTAGTCGCAAGTCAGAGTTGTATACAAAATCATTAGTTTGAAAAAGAATCACAGAAAGTTATTTATTCAAGTGCATATTGTTTGTCAACAACATCAGTGATTAGGGATGTATAAAACAAATCTTTGTAAATGATACAGTTTAAGTATTTTTAATTACAAAAAAGCGAAAGATTTGAAGAATAAAAGTGGTAAACGTAGTACGTGTCAAAAGCGAAAATGTTAAGAAAGCGCCAAGCTCAGCCCATAGATATATTCACACTAGCGACCTTTGTACAGGATCATTTGAACTACTCCATGCCCTTTCCAAGTTTACCCCATTACAAACATGGCTTTAAAAAAACGGTATTTGAACGGCTTGCATCGTTTACCAATTTTAATCATCAGTTTAATGCAATCATTTGATATTTCGCAAATAAATGCATTCGTATAATGGTTTGGAACTTCGTTTATTTACATTTACAAACACGTTTAAAACTTTGATATCGTAATTACTATTCATATTTAACAAGTCTGAACTACTTTTCATAATGAAACGCTTTATTATTTAAATTAATCTCATAAATATAGAAAGCATTGAATATGTTTGCCACATTAATGTTGTTTCTTTGGATTGGTTGGGAGAAATATATATATATATATATATATATATATATATATATATATATATATATATATATATATATATATATATATATATATATTTCAAATAATTTTAGGTTTTGTTTTCAACGAATTTAGTGATTTTTTTTTACGAAAACATAGTGCGTTCTACGACATTTATTTTATAATACGATTACGTCATTATTTTAACTTGAAAGCCGATAAAATTTCTTAGAATTTTCAATTAATTGAACACTGCCAAATATTTCCAGTGTTGTGGAAAGAACAACAGGGAAGATAATTATGGCAAAGATAGAAAAGATGAAATCTCTAAAAATATGAAGGGAAATTTCTTCGTATTATAAATTTTCTGATTATTTGATTAATAATTTGTGTTATTTTGAATCATATTATTATTCCATTTGAAGGAGCAGAACATTTCAAAGTTGTAATTTTTTTTACTGTTAGACAATTTTCAGTTTTTTTATTCATATTTTTGACAAATGCCTTAACAAAATTTCTCTTTTATTTTATTAAAAATTACTTTAAAAGTTTTCCCAATGCTATACAATAAAAAAATCAACATAAAATATTTTCATGAATGTTTATTACTGGGTTTAGTGGTAATACACTGAAAATATATACGCATCTCTATCCTGCTCAACAATTAAATATAATGCATATATTAATAATTGTACAAAGTTATATAAAATAGTTCATACAAAAATATTAAATTCAATGTAAATTAAAAATTTAAACATTCCTAATTTAAATTAGTAAAAATTACACAAACGTTGGGAACAACAATTACCAAAACAAAAGATAATTAATAGTTGTTTTAATCGAATCATTTCTTTCAAACGCAAACCCAATAAACTTTTTGAAAAAAATTAACTGGATAGAAAAAAATATATATATGGAAAAATAAAATAAATAATAAAATAATAAAAAAATCCCCAAAGTATTCTGCATAAATTTAAAAAAGAATAATAAGGTTCTACTAGTAAAAATCGACAACTCAAATAAAAACTCGTTATGGACGTTTTTTAACATTTGAAGAAAGAACAGTATTCAAATATCGAGATCCCTCCAAGGTGGTTAGACAAACAACCCAAGTATATCCCTCTAAACAAAAACAATATGCAGAAAATAATAAGAACTCGTACGAGTGATAAGAAGAAAACCTAAAAGATGCCATGGAGGGGGAATACAAGTTGGGGCAATGTTCCTGAAATTGAAAACAAGAAAAATGGCGATGTATTGTAGAGAAATTCCACCGTTTTATTTCGAATACACGGAGGAGTATGTTGAAAGAATTGGAGATGTCTGTTTTCTTTACATGAAATTATTTCCAAAGTATGAATAAAAGTAAGGGTTAAGTTGTTTTTTACTCATTGAAAGTGTACTTATAAATATGGAAATAATTTAATAAGGATTGTTTGAGTTCTCCAAGAAAGTTTTAAAAATGTAATTTTGGTGTAATTGAATAAAAGTGAATTATTTCTTTATTTAAATTGTATATTTACTTAAATCAATTAATGAAGAACCGCTTTAGAATATATATAATTTCCGTTAATCATTAAATATAAATTCATTGAAGTTAACATCGGTTGCATATGTGTTTGAATCCAGGCCTAAGAAAAATTATGCATTTTTAAAAAAATGGAATTAAAAAAAATAGTTTTAATTAATTAATGAAGAATAATTTAGATGGAATATAAATATTTGAGTTATTAGTAGTTTTAATTGAGATTTATAAGCAAATTAAATTAATTGCTAAGTATGGCAACAAAAATAATTCCTTCGGTTAAAGTTAGTGTTGAAAATTTAACTATTAAACGCAAAGCGTTCTAATTTTACAAATACTTATCTCTTACTATTGAGTGCCTTATAATTTATATGACTAAAATAGGTAAGTAGATTTAGGGAACTTTCTAAAAAATCATATTATTTATTATGTAAAGTGTTACAGAATATAATTTCGAAACTTAGTCGTTTGTAATATGTATCGTATCCGACGTTTACGACTTTTTTTAAACTAGTATATGACCAATTTTATAGGGGCATTAAAATTTATATAAAAAATAACATCATAAAGCTATTTTTGCTTAAAATGTAAATAATATACGCGTCACCTATGCATGGAAGAGACAACTCTAAACTCGTGTAAATTCCTAATTTAAATCAAATAAAAGAAGGATTAAAATTGTTCATAAATGAAAAATATTGCATTTTTTAATAAAAACTGAGTAAAACAATTTCTTACGGATATAATCTTCTTTTAAAGAACCTTAGATCGCACAGGAAAGAAAAAAATTGCAATTCATGACATTTTTATTTTTAAAGAACGAAATCCATTTTACAAAAACTATAAATCCAGAAAGAATTTCATTATATTGTTTGCTTTTGTGAAAGCGAAATGTAGAAGCGTAGTGTATTTTATGGGTTGATCCAAATGTCACATAGCAATCCCATAAGTTTGTTTGAATGAAGGTATTCTTAAAAGTTTGCTGCAGGAAATGTGATTTTGGATTTTTTTATAACAATATTCGGAATTTTTACAAAACTTTTATTTTCAAAAAATACCTGTTGATTAATTTTCTATTTTACTATAATTGAACTTATCATTACAATTGAACTTGAGATTCTTGCTATTGTTCTTCGTTGTTATTTGTTCTGCAGCACTTATTTTTACAAATGTTCTTGTTTTTCTACTGCACCAGGTGGCGACAAATGACCAGGTGATAGGTGAGAAAAGAATAATATTTCGATACATTTCGCAAATCAACCAAAATGTATTATTCAACTCTGAGAAAAACACTCCATTTATTTTCTATAAACACCGTAGAAAATGGAATGTAGAAATTACAAAATCCAAACAGCCCTATATAACATTTAAACTGTTCCAGGACCTATCTGTGTCATTAATATATTCATTCAATTGATTATGTTAGCTTGGCTAACTAAAGTTATATTTACTTGAAATACTCTAATATTGCCACTTATTTCATAGATTATTTTCTATAAAATTGTTAATCTATTTTTCAGTTTAATTTAAACAGGAGTGCACAATTCTGTTAGTATAATAGGCTTACCAAAATAGTTAGTATATCTGTTTTACTGATATTCATACTAATTGCTCCATACTATCCTCTTTTTTTATTGGTGAGTTTGGTATAATCCAAAGTGGAATAAAATTGTTATTTATTCTATAGAGTCTAAAAATTGAATTGCATATCTTTTTTAAAAAAATCACAAATTGAATTTATTACCTAAATTTTGCATATGTTATATTTTGAGAAAGAAACGGGATTATAATGATATGGTTATAGCATTGTATTATTTTACAGTGGCAAACATAAGCATTCTATAAAATGCCTGGCGTTTTCAGGCAAATTAAAAAATAAGCACAGTATCTTAATATATTATGTATTCTTTGTTAGCTGTTAGATAGAAAATTAGTGTAAAATCTTGAAAATAAAGCTAAGCACATATGGAAAATTATTGTGACGCTGTGGCGTCGTAAAAAACCATCTTATTTACCTTTTTTGTGAAGTTTTTGTTTTCGACCTGTCTTTTTCAAAAATTTATTAAAAAGACGAGATCACTAATTCAATTCAGGTTGAATATCAGGATGAGTAGCCTCAAACGACTGCTCGAAGGAGGCATCAGCTTTTTTTTTTTTTTTTAGAGCAAAGCGTCATTGCCTAGTTCTAAAACCAACTACTCGGAGGGAGTTTGAGGAACCCCAAATGACTTATCCGAAGAGGTATCTGCTATTTCAAGCTGTTTTAAAATAATAATGTGCCTTGGGCTGGACACAAAAATCGATGTCCATCTTCCCACAGTTAAAAAGCTCGAGGCAGCGAATTTTTTACTGTAACCGCTCTGCGACCGCGGCCATCTAATTAAAAGAACACTTTTTTTAAATCGTAGAATTTTTTTTACAACACCGATGAATAGGTATTTTTGATTATGATTGCCGAATAAACCAAACAAATTACAAATTATATCGAGTTCCCGGGTCTTCCCTATCCCGATAGACTAAAACTATCGTCTAGGCCAGTCACCGGCCTCTTACCTTAATATAACTCTAACTTTAAGACATTAAAAATACCGTTAATAAGGGTATTTCATACTTTGCAGGTGTGTCTTTAGGCATTCTACATGTTACCGGCCAAGTATGAATTTACATTCATATGTTTTTTCATAAAAGCCATTTCAAGAATCTCATTTCATACTTTGGATAAAGATCTTAAGGCATTCTATAGAATGCCTAGGCAAAGTATATATAATAGATCAAACGAATTCGTTTATTTCATACTATGTCTGAAATTGTCAGGATATCCTAGATTTCATACTTTGTTTGTAACATATACATACATATTAAATTGATTTAAATATTTACCTAGCAGTGATCTTTAATATTTTTTTTAACTCATTCTCCCTTTTGATTGTTACATTCCTTGGAGATCCTCACAAAGCACAAGAAGTCGCTTTCAAATGTATCAAATAACATCGTCAAATAAGAGAAATAAAGTTTAACTCTTTTGTGCACGAAGTAGATGCGGCATGTCATTTGAAAGTCTAATTCGTATTTGCAATGGAATGAAAAGAGATGTATTCGACTCCGATCCGTTCCGCATGAACTCTGTTGAATTTATTTGCAGATAAAACATTTTAATATCTTCGAATAGTGCAGAAATGTTGTGTTCTTTTGTTATCAATGCACACTTTAAAGACTTTATTTAACCTTTACAGGATGTGAGGTTGGTATTTCAACCAGAATCCTATGTTAAAACGAAACACCCGCCTTCTAAAGGTCAAAATATATACGAGAAAATATGGTTTAATTGATGAGTATGTGAGTTAAAAACAAAACTGTGCGTAATATGTGTTACATTCTCTCAGGTTAAAATCTTTAAAATAATGGTTTTTGTTTTTAATTTTTTGAACGGTGTGCGCACAGTTTAATTTTAAGTTATTTACATACGGGTAAAATATGAATTTTAAATTGGTTAAAATATTATTTTTATTCTTTATAAACTTACTTATCAATAAATATGGTCATATAGGGTGGACTTGTCTAAAAAAATATTTATTTGATGCAATTTTGTATTATTATTCACTAAAGTAACATTTTGTATTTCAGTTTATGTTTTAAATAAGAAAAGTGTCTAGTCTTAATAATGTACTTAACTTGAAAGTAAAAAAGTTCAAATCATACTTAAATAGAAAAAAATTGTGTAATTGCCGTTATTGAGTGAATATACTTTCTATATTTTAAATATTTTTCCTCGTGTTTTAGCAATAATCAATACTTATATATAAGAATGGAGTGTCTGTCAGTGGAATCGAACAAAACCCCTCATTTTGAGTTTTCTCCACGAATTAGAATACGCTGATTCCGAAAATCACATTTAAAATTTTTTTGTCTGTCAGTCTGTCTGTCTGTCTGTCTGTTTGTCCGGATTTAACTCAAAAACTACTGCACGGATTTTTCTGAAACTTGCACCATGTGAACAAACTTTTCTTAGTTTAAAATCTGCACTTTGTTTCATGTGGATATCTGTAACCATTCAAAAGTTATAGAACTTTTTCCATTTTCTCTAACATTACGCCTATGGGAAATTTACATCTCGATCTTCCCTTCATAACATTATTGTTAAAAATCTCCTTGGGGCGACCAAAAATATTTTTAGACAATACTGGGATAAACGATTCATTTTGATTGGCTGATGAGTAAATGTCGCCAGATGAATTAAAAATATCGCCAAATGAATTAAAAATATTGCCAAATGAATTAAATATGTCGCCAAATGAATAAAAAATGTCACCAGATGAATTAAAAATATCGCCAAATGAATTAAAAATGTCGCCAAATATTGCCAAATGAATTAAATATGTTGTTAAATGAATTAAAAATGTCGCCAGATGAATTAAAAATATCACCAAAAAATGTCGCCAAATATTGCCAAATTAATTAAAATATTGCCAAATGAATTAAAAATATCGCCAAATATTGCCAAATGAATTAAAAATATTTCCAAATGAATTAAAAATATTGCGAAATGAATTAAAAATGTCGCCATGTGAATAAAAAATATCGCCAAATAAATTAAAAATGCCGCCAAATATTGCCAAATGAATTAAAAATGTTGCGAAATGAATAAAAAATGTCGCCAGATGAATTAAAAATGTCGCTAGATGAATTAAAAATATCGCCAAATGAATTAAAAATGTCGCCAAATATTGCCAAATGAATTAAAAATGTTGCGAAATGAATTAAAAATGTCGCCAGATGAATTAAAAATATCGCCAAATAAATTAAAAATGACGCCAAATATTGCTAAATGAATTAAAAATGTTGCGAAATGAATTAAAAATTTCGCCAGATGAATTAAAAATATCGCCAAATGAATTAAAAATGTTGCGAAATGAATTAAAAATGTCGCCAGATGAATTAAAAATATCGCGAAATAAATTAAAAATGACGCCAAATATTGCTAAATGAATTAAAAATGTTGCGAAATGAATTAAAAATGTCGCCAGATGAATTAAAAATATCGCCAAATGAATTAAAAATGTTGCGAAATGAATTAAAAATGTCGCCAGATGAATTAAAAATATCGCCAAATAAATTAAAAATTACGCCAAATATTGCCAAATGAATTAAAAATGTTGCGAAATGAATTAAAAATGTCGCCAGATGAATTAAAAATATCGCCAAAAGAATTAAAAATTCGCCAAATATTGCCAAATAAATTAAAAATGTTGCCAAATGAATTAAAAATGTCGCCTGATGAATTAAAAATATCGCCAAATAAATTTAAATGTCGTCAAATATCGCCAAATGAATTAAAAATATTGCCAAATGAATTAAAAATATCGCCAAATATTGCCAAATGAATTAAAAATTTTGCCAAATAAATTAAAAATATCGCCAAATGAATACAAATGTTCTCCAATTGAATAAAAATGTTGCCAAATGAGCTAAAATAGAGGTCCTATATTTAAAACTATCATCACAATGGCGAAATTAGGGTATAAATAACAAAATTAATGTCGTTAATAAAAACCTCGCCAACTGAAGGAGGAAGATAAACCAGCCCTTTCGACTGACGCCATGTGTATTCATGTTCCAAACAACTTAACTTTATGACAATAGTGCTATTTGTTACGGAGTGGAATATTACAATGATGTTGAAATGGTCCACCCTAAAAGTTTAACTTAAGGTTTTCTATATTTATACCTCCATGTATCTTATTTTTAAATTATCACCACAAAAACATATTATTAGTATTCAAAAATGAATATTTGATAATTAATTTTTTATAAGAAATATTATCCGTAAATATTGACCCGTATGAAGTTATGTTGAAAGACGTCTATATAGACTCCGGTCGCCAATTGGCACAAAAGAAGAAAAAAAACTTCACCAAATACGATACATTATTTCGATTTGGAAGAATGCAATATTTTTACTTTGATATATTATTGCGTCGCCAATATTAAAACTAATGAATGTGCAGTTTACTACATGAGTTTATTGTCACTAAATGGTTAATTTTTATAAAAAAAATATGCAATGAAAAAAATTCAGGAATATTTATTTCACAAAAAGAAACATTTTACAAAAAAATCAGTTTAAATAGTAGTCGCAATAGCATGTAAAGTCGTGAACATAGAAATAGATTTAAGTATCTCAAAAAATACTCAAACTAATTTAATAAATCTGTATTTGGATAAAATTTATTTTTCACAGTGCACAGAGAGTGATATGCGATGGCTATGCTAACAAGACAAAATCGCGCAGCTCTCATTGCGCAAAGTGACCACGAGCAACGCCGGGCCATATTGCTAGTTAATAATAAGAAGAAAAAGGATCTTTCAATTTCATGATTTGAAGAAATAATAAATAACAGAATTCGCTTTTTACCCTTTCACTACAACAAGTTTGAATAGAATTGTCCTGGCCTGACTTCTTTAAAGAAATAAAAAATATTATTTAAAAATACAAATAAAGAAATTTATTTGTTTTTGAATGAAATTGACTTTAAGATCCGCGTTTGACCCGTAATAGACTATTATTGAAGAAGTTAATAACCATTATAAGCTTTCTTTAAAAGTATTTGATTGATCCTTGTAGTAGCTTTTGTATAATTTAATCAAATGCCCATTAACTATTTTATAGATGCGTAAAACTTGAAATAAAACTTTTAATTACTCTGGGATTTTGCTAGTGATAAATTAGTGGAATAAACTGCGCCTTTAAAAAATATCAGGAAGACTGAGTTTGAACATTAAGCGTGAGTGTGGGGGGATAGGTGTGGGGTTTATTTGATCTCGCGTACCAAGGTGATCTAGAGTGTTTCCCTCAGGATTAACATCCGATATTTTATCTAACGTACAAAATTGTTTTAGATCATTTTTTAAAAACTAGCGGCATTGTTCCACGATGCTGGATATCGGTAAACGCATATAGATTAAAAAAATAGAGTTTCCCCGTAGTGTTTTGAACCCACGACCATTTGTTCTGAGATGCAACGCTCTAGCAACTAAGCCGCAGAAGCTTCCCCCGATTCCCCCTCGAGTTAGTTCCTTACATAACGCACTCGCAGTTCTCTATGATTTATTGGGTGGAAACTTTAAATATTATTTTTAAAAAATAACTAACTCAAGGTTTTAAATTCTGGCTGTCAGGTGGACAGTTAGAGGTATAGTTGCAAATTAAGTTTATAAATAAAGAAATAATTTTTTATCCTAGCAAAAAAATAAAATATGTGAAAGGCAATAAAAAAAAATATGAAATATTTTTGAATGAACTACACAAAACTTATTTTTAAATTTACAAACTACAAAAATCAAACATAGATGGCGCCATATGTACCCTCATAACACACCTACAATTTTTTTTATTGGAATGAAACTTTAAATATTAATTAAAAAATAACTAACTAAAAATATTGTATTCCGGCTTTCAGGTGCACAATTAGAGGTTGCCCTATACTTATGTTATGCCACAGACATCATAGCATATTTTAAGGCATTTTCACTGGTGGGGGCAAATACTTTTCTATGGCCCCTAATAATATAGTGAACCTCGATATTAATAATAACTTTGTGCGTTTAGTGCCAAAAACAATTATTTTGTCAATTCAAACTAAATAAATGTACTTAATTTAACAAAATTTATTAACGATTTTCGCTCTAGAAAATAATTAGGACAGAAATAAAAGAATGTTTTTGTGTCAAATCTACATGAGTAGTGGGGATTTTCTTAGCACTGGTGGGGAAATTGCCCCACTAACTCTATGTTAAAATATGCCCTGACATACATACAGACATAATATATTTTCTTATTATAGATTCATCGATCATTAATCTAAATTAAAATCTCAAAACTTACAAATTTCTCCCCACTTACTGAATACTTTAAAATATTTCTAGCGCTCGAGTGTTTAACCTAAATAGTTCAAATCTAAGTTATCTTGATAACAGCTCTTTGCTCTCTCTCTCCAACTCACTGACATTCTTCCTCAGAAACGTTCTGCTTCTGTCAGATATGACACTGCTCTTTTGAACATTCCCATTAGCATAGAATCAGCATTACCGCAACTCCAACGGCGCGGTGTCACTTGTCACAGAATTAGAGTTTCCGTGATGCAAAATTGAATAAATTAGCATGTTAAACGAAATATTTAGGGAAGTTTGGGTTTTAATAGACTTGCGATATCAAGGGGGATGGGAAATACAAGCACAAAAAACATCCTATTTAAATTAAGTTATTCATGTAACTCACTTAAAAATGTCAGTTTTTCAAAATTGAAATAGGGTATCTTTCTGTTTGATATATCTTCCAGAATTAAAATTGCTGCTTCTTTGCTGAATTTTTTAAATATTATTTAATTAAGAAATTTACATTTTTCTAATGATGCTTAAAATAACATAAATGGAGATTGTTATGCATGTATTGTAAATACATGGAGATTTTCATACATGTATTGAACTTAGATCTGATAATTTCCAGAAGATATTTATGCGACATATTTAAAAGAATAAATTATTTAATTCGGCAATGAATATTATGTGTGTGCACACTACCAAATTGCAATGGTCAAATCGCCTGTTAAAGCATCCAAAGGACATTCATTTACAAATATAATTGATTAATTATTTTAATGCCACATTTATTTTGAAAAATCACAAACGAAAATACAAAGTTTCCATCCTAATATACCATGTTACTGATTTAAAAGACATTTCACTTAAAAAAAACTTCTTAATAAATGAACAGAAGAAATGGAACTATTATACTTATTTTTTACACTTAAGTAATCATTAAAAAATAACTAAGATTTAACAGTAATTAAAACTAACCATTAAAACAAGTCTTTTTTACTCCATTGTTGTATCTCATGTGATCAAATAACAAACAGTTTTTTTCCGTGTTATATGTAAGAAATCACATCACCCTGTTCTTAAAATTAAGTTTATTGAGATTTTTTAGCTTGCTTCCTCACTAATTACGAAGCAAAGTACTATTTTTGCTATTTAGGACTACATATTTTGATTAAAAGAAGAAAAAACGTGACTAACTGTTTCGTAAAAAGAACATTAACAAACAACCTATCAACAAACGATCTTGGAAGACAAAGGATTTTTATTAAAAATTCACTAGTGCCACTTCAATGCTGTTCTTCCCTTGCACCACTTTATGCAAAGTGGTTAAATTATTTTGGTCTGTAAAAACTTTAAGTTGAAATTCCATATTATAAGTCACGTTCACGTTTTAGCTGCGATACCCGGAGCTTGGAAGAAATAAAATTTTATCACCGCGTTGAGTTAACAATGGTAATCCATCCAGAACAATTCAAAATTGATGGTTGCAGTCATCCATCAACTTATAATTGCTTATACAGATTATTTTTTTCAATAATATTCTTTCATAAAGTAAATATGAAGGAAGGAAAGCTTAAGAATAGAGTAGTTTTCATAAAAACATCAATGCTGTAAAATTACAGAGGCTTCAGTGTTTGTTTGCTCATATCTTAGTAACTAATGTTACGAATTGGATGAGACCATTCGGATCAAGATTTTAACCACGAGTTTTGTTTCGATATATTATAGGGCTTTGGAATATCTATTACTTTCAAGTTTCTGCCGATGACAACAGTATCCGAACCGAGTTTAAAGTCGTTTTTCACATCAAAAAATGACGTATTTGATGTTTCACGTGTTGGAGTACTTCTCTCAATAGTTCAATGTACAACTACGTCCTGTCTCAAGATATTAAAACCATTAAGCTAACATTTAAAGATTAAATAATAGTGCAATGATAAAAAAATATTAATGTACTAATTTTTTATTACATTCAATGTTAATAATGGTTCCGAATACATAGATTTCAATTTCGAAAAAGAAATGTACTCAAAAATGAGTACAATGAGTAAAAAAGAGTATATGCTTGATTACATAGCCTGCCTTTACAAATCACTATCAATATATATATCGACAATTGCAACCAAGTCTAATCGGGAATCGAAACCAGATAATCGGCACCAAAGACCAGTGCCTTATCCTCTAAACTACAAGGGCGAAGTGAAGAAGTTATAAACACAAAAATTGTTAAAAACTTGTGATAAAAGAATGGAAAGTAAGATAATTGAGTTGTAATAACTCAGTTCTCTATTTAAGCAATCGACATCAAATAATGTGGAAAACCATCTTATGACAACTATTTTAAGTTTGTCAGGTCTCTTTGTTAAGATAGCCTGAACAGAAACTGAGATTAGCAATATTAAATTCCATTACTACTTTTTGAGAAACAATGATTACTTGCATTTGAGTATATCATACGCCTATTTACGATGCAATTATACTTAAAGGAAAACGAGTAGTTTAAGATACTTATTTTTAGCCATTTTTTACTGTGTGTGTTTTTCTATTTTCGAACACTTTGAATAAATTTCGTAAGCAAACAAACTGAGTTATATTATTTACCCTGTTTTTAACTATATCAATTACCTATATCCATACTCACTGTATCAACTACCTATATAAGAGAAATAATTTTCTTAAGAAAACGCTTAAAGAGGATATACTGAATAGTAAACATTGTAGCGTATGATTGATCGTTGGATACTTTAATCAATAGTGTAAAGTGGTTTCGGTAGTTCAGGGAATTACAAAGAAAAATTGAAATTCATTCTTATCACTTAACGAGTTTTTTTAAAATAAAAAAGGTTTTGAACTATTTCTTATCGAGAAAGTTTCAAATATATGATTGATTAGTCGATTGCATTAAATTTTGTAAATTTCTATCGGAATATATTTTTTTGCAGAAAAATGTTCTTTTAATTTCCAAATCATTTTAAAATTAAGATATTTAAAATTAAATTGACGATGTCAGGAAATGATTAAGTGTACTACAAAATATAAAAAGCAAATTATATAAGAGTTTTTATGCAGAAATCTATAAAAAAAAAAGAGGATTTGTTCTAGTTATTTTTGAAGAACTGTTATGTTTGAAAATAAATTTAAACTCTGAAATATATAAACAAATTACAGATTAAAAATTCGAAAAAATTTTATTACAATCAATCCAAAATTAGGAAAAATATTTATATTTTAAATGTTTTTTCAATATACTTTTATAATATATACTTCATTCATACGATAGTGAATAATTTTATTCTAAATGTAAAAAATATAATCTTATCCCAAAATTTTGTATTTTATTCACCAATACTCCACTTCATTCAATAGTGGAATAATAAATGGAAATAAAAACCATCATTTATGACATTACAGGTATTCAATTTTTATCAACTTAATAAAAAAACTAAGATATATTTTTGTATTTTAACATTATTTTGCTTAAAAAGAGGCTATACAAGAACATTATTAAAATCAGTGATTTCAGCAGACGAATAAAATTTTCAGGTTGTTTGCAAACTTTTATGATAGTGAAGCATAAGCTAATCCAGAGTACATGTGTGCAGTGACGATGATGTGCAAAGCAATTACCGGTAAATCTACGGAGTTGAAACTGCCGTACCTTATTTATTTTTAGTTTGTTAATTATTTACTTTAAGAAGTAAATTACTTCACTTTGGACAAAAAAAGAACGCAGCGAAATTGTGCAAAGCAATCATATTATTTGCTCTGGGGAGAAATGAAAAAAAGGTCATTAATCGAATTTAAGAGTTTTATTTTTGGAACGTGTAGATGAAAACTTTAACAAAGGAATACTGGTAGTGGGCTTCAAGCATTGCTATGAATGAGGTTAATTACGAGTACTGTTTTCAGAAAGTACTGTACAAGTATTGTTTTCAGACAAAATTTACTGGTAAAATCCCTATTTTACAGCAAAAAATTTCACTAAAATTCAACGAAAAATTAAACAGGATTAAAAAAAAGGAACTATTCTCTTTTTTAAACAAATCATTCATTCTTAGAACTTATTCATTTATAAACAAATAACGCCTAAGACACTAAATGTAATTGAACAACGTCATTGTAGTTCATTTGGTAAGATTTCTATTCATTTGGCAACATTTTTTATTCATTTGGCGATATTTTTTTTCATTTTGAGACGTTTTGGTGGTATATTGTCAATATTTACTCATCACCCAACCAGAATCCATCGTTCATCCGTGCTCGCAACTAAATACGCAATATACGTTATAGTGTTGAAATATTACATTGTTACAGTATTAGAATTACATTTTAGTAAGAAGACAAAGCGATTAAGCGAGTTATGAATGGTGTATGGGGATGGTTGTTCGAAATTTCATGTAGACAGTGACGTTCTTCCCCTTGCTTTGAAGGTCAAGTAAGGAAAATTTCATCCAGATTGGAATAAAATTATACATTTGTGTGCAATACACATCCACATACATACATCTGAACACTTATCTTTATACAGAGATCGAAAAACCACGAATCCTTATTCTAGTGCAGTCAGATAATAAAATGGGAAATTGCAATAGTTAAAAGGCAGTTTAAATTAGGAAAACTTTTAATGTAAAAGTGAGACTTTAGAGAGCGGTGAACTAATCTCTTCTCCCAGACAAGATCAGTTTCCAATTAATGGCCAAGCATTGGAAAAGGAAATTACAGGGCACGGAAGCTGTTTCCAGAGATTCAAATGCGATTTAAATTCTATTTCAACTCCTACAAATAAAGAAGCAATTAAATCAATCGTAATTGAAGTTTTTATTAAATGCATTATATATTGACTCCACGAAACATGAGGCATCGTCTACGAAAGATTGAAAATCAGATTAATATCTAATTAGAAATGATTTTTATATTTTGTTGTACTTAATTTGCGTATCAAAGAGTGTTTGCTAAAACTATATTGAAAATAAAGAAATTAATTCATATTACAAATGGGAATTATTGTGTTGAAATCGGAAATAAAATGGATTGTGTATAATAGACAATTCCGTAGGATATATGCTTACATACATCGCATGCAACGCCATATAACCATACCCCATATGGTATACGAAGTATGGCATGATATGGTTATTAATGAACAAAGGCAAGTAAAGTTGGACGAGCTCTAAATGTAAATTGAGTAAGTAATTTTAAGGTTTTCAAAGAATTATTTGCAGAAACATCTATGATAAGTATCTAATTTCAGAGTAATTTTTAATGAGTAATTTTTTTTTATTATTTCATCCAATTAATTATCAGCAGGACAAGCAAACTATTGAAATTGGGTATTTGAATTCGCGGTATAAGAAATTAAGTATTATTTACAATACATTCCACAATAAATTATTCATTTATTTTAGAAGAAACTCATCAAAATTATTCTTCAAACTTAAAAATTTGGAATTTGAAAACTGAAAATAACTGTTTGCATTTCTAGAAGAATTGGAAATCAATCCTCACCCCCCCCCCCCCCCCCCCCTTCCAGCATAAGCGGATATATTCTTCTATATCATTCAAAAAGTTTTTAATATATGTTACACACATTTTCACAATTAATTCAATTATCATTCACAATTTTTAATATATGTTACAAAAAATAATTACACACACATATGTGATGTTGAAAACTGAAGCTCGCAACATGCCGTATACTCTATTACACAATAAAAAAAACTGGCAAAAGTTTGGAAAAATAAAACCGGTCTGTGATAGAGGAAGGTATTTTTTTATGTTTTACCCAAATTTCAAATGTTTTTTAAAAAAATATGTATTTATAAAATGTTTTTCGTTCTTCCTGAACAATTTTAAAACCTGGAGCTGTCTGGTTTTTTCACCCACATTTTCAGATGTATTGCAATCACAGTAGTATATATAGTGTATGTCACTACATATACATTTTACTAACATGAGGCAGTAAAATGAGTAAAACTCCACTACTCCATTTGACAAAACCACACAAATCAAAATAATATCTTATAGTTTGTCAAATGCCTTATTCCCTTTGAATGATCGTACTATATTATACATTTTTATTTAAGTTTACTACGATGAAAATTAAGTTTTTTGATTTATGACCTAATTAAACTACTTTGTATCATAAGATATTTATGACCTTAATTTTCAAATAATAGGTGTTCATTCTGACGTAATGGATAACCCATAATAACAGACATCAACAATATTTTTCTCATTATGAATTACATAATTTATCAATAAAAATGAAGAAAAAAATATTTACTTTTAGTATAAAACGCAAGCATTTCAATGTTCAACGAATAAGAACATATATAAGGCAATATATTGATCGAAGAATTGTCGAGAAGGAAATAATTGACAGCTCTGCGTGCTTTACAGCAGGTGTCACAGTGACAAAAAATGTATTATTTTCTGAGAATGTCATTTTCAGTTTCTGAAATAACACTATCACTTTTTGGCATTCTGCGATCGTCAGTGCTATTTTCGACAATTTTGACTATCGTTTCGTCATTGAATTCCGTGACATTTGGCGAAAAAAAATCCCTACATTTTTAAAGAAACTAATTTATTCCTACTCCTTTACGGTGGTTACAGTTTGGTTCTAATTTCAGTTTTACATGTATACTACCACTATACAGAATGAGCTTTTCTGGCTCGATCAATAGCGCGTGCAACTTCGGACTGAGATATCACTGTTTCAAGTCGAGTCTTCGATTTTTATTCGATATCGTCCTCGTTTTTGGCTAAATAATATCGTAAAAAATCAAAAGTAAAATTATTAAAAAATTTCCTTGTATGACGAAATATTTAATCGGAATATTTTGCAGATAACTGTTTCATCAAAAATGACAAATTTTTCTTCAAAAATAACCATCTATTTTAAAAGTAATGTTAATATAATTTTACTAGTACCAATTTTGTTTCTTTGTTTATGAGGTGATATAGATGTATTTTTGGTTGAGTTAAGACAGCTTGCACATCACTTCAACTCCCTGAACACAAGAAATATCGGAATAAGCTTTGTGATTATTTCGATCAAGAAATCAGTGAAACTCTCTGATGAGTACTCAATAGGGAAAAATACGAATATTTAATTTGGTTATATTAAAGATCCCATTTCATATATAAAGGTAATTTATATACCAAATTCAATTATCTCCGTTGGCAGTGTAAAGGTCGAATTAAAAAAAAATTCTATTTTCTTTTTATTATTGCTATAAGTAGCACTTTCTGATTTTCGCCTGGTGTCAAAATCCCTGATGTGCTAATAAAATAAAAAAAAATATTCCATAGAATGCTTATAAGGAACCAATTGGGGGCGTGGGTGTAAGAAACAGACAGCTCCAGTTTTCAAAAGTGTTTAGGAATGACGAAAAACATTGAATGTTTCTAGCATCGTGTAATACGGAAGTACAGCTCCTTTTCCTTTACCAGATAGATATAATCAATGGCTGTAAAGATCTACAGCCATTGCTTATATCTGTCTGGTTCTTGCACCCATTTTTCAACTCTCCTTTTTGCTCTCAAGGAAAATGAAAAGTTTAGACATACGGCCTTTTGAACTTACAACAACGTTATGTTATAATTACTCTAATCGTTCTTGAAGTATTTTATTCACACTCATACAAACAATCAACAATTACTTTTTGGAACCCAAAGTTTCGATTCGTAGACCATATAACGAGCAAAAACAAATAGAACACAAATATAGTTGTTTATATTATAATCCTTTTTTCATTGAGGGTAATAAAACAATAATAAAGCTTCAAGCTTTGGTACACTTAAAGAAAAACTCACGTAGCACCGCTGATCGGTAACAGTAATCAAAAGTAATACAATAAAATTCCCCAACCATTATTACCATCATTAAAGATTTCAAAGCTAAGTGAAAAGAATCATTAGGTTTTCTATTCTCTCGCATTAGGTTTGATGTGCCATTTCTGATGATTCACAAATTCTGAACCAGGTCTCTCTCACTCGGTTCCGGTTTGCTTTCGATATAAGCCACCTGATGTGATAGAAAACGATAAGTAGCTTCAGTGACTACTTATAGAGGCTTACATTTATTACATCAGAAATACTGAAATTTTTTTAGAGGCAATATCTTTTCGTGAACGATAAAAAATAATGGTTGTTTTCTGTAGAAGAGAAATTTAAGAAATAATTGTTTTAAATTGTCCGATGTATATTTTACAGTTGATGCACATGAGGTATATGAACTGAATAGTTTCCTAAAAAAATATATTATGTTCTACATTTTATAAGAATTTATACTATATTCATTTGTGTGAAATTTATTCACTTTAATATATATCTACTCGAGAATAAGAATATCATAATAAAAAACCAGAAACTCCTCTAATAGATATTTTTTAATAACCTTGAAAAAAGAAGTAACTATGTAAATATTTATCTAATCTTGCCATTACATTTTTAATTGATTTTCTGATAGTTTAAAGGACGTAAAAATGATCAACCAATATTGTTTAATGTATATAAAATTAAATGTATTTTATATTAATAATGTATATTTATCCTTTAATAGCAAATATTATAAATGTGCTCTTTTGCTCAGTTGCATGTATTTTTAGTTTAATAAAAAATAAACACAAAATATGTAACGGTTACGTTAATGTATAGATCATCAACAAAATTTATTTTAAGCCATGCATAAAATATTTTTTTTTAAATATTACGATGACGAAACCATTTTCTTTTTATAAGCAATGCTGTCTATATCAGCGTTAAACAATAAGTAAATACTCTAAAAATATTTAAAATTGTTTATGAGCTACTTATAATACAGAATAGATACAAGAGGCAAATTTTAAATTAACACAGATTGCGCATTAGCATGCCAGTAAATATATAATTATACTTAAAACTTTTAGTTCTGAGCCGCAAAATTCTTTACCAGATAATTCAAATTACCCAGGCGTGTAAAGGTTTTCATATTGTAATTATCTTTATATATTTGTTTTAAATATATTTAGTATTCTATTAATATTTTATGACATTCCTTAATTTAATGAGATAATATTTTGATAAGCCCAATGTTAACTTCAAGTAAGATAGATGGTGGGACGAACAGATAATTTAAAGCTTTTGAACATAGCCAAGTTATTCTAATCGCAGAATTAAATTGTATTTTGACAACGGTAATTATAAATTCAAGGTGTTTAACCTGAAATAAATTATAAATATGAAGGCATACAATTTAAATATTGAATTAGAATTACGTCTTGAACTGCTGGCGGAATTGTAATTGAAATCGGAATAAAATGTCTTCGAATGAATTAAACATTTATAACAATCTAGTCAGAACTACGATTTCATTAACTAATTTCTTATTATAAACTAAATGTCATTGTTTCTTTAAATAATCAGTTGACATTCCTTATATTTTAAAATGTTTTATATATGTATGCACATTTAAATATATTAATTATAATTTTAATCAATAAAAAAAGTTTTAAGTTGTTTTATTTTAATATAAACATCTAGTTAAAATGAAACATTTCCATTTGCTGTTGACTATAACGTCCCTAAATGGGACTTTACGTCTGAAAATACGTTAGTGTTATTGCTTGTTTTGAAAATCTATATTTGGCGTGTAAAACTAGATTGATTGGGACTTCATGTTTACTACTTTTTGCAATAATATAAAAGAATAATACTCTTTTAGTTCATACCATTTACTTTTCGAAACTGATGAATAAAATGTATTTAAAATGAGATATTAGACATATACCTGATATCACAGAGTAATATATAACATATTATAAACTGTTCTAGATGTATGATCTTGTGGGGGAATGATTTTTGAAGGTTTACACTAGTTAGATATTTGACATAATTATTTTTTAAATGTTACTTTCTGCAGTAAGTCTTTGAAAAGTTTTTTCTAAACAAACAGTTTATATTTATAAAATGAAAGAAAGATTCATCGCTATTCCGAGAAACTATCTTTCTTTTGAAACCTAACTTGTTAAAGATTTGTCGCGTGTAAGGGGTGTAAAAGGAATCTATACTACATAAATAATATGTATTATTGTATGTCGATTGAGGAACCCGTTATATACATTAAAAAAAGACTGAGTGGCCCCCGTTGGGACTCGAACTTGCATCCCATTCTTACGAAGTCCCGTACAGACTAAGCTACAAAGGCACACTCTAAATCACAAGACGTTATGTATGCAATATTTCTAAAATTGAGGGGTTTGCTGTAAAACGGAAGTAGCTCCGATTATTCAAGTTTGCAGAAAACAGTAAAAATCGTTTGAAAATTCAAAATTGTGAAAATATTCTTTTTGATCAATGAGAGTATTTTCACTCAAAAATATATCTTCCAGATGGCGTGGCACATGTTGGATTGTTGGAGCTACCTCTTTCTTGCAACCAAATAGATGCTATGTCTACCTCTAAGAAAAATATTTCACAAAAAAAAATACAATTTACTAGTATAATATAATTTTATTTAAAGAAAACTTCAATTGAAATATAGCATATAGCAGGGCTTTAAAAACAGAAAATTACATTTTTAATCATCACACTCCCCCTCTGTAACATCCGGCTCATCTGCTGCGTTGTTATTTATTGAGTAACGCGAGAACTAACGATTGGAGCTACATCTTTCTGGCACCAAACGAACAAGTTTTATTTTTACCACGATAGTACTAAATTCCCCTATGTTAGAGTTACATCCTTTTTGCAGCAAACCCTTCAATTGTTAAAATAATTTTTTTTTAAACTAAACGAAATTTTACAAATCCAGGCATTAGGTGCACATTTTGACGCTAAACATCGCTTACGTATAGATTTTCTGATTTTTATGCGCAAAGATAACATGTGTCTGGCAAACCACAGACATGCATTTTCATTTAATAGAGATATAGTTTAGCAAAAGTAACCCCCCTTAATTTAGTTTTCAATCTCGCGTTAAATCTGCTGTTAAACTTTACGTGTAGGTTGGGACAATATTGACCAGGAGGGGTTGTAGCAGGGGGGGGGGGAGTAGAATTTTTAAAGCATGTGTCGTCTGAAGTATGCTGTTTGCAGTAGCATCTGGTTTCGGACATGTGACGCTTGACTATTGGTTTCTACAGATCGTCTTCTGCTAGGCTTTTCAGTTTTTCGATCCCTCCAGTGACCCTACCCCCATCTGAGAATCTACATGCTTTGAGGAAGAATTGTTAATGATCCGTCTGTCAGATAGTAACATGCCTCTTATTGTAAAGCAAGTCGTCCTTTCACAATGCTTTGAGAACTCTTTGTCCTGCTCTAAAGCGACATTTTCTCCACCTGTTAAGGAATTAGCCCATAGGCAGGGCGGCTTTTCTTTGACAATTTCATTCAATCAAATCGTATTGCGAGTAATACATCACCCGTTTTGGCTTTACCAAATTTTTGTATTTATCCACCCGGGTGCTTGTATAATAGAATCATTGGGGGATATTTATTCAGGATTGAATAGGAATAACTAAACTAAGTAGTATATCTGCACCATTCATATAAACTATTATCTTCGATTTTTTTTCCTTCCCCAATCAGGAAACAGTGTCCTAAAAACTTCCTCTCCATTATAAGATCTCGGACAAAGCTAAAGCGGACTGCAGAATAGAGATACTTCTCACAAAAGAGATGGAGTTAGAGTTGGCCGATCCCAAAGGAAGCACCGGAAACCCCAGGCGAAACCCACAAACAAAGACAAACAGATTAATGGGAGAGGGTATTGCCGACTGAAAGGGATTCGGCCTTATCTTTGTATTAGCCGACTATATAGGCGGAACTGCGTCGGACCCGGCGTAGCAGACAACTACTTAGGATAGTAGTGAAAGGAAGTTAGAGATTTCAATGGAGGTTGTGGACGAGGGTGACAAAATCAAAGCGTGACAAAGTTCTTAAAGGTTATTAATATTATAGGTTATATAATATATAGGGTTTTTCTGTGAAAAATTTAATCATATTAGGTGAGACTGTTTTTTTTAGCTTGTGAATTACGCCGTTTTTTTTTTTGTTTAATTAACGTCGCACTAGACCTACACAGTGGGCTACTGGTGACGGTTCGGGACCTATCTCGAAGGAAAGACCAAAGAACGATGCCTCGTATTTTTGAACAATGGTCAGATTAGGCGGACAACAGTTGAGTTGGCACCCAACGTAACCTCAATAGGCGTCAGTACATTGGGCCCCGATCAGAGTTTTCGTGCACCAGTCCCGTATACACGCCAGTATAATATATTGGATGTTCTGGACGACTTTCTAGTATTTTTGTAGCGAAGCTGACAACCCTCTGATCTCAAGTTTTGTCAGTTCCTTCGCACGGATTCGAACCACCAATCCTCTGATTAGTGGATGAACGCCTTTATCCACTGAGCAACTGGGGCTCGTGAATTACGCTGGAATATTGGTCTATCGAATATTTGCTATAGAGCAAACATTAATATATTTGTTATAGACCATAGAATATTTGTTATAGACATTAGAATATTTGTTATAGACATTAGAATATTTGTTATAGACATTAGAATATTTGTTATAGACATAAGAATATTTGTTATAGACATTAGAATATTTGTTATAGACATTAGAATATTTGTTATAGACATTAGAATATCTGTTATAGACATTAGAATATCTGTTATAGACATTAGAATATTTGTTATAGACATTAGAATATTTGTTATAGACATTCGAATATTTGTTATAGACATTCGAATATTTGTTATAGACATTCGAATATTTGTTATAGACATTAGAATATTTGTTATATACATTAGAATATTTGTTTTAGACATTAGAATATTTGTTATTGACATTAGAATATTTGTTATTGACATTAGAATATTTGTTATAGACATTAATTTTTTTTTTATAATTTTTCTCTTGAATTATTTTGATTATAAGGTATGACATATAACTATATTCCGAATTTTAAACAACACAAATTTAAAATTATCATATATATTATTTCTGTAGTAAATATCCCTTTTACGCTCCTTATTAACTACGTAACACATGGAATATCAAAACAAAAAGAATTTCATTGATCAGTGATGAATTGTATTTTCATTTCATAAATATCAACGTGTTTTTTAATGGCTCTAAAACAATTAATTTTGGAAGTTTTTTTTAAAAAATCGTTGATAAGATTGCAGCAGACCGTTAAACTTTTTTTTTATTTGGATCTAACGAATGGGTGTGTGTATGTGTATGTGGGGGGGGGGGGGGGGGGTCATCCGATAATTATCGCACGGGCGTACTAGTATTATTTAATACAGAAAACTAAATCATATTAACTAATTCAAAATTAAAATTATAAACACTAAAAATTACAAATACCAAACATTAGAAATACGGCTGGGTGGAACTGGATATTTTTAAGGTTGGTATCAGAAATTAATTTGTAGTCCGGATAGTGAAGAATCTCTGATTTTGGAAACAATCAAGGAACTTTACATCAATTTTTAAATAATTTTTATAAATCAGCTTCTTACCTAAATTAAATTTCCGCAACGCTTTTTGACACAACAAATATTATTATATTTATATCAAAAATAATAATAATTTGTTGGTTACTCGTCTTTTACCTTAAATAATTCAGTTTCTATTAATTTAATAAATAAATATGTATAACATTTTATTCCATCCATTGCAAATTAATTATCATTGGTAAGAATTTAATAAATTGTCTTTTTTTTTAGTTATTTTTAATAAGAAATTATATTTTTCGTATAATTATTGAAATTCTTCTCTTGGAGCTACTACTAATGAAATAAATTATCCATATATGCTTATTTAAATATGTACATTTGCTTCAATTTTTTCGAAACTACTTCACACTTTAATCTCCAAACTATAACTACTAATATTCCGAATTATTTTTTAAATATTAAATATTTCTTGCAGGCATGAGCTTCAGATTGAAAAAAAAATATTTAAAAACTCACTTTGAGTTATACAGATATTAGAATAAGTTTTTGTTTTTATTTTGAAGTAATCTTGTTTAATATTACATAGATAAAATTGTTTACCTTGGTAAAATCGCTTACTTTCAAACCTTTTTAAAAACTAAAATCATAAATTAAAGATTAAAACAAAATCCTCATAGCCGAACATACAAAAAAGTCTTCGAACGTGCTGCCTAATAAAGGAATTCAATTAGTTTTTATTTTACAAAATATATTTTCGGCAAGCAACTACAAGAATGTCCTTTAAAATAAACAGTTTTTTTCTCATAAGTTAGAAGTACGTTTATTGAATGCAAAACAGGCGACTTTAACGAAAATTCCCTTCTATAGCATCTTCAACTCATCATTAGATGAAGAGTAATTCAATTTATCTTTGGTAATCTTCCTAATTAACCCTTAAACTGTGAGTACCCTTAATTTAATTCTTAGTGGAATACAAAAGCATCGAATTTAATTGCCTATAAGCTGAAAGGTAAAGCTGGAAGCATTATTCAAATGAGGGCCTCAAGATAACGAAAGCTAATTTATGAAGGTTTTTTTTATTTTAAAATAAAAAAATTTAATTAAACTTTTTCTAAAAAATAAAGTGGTAGATACATATTTAATATAAGTAAAACTAAGAATGATTTAAAAACATGAAAACAGAAGTTTAAAAAAAAAAAGTTTTTCCTGGAAAAAAAAATCTTATATTTTAGTTGGATTACTTTTCAACATATATGTTTATTATTTTTAATTTTTATGCAATTTATAAACTGTATTGTTAAAACTGCAAGTAATAAGAACCATGTATCATGAATTTTAACAAATAGTTTCAATTTATAAATCAATTAATACAAACATCTGTTTCAGTATAAATAGTTTTCAAAATAAACTAATACATCTTTTCCTCTAGATCAGTGAATATTTAAATTTAATTTAAAATCGAGACTTAAATAAATTGAATTTGACACCATTTTTATTTGTTTTAATTTAACATGACATAGGTATTTTAAAACAAATAATTAAACATATATTATTTGAATCCGTGATAAGAAGAACAGTACTATACTCGGAGACCGCCTAATTTAAACCTGAAGCAGATGTTATATGTATAAATATGCAATTGCTTTAGGTTCAACTTAGATTGTCCCCGAGTATAGTCCGAAATTCAAAATCAGAGACAATGCGATAATCAGGTTTAAAGATTTTAAAAATATCAGGCTGCAACATATTGACTTTGAAAGCCAGGTAACTTAACGGCTGCTTCCACGCATTCCCCAAGGACATGTTAATCCAGTCATAAGTTGGGGGCCGGATAGCCCAGTGGATAAAGGAGTCGGCTGTGAATCAAAGGATTCACGGTTCGAACCTGTGCGAGGACTAGACTAATGAATAGTAAAAAAGTAGTGATATTGCGATAGGAGGGTTGCCAACTTCGCTACAAAAATACTAGAATGTCGTCCAGAACATCCACAAAAAATTATCGGCGTTTATGCGGGACTGGTGCACAATAAATCTGATCGGGGTCCAATGTCCTGACGCCTATTGAGGTTGCGTCGGGTGCCAACTCAGGTGTTGTCCTCGTCATCTGACCATGGTTCAAAAAATACGAGGCATCGTTCCCGGGTCTTTCCTTCGGGATAGGCCCCGAACCGTCGCCAATAGCCCACTGTGCAGCTCTAGTGCGACGTTATTTAACCAACCAGTCATAAGTTATTAAAAAAAAAGGCCCGGTTGCCTCAAGTAAAGTATCCGGCTACCAATCTGATTGTTATTTCGAATAAAAGCGGACTTGGCAAAACGTAAACTGTAGTTATCTTGCGATCGGAGGGCTTTCGGATTTACTACAAAAGTCGTCAGAAATTATCCTCATTTACCGGACTGGTGGACGTTAAATCTGACCGGGGTCCAATCAGTGGCGGATCTAGTTATCCGAGTTATCCTATCCGAGAACCTTAAGTGGACATTTTCGTTTAGGAATAATTTTTCTATATAATAAATCAACACATAACCTTTATTATAAGAAACTTACTTTTTGCAACTGGAACCTTCAGATTGGAACCTTCAGAAGTACTGCTTCCTAATTTAGAGCTACGGGCAGAAGACAGGGATAATACCAGATCTTCCACGTTTTCAACAACAAACTTTCACGCCAAAAATAACGTGAGTATAAATAGCAACTAAAGACACGTGCACTAATTTCCTCTACACAGTAAAACTAATCCGTATTGGATTGTATTTGGGTACATTTCTGGCTGCCTATTTCTGTCCTTATTTAAGAGACTTAACACACATGCACAAAAATACCTCGTTATTTTTTAACCAAAGTTAGGTGACGAGGTAACACATGAGCTGGCATCCAACGCAACCTCAATAGGCTTCAGGACATTGGACCCATAGAGTAATTGGACCCCGATCAGATTTATCATGAACCAGTCCCGTATACACTCCAGTATAATTTGTTGGATATTTTTAAACGACTTTCTAGTATTTCAGTAACGAAGCTGACAACAACAATCCGATCGCAAGAACACTACGCTTTTACTTTTCTTTGCCAAGCCTACTCAGTCGGGCTCGAACTCGCGATCCTCTGATTGCTATAGCCGAACGCGTTTATCCACTAGGCAACTGGGACTCTTCCATTATTTATTTTGTTCTGAACAAGATATTTTCGAAAACTACTGATAAATCTGATCGGGGTCCAAAGTCCTGACCTCTATTGAAGACGTTGAGTGCTAGTTCAAATGTTGTCCTCGTCACCTGACCATCTGACCATTCAAAAATACGAGGCTTCGTTCCCGGGTCTTTCCTTTGAGATAGGTCCCGAACCATTGCCACTTGCCCACTGTGCAGCTATAGTCCGACATTAATTAATAGAACCAAAAAAAAAAAAAAAAATCACCACGACATTGGACTGTTTTTTCAAAAAAAATACGAAGTAATGTTCCTGGGTCTTTTCTTTGAGATAGACCCCAAACCTTCTCAAAAAAACACTGTGATGCTTTAGTAAGTCATTAATTAACGAACGATCGTGATACGTTGGTTTGATTAAAGAACGTCGCACTAGAGCTGCACATTGGACTATTAGTGACGGTTCGGGGTCTATATCCAAGGAAATACCCAGAAACAATGCCTCGTATTTTGTAACCATGTCAGATGACGAAGACGACATTTGAGCTGGCACCCGACGCAACTTCAAGAGTTGTCAATACATTGGACCCCGATAACATTTAACGAGCACCAGTCCAAAATACGCGCCGTAGAAATTGTAGTTAAGTTCGGACGGCCTATTGTTACTTCGCAGCGAATCTGGCTATTCTCCGATCACAAGTTTACAGCATTTTAACATTTTTGTCAAGTTTCTTACCAGCCATATTCCAACTCTCAAACCTCTGGTTTCTAGTCCACGACGGTACCTCGGAGCTACTGATCCCTCATATTGTAATATTCAATTCTTACAACGTAATGTGACCATCTTTCCCAGTTACGCAGCAACCGTCACCAATAGTCCATTGTGCAGCTCTAGTTCTGAATTCATTCAACCAACGAGACCAATCAATTCTTAGGACATGAGACATCACTCACCAGGGGCTCTAGCATCATCTCGGCGGAATCGTTCCACGTTGGAATCGATCTCATAGGAAGTGACGTTTGACGATATCAATCCCAAGAGTGAGATCTTACGCGGCTCGTGGATGGTTGTGGGATTGACTCTTGGGATTGTATTGTGGAATCGTTTTGCAGTGGTTTTAGTCAATTGGTTGGATTTACGTCGCATTACAGCTGCAAATTGGGCCATTGGGACTGTTCTAGGTCTATCTCGAAGGAAAGACCAGGGAACGATGCCTCGTATTTTTGAACCATGGTCAGATGACGAGGATGTGCAGTGGTTCTGATGAATAAAAACATTCTTTTATAATTTACAAGTGAAAAAAAAATACAATATTACACATTATATAGTAAAATATAGTTTTTTATAAATATATAATGCAATTATAGTTTTTTATAAATATCTATAGCAAAAAAATTGTTATTTATCGTTTATATATTTAGATATTAATAAACTAAGGAATGTCTTCTGCTAGACAGTTTTGTATGGTTACCCTAGTCAATTTTTTTTGGGGGGTTTTCCTGGGTCTCCGTGGCCGAGCGGTTAAATGCGTCAGCTGGGAATTCGAATATTCCTGGTTCGAACCTTAGCGATGGACTTGACAAAGAAAAGTAAAAAGTAGTGATCTTGTGATCGTAGGATTGCCAGCTTCACTACAAAATACTAGAAAAGTCGTCCAGAACATCCTTAAAAATTAACGGCGTGTATACGGGACTGGTGCACGATAAATCTGATCGGGATCCAAAGCTTCGACATCTATTGAAGGCGTTGGGTGCCAGTTCAGGTGTTTCCTCGTCATCTGACCACGTTCTAAAATAGCGAGGTGCATGTATGAATGTGTATGTGTTCTAGGGATGTGAAATGTATGTTCTTTTTAAAGAACAGGTGTTCCCTGTTCCTGTTCTTTTTAAAAGAACTGTTCTTTAACCTGTTCTTTTCAGAAAACTGTTATTTTTTTTTTAGAATTTTTTGTGTGTAGTATTTTTAAACTTAAAACCATAAAAATTACAAATGCTGATTAATTTTATTTTATATAGTAAATAATTAAAAATAAACAAAGGATCTATAATTTTCAAAATAAGAAAACTATTAATAATTAGTTTAAATTCATATCGACATTTCAGAAAATAATACATTACAAAAAATTTTACAGAAAAAACAGAAAAATTAAAAATTTTAATGCTGGCTTTTAAAATCAGATGTAATGGTGATAAAAGTTTTAATATAGCAAATTCCTAGTTTCAATAACGCACAATTCTAATAATTTAGAGCAGTAATATATATGAATTATAAAGAAAATTATAAGTTCCTTGAAGGGATCTCTAGGACGCAAGCATTTTTCATATATTTATATGTTATTATAATACATTTTATTCCTAAATCAATAAGCATTGCAAATTTGTAATAATTTGCTTGCTAGTTTGTAAAATGAAAGGAAATGAAGGTCAAATAAAAATAATATTTTAATAGCTATTCATTTGTTAAGATTTCAAAAATGAAATCCGAAAGGAAAACTCATTTCAAGAACTTCTGAGTGTCTCCAATGTTCAAGATATGATAAAAGTTATAGTAATAAAAAGTTACATTCATCGCTTTCAAGTACGGTAAATAACGTAATACACTAATATTTCTATACACCATTAAAGTACAAATATACAAAACAACAGAAAATAATTAGCTGTTTCACCCAAATATCCGAACCATTAATATATACATTTTTTACAAGAACGATTATACTTACATATAGTACATACTGCTATAGATTTAGAGGAATCGGTTACAGTAAAATAGTTACATACAGGTGAAGACCTTTTCAAGATTATATTGAAATCAGAGTTTAAAAATTAACATGATAATCCTATTTAATTTTAAAATAAATAGTAACTACTTTTGAATGTTCATTTCGCATAGTCTACAGATCAGCAGGTAAGGAACAGAGAAAATGCGTCTTATATACAAGTCAGCTGAAAATGAATTGCCACCGACTCTCTAAATCCCAACAGATCGCATTCCTTTTCTAACTTCACCCACACCAGTGAGACAAAGAACCGAGACCGAGACCGAAACCCTCACAAAAAACACCGACAAGAGTGTTATTTACGTAATCGCATCAACACCCCTTATCCCCACCTCCCATTTAGTAATAGAAATCACTCCCTCCCCTTCCCGTTTCTAGTTAATCTTATCCTATATCCCGACATCTTTACTAAGATGTCAGTTAAAGTCTTTTGAAGTTCCGTAACGGAAAAAAAACACGCATCTTTCTTTGTATCAAATTCTGTAACTATTCGTAGAAATTAACAAAAAAATACCGCCAAAAGCCGAAAAATGTCCACTTGAAAATTTATTAAAAAAAAAAAACTAATAAAATTAAAGGATTATATTAAGTAATAAAGTTTTGAAACACGACTTACTTATAACTACATGATCAAGAATCTAGTCTAATAGTTTTTAATATATTCTTAATATAAATTTGCAAATCCTTTATTTTAGCTTTTTAATTTAGTGCATGTTAAAAATACAAATTACAACATAAAGATATAAATAGAACATTCCTTCAGGGTAGATAATATATATTTTTTAATTTATATAAATTTATCATTTTTTACTAAATTTTGTTTTTTTTGTATACACATTTAACATAAGAAATTCGGATCAAAATCATTTGCATAATTTTTTTAGAACACAAACAACTAACAAACACAACACGAAATATTCAAATTTTGAAATAATTTTAAAACAACTCGAAGAATGTATAATTTTTATACAAAACATCCTACCTGTAATATTGAATCGGCCATTCCAATTTTTTTCCGTTATGTAATATTTATCATCTAAGACTAACAATTAATATAAATAAATTTCACAACTATTTATTCAAAATTTCCTTTGTAATGAAATTATGTAAAATGTAAAATATCTTTAGATAATTTGACTACCTTCCCTAAAAGTCATAACAAATCACTTCAAAATAAATGACACAAGCAGTTCAGTAGCCAATTATCATATTATAGAGAGCAAAGTACGCATATCTACTAAAAACAGCTTCAAAACTAATTAGCCCTGGCCCCTAAAAGGAACAACCCTACTCCGAAAAAGAACACCTGTTCTAAAATAGAACACACGTTTCAAGAAAGAACACCCGTTCCAAAAAAGAACACCCTGCTCTTTAGAACAGGGTTGTTCTTTAGAACAGGGCTGTTCTTTAGAACAGGGCTGTTATTTAGAACAGGGTTGTTCTTTAGAACAGGTTGCTCTTTAGAACAGGTTGCTCTTTAGAACAGGTTGCTCTTAAGAACAGGTTGCTCTTAAGAACAGGTTGCTCTTTGGAACACCCTGCTCTTTGGAACAACCTGCTCTTTAGAAGAACAGGGGCGTTCTTTTAGCTGCATTCTGAGCTGAAAGCATATCAGAGTGAAATATTCTTGCAGCACAAGGCGAAAGCGCTGGGCACGGTGGCTCTTAGGGGTGTGCGACGTGTGACATCGCACAGGGCCCTGTGTTAAAGCGGCCCAGTGACTAGAAAAAAAATTTATAAAAGTAAATAGTAAGAATGGAAATGAATTTCTATTTTTAAAATTGTATTTGCATTATGGAGTGCTCTGGAGTGGAAAGTCGCAACACAGATGTTTTTATATCTTAAACACTGATATGAATTATTGCTTTACTTTAATTTTTAAAAAGTGAAAGGTATATTCATAAGAGCTGAAATATATATACCATGATATGTAAATAAATATTCTCTATATCAATGACATATCCAAAATCTAACTTTTCACACCAAAATATACATATTATAGTGAAACTAACTATTTTCAGGAATTATTTAAGCTTTTGTTTAATGTTGATTTTCTTAAAGTGTTGTCGCATTAAAATATTCTTTGACGGATTTTATACCCCTTTCATTACATATATTTCATAAACGCAACTATTAAGCAATTCGATCGTTCGATATAAGTATTAAATTAACTAAGTACTATTAAATTAATCAAATTGCAGATATTTCAATGAAAGTGTTCAATCGATAAGAATCAACGAAACCGCGTAATAAACACAAGTTTTATGAAATGTTAAAAGTTTTATAAAACTTAATACATTTTATTAAAAAATAAGTGCCTTCTTTTAAAACTAAATTATTGCAAAACACCAAAAGCACTGTTTGTCATTTGAAGTGCTTAAAAATATAAATCTTTAGACAAGACATGTTTAGAATTAGCGATACATCAAGTTAAGATAGAATACATCCGAAAAAAACAGATCAGAAAAAAGAACAGGGTTTCTTTAAATTGAAGAACAGGCTGTTCCTGTTCTTTTTAAAGAACAGGTGAAAAAGAACAGGGTGTTCTTTTTAAAGAACAGGTGAAAAAGAACAGGGTGTTCTTTTTTTTCACATCCCTAATGTGTTCCCAGGTCTTTCCTTCGAGATAGACCCCGAACCGTCGCCAATAGCCCACTGTTTAGCTCTAGTGCAACGTTAATTAACAAAAAAAAAAAAACCCAAAAAATCCTTCGGTTTTGGCGGAATGGTTGGTTGTTTAAAAAACATTGCACTAGAGCTGTACAGTGGGCTATTGGTGACGGTTCGGGGCCTATCTCGAAGGAAAGACCAGGGAACGATGCCCTCGTAGTTTTTAACCATGGTCAGATGACGAGGCCAACACCTGAGCTGGCACCCGACGCAACCTCAATTGGCGTCAGGACATCGGACCCCCGATCATATTTATCGTGTAACAGTCCCGTATACTCGCCAGTATAATTTGCTGGATGCTCTGGATGACTTTCTAGTATTTATGTAGCGAAGCTTGCAATTCACCGATCGCATCTCACTACTTCTTTACTTTTCTTTGTTAAGTCCATCGCACGCGTTCGAACTAGCAATCCTCTGATTACTAGCTAAAATTTATCCAAAAGTTTTGATGGGAATAAATAACTGTGAGCTTGACGTTCTGTCCACTCGAACACTACGGAGCGGGGTGTTACAGATATTTGGTTGGTTTGGTTAGTTAACGTAGCGCTAGAGCTATATTATGGGCTATTGGCGACGGTTCAGGGCCTATGCTTCGTATTTTTAAACCATGGTCAGATGATGATCAGTTATTTCGATACAAAGAAGATAGTCAGAATGATGTTGCGGCATATTATATTATAGTTAGGTTTACCATAATTTATTTTAGTAAAATTCGGAAAGTGTAATAATTCCTTACTAACTACCCTCTTTCCTAAAACAAGCACGGAGTTTGAGTGAGCTCAGAAGTGAACTTGAAATAAAAACTGTCCGGACGAAATCCGGTTGTATCGTGACCCAAATTTTAGTACAAAAATTATTATCTAATATTTAAAACTGAAACCTGTTGCATATGGTACACACTATTACTATTTATTACTATTTTGTTCGAAAACATTACAAATTGTGTGATCATTTTCACTTTTGTACGATGTTCTGTTATAATATTTTAACTATTTATAATGTATCGTATTTATTCATTACGCTTAAACATATTGCACACTAAAAACATAATTTTATTTTTTCTGTAACAAATATCATAAAATTCTATTAAAACGCATTAATTAAGGACAATAGTATTATTTTGCAAGTATTTATTATAATATATATAAACAGTTCCATAATAAAATAACATATTCACGAAGAATTCCAATTTTTTTTACTAAATACATAATTATTTTAAATCAAAAATTAATTTCCGTATCTACTAATTTTTATTTAAGTAATTGATTTTTTTTTAATATTGATCCAGATATAATATAAATGTTATTTTTTTTTTCAAAATTTACTTAAGTATTTCTTTCATTTGTAATAGGTTTTTTTTTTAAATGTTTCTTTTATTGTACCTTGTACATAGCTAAATATTAAATTTATTAACTATGTTATATCTTCCTGATTAAAATGTATTTCTTCTCAATGCATAAAAAGAGGCATTTTATGCCACAAAATAAAAATATATATATTTTTCAAACTTAGGTCATCGGCAACGCCGGGCTACATGACTAAGTTGAAAATGATTCATCTAAAAATGAACAGAATAATGAAAACTACAAAAGATAGCTTTTAGCTTGAAATCTCAATGGAAATCTCTTGGATTTTCTCGAATCTCGATCCCACCTAGTCGGAAATCTGTTGGAAACGATCCCACATAGTCATTGAATCGTGGGATCTATCTCAACCGAGACATCGTATTGACCATGCGCAGTGAAAGAAAGTGACGTATTTCCGGTCGTCATCAAACACTTGACCTATCGTGAAAGGCCTTTTATTGAGATTGCGATAAGAAAAGCGCGCGAAAACGATCTCACATTCGAAGTCACTTTACAATCCCAACTCTTTCTGTCGGCATCTCAAAGGAAATATCACGTGACCTTTCGATTCCAACAGTAAGTCTTGACATCTCGAGATGATGCTAGGGCCCCATGTCAGATATAAAATGCAAGTGAATGTTTTTACTTTTCACAGCGAACAACCTTGAGCAAGATGATTGTGTCACCAAGTATAAGTTTAAGAGTACTTGAAAAATGTGCAAAGTTTGCAGTAAGGATTTCTGGAAGCCGACTTTATTACAAGGATTACTCAATAAAAGATGCCGTTTTGCTCTCAAGCGGCCACCGGATGCCTACCCTTGGTCTTGGAACAAAATTTGTAAGTGTTATTTAAATAACTCTCTAAAAATATCAAGTATAAAGTTCTTAATTATTTATCTCTGAGCTTGTAAGATTGGTTTGATATTTTATTAAGACGGTAATGTATAAGTTTTAGTTATACGCAACTGAAACATAACCGCAAATAAAACTATGATTCGTTGAAGCATGGAAAAAATATTTTTTTAAATTTTCTGTTTAAAGAAGGGTCATAGTCATTAGAAAAATAAATATAAAGATTTCGATATTTACCTTTTCTTAGATTTAAGGAGATTAGCATTTTTCGATACGATTTTACATATCCCTACTATTGTTAATTTTCATTGGCTTACTTTTTCTAACATGACCTCAATTGGTAGTATAGTTAAAAATGGCTCAACTGTATAAAAAGTATGCAATTTTTAGATGCATTTAAAAAAATTCACTATTTGCAAAATTCGTAACTAAATATAAATTATATTTCAATTTTTTGGTAAATTCCTAGTGTACGGTGCCTCCTTGACCCTATTCTGAAAATTGGCGACACGGTCTTTGCAAAACAACGGGAAACGGTGCGAGAAAAAAAAGTAGGGTTGCCGTACATCATGATATTGCTAGAAACGTCTTGAAATTCGGTTGCCAAACTATAAAATTTATCGCCCACTTATTGTCGTCAAATCACATTTGGCGGGGGCACCGTACACTAGGAATTAACCAATTTTTTTTTCTGCATTAATTTCATTAAGAATGTTGGTAATGGTCAAATAACTTTTGAATGGTCTTAATCATATTTCTAAACAAAGTATGCAGAATATTTGATTTATTATTTCGCAATTAATTGTATTATCAATCGGAACGGCTAGGCACAGATTGCCTCTCTTTAAAAGGTTTAAAGCACACTTTCCCTAAATAACATTGTAAATATGCAGGTAAGTAAAATTGAACTGAAAAAAAAGGTGGATTTTTCCTTTGTTCGTGGCCACATTGGTATTATCGAATTTTTGTCACATCCAGATATTAGCAGCTCTGGATAAAAGGTTATGTAAATGCGCAAAATTGAATCTCAAACATGTTTTATTAAAAAAAAATTTAATTTAAAATTGAGGTTCAAAAGTTTACTGCTTTCCGTACAATGTTTCGTTTAGTGTATATGATTTTGTACTGATTTTTAGGTTAAGAATATTCGTTGGTTAACAACTCTACATTTTATCTTTATTACAGATGTTTTTCCAAGAAACTGCTGATGAATCCTTATCGGCTGCTATTGATGTAGGATACCGTCACATTGATACTACTTTTGGTATAGCGAGCGAAAAAGTGATTGGAGAGGCTTTAACGAAATTGTACGACAGTGGAAAAATCAAAAGGGAAGAGTTATTTTTGGTAAATAAGGTAAGTAAACGTGTTTTCAAGTATAAACTTAGTTATTACTCCAATAGTCTTATTATTTAGTGTCTGTACTGTAATTTTCTTATAGTGTTCATGCAGCTTTCTTAACCATTCCTCCGTTACTAATACCCCATAGTGTGGCTCTAGTGATCCGTTAATTCATCAAAAAATGGATTTTTACAACTTTCAAAAATTGAACTGCCGAAATAAACGTTAATTTTAATGATCGTTAAATAACTTTACAATTCATATTTTTTTGCTCCAATCGGTACAAAATGCTGTTTAACTTGTCATTCCGGAATTTGTAGACTTAACATTAGGATTCTGTAGTCTATTTACAGAACAATAAAAATTGACTGAAAGTAGTAATCAATATCTCAGTCCGCTTAATTCAAAATGTATGCTCAACGCGATTTGAAGAAACTTGTGAAAGTTACAAATAGTATAGGGATTATGATGGTTATCTTTACTTTGATACGCAAGAAAACGTTTGGCCGTGGCGATCTAATACTTGTCCAAGTTGTACAGTTTGTAAAGATAATTCTAATACATCCAGTATATCGCGCGGAAGCTTGAATGCTAAAAACACCTACCCAAGCAGTACAATTGAAGACTTGTGAAAGAACCACACTGCTACTTCTTCCGATTTATACTTTTCCACCTATAAAGGGAATCCTATTGATTGGTGTAATAACCAGACGATTCTAAGCAATGGCTATAGACGCATAAAGGCAAAAAAGTTACGCACTTCTGTATTGTACGATGCATGAAACGTAGTGTTTTTCAGCATTCCAGAACAATTTTGAAAACTGGAGCTGTCTGGTTCTTACACCCACGTCTTCAATTCATAACTTCGTTTTCAACCCGACATAAGCCAATTACAATTACTCGGACTTTGGACAAGGCTTTTTAACATAGATATTATAACGTTTGATATGTGAAGGCTAAAGGAGATGAGTTGGTCTTATTAAACCTTAACGCTCGAGATTTATTATATGTACCAACATATAAATCTATATACGAGTTATAAAATGTCTACATAGCGTATCTTTCCTATTTATATAGCATTAATACGCTTCTGTTTATAGGAGACTTACGAGCGTTGTGTAACGCTTACTAGTGCCATAAAGGAGGTATGCAACCAAAACGTACTAGAAATGAAAACTTTAAGGGAGATCCAAGCCCCAAATCCTAATTTGTTTATTAATGAATTCAGAATACCATTTTTTTTAATATTACTAGAACATCTTTTTCTGAACAATAATCAAAAACAAAACTATAATTTAAAAATTCTTGTTTTTTGCTTTTTTTAAGCTTAAATACTTTTTTTTTAAAAAAACACTGTTCTTTCAATTTTTAAAGTTTTTTTTTTAATGGATAAAATAACGTCAAAGTGTATACTACAGACGTATGAATAGACGCTTGCAGATTTGTGTTTTAATTGTCTTCTAAAACTTATTTTAACAGCCCAAAAATTATTCAAATTTTTAAGTTTAATAATTTGTAAAAAAATTTAACTTAATTTTAAAAAAAAGCTATTCATACGTTTATAAAACAAATATTAGAGCTTCAAAAGCTATTAACAGTTAAGTTTTAAGTTAATTATTTACATAGTCTTAGCATTTTAAACGTTACCAAAATTAAAAAAGATATTTTGAGTAAATGTCTTTTGTTGCAGACGAAAAGTATGTAGAAAGATGATAAATGGTATATAAACATCTAAAAAACATATTTCCTGTTTCTTTTACTGTTTTGAAATTTTGTACACGCCTTCTTAAGTACGTTTAGCATCGTTTTATGAAGAAAAGAAATTGGCAATTTTTTACGAAATTGGGGCTCGGGTCCCCCTTAAGGTCAAATATCTAAACTTATTTTTGCTGCATGCCTCTTTCAATCACTTAGTGAATGACTAACTTATTAAAATATAGTGTCTATTGTAGCAAGACAAAATATCGTAAGCAATTGCATTCATATATTCTTTTAATTTCAAGATCCCCAAGTACAACTACAGAAAGTATGTTTCTTTTTCACTTCGGCTTTCAAAGGAATTTTCCAAACTGTTTAACCTAATGAAACATTTTATAATTTATTTTATAGGTCCCATACAACAAGATAAGTCCTGGAGGCATTGAAGATAATTTCAAAAAATCAGCTGAAGCCCTCAATCTTGACAGTCTCGACCTTTATCTTATTGAGATCCCATACGTATTAAAAGTAAGTTTTAGTGATAATTTGCAGCCCTCCATGCGATCTTGTATCCCACTAACCCCTTTGCCTATAATAGTCGGACTCGTCGTAAAAAAAAAACCCGGATAAAATAGTCGGACTCGCTTCAGAAAAAAAAACTGAAGGATATTTCGCCATTTGAGACTAATATTTATGCAATACAGTTATAATTAAGTGTACCGAGTCTCCAAGTGTCTTGTAATTAACTAAACAATTTGATATCCTGTTTCCTGGAGAGCGGTAGTTACGTTCTATATGGGATCTAAAGTTTGGGATATAAGCGCACTTTGAACGTACCTTCGAGCATGGTTCCTTCATAGTAGAGAACAATGTTATAATCTCGCTAACATCAAAGTGAGAGGCCAACATGCATGGCCTCAGACACGTGGTTAATTACGTCATTACATTCATAAATTTTCACTGTTACATATTTTCCAATTCATCAGCCAATCGCGAGTATTTTTTAATTCATAATTTTCAAAAGAAGTCACTTGTTTGAGGCCATTCGGTCTGAGATGTTGGTTTCCTGATGATGTCATATTCGTTCCACTACAGTCCATTCATGCTCGAAGGAACGTACAGCTAAACCGTGAAATGGTCAAGCTATCAGAACTTAAATTGTAGGGAAAAGGGTAAACTATGTAATGTACTAAGCTAATAAAGATTCGTGTCACCTGGACTGTATTGAGAGCAATTGGTTTGAAGAGACTTCCGGACGATACCAGACATACGGGTTTACCACCTATTACTAGACATGAATCTTCGAGTACGCCTGGGGTGTTAGCTCCATCTTGGCGAAATCGATTCCACAGTTGGTAACGAGAAGTCAAGGGATTTTCTGAGATTTCGTAGAAGCATCACTTCAGGAGAAACATGGCTGGAGTCGAAAGATGAAGTTATCATCCTTAGGGTATCGTCGAAAGACATTTGTTAGCTATGTCAACCCCAATGACTGGCTGTTACAGACATAACGGTTGAAACCTCTTCAACAGAAAAAAGGATCGGGTTTTTAAAATCGAAGTCTGAAATTGAGTGTAAAGCAATTTGAAGATATGATGAGCGATTTTGTAGGCAATTGTAATCCATTGTTCCTCAGAAACCATTGCAGGATGTACATTGCCTTCAAAATTCACGTTTCAAGCAACAAAGCTGTATTGGTTAAAAATGCATCTCTATTTAGATCAACAATAAACATGTGACTGCATTATATAAAATATTATTGTCTTTATTGTCTTTAGCATAAAGAAAGTGATGTTGACATCCCAAACGTACCTCTTCCAGAGAAAGCGGATTTGATGAAAAATTGGCGGGTAAGATTTTTTTAATATATCTGTTTTACATAAAATTATTTATTTGAAAATACCAAATATGTTTTAAAAGGGAAACTCTAAATTATGAATTAATAAAACAAAGTTTACAAATTGCAAATATTTCTATAGGATAAAAGATATTTTACTTTATTGCATTTTGAGTACCAGACTAACAATTTGAATCGTGCGTTCTAGGATTTCAGTTTGGCATTTTTTTTTCAAACTTAAACGTTAATGATTTAGCTGTTAATTTGTGACACAGGTTTCGTTAAGTTTTACATGCGTCATTTAATATTATCGAAATTCGTAATCAATTTAAATAACTCCTAGTGTGTTACTGTTTGAAGATTTTTCATAATACTTGAGATCCCAAGGCGAAAGATTCAGTCTAATTTTTGAGGTATTGAAGTCGATGAGAAATAATCTTTCAATGTTAAATGTTATCCTAAAATTCAAACTCCATAGAACGATTCAAATGCTTTCTACAGAGTTTTGAATAACCTCTATGCATCAAAATACTGTTAAAATTTGTAATTTATTTGTATTACTTTAGTATGGTATAACCAATTGCATTATATTGCTCTTGGTCCATTTTTTAAAAATATTAACTAAAATGGTCTCGTTTGTGGATTGAGAAATCTCATCAAACTGATATTTTTAAGCTTTATTCTAATATACATTAATGGTGCAAAATTCTATATGTATCTACGTATTATATGTATCTATGTACTATATGTATATATAGGCTTTAGAATCGCTTGTAAAAAAAGGATGTGTTAAGTCTATTGGATTATCAAACTTCGATGAAGAGCAAATTCAACTAGTTTTTAATGAAGCGGAAATAAAACCAGCTATTCTACAGGTAAATACTTTCATAAATTTTTTTTAGAAATATATAAATTAAATGTGCATAAATATACTAGAAGAGTGTGAATTAGGATTATTGTAATTAACATTTTAAAATTATTTCTTGATATAGTACTTGTGCTAATCAGCAGATTTTCTAAACAAACAGATTTAAAATTTGGCGCGCTTGTTTGATATTTTGTAAAAAGATAAGATTATTAATTTTGTGGATTTAATTTGAAAGAACACTAAAGAAACCGCACAAAAACGATAAGCATAAAATAATTTTTATAAAAGTTGATGTTTTAGTATTTAATAAAAGTATTTGGAACAACATAAAGATTTAATACAGAGATTCAGCATTGAAGCAAGTAAAAATACAGGGAAATAAAATTTAATAATAAAATTTACTCGTTTCTTCAAAGTTATCATGCTTGACAAATATTTATTTTAAAATATAATAGAATTAAAAGTTTGATTAAACAATTCAACCGAGTTAGACTTTAGTAAATAATTGCCATGTTTTTAAATATAATTTAAATATTCCGTTTACTAATGACATGAATTTTTCAGATCGAATGCAATGCGTACAAACCCGAATATAAAATGCAAGAATTCTGCAAAAATCTGAACATAGCAGTTTCCGCATTTCGTCCTATCGGTTGCCCTGATTTTGAAGATGGATCTAAAGACATCTTGAAACTGTGAGTATATGTTTATATTACGATTATATAAAGAGGAAAGTGTAATCAAAACGTGTCTTATCACCGTAAAGTGATTCTTTGGAAAACTCGAATGGCATTTACCAAGTGCATTCATTCGTATAGATTCCAATCTTTGTACTGGTATTTCCTTCGAGATAGACACCCGAACGTCGCCAGTGTGGCGTCTTCTTCACATATACCTGTGGGTCAGGACTGGAACACAGTGTTCACTGGAAGACTACGTACACCACCTTCATACACAATCAAACTTCCGTTTAAAACAAATTGAAAGACTCAAAACTTTAATTTTAAAATATTTAATTAAAGTTAAATTTTTAGATTTAAAACAAAACATATTATTTAAGTTACAGATTAATTACAATTAATACAAAGAAAACAGAAAGGACTCCTAAACAGACAGGTCCCATCTAAACGACAATCATGTCATTGCAGCTCAGTGTCCTACGGGTCTCTGCCGTTTCTTTCACAGGTAGGAAACGCAAAGTTCATGAAGCATGGAGTCGCAAGCTGGTGGCTCCACCTAGTGTCACTATATAGAAATAGTAGTTCCGATGATGGTAGAGATTGAGAGTTCTTGGGATGTTACAGACTTCTTCCCCCCCTGGAGAACTTTCTGCCGGAGGTTACCGAGGAAGAAAGTTAGTGAGAACATCATGGCATTACGAAAATGAGAGAGTACATTTACCAGTGGGATCAGCACTGAACTAAATAACTAATTATTTAATGATATAGACATATTATATATGATGATACAATAAAAGAAATAATATCATTATACAGTTTTACAAATGCATATATTAAGTAGGTTCCCTAAGAGTGCGGATCCTGCTCAATCCATCAGCATTTTGATGCTTTGATCCACTGCGGTGTTTTACCTCAAAATTGAATGATTGTAAAGCTAAAGACCAACGCATAAGGCGAGCATTTGTACTGGCATGAGAGTTCAACCACACAAGAGGATTATGATCAGTGACAATGGTGAAAAAGTTCCCATCAAGGTAGCACCTCAGTCTTTGGACAGCAAAGATGATTGCAGCGCACTCTTTCTCACTCACACTGTACCGTTTCTCAACACTTGAAAACTTTTTACTTAGATAGATAATGGGATGTTCTTGGTCATTATCGTCAATTTGGGATAGGACAACTCCCATTCCGTGGTCTGATGCATCTGTTTGCACGATGAAGGACCTGTTGTAATCAGGAGCGTAAAGAACAGGAAAGTCACAAAGCGATTCTTTCAGTTTGTTGAACGCTTGTTCACATTCGGCAGTCCACTTGATATTTCCTTGACGAACTTTTCCTTTCAGTGTATCTGTCAAAGGAGAGGCTATTGATGAAAACATCGAAATATATCTGCTGTAGTATCCAGCCAGTCCTAGGAAACCTCTGACATCAGTTTTGGTTTTAGGTGGGGGATAATTCTTGATTGCCTCGATCTTCAATTCTGCCGGTTGTCTGCAACCCTGTCCGACTACATGTCCCAGATACTGTACTTGGCCTTGAGCAAACTTGCACTTTGACTGTTTGATGGTCAATCCAGCATTCTTTATTCTTTCAAGTACTATGTCGACTTGTTTCAGATGTTCCGGAAAGGATCTTGAGAAAACTGCAATGTCATCAAGATATGGCACGGCGAATTCTTCACACCCTTCCAATAAATGTGCAACCATTTTGCTGAATTCGTATGGCGCATTCTTTAACCCAAATGGCATTCGTAAAGGACGATATGTACCAAAGTTTGTGACAAAGGCAGCCAGTCTTTGGGCACGTTGACTTAGTGGTATTTGCCAATACCCTTTTGACAAGTCCAACACCGTTATATACTGGGCCGATGAAACTATTTCAACTCTTTCTTCTATGTTTGGCAATGGAAAAAACTTAGTTTTGGTCACCTTATTAAGATTTCGGTAATCCACGCACGGTCTTGGATCTTTTCCTGGAGACTCAACCAAAATCATCGGAGACGTGAAATCAGAAAATCCGACTTCAATGATCTTCATAGCCAACATCTTCTGGATCTCTTCTTTCAGAAT
Organism: Troglohyphantes excavatus; assembly: GCA_963932185.1. Taxonomy (NCBI): domain Eukaryota; kingdom Metazoa; phylum Arthropoda; class Arachnida; order Araneae; family Linyphiidae; genus Troglohyphantes; species Troglohyphantes excavatus. Next base: position 28,383,451 of record OZ010674.1, read on the forward strand.
AGCATTCTGTCTAGGAGAATTTCTGTAGGGTTTTGAAAGAAGTGGCGTATCGTTGTTGAGCTCGATATCATGAGTCACAAGATCAGTTTTCCCAGGCACATTTGAAAAACATGTATCATATTTACAAACTAATTTCTTTAATTGAATGATTTGCTCTTCGGTTAACTTGGTTTCCTTGTAATGGTCTTGAAACATCTCATCCAGGTCCAGGATATTCGGATTAGCGTCTACGTAAGGAATTTCCATCTCAGTTTCATTCAATTTGTCTTCTGTTTCACAGAGCAGAAAATTCACCTGTTCAGGTCTTCTGTAATAAGGCTTGAGCATATTCACATGGTAAACCTTGGAAGTAGCTTTTTCGTTAGAGAGTTCGACCACATAATTTGTTTCAGAAAGCTTTCGGAGAATTGTTCCGGGACCGGTCCAATGGGGACTCATTTTGTTTGCTTTGAATGTTGAAAATATAAGTACTTGGTCGCCCTCGCGAAATTCTCTTTTGATTGTTCTCTTGTCGTACCACGTTTTGTTTTTCTGTTGTGATTTTTCCATCTCCGTGGTTGCAAGTTTTTGACACTGTTTCATTCTGTTTATCAAAGCGAAAACATAATCCGTCACAGGTTCGTCTTCGTCTTCTTTATTCATCCATTTCTCATACAACAAAGTCAAAGGAGTTCTTAAATTTTTCCCGTGAACTAGCTCTGCTGGTGTAAATCCTGTACTTTCGTGTGTAACAGTTCGTAGGGCAAACAAAGCGGGAGATATCGCTTTTTCCCAATCAGTTCCAGCCTCCAAGCATAGTACTTTTAAAATCCTTTTGACAGTTCGATGAAATCTTTCTACCGGGTTACTTTGAGGATGATAAACGGAACTATGAACAACAGATATTCCAAACTTTTCCAGAAAAGTTGTAGTGAGTTCACTAGTGAACGAGCTTCCTTGGTCCATCTGCAGTATTTTAGGAAATCCCATCCTACTAAATATCTGCATTAAGGCTTCCACAACAGAAACAGATGTGATATCTTCAACCGGAACGGCGTCTGGATACTTTGATGCTAGACACATGGCAGTTATGAGATATCGTTTGCCACTTGGAGTAACTGGTAGAGGTCCACAAGCGTCGACGTTGATTTTTGAGAAAACTTCTTGTATCACAGGAACGATCTTCATGGGAGCCTTCTTTTTGTCATTAGGTTTCCCAACCCGTTGACATCTGTCACAACTTCTGACATATTCCTCAATTTCTTTATAGCAATGCGGCCAAAAGAAATACCTGGAGAATACATCTTTAGTTTTGGTCACTCCCAAATGACCTGAAGTTCCCTCGTGGCACAATGACTTCAATTCTTCTCGATACTTTTTTGGTATGACCAATAAAGGCCTCTCCACTCCTAGCTTATCCACTTTCTTTTTAATAAGTATGCCATTGGAAAGTACTTCAAACTCTCCTGCCGGTTCTTCAGGAGGTTTTCCTTGTAGCTTGTCCATGATTGGCTTCAGAACTGGGCAATCTTTCTGCTGAGATGCAAAAGTTCTAGAATCCACTTTCAAAAGAGTCAATCCCTTGTACTCAGGCTCTTCAGCTGGGAAGGAGAACAAATCATCTTCTTCGATCACAATGTCGTGATCTTCTTCATCCACGGGCACAGGACTGTCCTCTTCTTCCACGACATCTTCGGTAGATTCCTATTTTGGTTCTGCCAGACGTTTCTGAGCTCTAGTCTGAATGGCATTAACTTGATAAGGAACTGGATTTTCCTTCATCTTCTCCAGAAGTGCTGCAGTTCGATTCCCGAGCAGGTACCTTCCTTTGTCGACCTGGCTCCAAACAACAGCGGCTTTAGTGATGACATGTCCGAACTCCCCTTTCAACTCCACTTCTGCTAATGGCAAACAAATAGGAGCTTTATCCAAAGGTTGTTGCACCCAGACATTTTCACCTGTAAGCATTTCTGGCTTGATTCGATTCCGACACACCACATCAATACTTGATCCAGTATCACGAAGGATTGGCATCTTGAATCCATTCACTTCCCCAATGTAGGTGTATGGTAACATCGATTCATCATCTTCCACTCCAATAATGCGATTGAGGTTGGAAGAGTTCTCTTGTCCTTTTTTCATCAAGGGACAATTTGGTCGCAAATGTTCAGTAGAATCACATCGGTAGCAACGCGGTTTCTTGCGCCTTTCGAAGATTTCAGGTGATCTGGTCGTCTTCTCTGTTTCAAGTTTTTCTACCTTTGCTTCTCTGAATTGCGTTTTCGGCTCCCCGTTAAACTTGTTTTTCCAGTACGGGACCGCTTTATTTCCAGAGGAAAAATCCTTCTTTTTCAGGAGTCTTCGAACACTATCAAATTCGTCCAACTTCTCAGCAAGGTTCTCTGGACATTTGAATTGCGCCCATTCGTCAATGAAATGTTCTCTTGACTCTGCAGGGACCCTCCTCTTCATTTGATCCGTAATGATGAGATCACACAATTGCTCGAAAGAACTTACTTCCATACCCTGGATCCATTCCCGGAAGTAATTCTTAATTTCATAGAGAAAATCTTTCCACGAGAAATCAACACTCTTGTTGTGTTGACTAAATAACTGACGAAACTTTTCTGGTGTCAATTTGTACCTCTTGAGTAAAACCTTTTTTACTTCATGATAATCATTTGACACCTCCTCAGTTTCACGAGCAATGAGTTGTGCCATTTCGTTAGGAAGCAACCCAATCAACTGAGTTACCCACAACTGCTCCGAGAGTTCCGCTCTTTTTGCTTGACGCTCAAAAAGAACAAGGTATAGACTGATGTCTCCATTCTTTGAATCAAATTTCTGCATCAGTTGATGAAATTCCAACCTAGGTTTCGATGCATTCAAAGGTGTTCCGCTTCTATTTTCCAATTCTAACTTCATCTTTTGAAGCTCAAACTGGCGTTCTTGTTCCAATCTTTCCCGTTGCATTTTTTCTTCTCTGTCTATTCGTTCTTGTATTTCCCGTTGCCTCTTTTCTTCTTGTTCCTGAGTCTGTAGTCTCTCCGATACGATCGTCTGCAATAGATTCTTAACAAAAGCTTCTTCAAAATTTTCGTGACCCTGAATAGCTTTCTTCAGGTCAATAACTGTGGTAGAAGACTCAACTGTAATATTTAACTCAGATGCTAACACCTGTAAATCTACTTTACGAGCTGAACCTAAAAACGCCATTTTTCCTGAAAACGCTTTTACCGAAATTTTAATTTCCGAAATTATTTTATTTACTACGATAAATTCTTGAGAAGGACCCACACTCTTGTAAACTCAAAAGCATAAATAAAATTAAATTTGATCAACTTTATTTTCAAAGAACATAAAAAAACTATTTTTTTATTACACAACAACAATTTAAAATCAAATTCAAAATAATCTTTATTATATAAAAATATCATATACCTTCTCATTTAATTTAACTGAACAGGAAAATGCCATCTACACATATAAATTATTCAACCAAAAAAAAATCTATTAATAAAACGCATTAGCATTACATTCAATCGCTCAAAATAAAATACCACATAATAAAAAAGAAGTTTCTTTTTTTCGAACCCACATCAAGAAAAAAAAATCATACGCTCAATCTAAAAAGCAACAACCAAAACAAATATAAAAAGAATCCAACAAAAAAAATCAAAACATAAATTCTCTTTATTGCAAAAGTCTTTCGAATAGAATCTCGAATCACACTCCTTGTCAAAACACCAAATCTCCGCTGAAATAAATTCAAGGTTACGTAATTCAACCTTCCCCAATAGATGACTCATCTACTATTTCGCGCCAAAACGAACAGCGGCGCCACAGGATCTGAAAACCCTTTCGATTCAACAAAGAAAGCAAAACTTCTTTCTTTCATACAATAATTAGATCAATTTTTACCAGAGTCAAACCGTTAACACAAATTTACACAATTCTAAAAATATTGTATATTTTAGAGCAAATCATACCATATATTTTTTTCCAGAATTTTTATATCAACACACTCTAAATGATCAATAATTATACACATGAATAAGATTCATTTTATAAACCCATTTTCTTTTATGCAAACTTTCATTAACCAGACAGATTAAAATGAACTTAAGAGTTCCAAAAATTTTTGCACTACAGAAAAAGAAAATAATTGTTAATTTCAAGTTAATTTGTGTTTCAATGATTTGTAAACAACAGTATCCAGCACTTATCATAGAATATCGACAACTTTTTCATATATATAAAGGAGACATATATACTTAATCAAAAATTATACAGCCAAATTCCAATGCTACTGTTCAAATTACAATATGCAAGACGCATTCATACACAAATGTTAACTTTGACTAGGGAATCACAGTTTTACTTAAAACCCAAAGTAATTTAATAATGTATTATCTAGAAGCCTTGGGCACTCATTTATTTTTGAATTTTTTTTTTCAAATAAACATAAAAAGCCCACCAAACTTCAAAGAAAATTCAAGATTGCACTAATCACTTTATTTTAAAACAATAAAACTGATCCCAAAACAAACTGGCAAAGCACTCAACTCACCATGGATCGCGTCGTTTCTGTCGCGACTTGGAACCTGCTGACTGCGGATTCCTTCATATCCTTTCGAGAAGACCTCGAATCTTTAGACCTTTTTCTGGGACACTTCTCTCCCGAAGTTGACGTATCCGGCAATCTCCTTGGAATAAAGACACTCCACTGGAAATCACTTTTCTGGATTCGGGATCCTGATACTGGGAACTGCTGGCCGTCGAGTCGTTGGGTCGAAATCCGTCGGCTGCCACCATTAAATGTACTCCTGTGGCGTCTTCTTCACATATACCTGTGGGTCAGGACTGGAACACAGTGTTCACTGGAAGACTACGTACACCACCTTCATACACAATCAAACTTCCGTTTAAAACAAATTGAAAGACTCAAAACTTTAATTTTAAAATATTTCATTAAAGTTAAATTTTTAGATTTAAAACAAAACATATTATTTAAGTTACAGATTAATTACAATTAATACAAAGAAAACAGAAAGGACTCCTAAACAGACAGGTCCCATCTAAACGACAATCATGTCATTGCAGCTCAGTGTCCTACGGGTCTCTGCCGTTTCTTTCACAGGTAGGAAACGCAAAGTTCATGAAGCATGGAGTCGCAAGCTGGTGGCTCCACCTAGTGTCACTATATAGAAATAGTAGTTCCGATGATGGTAGAGATTGAGAGTTCTTGGGATGTTACACCAGCCGCTGTTGGCGCAGCTTTAGTGCTACGTCAATTTAACCAACCAGTCTTTGAAAGTAATTTCAACTGAACAGAATGGATGTTGGATAACTAAAATGGGTTAATTTGTGGGGGCCGATGTAAGTTTATAAATCTGGCTAGTGTTGACTCCATTTGATTCAGAAGGTTATCTTTAAAAATAATAAAGTTGAGTGCCATAGTATGTAAAAATTTAATGATGTAAGTATAACGTTTAAAGATTTGCATTAAAAAGTAACATTCCTATTAAAAATGCTAAAATTGAGCAGCGTGAGGAACTTCTTTCTCAGCTGAGGTTTTACGCTCAGGAAAGTTTCTGTTGAGTCGGTGTTCATCGGAATCGGCCGATCCTTTTAAAGGGCCTCATTGAAGATCTCCCGCTGATTCTGTGGTATAAATACTGGATAAGTGGAAAAAATGCTTTCTGTGAATTGCTTGAGAAAACAAGTTCATATTTCGAAGGGGATACAGGCATGAAAAATTTAATAGAACAAATATTGAAAATTACAGATAAAAAAAAAGTTAAGAATTTTACGAAATTCATGCCAATTAGATAATTATGCATATTGTTGACTTAATTAAATAATTAGTGACTTAATATTTATGGAAAACAATATATTTTGTTAGAGGTCCGGATCTCCCCCCTCTCCCTGAGTTTGTTTTTGCACTGTGCTTCCAGAATATTGTTTCTGGATCCGCCTATATGGTATTGAAATCAAACTTTTATCACTAATGCTAATTATGCGTGGCAGTCCATCCAAATTGATTCTTGATAAATAATTTCTTTTTGATTCAAGTAGATGTCAATCATGGTTGACAACTCTGCGGTCACCCTAGATTCATCTACAAAAAATAGTCTATTTCTTGATATTGGTACTTATTGTTGCCCTAGAAATGTAAAATTTGATAACACCTTTGCCTCCTGAAATACGAAAATGAACTTGCACATCTCCAATTTTAACTTACTCGATACTAATCTGCTAGATCAAATCTGCTAGTTGATAATTGACCATTAGAAATAACAAGTGTAAATAAAATCCAATCGCAATAATTTATATTTAGTATCTTGTACACTAAAATAATGAAGATAATTGAGACCGTTTTCTGAAATAATTCTTGTGTTTTTTGTAACTAATTTTCCTTCCATTGCAGTGACTATAATATTGTAACGAATTTGCTGGAAGAAGAGATAGTAAAGTATATAGCATACGCTCATGACAAAACTTCAGCTCAAGTAAGAATTATAATTTTTAGTATTCAATTCTTAATTACCAATTGTAAAATATTGTTTTAATACTCTAAAATTTATGTAAAGCGGCTAATACACTAAATTAATTTTTTATAATGTAATTTGTGATAAAAAAAATTCTATAAAATGATTTTACTCTGTAAAAACAAGGAGATGTTATATACAAATGCCATAAATATGAACGTAATGAGTCGTAGACCCATTCTACACTGACGTTATTTACGCGCGTTAAAATTTGCAGACGACTCTGGTTTGTTGTTGCAAACCAGGAGGGTGTTTCTATTCACCAAACCATCTGCAAAAGATGACGTGCGTAATAACGTGGATGTAGAATTGGTATAAATCCAACTTCAAAACCTGTTTGTGAAGCACAAAGGTGTATATTTTATGGATTGCATGTGACGTAAGCACTTTAAATATCGATTTAATAATTTTTATAGAATCATGAAAATCATTAATCGTGAATAAAAAAAATCGGTTTGCGCTAAATCAGTATTTTATCGATCAATCTGCTTAATCAAACTTTTCAATTAAATATAAATATTAGTCTTTCAATATTCGATTATTTTTAATGTATAGTATGTATAAAACAGGCTTGATCAGCGTTATGATTTAACAGGTTTACGGAAATTTGATACAATTCTAAATGCGACTTCTACAATTTCACGAGTTGTAATCAACCTACGGTTTGCACATAAAAAAAGTGGCCATGATTTGAGTTTATCTAGGAAAGTGATCTTTAATATATAATATTTTGGGCTATTCTATACAGTTTAAAATAATTTTGTAATAAGTTTATTTTTTATCTGTATATGTATCCTTAATTTATTTAAATCATCTTAGATCGTTCTGAGGTATATCATTCAGCGAGACTTGATTGCCATTCCTGAAGCTGTTAATGCTCAAAGGATTAGAGAAAGCGTTAAGGTATGTGTGTGTGGAATTACAATGATCAAATTCATAACAATGCAAATTATTTACGCCATTTTTGTTAATTTTTGCAAATGAGCGAAAGTTGTTGTCGCACAAAAGGCACGGACATCTTGATTAATACAATGTTCCTCTCCTTCACCCCTAGACTTCCAATTTCACCAAAATATTTTATAGAGTATTTCTTGTAGTCTTTTTAAAACTAGGGTTCATTAACCCTACAGACCTCAGCACCATCCGATGCTAATCGAATTAGAGGCGAGACAAAATCGGAAAAAATAAGGACTAGGGTAGAGTATTCTTGTTAAGGGACGTCAATTTTTACGCCACGCATCGCGATCTGATCTGCTGTTGGGTTTTCGTTTAACCCATCCAAGGACCAACACGCATTAGACTAAAGTATAATAAGAAACTATAATCTTAACACTTAAATATATTTACATATTGCACAGCTGAAAGCTATTGTCCAAATTGCATAAATCTTTTCTACCTATAACAAATATCCTTGGTTTGCCGAGCGGGTAGATTAACATTAAAGGATAACAAACCAATAACCACTCGAACCTCTAGTCACCCTTTTCTCCTTGTAAGGGAAATCATCTGGTCGATTAGATCATTTTTAGATTTTGATAGCTTCTCGGACCAGTTGCGGACTAGCCGTAGGGTTGACCTGGAATTTTCCCGGGTGGCCGGTTAATATTTTTAAAAAGTGGCCGGGTGATTTCTTGAAAAAATATTTTTTAAATAATTTATTAAAGGTTAACGTCGTTTTTTTTCAATAATGTATCAAATTTGAAAACAGGAGGCCATGATATCTCTAAGAAAAGCCAAATTATTGCCGCATTTGAAACTCCGTTCCAGCTCTGATTTATGGGGCTGCGGCCGCTGAGGTGACACGAAGCCGGTTCCAAAAGTGTCGAGATATGAGAAAGTAAAGGAGGCCGTCCGGCCCGGCCTCCACTGAATTCTTTTGACAAGTGTTTATCGGTTGAAAGAAGGAATAATTTTCTTAGAATAGGACCGTTGGTGGCTTCTTCTTGAAAATCGTTCCCCGAAGGTATTAGGATTGGGAAAATACAGTGAATGGCCGAAACGTGTACACTATCCCGTCTGTCTATAATAATTGAAGGAGACTGTAAACTTTGTCCCAGCCCAAATCTTGGTTCGTTGATACTCTTTAAACCCCCGGACAATTCAGAACACCGGACACTGGATAACACCGGACACTTGATAGCACCGGACAATTGATAACACCGGATACTTGTTACTTTTGCTTTCCGAATCCGCGTCTGCTCCGGTTCTCGCTTTCTTTTCTCTCTCTCTCCAAAACACCCGAACACTCTCTCCAATGCATTCCGGTACACCCGTGCCACTCCGCGAGAGCAACATCTCACAGAGACCTCTTGCCTCCTCCTTGGAACCTCTTGTCGTTGGGAGACGTCAAAGATCAGTCGCTAAAAGCGCGGTCATTTTAGAACCCCTTTCCTCTCTTCCAATAACTTTGATAACAGCCCAGACTTTTTTTTTTGTTTGATGAACCTCCCAATAGCAGTACCGAATAGGCCCGGAAAGCCCCGGCTTACACTTCACATTTTTGAGGGGCCCTCAAATCATACATTTTATATAAATATTTAACCCTAACATAGTTTGCTACTAAATTTACCTTAATAAAGTGGCATTATTAACTTACGCAAAAAAAAATTGCCACTTGTGTTACATTTGTACGAATATTGGGGGGGGAAATGAAAAACATACAGAATATTAGGAATATTCATTAATTATTAATAATTTTTTAATATAATTTATAATGTGTTTCGTTTAAATGGTATTCAGGGGCAAGTATTTGAGTGCACGTAAAAGCTCGATTTGATGTTCCGGGGTCTATTTGACAGCCATGGGGCCCCCATTTAAAGGCAGGCTTCCCTTGCTTCAATGTCTTAATCTGGCCCTGAGCAGGGGTCCAGGGAGTTTGGTTCTCCTTATTCCCCCACTTCAGGTAATAGGCCAGACGCCCCCCCCCCCCCATTAAAATAAATTATCTTAAAATCTATCTAAATTTTCTTTTTATTATTATATTATTATTATAATTCAACATGTACCAAACCAGCAACTAAAAACTACAATAATCTATTCCTGGGTGCATCTCCACTTTCAACAAACACATTTATATGAGCAGGGTCGTCTTTAAGGGTGTGCCACAGGTGCCGCCACACAGAGCCCCGCGCTTTATGTTGTGCCCGCGTTGACATTAAACAATTTCTTTAAAAACAATTATAAAATCGGTTTTTAACGTGAAACCTCTTTAAATCATTTACATGGGAAATCAGGATAGGAACATCATGATATGGTGTCCATTTCGACAAGTGATGAATAGCACAATTTACATAGATTTGACTTCGTTTAATAGGAAATTATGCGCTCAAGCGTATAAAATCATGATATAAAGCAAAGCACATACTGGGCATGGGTGGGGTGGGACGTTGTGTTAGACGAATCAGCTTGTTTATCTTTCTTCTTTTGGCGACCAATCCCTATCAATACAATCTGCTGTAATGACACACTTGCTCTGACTTATTTCCTCTCCAGTTTTTTATGCGTAATTTAATTTTATTTAAATTAGAATGCTTTGTTAAGGATTTTTAACTAAAAAAAATATATATATTAGATAACTATTAAAAAAATTATTTAAAAGCAAAAAAAAAAAAAAAAATACCCGTTGCTACAGATAATTTATACAATGTGCTTCTTTCATCAACTTATGCGCTATTTTCATGTAAGAATGGTGCAAAACTGGTCTTGCTATAAAAAAGTTCTTAAAATCTGGTTAAAGGGGCTCCGTGGCTTTCTTTGCACAGGGCCTCGCATCTGCTAAGGGCGGCTCTGTATATGAGACTACAAAAACAGGACAAAAACCCCTTCACCTCATCTCCATTTTTTCTCTCCTTTCCTAGCAGTTGGACGCTCTAAGAGTTGGACAGTTGTTTTGGGTGGCGTCTGCCCCCCCCCCCCCCTTCTCCCCCACCTAGTCTATTGGTCACCGCTCAACAGGACATATCCGAAGGGACGAGCGACTTATAATAGGGGGACAACTTTGGCGTCAGCAAACAAATTACCCACATTCCTTTTTCTCTGAAACCAAAACACGCCGATTTTCAACAACATACTCGTTCTAGGAAATGTAAATTAAGTAGCCCCAACAACCCTCTGCCCTAAACAAACGCAATCCTTCTCTGCAGTTCATTTCACATCCGCTGTGATAATCAGATCCCCCCTGGTGTTGTCCTGAGGTCCAGAACGTTGAATCGGGGCCATAGCCTCCTGAAAACTCAAGTAATCAACAAGTCTGGAATATGACAATGAAGCAGCAAAGTGCTTTTTTTACCCGTATTTGGATTTGGGTAATAGATTTTCTAGAATGATACTAAAGTTAGTTGTAAGAGCTGATGAGTTCTAGTAGAAAGGAGCGGACCTTGTTTTTGTATAATTTTGTTAAAGATATATTTGAGATGAAAAGGTCATAACTTGTTGAAAACAAATTAAAGTAAGAATCTTTTCATTTTGGTATAACATTATCTGCCCTTTAATTAATGCATTTGCCGACTTTTCAAAATAGCTGTCAGCTATTTTACACTGAGAAGATAACCAACGTTTGCTAATCTGTCTTGTTTAAGAATTAAGGGGGGGGGGGGGGGTCTTTAACCCTTTGCACTCCAATAACTCTTTGCGTTTTTCTTTCTTTCAACGGAACAGTTATTCATCCTTATGTTCTTATGTTCTTTATCCTAGAATGTGTTATGCTTATAGAAAAAATAAACCTAATCTGTTTTGGATCTGCAAAAGAACGAGTTGAAAGAAATATCGATATTTTTTAAACGCAAGATCGTGCTGTTCTTGTTTATTTTAAAGAACATGGAACCAAAAGAACGAGTCGCCAACTGAGAGCAAGGGGTTAAAATGAGATCCTAGAGACATAACGATTTTTCAGATCACCCTAAAGTTTCCTTCGTGTGTTGCGAGCAGACATTTTTAATTCGTCGTAAACAAGGTTAAGTGTAAAGTAAAAATTGATGTAAATGTTGCATTATAAAATCAAGCATCTGATTGTCATTTCAATCTCTTGTAGTTTTCTAAAATAAGAGGGGGCCAAACTTTAAAGTCAGCAAATAATTTACATATATCTTTTCAGATCTTTGATCAACCTCTATACGATGAAGAGATTGCGTGGATGTTGGACATGGTGACAGATGAATGGAAACAAAAGAATATAAAAGATGAAGGTAAACTTAAATTTATCTGAAGTTATTTTAATACAAAGTTCTTGACGCAATCGAAAGGGCGAAAAAAAGCTCGTCAATTTTTAAGGAATATGACACATCCCAATTATAATTTCCTTTAGGGAAAACACTTCTTCCAGAAAGAATGTGCAGGTAATCCTTAAATAGTCTTTCGTCAAGAGTTTTATATGGCTTAATCCAGTGCCCACTTGTATAGAAAGCCGTTTGGCACGTGCTTATTTTGTCACACTCTATAGGCCGAAATGGGAAGAGGAATCGCAACTCCTGTTGGTCACGACACTCAAAAATTGGATCAGAGTCGTTCGCTATGATCAGCATTGAACGATTAAAATTACAACTACATCAAAAATAAGATTAAACTATACATAAAAAAAAATTAAGTCTTGAACGAGCATTATTTAAAAAAAAAATATTTTACTGAAATTTTTCCGTAATTAATATGCGATTATTGGAACTTCAATATTCTGCTTTTAGTATTATATAACCTTTTTTAATTGGGTTATAAAACGGGTAAATCTTATCTTGTTATCTATACAATGATAACAATTAACTTGTCATCTTATTAATATTGCTAGACTCTTTTTAATAACTCGAGATCCTTTTTTACAGTAAGATAATAAATTTAAATATCTTATAGTAAAAAAACTCTTACAAACCGGAAAAAGAACATAGCTTAAACTGATGGACAAATAAAAAAAATCAGTTTGTACCCGGTCACCGTATGAGCAAAACTATTGTGACTTTCCAAGCTATTGAATCATGCAATTTAAAACCTATTCGACTAAATGTGTTTCCAGACACTGCTATATTTTTTTTTATATATTTTTTCTTCAGAAAAAAGTACAATTCGTTAAAGTTTACAAAAATGTCATTTATGTTGGGAGTTTTTGTTCTATATGTAAATTGCAGTATATATCGTAGGTTTAACAACAGTTCTTTGTCTGGCAAGATGTTAAAGGATTGGAAAACTGAAACCGCAATGTTTCGATTTCCAAACAAAATCTATAATTAAGAAATATATAAATCTAATAATACATTTTAAAAAAATGTGCCAATAGTTTATCTAAAAGTTGGTTTAAAATGTAAAAATCGTCATGTGTATTTGAAGTGATTATGTAATTTTTCTTTTCAGAATGAAATATGTACTAGATGCTTTTGCTCAGCTTTCAAGTGATCTTTTTAAAAAAAAAACATTGCAATACATTGAGAATTTGTTTAACGAACCCATTAAATAATTTAACACTTATTTACAATTTGTAAATTTTACTACTTTACAAATAAAGTTTGTTTTAACGATTTATCTTTGTTTAACTAACTTTGCCACTAAGCTTTTTATACAAATCAAACATACACAATTGAAGAGATCGGTTTTTTTTGGTCAACTTTTTTTAAGGGAGTTTTTACATGCATATTTTTAAATGTATTAAATTTATATATTTCTTAAACTCTAAGCTCTTTTGCGTATACAACAGTTTAAATTTTTCTAGCTAAACTAGAAGTTGTTTAAATAATTTTGACGCTTAAAATCCAATTACTGATGTATTCCTTGAATTGTTTCGCACATATAACCCAAATATTTTTTCAAGGCTCGGTTATTTTTAAAAATATATATAAGTACATATTTTTCATAGGCATCAAAATTCTAGCAAATATTTTCAGTCTAAAAATGCTTCAAACTGTAAGATGTATAAGTCCATTGGTTACTTTGTGTAATTTCATGTGATTGTTATGTTTTCAAAGTTTTAGGGTAAATGAAAGTAGAGAAATGTTTTGACAAAAGCTGGAGAATGAGTATTTAGTGATTTAGTGGAAACTTTTGTATATTTAGTGCATACTATACGATGTTTAAACATTTTATAAAATACTAGTGTAGTTGGAAATAAAAATTTTACAACGCTTTACGCAAAAGAGTTTTGAATTTTAAAAAATATATAAATTTTAAAATACATAACTAAAATTGTGTGAGCTTACCCCTTTAACAAAAACGATATAACCATATTTTTTAAACAAGACGGATTAGCAAACGTTATTTACCTTCATAGTTTAAAATAGTTAAAAGCTATTTTGAGAAGTCGGCTAATGCATTAATTAAAGGCCAGATAATTTTATACGAAATTGAATTGGTAACCACCCTAAAATAAACTGATACAAAATAAATTTGGAAGACATCCATAGTGTTTTATCAATGTAAATCGTTGCCATGTATAGATACAAAAACATAATCAGATTGGTAATATTTCAATGAAAATATGAGGTTTAGTGAATCTGGCTATTCTAAAGTAAGGTGTTACGATATTAACATGTTGAATACAAAATATGTTGCTTTAATGCCAATATTACGCTGACAATTCGACATAACTCGATGGCGCAGCTTATACCGTTTAATGGCAAAAGAGCCAAACTGGCTAACTCGATCAATATTTTTATTATGTCTTGCTTACACAACTTTTAAAGATAATCGATTAAAATTGTAGTTTACTGTATCTTATAGTAACGCTACAAACTTTCAAATGGCTTTCTGAAATTTAGTGAATATTCTTTACCATAACTTTTCATCAAGACATCCGCAGGAAAGGAAAATATGTGGTAATATTTTCAAACTCTAAATTTGTTAGTTATGTAAGTTTGGATAACATTTTATGTACAATTTAGAAATTTATGTAAAAGCTTATTGCATTGGCGCAGCTTAGCCCAAACTGCCTCTTTAGTCATAAAACGCTGACCAACCTTTCTCGAAATGTTTTCCAACAAGGATCGGACCACAATTTTTGGTTTAGTATTCTTCCAACCAGGGCATCCGTCGTCAGTAGCCCACTACATCTCTAGCGCGACGTTTAACCAACCAACCAACCAGGCCACCACGGGTTCGGCATAATGGGATTTTAAACCGTGCGTGTTTAGCATCGTCTGGCAAGCAGTCGGAAAAGGGCAGATCAGACTGAGAATTAGCAAGATGGAACAAATAGATCTATGGTCTAGACAGTTGGAAGTCGGGTTGGAACATTAATTCATTTTAAAGAGTTAAAATGAAGGAATGCATGTTTGAATGAACGCTTTGTTTGATCCGGATAACTAGTTCGAATAATTGGAGTTTATATTATCAGCTAACGTCTGCGAATATCTAACTTCTTGACAGTATCACAGAACCTTGAATGTTGTTCTATCTCGCCCCAAAAATAAAGGAACCTTTCATATTCCGAAAACATAACGGGAACCCACATATAAAGGAATCTGAGTAATAGTGTGCCAAGTCAATGGAGGTAAATTTCCAAGAAAGAGGTTCTCAAAGTTAAAAAAAATAACAAGGAAGGCAAATAACTAGTTGCACTAGCGGTTGAAAACTAAACTACGGACTTGATTCTTTATTACACTGAAAAATGACATGTTCGCGCTGTATTATGACGACATTACCTCAAATTTGACCACAAATTGGACTCTGGCCACTTTAACTCTGATGCCTCTGCATTAGCAAGGTCTCCCTCGCAAAGATAAGTTTATTGGGGCACTTAATAAAAGAAGCCGGGATCTGCTAAGTTTAGAAGAGAAGCTCTTACGCGGTGCTCCTCGAGGAATGCATTAAATTAGGAGCTGAGCAAGAAAGTGCAGCCCATAGGCCAGAAAGGGGCATTTGCTTACCGAAGTCTAGGAAGAAAATGGATTTTTATTTGCGGAAGTAGCGGGTAGTGTATGAGGGAATATTTTTGTCGTCGACTTTTCTGATGGCAGCAAAGATTTTTTGTTATTTGGCGTTCGGTGATTGATTTCTGCGGTAAAAAAATTTTTAGGGCCTAAGCCGGCCAGACTTTTGAAGAACATTTAGATTCCGTTTTATTACGGAAAATTAAACCTTATTGAGGCCTCCAGTGGCCGAGTGGATAAAGGCGTTCAGCTAGTAATCGGAGGATTGCTGGTGCGAATCCGTGCGATGGATTTGACAAAAAAAAAAGTAAAAAGGTTGTGATCTTGCGATCGGAGGGTTGCCAGCTTCACTATAAAAATACTAGAAAGTCGTCCGAAATATCCAACAAATTATACTGGCGTGTACGCAGGTTTGGTTTTGTTAATTAACGTCGCACTAGAGCTACACAGTGGGCTATTAGCGACAGTTCGGGGCCTATTTGGAAGAAAAGGCCCGGGAACGATGCACCGTATTTTTTAACCATGGTCAGATGATGAGGAAACACCTTAACTGACACCCAACGCCTTCAATAGACGTCGGGACTTCGGAACCTGATGAGATTTATCCTGCACCAGTCCCGTATACACGCCGATAATTTTTGTGGATGTTCTGAACGACATTTCTAGTATTTTGTAGTGAAGCTGGCAACCCTCCGATCACAAGATAACTACTTTTATTAGTCAAGTCCGTCGCACAGGATCGAACCAGGAACCCTCTGATTCCCAGCTGACGCCTTTATCCACTCGGCCATGGAGGCCTTGGCGTGTATACGGAACTGGTGCACGATAAATCTGATCGGGGTCCAATGTCCTGACGCCTATTGAGCGTCGGGTACCAGGTCAACTGCTGTCCTCGTCATGTGACCATGGTTCAAAAACACGAGGCATCGTTCCCGGGTCTTTCCTTCGAGATAGACCCCGAACCGTCAACAATATCCCACTGTGCAGCTCTAGTGTGACGTTAATTAACCAAACCAAAACCATAGTACCGATTCGAACCAGCAATCTCCTGATTACCAGCTGTACGCCTTTATCCACTAGGCAACTGAAGGCCCCGGCGTAATTTGGAACCATGATCAGATGATAATCAACACCTGAGCTAGCACCCGACGTAACCAGAATATACGTCGGTACATTGGCCCATGACAGATTTAATGTGCATAGATTCTCTTTACGCGGTGGATATTGAGTGGTATGAAAGGAATAATTCTAGCAACATTGGACTACTAGCACTAAGAACATGCTAGTAACGAATATAATAACAAATATAATCTTTAGAATTGTATTGTATTATATTATCTTAACATTCTTCAGTTAATAAGAAATACTAAGAATATTTTCGTTTTTACGATCTGCGTTGCTTCGAAGTAAGCTCTTTTTCTAATTTAAAATATAATTCTGTAAAATATACTGATTTACCTTCTACTTGTGTAAAAAATTAATACATGCATTTCCATAAATTTCATTCAAGAAATTGACTAATATAATAAACAGCATACAATTTATAACAAATAAAAATATCGAAATTCTACTTGCTTCAATTTCAGCATAGCGTGAAATAATATAAAAAAAAGGTTCTAAGTAAACACGAAACATTATTGTAACACGAAAAGTTTTTATGACCAGATACAACATCAAATATATATTTCGAAATTTTTTTTTGTAAATCTACAAGTTAATTAGTTTGAAGTAACATAACTAGACTTGGTTATATATTTTTTTGCAGAATATTTTCAGAACGCGAATTAATTATGCTACTACAAAAAATATATATTAAAAAAAAGTATGCATGGATCTGATAGCAATATTTATTGTATTAAATCATAAAAATAAATAAATTAACACGATAGATCTATAAAACTTTAACTGCACGTACAGCTAGCTGTCCATTGTAATCACGCAACACTTTTTGCGATTTAATTAATTAAACTCGTACAAAAAAAGTAGTAACCACAACTAAAACAATTAACAGAAAATTCCCAATGCTCATTAGAAGGAAAATTCGTGAAATGAATTGGATAAAATAATAATTGGCTGTCTTTTAACAGCGGTTAATCAGTTTAAGTTTGTTAAATGCTGAAATTATCTGCATTTGCTTAACTGTTTTTAAACATTCAGTCTCTTGGAGTAGAGATTTCTATTTTTCTGATTTATAGAAATTCTAAATTAAGTTTAGTTTTTGAAAACGAATAAATTCTGCGTTGTTTTATCCAAGTTAACTTAAGCTGACACTTCAAGAAAATAGTTGTGGCATGAAACTAAAGAAGACTGATCTTTTAAAATAAGTGATTCCCGGTATTTTAAAAATAATAGGTTTGCATAAATGCACACAGTCTGAGATTGGATTTTAAATATTGCATTCACTGTCTTTCAGGTGTCTGGCTTTATATCCGTAACTTTATTTTTTTTTATATTTAAATATATTTCTCTTTCCACATGTTCAAACTTTAAAATTTTTTCTCTTTCCACATGTTCAAACTTTAAAATTATTTTTCAAAAATATTTTTTCTAACTTTTTTCTATCCTTACGTTTTATGAATATTTTAATTGATTTATAGTTGCTTAAATAAACTAACAGCAAGTAAAATAACAGTTTTAATTAATTGATTGCTAAAATATTATTTTATGACGTTCTAGAATTTAATTTACTTATTCAGCGCACCCATAAATTTTCGTGAAATTGCAGACCGCTTTAAAAGTCTGAGTTTTAAAAAGTCGTTTTAAAACCCAGTTCATTTCAGACGAGTTACTTTTTTATAAATGGCACTGCCCTTAATTTCTCAATTGGAGTATCTTCAGTTGGATTCCGTGTACTTCCAACGACGACTCGCCATGCGTATGGGCTGGTTGGTTTGGTTAGGTTAATTAACGTCGCAATAGAGCTGCATAATGGGCTGTTGCCGACGGTTCGGAGTCTATCTCAAAGTAAAGACCCGGGAACGATGCCCCGTATTTTTTAACCATGGTCAGATGACGAGGGCAGCACCTGAGCTGGCACCCAACGCCTCCAATAGACGTCGGGACTTTGGACCCCGATCAGATTTATCGTGCACCAGTCCCGTATACACGCCGTTAATTTTTGTGGATGTTCTGGACAACATTGTAGTATTTTGGTAGCGAAGTTGGCAACCCTCCGATCGCAAGATCTCTACTTTTTACTATTCTTTAGTTTAGTCCGCGCAAATGCTCGAACCGGGGACCCCTTGGATTCCCAGCTGACGCCCCAATCCACTCAGCCACGGAGGCCTCCGTATGGGCTGGTGTTTGTTATATCTGTTTTGAATCAAAAATGTCCTTGCGTGGGTCGTGATGTGGAAGTTACGAGAGTAGGATGCCTTATTGGGTCATCATAGGAACGGGGTTAAAATTAGCGAAACTCATTCTTCTGAATCGAACTGTCTGGTATTAACGAGTTTTCCTGATTTGGTTATTTTTTCATTAAAAGACAAATATTTCGACGTCATGCGAATATTGTCTAATCGTTGGAAACCTAATTACGTGATAATGAACTGAATTTGTTAAATTGTAAAATTAGAAAACAAGTTGAAATGTGTTAAATTTTTATTGGATAATATTTTTCTTCAACTCCCAAAACCCATTTCGCCAACTCAACGTCTATCACAATGAATTAAATGAATCGATCATTTGGCAAAGGGTTGAACTCAATTTTTTTCAAAATCAGTTTTTTGGCGGCTTTACTTTAAACATCCACACTTCGGTTATTCTATTAACTTCTAAACTTCAGTTCCATGTGAAAATAGAACAAAATGGTTGAAAAACAGCTTTGCCTATTTATAAAATTATCTAGAGATACGCACGGAGTAAAGAAGAAGGTGGAGGTGCGATCAAGTCAAAAACCGGTTTGCAATGCGAAGTAAGCAATCGCTTAAAAAGTAGGTACTGGCGAAGTATTTGGCGGTATTCCAAAGCACTACTTTGTACCAGTACTTGGTGGTAATTTATTTTACCTATGAAGTGGAAATAATAGCATCCTTTATCAATTTGGAACTTGTACTGCATCCCACAACTGCACAAATAGCCATTTTTTAAGTTTTAGCATGCGTTTTTTTAATTTGAAAATAATGCATCCCTCGTAGAAAATCACTGCAAACTAGGTTTGTTTGTGCCTTGTTTGGGGTTGCTACCTTACGTCTCCTGAAACCTCGCCAAATCATCTCCACCTTTTTCTTTACTCCGTGAGAGATACGACATTATACTTCTCAGATCCATCAAGCAATCCCACCTACCAAGGTAAAATTCCAAAAGGCAAAATAAAATTATATATATCAAAAAATTACATCAATACATTTCAGATTTTCAGCAGAATTTTTATGATGTAATTTACGACTGGCCCACCATGTCTGCTGAATATTTTAATTTATTTTTTATCTTTTAAATTTATTTTTTCCTGTACGTTCACGTATTGTTTAAGAAAGTCTCTTAAATATTAAATTTGTTGTCAATTAAAAAAATATTGTAATTTATCTTGACAAATCTCTGTTCATTTTGAAAACGAGGGTCATCTCCAGATAAGAAAGAAAACACGTTTTTGGACAACTATTCCAGCATAATTTTAAAATTGTGATAGTTTCAAGTAAGTTTTATTTCGACAAAAAAAAGATGAAATTACGTTTTTTGTTTCACCTGAATTTTTTTAAAAACTGGAGGTGATCCTTTTTCAAAATGACCGATTGAAATAAGGCAACAAGATCGACATGAAAAGTTGAAAAGTTTCTTCGGAAAAGTGTACTCTTGCGTAGGTTCATAAAAAATTGTGCATTTAGAAATTAATTAACATTCGATAAATTAATATATCACTCACAAACAGATAATGTAAAGATATGTCATTACAATAAATTTTGTATTTTCATCTGTGTTCTTTATTCAGTACTTTTGATTTTCTGGCAGCACAGTTATCAAGTGTGCTTTTTAATTCCATGGCATCTTTACGATTATGTTCTTCCAAACTGTCCCTCGGCATCCACAGTTTAGTGATTGGACTCAGACACTTCGAGTTTACTTGATTAGTTTTATTCCACCCTGTTTAAAAAAACGAAAGTATGTGAAACTAAGAAATAAAAACAATTATTTTAGTTAATGTGTTACTTTTCTTGCTATAAAATAAACTTTTTTTTGATTTACATTTACGTTTCTTATAACCTTTTTAGAACTTTGTTTTGATTTTGTATGCGGCCATTTTGTGGATAATAACTGCGAAATCAGGTACATTTAGAGTTATTTGTGAGGGAAAATCAGAAATTTTCGTAGGAAGGAAAATAAGAATTTTTCCAAAAATTTAAGAAATAATTAAATTTTCATTAAAACAAATTTTTCCAAATTTAGATTTAAGCAATTATATTTTTTTTTTTTCATTTTCAATAAAAAATACAACATATTTTCTTTAAGGATAAATCTAACGTAATAAAGTAACGGTTTTTAACGCTATAGTTTAAAGAAAACTTAAATATATTTTTAATAAAAATGAATTTTCCTATTAATAATTTTGGGAAATATATTGTAATGGATTGCATTTTTAGCAGAACATACTGTAAAATAATTCCACTTTGGGAAAATTATTTAAATTGTTATATGAAACGATTGTAATGAATCAGTGACCTATCTATGGCAATTTTGCGTGGACTGTATTTTTATCTTAACAACTAAAATAATTTTTTTTCAAACAAATATAAAACATATGTTGCCTATACAACATCTTTCCACCATAATTAATTTTAGAGAATGCAAAATGGTAGTGTGCGTATAGCATATAATTTTCAACAATTCATTTCTGCCTGCTATTCAGCTCCATCGAATGAATAAAAGTTTTAAAATTTCGTGGCGCCATCTAGTGAAACTAATAACTAACGTAAACGATACAATAATTTATATCGTCGCCTCAGAGCAACAGTAGGATATGAGCAAAAACAGAGTTGCCTATAAAATGGATTTTGAAATTTGCTGTTTTTTCAATGCTGAATATCTAAGGCTGTAGTTCAGGGATCTCAACGAAGACGTAAAAATGTCCGAGTGTTCCACTAAATAAAGGCACATTTGATTATTAGCAAGACCAAAAACTGAATTTTTTTAAATTTTTTTTTAGATGTCTTACTGTTGCTCTGAGGCGACGATATATGATATTATCTCACACAGTTATAAACACACAAAATTAAATAAATATTTATTAAGATAATATATAACTAAAATCATTAAATCTACCAATTTTATATGCTTACCTGTAAAAATACTGCTAATAATAGCCGTAAATATTGTTAAGAACCATCCAATTGTTCCAATCCACATGAACGATATTCTATAGAGAATAAAGGGTTGCCTAGAAGAAAAATATCAAAATTAAAATTAACAAACAGTCATTTAAAAAAATATATATAATTTCCTTTATAATATTTAATTAGTTTCTCATTGGTTCAACGCCTGGAGATTAAGATTATTTTGTAACTTGACGTTGCCAATTATTTTTTAGATAAGCATGCATTGTTATTGTTTGTAGTTGTCCCATTAACATATGCTTTAATATTTTACAATATGTGACCCCAATACGTGTTTTAAGCCTGTTATAAAAGCCTCATAAATGTTTGCAATTAAATACTAATCCTTTTCAACTTCGGCAACTTCATTGGACATTATCCTCCTTTTATGAAACGGAAACCTTCGTTTCTATATTTTTAATAAAAATATTTAATTATAAATACTGAATTACAAAAAAATATTATTTGTTAGTGTTAGTGATCTTAATGGCAAAATCTCATTGGCTAATGGCTATCTTTTTATCGATTATGGGGCAAACGGTGACATCCCGATCATCGTTTTTCCATCCAAAACTGATCGGCGATTGATGCGAAATGTCCGCTTGACCGATCTTTCAGCAAATCATCGGTAATCGATGAGCTAAGTCGAAATTCGCCGAGAATACGATGAATAAGGATTCCTTTTGAGCAAAATCTCATTGGCCAATGACTGTCTGTTATTGATTATGGAGGAAACGGTGACATCCCGATCATCGTTTTCCCATCCAAAACTGATCGGCGATTGATGCGAAATGTCCGCAAGACCGATCTTTCAGCAGATCATTGGCAATCGATGAGCTAAGTCGAAATTCGACGTGAATACGATGAATAAGGATTCCTTTTGAGCAAAATCTCATTGGCCAACGGATTTTGGGAGAAACGGTGACATCCCGATCATCGTTTTTCCATCCAAAACAGTTCTTCCCTTCGGCGATTGATTCGAAATGTTTGCCCGGCCGATCTTCGAGCCGATCATTGGCAATCGATGAGCTACGTCGAAATTCGACGATAATACGATGAATAAGGATTCCTTTTGTCAATGGGTATCGGATAAAAATATATGAGTATTAATCGGTAACTGATCTAAATATATATTCACGATCAATTTGCGATAGCGGTACGATAAAAAAACGCCTTAAGAATGTTGTTCTCGTTCATTTTAAGAAACATGGAAGGAAAGTACGCATGTCTTTCATTAGGTGCCAGTGAAGAACAAAATGTTAGCAATACAAAAAGGCTATTTCAAAATAAAAACATATATTACATTAAAATCCACTTTTCATGGTACTTACTTTGATGGCTCATCTTTCAATTCCGTAAGGATGACTGAACAATTCTGGAAATGATGGCAACTCGTGTTGAAATCGTATTGAAGCATAGACATGTTATATGTGGAAGGGCAGAGACTGGAATTTATGGGTAGAGTAGGAGCAGAATCGCCATGATACAAAGAACCAAATCCAATCCAGAAAGTTACCAATGTGCCAACGATGAGCCCAAATAAAATATTCTAAAAGATAAAAAAAACATATATTTAGAATTTTTTTTATAAAAATATATTATCAATTATTTAAAATCTGAAATGTTAGTAAAGATCGCGATTTTAAGGGGGTCCGATACCTTCGACATTTTTTTTTTATTTTTATACTTGTACAATCCAATTTTTTTTCTCTTTCTAAATATGCATAAAAAACCATTTTAATACGCTCAAATTTTTTTTTTAATTTAACATTTATTTTTAAATTAAAAGTTTAGTATTTTTAACAATTTTAAAATTCCTACTCCTTTTTTTTTTAATATTTTGAAGCAATTTTTTTTATTTAAGATCTGGAATAATATGTAAATAGATGTATGCATTCAAATTTTGATTCAGATACATAACTTTAAAATAATGAAATATATTAAAAATTTTGGAAAAAAATTGACAAAAAAAAAATTCCATTTTAAGTGGTTTTAAAAAACAAATAATGGTAAAAATATGAAATCTGAATGCATACATCTATTTAAAATATATTTATCTTGCTATACACACAAAAATTATTATTTTAAGTATAATAGTAAAAAAGCCTTAGCATTTTTAGTGTTCATTACATTTCAAAACCACGAACAGAGATATTTGCTTTTAAAGTTTACATATAGTGATACAACTATGTTATAGGAACACATCATTAATATAGTGTCTCTTTAAAACATTCATAACTAAAAAAGTAATAGGAATTTTTTGAAGCAGTTTTTTGTGAGTTATTAAGATAAGTTTGAATATTATTTTTTAAATATAAAAAAAATGACTTTTTTTGCGAATTTTGGGTATCGGAACCCTTAAAAGAGCATGTTGTTGTTGATAACCACCCGGTCTAAGTCTGGAATATTCTAAACCAGGTCCACCAAATCTTTCCCTCTCAGAGTAGTTCAAAGCAAGAGAGCATTGACCTATTTAATAAAAATAATTCTGTGTTCCAAAAGTAAATGACCTTTTTCCGTTCTTTACTATTTTACAGGAGAGCAAATTGAAGTGTAATATGGTACTAGAATATTACAAAATGATAATTCTTGTTTAAATAAATATTTCTTTTGTTGAGGGATATAGGGGATAGTATTGTATGTCTAAGTGTTAAAAACCTAAAATATTATAACTATAAGACGAAAGTTGATAACAATGTAGTTATTTTCCTTTACACAGGGCTACATAATTAATATTAGCGTGGTAACAGTTGGGTATGGGTTCTGCGTCATTTAATTTAATATTCCATTTGTATATTACATATTCCATCAACAAGAACTTTTGAATCTCGACAAATACATTGAGTTTGGTGAAAAGAAAAAGACTGTAGAGTAAAGATCTTGTAAAGTTTGATGTTCATCTGTATGTTTATTTGCGAAATTTAAGCCTGGATAATAATAAACCAATGTTTATGGCAATATGCACTAGTGCATAGTAGTTTAGGTTTCGTTATTTGGAGAGAAAAGTGTTGCATGGCGGTATTGGAAAGCGTGGTCAGTAAAACATGGACGTAGAACTAAAACATATTTATTATTCCGGAATGAAAAGTAAACATAACAAGTAACAGAACATAATTCGAAGCTGACAGTGACCAGACATTGACAGTATTTATACTGCCGACTGTGCGTTGATGTGTGCGCATGCAATGCGCGATGCTGCTGACACCATGCGTCGATGGGTGCGCATTCAATGCGTCAAATCATAACACTCCTTCCTCCCAGTTAATGCGTCACAAAGTCTCTGTATCTTTCTGGCTTTCGAATCGTTCGTCTTGGACGTGATTGTGGAAGATCAGGTGCTTGTTGACACACAACTCTTTCAGATGGAACACTTGGACTCTGTGGCACTGTAGACGTTGAAGGTTGGCCATTAGACAACTCTAACGGCTCTTCCTGATCCACAGTTGGCATAACTGCTTCAGAAGCCTGCGATGGCAAGTGGAGTGTAGGACTATTGGCTGGTGGAGCACGCATCATCTGGTCAACATGACGACGCACTATCTCTCCAGAAACTGTAGCAGCTCGATAAGACACAGGACCTGTCGACTGAGTCACTACAGCTGGAATCCACTCTGGCCCTTGAGAATAGTTTCGGATCATCACAGGATCATCCACCTCGAACTGTCGCAAGGATCGATGACTAGTTTTCTCAAAAGCTAGTTCCTGCTTCTCCCTCTGATCTTTCAGGAAATCTGGGTGCAGCCTGTCTAAGCAGCTTCTTAGTCGTCTTCCCATCAACAGCTCCCCAGGTTGGTTGGTTGGTTGATTGGAGTTTACTGGCACAAGGGCCAAATATGGCCAAGCTGCGCCAACAGCTCCCCAGGACTATGTCCAGTGACGGTGGAAGGCGTGATATGTTGGTGCAGAAGGAACTGAGCCAGACGTTTCCTCCACGTTCCCTTCACAATACGCCTTAGAGAGTCCTTGGTAATCTGGACGACTCGTTCTGCTTGTCCATTGCCAGCAGGACGTCGAGGAGCAATCAGCACCCTACGGACAGCATTTCCATCTAGAAAATCTCCATATTCTTTCGATTGGAATGGTGGTCCATTGTCTGAGACTACAACGTCGGGAATGCCATGAGTTGCGAAAATGTCTCTTAAAACATCAATGGTTGATGATGCAGTCGTTGAGGACATTTCTTTCACTTCTGAATATTTGGAGAAGGAATCAACAACTACCAGGAACTTGCGTCCTTGGAACGGACCAGCAAAGTCCACATGGAGCCTGGACCATGGAACTGTGGTGATTTCCCATGGATGTACGGGAGCTCGTGGTGGTGTATGCCTCGTTTCTTGGCACGACAGACAACCTGCCACATGACCTTGAATCTCAGTGTCTATGTGCGGCCACCATACGTAGCATCGAGCTAGAGCTTTCATGCGCTCCACTCCTGGATGTGCCAGATGCAGCTCTCGCAACACGAGTTGACGTCCCCTTTCAGGTATTACTACTCTATTCCCCCAAAGGAGACAATTCTTATGAGCTGACAACTCACTCCTTTTCCGGAAATACGTATTAAATTCCGAACCCAGGTCCCGTTCTGGCCATCCCCTTAACACAAAATTCAGAACCCTTGATAAAATCGGATCCCTACATGTAAATCTAGCAATTTCCTTTGCACTTAAGGGAGGACACTCGAGGTCTTCCATGAAAAGAACCTCATATGGGGGAGGAACCTCAGAATCCGGTACTGGCTTTGGAATTCTACTTAATGCATCCGCGTTCCCTATCTTTTTCCCTGGCCTATGAATGAGGGAAAAATCATACGCATTTAACATGAGACCAGCGCAGCATTCGGGGAGAAACAATCTCGGGAGTTGGCTTCGTACGACTAAATAACCCCAACAATGGCTGATGGTCAGTAACTACTGTGAACGTATGCCCATAAAGGAAATGATGAAATTTCTTAATAGCCGAAACAATGGCAAGTGCCTCTTTATCTATTTGCGCGTAATTCCGCTCTGTTGATGTCAAAGTTCTGGACGAAAATGCGACTGGTGCTTCCCGTCCCTCCTGCAACTTATGACTTAACACAGCCCCTACACCGTAAGGAGATGCATCGCAGGTAAGAACTATTGGTAACGATGCATCAAAAGGCACAAGCACTTTGGAAGAAGAAATCAAATCCTTTAAGTCATTAAAGGCATCTGTATGCATTTTTGTCCACTTAAACTCAGCATTACTGTCCAACAACCTATGTAAAGGCTCAGCAATTGTAGCTTTATTCTCAAGAAATCCATGATAAAAGTTAATTAAGCCTAGAAATGCACGCAAGCGCTGTTTATCAGTAGGAATTGGTACAGCACGAATAGCTTCGACCTTAGATTTAGATGGATATATACCCTCTTTATTGACACGATACCCCAGAAAATCCACTTCTTTTACCCCGAAAAGGCATTTTTCTTTTTTCGCACGTAAACCAGCCTTTTTAAGCCTACTGAGAACTTCAGCTAATCGGCACGCTAACTCTTCACGTGTTTCTGCACGAACTAGGACATCGTCAAAATATGGTATTACCCCCTCTAATCCTGCAAAAAGTTCTTCCATTAAACTCTGAAAAAGTCCCGGAGCTACATTTACCCCAAATTGAAGTCTATTTACCTTAAAAGCTCCCTTGTGTGTTATTATAGTCTGAGCCTCCGCAGATTCTTTATCCACACGCAGCTGTAAATAAGCCTGGGCCAAATCAATTTTTGCATAAAATCCACCCCCTTTTAAATTAGTTAACAAGTTATTAATTGCTGGTATCGGATAGGGGAATGCTGCCATAGCCTTATTAAGTGTGGTTTTATAATCTCCACAGAGTCTCACCTGCCCAGATGGTTTTAACACAGGAACTACTGGAGTAGCCCACTTTGGATTATTATAAGGCTCTATAACTCCCTCTTCAAGAAGCTCTTTTAAAGCAATTTCTATTTTTGCCCTAAATGCTAGTGGAACATTCCTAGCCTTACACCTGATAGGTGGAACCCTGGAGTCTATAGGTAGCTTAACCTCTGGACCAGTGTAAGCCCCTAACCCCTCACTAAATACTTCATGAAATTCATTCACTACTTCCAGAACAGGGTCAGAAATTGAATTTATCCCACTTATAGAAATGCCTAACGGATCAAACCATGAATACCCCAGAATGTTTGTGCAATTAAACTTTGCAACTAAAAGTTCCAATTCTGGGTTGAAATTTTTAAACTGAACCTCTACAGTGCATCTCCCAGCAAGGTTTATGTTGTTTTTCTGGAAATCGCGTAATTTTACCGAAGTAGTACTTAATTTTGGCCTTTTAGATCCAAAAATCTGTTTAAAGGTATTAAAAGAAATTATGGAGTAGTAGGACCCGGAATCTACCTCCATGTTAATCTCATGTCCCTCCAGTTTAACAACAACATTGTCTTTAAGGGAACTGCACTGCAAAGAATTTAAACAGTAATCATTTTTCAAAGAGCTGACCACTTCTATGCCATGTAATTTCCGGAAATTCGGATTTTTAGGCTCGTTGCATTTTTTACGGCAGACACGTTCAATGTGCCCTTTATTCCCACAAGCCCTGCAGTTTGCATCTCTAAATCTGCAATTTACACGTTCATGTTGTTCTCCGCATCCAAAACAAACATTTTTGGTTGAAAAATTTGTACCTTTACTGAACTCCGATCTTTGTTTACGTTCGCTTTTGCCTTTTCCCGACTTCACGTAATCCACGAATTCAGCACCCGCGACCCGTCCCGAATTCAAAGAATGCATACTTTTTACTTGAGAAGCAGCAGATTCGTGGGCCAAAGCTTTAGAAACGGCATCCTCAAGAGTTAAACTCGTTTCCGATAACAACCGCCTCTGCACGCCCTCGTCTCGTAACCCGCATACGAGTTGGTCGCGGAGCCTCTCCGACAAGGTTGCATCGAAATCGCATACTCGGCAACGTAATCACTAATCCCTTCATTTGGATTTTGAATTCGCTTATGAAATTTGAAACGGGAAAATATAATGGATGGTCTCGGACTAAAATGAGTTTTCAAAACAGCTGTTATTTCGTCGAAAGTCTTTTGGGCAATAGTCGACGGCGTAATTAAAGACCTGATAATGCCTACTGTCTTAATACCGCAAACGGCAATTAAGGTAGCACGTTTCCGTTCGGCAGTAGTAATATTATTTGCCTCTAAATAATATGTTAACTGCTCGCAATACAAGTCCCAAGAACTAGGGTTTGATACATCGAACTCGGAAATCGAGCCGACGGCGGCCATCACGGGAGCGGGGTTCAGAAATTTTTTTAAAAAATACTAAAAAATCCACCCTTGTCAGAAAGAAGCAGTAATTCTCATACCTGCATCCGGAGAAACACAGCAATTCTCATACCTGAATACAGGGAAACGCCCACCCGTGCCGCGAAAGTCGAACACACCTCGTCGCCAATTGTTGCATGGCGGTATTGGAAAGCGTGGTCAGTAAAACATGGACGTAGAACTAAAACATATTTATTATTCCGGAATGAAAAGTAAACATAACAAGTAACAGAACATAATTCGAAGCTGACAGTGACCAGACATTGACAGTATTTATACTGCCGACTGTGCGTTGATGTGTGCGCATGCAATGCGCGATGCTGCTGACACCATGCGTCGATGGGTGCGCATTCAATGCGTCAAATCATAACACTATTGATCTATTGATTGATGATTGTCTATTGATTTTTTTTATGGCCTGTACTCACCTAAGCAAGGAGCGCACAGGGTAGTTATTGAAGTTAGTCAGATTAAAAAAAATCTTAATTAAATATGGGTTTTATAAATCTGTAGAAGGATAATAATTATTACGTTAAAATAATAATTTTAATACTTAGAATTAGAGTAAGCTTAGGGAATGCAAGAATAGATAAAGTTTGTGTTATCTCTAAGCTCTAAATGCACGGCGAAAATACTCATGATGAGATAGCTGAAATAACCGTTTTATTATTACACATGTCTCTCTACTTTGCATTATATCTTATAGTTTAAAATCTTCACCACCATACAACTTTTCAATAATTCGTTAAAAAAAAAATTACAATTTTATATATGGACATAATTTTTGACTACAACAACTTTAAAAATATCAGTATTTATTTTAATAAATTTATCACTAATTGATCGCTAACGCTTTAAGTAGAATTGTTCTTATAATGTCTCATTTTCAAAAAGTGTTTCATTTCTAAGTGTATGTTGACTGATTATTCAGCGTCAAAAATGTTTCGTACCTCAATATTATTTTTTAGTGAGTGATAAAATAAAGGTTTAAAATTTTGGGAACGTTTTTACCAATAATTTTAATACCAATAATTCCGCAGTGACTTGAAATTCATTCATTGGATTTTTATTCTTTTCAAAAATAGGAGGGCCCGGTAGCTCAGAGAATAGAGGAGTTTAGCTGGTAATCAGATGATTGCTAGTTGAAGCCCGTGCGGTGAACTTGACAAAGAAAGGTAAAAAAAAGTAGTGATCTTATGATCGGAGGGTTGTCAACTTCGCTACAAAAATACTAGAAAGTCGTAAAGAACCTTCAACAAATTATACTGGCGTGTATATGGGACTGGTGCACGATAAATCTAATCGGGGTCCAAAGTCCTGACCCATATTGCAGGCGTGGGTGCCAGCTCAGTTGTTGTCCTCGTCATCTGACCATGGTTAAAAAATACGAGGCATCGTTCCCGGGTCTTTCCCTCGAGATAAACCCCGAACCATCGCCAATAGCCCACTGTGCAGCTCTAGTGCGACTTTATTAACCCAAACCAACCATTAAATTCTTTCAAAAATAGCTAACATTTCATACGTTAAGGTTGAAAATCAAATTTTGAAAACTAAATTTCAAATGTTTGACTTTTATTTGTATTATAAGATGCATACCTTTTCTGTCGTTCTGGACGTCAGCATCCCCAAAAGGAAGATGGCGTACACTGGACCCTCAGTAGTACCCATTAAAGCCCCAGATACTTCCAGGATACTGTCTGCTCGGGATACTAGAAGAGCCAGCACGATACCCAGGACACCGTAAAACATGGCTGAAAATTAAAACAGAAATTTAATAAAATTACTCAAGTACTTTTTAATTAGAGTACTTTTTACTTACCCTGTCCCGAAATCCTCAAATGAATGCTTTTTACTTCTAAGAGAGTGTTAGCGAAAACGATATTTTGCATTTAATCTAAATCAGTGGTCGGCTAACCGCGGCTCGCGAGCCACATGCGGCTCTTTGGTCTTTTGAGTAAGGCTCTTCAACAAAATATCACTTGCGGGCGGGCGCGTTGAAACTTCGTGGCAAAAATTAAAAACGACAACGTACAAACTTGACTTATCCAAACTTTCCAAGGAGATGCACGGCCATTGTTCACATTAGTGTTTGTCAGTTGTTGTTATGATTGAGAAAGGTATGCTAAGGTTGATTGGACATATAAAGAGGATGAACGAAAGGGGATAGACGAAATACAAGACGAGTGTGGATGGAAGGGGTTGATCTCAGCGAACACACCTCAGTCAGATTGATGACGATTTTAGCAAAGGACAGCTTAAGAGTACCCTAATTAAGTTAATAACAATGTCTACCTATATAGTTTAAGTTTAAAAAATGTGGTTCTCAAAAGAAATTTAAATCGTTGTTCTGTTGATATTTGGCTCTACTGACTAATAAGTTTGCCGACCACTGATCTAAATTAATACAACGGACAGTTGGTGTTTCAGCCATAAAACACATACTTTAATTTCATCTGAACATGTTGAGTTAAATTTCGTATAAGGGATATTCAACTTTAACTTTTGCTCATCGATCTCTAACTGGATTGGGAAATACATTCTTTTGACTTGAAGCCAGTTGAAGGATTGACAACTCTTCCCCACTTTCATCGCTACCGTTATATATCGTATATATTTTATGCAAGAATAAGCAGACATGTAATGCTTTTGTTTGATTGTTTTATTTTATTATCTGCATATAAAGCAAAAGTTTATTCGAAAGTCGAAGTGGATAACAAGCAATAACAAAACTATACTTTTGGCAATATAAAAAATATAATTCAATACATAGAAAATCTTTACTCATTTAAAAATGCAACCATTATAAAATCTTACTAAGTATGGATGCTTTCAATTGACTTCCACCGAGTCTTAAATGATCCGAATGTAATCAATTTGAACAGCTATCGCACGCCTTTTTCTCAATTTACAAACTGTCAACGCTTTATCCTTGCCCTTATTTATCCATCTAATACTTTTAATACTTACGCACTATATTACATTAGTTATGTAGTTAGCAATACAAAACAATTGTCGTTTGCTATTTTGGGGATTTTCTTTACACGAAATTTCTCAATGAATTTTATTGAAGAATACTGTTGTGGTATAAATTAAAGTTTTGTGTATGGTAATATTTTTAGTAAATATTCTAGTGTTATTTTTTTTTTAAATCAAATCACGTACTTAAGAATTTAGCCACCAGTACCAAAGTTTTTTCACTGAAGGTGATCCTTGAGAAGAGCGGCTGTATGATGTCAGTGAGAGTGACCGCTGAAAGCGCATTCATTATAGAAGAAACGGTGCTGAGAGCTCCACTGAAGATTCCAGATACACATAATCCTGTAAGGCATGGGACATGACTGAATCTCGTAACTATGTAGAATGGGAGTAACTGAAAAAAAAACATATTTCACTCAATGAAAAGTAGACAACACGTACTAAAAGTGACAGTAGTGCATACGGGATCATCACTAAAGTGTAGATACTTTATTGAATATTTTTTTTCGATTTATTTATTTATTTCTGCAAAGATATCTACTGTCTGTATAGTTGTTCCTTTTCTGTATGCATTAAATTCTATAATTTAAAGTCTGGTTTTGCGATTTTAAAGTGATCGCTTATTATATTTATCGCTCTCAAGGACTTCGAACAACTAAATGAAAGAGAGTATGGGATAGTATGTATAACAAGAGAGAGCTATATGTGGAGAGTGTTGTGGAGAGAGTAAGAGATATAGAATAGTAAGAGAGAAGGAAAGATAAGCGAGCATGAGAAAGGAAAATGGAGAAAGTGAGAGGTAGAAAAAATGAGAAAGGGAGAACTAAAGATGCCAAAAGAGAGAAACGAGGGGTGTGTGAGGTATGAAAATGAGGGGGAAAGAAATGTAGAGAGTGTGAGCTAGAGAGAGTGGGAGGGATAGATAGATAGATAGAGAGAGAGGGAGGGAGGGAGAGTGGGAATTGGAAAAATACATGAAGAGAAAGAGAGATGAGGATAGTTCTATATGGAAAGTGAGAGATAAAGTGAGGGAGAGACTAGGAGGTCTAGACAGAGTGGGAGAGAAGGAGAGAGGGATATGAGCAAGATATATATAGATAGAAAAAGATATACAGGATATGGATAAGGAAAGAGTACGAAAGTTTTAGGAAAGGGAGTATGAGAAAGGGAGAAAGAGAGGGAGAATGCAGAAGGAGAAAGAGAGAGATGAGGATATTGGTATATTTGGTAAGAGAGAGGTACATATGGTAAGAGAGGGGTAGATATGGTAAAATGGAGGTAGATATGGTAAAATGGAAGTAGATATGGTCAGATTGAGAGATGAAGAGTTGGAGGGCTAGGGAATGATGGAGAGAGACAGAGAGTGCAGAAAAAGATATCGAGCGATGTAGATGGGACAGAAAGTAAGGATTAAAGAGGGGTAGAGAGATGGGAAAAAGAGATCTTTAAGAAAGATATGGAATACAGTTCACATTATTGATAACTTCGCAAAATGAGAAAAGTTTTTAAAACGTGTTTCGAAAATGAGAATCAATATGACAAAAGTATTAATGTACAGGAGTAAAATCTGAAATAATCCAAGTTACTGATTAAGTTACTCACGTAAAATATATATTTTTCAAGA
The DNA here is from genome assembly GCA_963932185.1 of Troglohyphantes excavatus. Lineage (NCBI taxonomy): Eukaryota > Metazoa > Arthropoda > Arachnida > Araneae > Linyphiidae > Troglohyphantes > Troglohyphantes excavatus. Next base: position 28,417,045 of record OZ010674.1, read on the forward strand.
ATTGTTTTGATGTTAAATGAACTTTGTTTAAGTTTACATAATTTATATTTACTTGATCGTACTTGGTAAGGCCTGTTACTTCTGCGTTAAGTATGGGATCGCATAAGTAGAAAACTGCGTATAGGACTACCCCCAGCAAGATACATAAGCTCATCAGACTTGCTATGGGAATAATGCTCCACAAGAAAGCCCTGGTAATATTTCATTACATATATGAGGGAAATGCAAAAAATCTTTTTAATATTTTAATACAGTTTTAATTTTTTAACAGAAGGTAAAACTATTTTACTATTTATTTCTTATAAGCTCAAAATTATTGAATTGAAAGTTCTAGAATCAGAGCGAGTGCTAAATCAATATTTGTATGCGTTTTCATTATTTACATTATGCAAACAAGTATAAAAGAACCTAAAAGTATCATATTAAAACAAATATATATATATATAATAGATTTTCTAACTCCCAACCCCATTTTAAATCACCCCTGATAGTTGTCTTTTAAGTTCGACCCTTTTCTGCCATCACGTTAAATATAGAACGCTAATTAGTATTTCGCCCCTATCGATAAAACTCACATTTCCCAGACACCGTCTTTCCTATGCGGTTTCACTCTTAATTTCCATATGCCCATCAGCTCATGTATTTTGTTATGACTTATAACACATCTTCTTCGATTCGGCACCAAGTTCTTGTAAATATCTCGTGATTCACATTTCATTCCCACACGAAGCTCGTGAGGGATAATTTTTGTTGCGCCATATTAAATTTCCTATTGGAAGCTTGCCAGTAAGTTTCCTCATTTTCATGCTGGTGTCTTCAGTTCAAGAACTTCCCTAAAATCCATGTGTCTATGTCAAATATCCCTATGCTTATAAGCGAGATCTCCCCTACGGGAGAAACATTCTGTTCTGTTACTCTCAACTGAATATTTCGTCATTCGAGCGACTCTGAAGAGATTAATAAATGTTTGTGATGTGCCGGCGATCCCAGCGGTACAGAGCCAAATATGGACTACCCAAGCTAGCGACTTGAACGGCTATAGCCTGCCCAGAGAGAACGCATGTGACTTTGCAATTGGATTAACCGCAGGAAAGCATTCTCACGCAACTCCGGAGTTTTTCTGCCACTGTGAGTTTTCCTGCCCCTGTTCGCCGACGGCCAGATCTTAAACATTGCTATTCCTGAAAACATGCGAGATGACGCATGTGACCACCTTCCGGATCACCTGCACCTGGAAAACTTTGCCTACGCTACTGGACACCAGCGCCAAAGGTTCCGTGACCCTAGGCCACCGCAGACCGGACCATCAGCAATCCTCGTTCCACCGGATGGCTCCTGACACACCGAACGCCTACGTACCAAGTGCGACCGCAAGGGAATAAAGTCTACTATACATTGGATATACTAAAAGTTTGCATAGGGGACTATCTTCATACTCGAATCCGCACAAACTTAAAATTTTCAATAGCAACACCCACTTTTGATAGCGCAGAAATGATCCCCGCCCTCAAAATAATCTAAATATAAATTTTGGTTTATATCCTACATTTATATGCAGATATATTAGACAATATGTATCGATCTTATTTGAGGGGCTACCTCCACATTGAACTGACTACGAAATAAAAGACGCGGGTAGAAAATGTTTTGGCGTTAGCCGTGGTTCTTCTTTTCTCATGGTCATTCAATCCCCCACTCCCGTATACCCATCGCCTTTATATAAGAATTTATAATTTTATGCCAATGCGATTACAGGCGATTTTTATTCTCAAAATTAGTGAAGCTTTCTGTTAAGTTCTATAGATTTTAAATTTGTGTATGACCCCTGAAATGATCATTTGATTCACATTTTAATATAGCAAAAAAACTACAAAGAGGAAAATCATGAAATTTTAGATATGCATATAAAACGTTTTTCTGAATCCATCACTATCAAAATATAGCATGGTTGCTGTTCATAAATTTTATGAATATTAATATCCTAATTTAAATAAAATTAAAAAATATACGTATAAGTAATGAAAGTTAGTGTATTTTATTTGGGTCGTTTAGAAGTAACACAGAAAAAAATATCAGCTTAATAAAATTATTATTTCGAAAGATATGATTAAAAGTTTAAGAAATTCATTTAACATTACGAGTTCTAAACTTTCGATATTCATAATTAAAAAACTACTTAACCAAATGACTTGCAAATTGATATTCACCGATAAATTTTGTCGTAGATTCTAAACATTGAATCAAAATTGGGTGTTGCTATTGGAAATTTAAAAGTTGGTGCGGATTTTAATATGAAGATAGTCCCCTATGCAATTTTTTTGTATATAAATGTGTAGTAGACTTTATTCCATACAAAATGGTCTATAAAAACTAACGAAATAATCAATGGTGATTAATTTTTTTCCCCGGCTTTACTTGGTATTTAGTAGTATTTACATTTTAAGTTTTTATTTTTATATAATACTAGCAAAAGTACCCGTTCTTCGCACGGATGTAAATCAAATAACGACAACTAACTAAATACATTTCCTCTCCTCCCTGGGATTGCATATACCATTTTAGAATTCCTCTTTAAAAAGTGATAAAGTTTTTTTTTATAATTTAAAATATTTTCAAGTTTAATGAATTGGAAGTTAAAAAAGTAAAAATATCTTCATGCTACTTGGTTGCTAATACACCGACAAAAATCCGATAATTTCTAGTTTATCTCTCATAAGTTATGGAGTTTTAAAATTAAACATTCCTACACAAAAATATTTTTAGAAATTAATAGGAATTTCCTTTCGGTATGGGTATACATAGTTGTATGAAATCCCATAATGAAAAACGACGTTTTTAAAATCCTTAACTCCAAGTGGAATCAGCTGATGGATATAAATAATATACTATAGTGTGGACGAAAGTCAGACGTTTCGCACATGCCGATTTTTAACCCATCCCGCCTCTTACGCTTGTACCAGGTGAAAATAAGTGTACCGCTATCATTAATTCAACGTGAAATCAGCCTATATGGCTAAATGACATACCATCGTGTAAAGGAAGGAATGCCGTTTCAACCATTGTAGGCCATTTATCCTCTCAACCTTGTACCGATTAGGGGCCCAATACAGCGCGGTCTGTACATTTCTTTTTTAACACGGATGCCGCAATTTATTTGGGAAATGACTATAAATATATTTTAGTTTTCAGTGCTTACTTTAATCGATGAAATTTTAATTACTGTTGTCATCTTTATTGAAAGAAAATGTGCATTATAACTGGTATTTTATAGGAATAAGTATTTACATAACTATTATTTTTTATCTAAGGAAAAAATATTAAATTATATAATAAACAAAGCGCTATTATCTTCACTTTTATATTATTTTTTTAAAAAGTTTCATCAAGGAGGGTTCAATTAAGTTACAGTTTTAAAGCAATAACTTCAAGCGTGAATTTTAATGAAACTTCTGAATCAATTTTAATATTGAAATGTTCTGAAGCTGCATGGAAGTGAAAAAAGCAGCAGAAACAGATAACATAATTTTTTAAAGCTGACCAAATTAATAAATTTGATAAAGAACTTTAATGATTTAACTTTCAAAACATTCCGAATTTCCATTTTCCCAGTATTGCAATTTTGATTTGATATTTCCAAATGCCCGTTCCAATGTATCGTTTAGGCTACATCTTTGCAATATCTTCCACCAACAACTTGTGTATCTAATTAATAGTTTGCATTTTTGTCCTCAATAATGCAGAACATAAGAATGTAAATTGCAGCCAGAATAAACCGAAACGTTTTTTGCAAATAAACTGCCTCAAATTCTTTATCAAAGTGAGAATAAAATTAACAGCCCAGCATAAATACTCAACCAAAAATAGTATGTTTTGAAATACTACACAACTTTCTTTTACTACGCTCTGCCCATGTTTTAAAGAATTCCCTTGAATAATATTATTACAGAAGAATAACCACCTATTTTAATTTTAAGTTCATTTTTTTTTTATTTACGGATCAATTTATTAAAAATTCGCTATTTACTCATTTTGTTAAACAATTTTTCCTAAAATTTTCATTTTGTGATACTGTTATTATAGAATTCGCATCGAAAAATACCTGTCATACAAATATTTAGTAAGTTTCCACAGCAAATTACAGCCAAGGCGCACTTCATCCAAAGAATACACTGTTATAACTTGGCGATAGTTTAGCAAACGGTGCAGCATATTATAATCTCACCATGTACTTTCAATAATTTTACATTTAATATTTAATGATCGCCATTCAATGTTTTAAAAGGAAATATTCATTGGCACATTAAATAAAATATTTTCTAAATTATCAGTTGGTATCTGTGAAATTTTATTCTTTAATAACATTAAAAAGTCTAATAGAGTTGAAAATTCACAATGAAACCAAGCTTCGTACATTAAAAAAAAAATGCTTGCATAAAATATTTTTCAAATAAATAAAATGGACGTTCATACACAAATTACTCGCATTTTGGATGAATTGTTCTAAAATTCGATCTAAGATAATTAAATATACTTACAATAAACCTGTATAAAACAAAAGAGATAAAACAATTATAACATTTTAATACAATTCTAAACCATTTCTTTAAGATAAAATTCTGGTTGTTTTAATTTTTGAATGGTTCCGTATTGTAGCAAAAAGCCCAATGTATATACATTTTTCAATAATTATTAAATCAAACAAAACCTATGACGTCGTTTTTATATTGCCAATAACGAATAATTTTATTTTAAATTGCAAACGATATTTTCATCCATGTTAAGTCAATGGAATCCATTAAAATAGTTATAACATACGATTGAAACATCGTACAAACTTAAAAATTATTACAAAAAATGTCTAATTTTTTAAGTAAAGTATTCTGTAAATTTTATAAAGTTACGTTTTGTAGTTACGGAGTATTCCGTGTAAAGATCGGCATTCTAATTGGTTTATAATTTTTTGATATTATATTTTCGCTTTTCTCCGTTGATTTTAACTGATTTTACTGTTGCCACTTCGTGAAACTTTGCTGACGCACGCTAAAAATTGTCATAACTTTCGAATGGAACATCGTAGAAACTCGAAAATAGTCGCGTTAAAATTCTTATTTTTTTAACTAACTATTCTGTGAATTTCAAAGCTCTGCGTTGTGTAGTTACGGAGCCTATAATGTACTGACAAACAAACAAACAAACAAACCAACAAACCAACATCCGGACAGATTTTGGAAATTTCAGCTTTATATATAAGATTTGTTGTCAAAGCGAGTTGCAGACACCCAGCCTTTTTAAAATATTTTTGTCATCACAACTTAACTGCCCAACTTTGTGACCGTGTGGCTCGATCAACCTTATGGTTCACACCTTCAACTTTTTACATGTTGCCCCTATTTATATTACATTTTAAATCACCCCTGATAGTTGTCTTTTAAGTTCGACCCTTTTCTGCCATCACGTTAAATATAGAACGTCAATTAGTATATCGTTCCTATCGATAAAACTCACATTTTCCAGACACCGTCTTTCCCATTCGGCTTCAGTCTTAATTTTCATATGCCCATCAATTCTCTTGGATTTTGTTATGACTTATAACACATGTTCTTTGATTCGGCACCAAGTTCTTATAAACAGCTCGTGATTCACATTCCATTCCCACACGAAGCTCTGTTGCGCCATATTAAATTCCCTATAGGAAGCTTGCCAGTAAGTTTCCTAATTTTCATGCTGGTGTTATGCAGCTCAAGAACTTCCCTAAAATCCCTGTGTCTATGTCAAATATCCCTATGTTTATAGCAAGATATCCCCTTCGGGAGACACATTCTGTTCTGTTACTCTCAACTGAATAGTTCGTCTTTCTAGCGACTCTGAAGAGATTAATAAATGTTTGTGATGTGAAATCTCGGCCCTATTTCTGAACTGCGTATTTTCTCGACTGCACCTTTAAAATCCTCAATCATGGTTCTTCCTACTTAAAAATATCATTATATATATATATATATATATATCACAGCAAGGTTATTAAAAATAAAATATAACTCAAGATATTTATAACTTTAGAAGATTTTTACAATTTATCGAAATATTTTCAAATACATTTAAAGTTTGTATGAATGTACAAGTCCCTTACTCGAATTTTATCACTATGACCACAAGTTATAATTATAACCGATTCAATTAATATAATAGTTAAAGAGATACTTACGACCGAGCCCTTTTGTATGAACTCAAACTCAGTAGCCTCTGCACTTGTATTTGGCTAGTGGAATACGTCCCTATTCCTTCCACTAAACCTAGAAATACGATGTTCCAGACAGTGTACCTTGTTGTCATGTCCACGCTAAAACTGAACACAAAAATATGTTCACGCAACTAGAACGTGTTCGGTTTCGAAGTATTAAACAATCGAAATAACATTCACATAAAATAATACGTCTTTTTATATCCGGAAACAATGCATTTTAATTTTCTAATAAATGCCCTTATTAAAAATTTCGTTAAATTAGGACAAATTTAAGTAAAAATCAGGGGCTCGATATGAAAAAGACCCCCCACGTAATCGACCGTGCTAGAAAAGCTTGTTTGAATTGTTGCAATATGCATTTTAACACCAAAAACGACCGTAAAAGAATTGGATATCAGTTGCTTTCGTTAAAAGTTTGAAAATTCTTGTTTCGACCAAAGTTAAGAGATAACAAAAGGATTATCAAAATTGATGAAAGAAGCCTTGACGATCGCAGAATGCTCAAAAATGAATGATATTTCTGACAGTGATGGCGGTACTGCTATTTCGATTTGTATTGTTTAAGTTTCTATTTTCTATTAGTAATTGGAAGAAACAAGCCAGCTCCAGTTTTTTCATTTATACCTCATTTATTCCCTTAAAGAAAAAAAATTATGTCGATGTGCCAAGCACCATACAGCCGTTAGCAATGGGTATAGAGACGTAAAGGGAAAAAAAGCTGTACTATTAATATATAAAAATGCTAATCAATTATTATATTGCATAAAAATGCTAATCACTTTTGTGTTTTTTGTCCTTCCTGATTTTTTTTTTAAAAAAAACCGGTGATGCCTTAATCTTGCATTTGCGTTTTTTTAATTGATTTTTTGTCAAAAATTGCAATAAAAAAGGTTCTGTAATAAATTTGTAATATTAATATAAAAGTAATTTTGCATTCCTGCTTACTTAAATATATCAAGTCGGCCTCCTGTTGCAGCTCTGTCGTACATTTCCGAAAATCCTACTTCGTTTATGGCGGCTATATGAGAAATGACGATTGTAATAAACATGAGAAATGCCTGGAAGACATCCGTCCACATTACGGCTTTCAAACCTCCCTAAACAAAAGCACCAACTGAGTTGAAAAAACTATTTGTATAGATTGAAATCAGGCGTTATCAAGCATGAAGATAATTTATAAGCATGGTATAATTTAGTACTTACGATAGTGCAGTAAAATGTACAAACTCCAGCAAAAACGAATATTGAGGTCTCAATAGATATATCAGTAACCACACTTATGGCAAGAGCGGGTCCGTAGAGAGCGGTTGACATGTATAACACCTGGAATCATATGATATAATCATACGAATCGTACATCAGTTTCAATCTCATAAAATAATTAGCTGCAAGGCCTCGTGTATCTGCGTGAAAACAAAACAGTGACTATGGCAGAATATATTTTTATGGGGTGTATCCCAAAATAGTCAAAGTTCATCTATTTATTATTTTAAGAAACTCGTTATAGTAGGTTTACAAGTACCAGCACCATTATTCAAATTCTTTTCACTTTCGGGTACTGTATTGTAATTGGGGTATGTATTGAATCGACGACAATGCAGAAGCAATATAATGAGATGCTAATCACTTATTATATTGCATAAAAATGGGTTACGCAGACTTTATTGAAACAAACTAAATATTAATATTAAATTTGTTCCCCATACTAAATTACTGAAATTTCGCAATTTGTATACTTCTACATAATCATTGCAATTATTCAAAACAATAAACCAAATCTATCCTGTTAAAGTTTAATGTGTACGTTTGTTCATTTTCAATAGAAAATCACATGTACTATAAATACTTGAGTAGTTTAAGAAGATATTTCTTAGCTCTAAGATAGTAATGTATTCCTTATTAAAATAATGGCAGGATTCACATGATACATATAGTGTCTAATGTACTGATAAACGTCCCATTAAGATTTGATTCAGGACGTACTTTTCATTGAGTTTATAATATCAATTACTTATATATATTTTTATAACTCCTTACCATTTGAATGACGAAAAATATAGAAGCAGCATATCTTGTAGTTTTTCCAAACCTCACTTCCAAAAACTGAAACAGATTCGACAATTAAGTATACTTAATAATAATTTAAACCCCCCAAAAATAATAAACTAATCCAATTAAAATACTTTAAACTTATTTAATTTATTGCATTGGATTCATTAATTTTTTTGTATCCTGAAATATTGGAATACTTTAGGAACTAGCTACACGTGTTTGTATTTTGAAGAACAATAATTACTTTAATTACTTATTCATGTCTTCGAGAACTTTCACTAAAAATTTAGATATCTTGTAACTTTCCCTTTTACACCCTAAGTCCTCAATAGATACAAGTACTTCAATTCAATATATATAAGTACTTCTATTCAATATATATAAGTACTTCTATTCAATATATATAAGTACTTCTATTCAATAGATATAAGTACTATTATTTAATAGATATAACTACTTCTATTCAATAGATATCAGTACTTCTATTCAATAGATATAAGTACTTATATTCAATAGATATAAGTACTTATATTCAATAGATATAAGTAGTTATAACTATATTCATATATACTTATATTTATTAGATATAAGTACTTCTATTTAATATATACAAGTACTTATATTTAATAGGCAAGTATTTCTATTCAATAAACAAGTACTTCTATTCAATAGATATAAGTACTTATATCTATATTCATATATACTTATATTCATTAGATATAAGTACTTCCATTTAATATATATAAGTACTTATATTTAATAGGCAAGTACTTCTATTCAATAAACAAGTACAACTATTCAATAGATAAGTACTTCAATTCATCCTTACCTCATATATTGTTGATACTCCACATTGGAAATAAACAGGAATAATGACATATGCCGCCAAGATATTCCCGATGGCTTGCGCAAAAACAAAAAGGATGTAATGAGCACCGAATCTGTAGATTTCAGCCGGGAAGCCCAACATGGCAATTGTTGAAATACACGACACAGTGAGGGACAACACAACAGGGAATATAGACATATTCTTTCCCGCCAACAGATACTCATGAGTAGTGCTTTGCCTACCTCCGGTAAAGCGAAAAATAATGCCAATAGCTGCGGAAATCACCAAGGAAAGGATAACAATCGCGTAATCCAAAATTCCAAGATGATACTTTGACTTCATGATGGCACGCTAATAATAGTCTGTTGTGCACAGTTTCATTTATATGAATATGGGGATTTTCATAGGAAAAACTGTCTAACACACTTTAATCTGATGCTGATAATACGGGATACAAAGATTAGAAGCAGCCTCTGTAAGTGCCATAGTTCCTACTATAGCTTCCACAGTTCAAAATTAGCGAGGCTTCATTACGTTCACTTTTCTATAAGCCTTCACATTTTTACTACTTATAGGTTTTCTAGTATAAAGCAGAAAAGTCGGTTGTATACACAAGATTTTACAGTTAAGATCGAATGGTCACTTGCACCTGTGTTTCTAAAAGATTAAAAAAAAAATGAGCTTTCATTCCAGTCTGATGTTAGTGACCTAAATTTGCGCACTAGCAGCGAGGTTTTGTTTGCTCAAGTGAGTAAATATGACATTTTCTTAATCGCATTGTGAATGTGTTTGCAACGGGTTTTAAGGTACATGATGAGTGACATCACAGAAACTTCATTCGTCTTGATATGAAGTTTATCCACCAAGGATCATTGTTTTCTCTTCTGATTCTGTAGATACACTATTTCGCTGAATCATTGCATAGATTTCCCTACAGTTTGGTTTTTAAATACATTTATATGCAGGCCGCCCTTAGTAAGAGCGGGGCGGCCCGTGGAAATGAAGCCACGAAAACCCTTGAACCAGATTTTAAGTTTTTTTTTAATAGCTAGTAGATTTTTTTTATTAAATGAAAAATGCACATTGTATAAAATTATGGGTAGCAATGGGAGAATTTTTGTTTGCTTTGAAATTTATTTTTTTAAATTATTATTTAAAATTAAAAATTATTATTTAAAATTAAAAATTATTTAAAATTAAAAATTATTATTTAAAATTAAAAAAAATTATTTAAAATTAAAAAAAATTATTTAAAATTAAAAAAAATTATTTAAAATTAAAAATTATTATTTAAAATTAAAAATTATTATTTAAAATTATCATTTTAACTAATATTTAGTTAAGCATCCGTAGCAAAGCAGTCTAATTTTAAATAAAGTTAAATTATACATAAAAAAAATCGAAGGCGAAAAGGTCGGAGCTACGCTTGAGATCTCATTTCAGCAGATAGTACTAATAGGAATAGGTAGCCAATCGAAAGAAAATAAACAGGTCATTTCGTCAGACGCTGCAGTCCCTCATACACGCTCCGTGTGTGAATTGCTTTATCTCATGACTTTATGCGCATGGGCGACTAATTTCCATTTGAACGAAGTCAAATTTACGTCAACCGAACTATTCGTCACGGAGTTGTGACGGAATGGACACACCATCATATATATATATCCTGATTTCCCATGTAAAATGAGTTACAGACGTCTCACGTTAAAAACTAATTTTCTGATTTTTTTTTTTTAATTTTATGAAACCGTTTTCCTGTCAACTCGGGGCCCCACATAAAGCACTCGGCTGTGTGCTACAGCACCTGCGGCACACCCCTAAGACCGGCCTTGTTTAAATGTATTTATGAATTAATTTTACAATGATGAATTGGCTGCGTATCTGAAAATATAGGTCAATAACGCATAAATGGACTCAACAAATTCCGATGGATTAGGAAATCCTTTAATTTTTTTTAATTATTGATAATCTTTTCGCAAACATATAAATATTACAAAAACATAACAGGGATTATTCCTTTTCTGCAAATTAATTAATTAGAACTTTTTCGTTGCCGGCACCGGCAACAAAAATGCAGTCGTCGTTAAACTCGACAAATAGGATGTGTCACTTCAATGCTTTCTTATGTACGCTTTTTAACGTACGTCTGGATGTGTCGGTGCCGGTGCGCGCTCAGAAATGCACTCTCATTTTTGATAATTCTGCGATAGTTAATATTAACTTTTGTCATATTTGGTAACCGTTTCGTAATTCAATTACGCGACTTTTGACGAAACAAAAATCCTCAAATATTCAACGAAAATAATTTATACTCAGATACCTTTTCAGTTCGTATTTGGTTCTTATACTCAATATTCAAACGAGCTTTTTTGGCCGAGAGGATAGAGTGTTGGTATCTGAACAGAAAGGATCGCGGTTCGCCTCTTCTATATTTATTTGATATAGTCTTCATTTTTGACGAAATAAATTTTGTGGGGAAAAAACGACAAATTGAATTTCATCAGCTTGAGAAGGTTATGTAGCACGCGTCAGTTTCTTCAAAAGTGACAATGCATTTTTAATAGTGTGAAGCGTTTGTGTTTTCTTTACATTTACATCAACATTTTTTAGTTGTTCTCATCGTGACCATACAATTTTCTTTCATTGTTTGCGAGTATTTCTGTCGTTAGAAAAAAATGAGTAAATTGATCAAACCGATATTACGCCATTAACAGAACATAATGAAAGTAAATCCTGTCACCGGAAGAAAAAAAAATGATTTTTTAAAAATAAAATCTAAAATCAAAAGTGTTGAAAGTAATTTATACAATTTAGAAGGTTTTCAACAAAAAGAATCAAATACAGCACATTAGTGTTTTATGGCCAACATTTATTAACAGTTGCGTAACAATTTTAATCGTCACATCAACCTTAAAATATATATATATTGAAGCCAATTATTTCAAAATTAAAGCAATTAAATACATTGTTATAAAGAACAGGTCACCAGCTCCGATTTAACAGTTGTATGAAAAAGGCATTAAGACCGGAAACGGCGTTGGCACAGTCAGTGGCTTCAGCCGGCGTATGAGGCCAATGCGGGAGCAGCCATACTGTGTCCCAAAATTTCTTTGACAGTGATTTAATGGTGTTTTTTAATCCCATAGCATGGTAGAAATGGTATATCTGTTTAAATATTATATTTTCTTATAGAATTTAATTTTGACATTTCCAAACGAATAGTTTTTGCTCTTGCTTTTTTTAACCACTTCGACTTGCAAATGACTTTCTATTTTAATATCGGATTGCCTTTAAAATGCATTTTAAAGGAAAATAGAAAAATACCCAACTAAAAACAAAGCATGTTGGCTTATTTTAACATCAAAAATATGCGAAATATTGCGATAGCGATGAAAGTGAAGTACAGTTCCCCTTCAATGGCTTCAAATCATCGAAACGTTTTGCTCAATTTAGAAGTTAGATTTTATTTTCCATTAATATTACCTCAATTTTACTTCTTTCATCGGCCCCCATCATGAATCCATACTGGCTCACCGAGTCGGATCATGCACCCTCTCCAATAACTGTTTATAGTCTTAAATTTCGTGCTGCCATCTAGAGGATATTTTTAGTAACACACACTAATCCCCGACACTGACTCACAGAGTCGGTGTTGCATGAACCTACTAGGATCGTTTTAGTAACACACACTAATTCAATTATAGAATTTAAAAAAAATGTAAAGGATAGTTTCCAAATAACAAATGAGCAGAGGTTTTTTTTAAACTCCACTTTGGTAAAACGTAATTTTTTAAAAAGTATGATGTGATTTTTCAAAGATTGAGACTTGTCTTAGATACATCATCTTTCTATGGCCTTCAACCTTTAGACTTCCCCAATGCGCAGTCTTATCTAAGTTGTTATACTTTTGTTGGAGATAAATGGAAAAAAATATTCTGAAATTTCTATCAATCTGAAAAGTTTTTACTAAGAATACACTTATTTACCCAAAAAACACATAAAAAAACCCACCACAATCAGTAATTACTTTTAGTTTCTTACTTGCACACTTAAATCTGAAATAATATCGCAATGGCAAAGAAACTGGTTAATATCAACAAAAGGCAGACACACTCATTCCATATTTCCGAAGGTCAGCACGAGCAGATGCCATTCAAACTTTTACGTTATTCAATTTATCACCGGGCACGGCACGTTTCCGACTCACCAATCAAGATTATTCCAGGAAAATCCAATCTGTCCTTACGATGAAGAAGAGGGTTCCATAGTACATTACATATACAATTGTGCAGAATTTGAACATTTACGGTTTACATTCTTAACTTTAAACCATGTATCATCGAGACATCAAAACATCGAGTTCAGGTTCTTTTCGATCTAAATGCAAACTTGCTGGTGTGGTAATCAACTCATTGAAGAGGCACTATCTAGAGACATCACAATATTTAATTAAAAGACGCATTTTAAGTAATAAATTACATTAAAATGTTAACGTTACAATACATTAAAGACAGGTCCATGCTCCTAGAGAGCAGAGCTTATTCTCCTCATACATACTAGGGGAAATCCCCGATTTCACCTCCGTCGTCGCCAATGTTTGGCATCAAATCACTGTTTTGGCGAGCGAACATTACAGATGGCTACGCTGACAAGACAAAACCACGCAGCTCTTACTGCGCAAAGTGACCACGAGCAACGCCGGGGCCATATTGCTAGTTTTTATATAAGAACATAAAAATACTCTAGGTCAGTGGTCGGCAAACTCACTAGTCTACAGATTCAAAAATCAACAGTTCAACGATTAAAATTTCTTTAGAGAGCCAATTTTTTTTAACTTAAAACTATATATAAGTACTAAACTATATATATATACATTGTTATTAAATTAATTAGAGTACTCCTAAGCTGGCCTTTGCTAAAAACGTCCTCAATCTGATTCAGGTGCATTCGCTGAAGTCGGCCCCTTCCAACTCTCCCATCCACACTAGTCTTGTATACTTGTTTCGTCTATCTCCTTTCGTTCATCCTCTAAATGTATGTCCATACCATCTTCACATACCTTTCTCAATCCTCGACACTACATCTTTTTTCAATTCACAACGCTCCCTAAATTAACTTAATAAACTTTACTTAAAGTATTAAGTCTTAGTTAAACTAAACTATAGGAACTTTGAATAAAACTTGATGCAATACTTAACGATTTATCGATAAAATTAAATCATAACAATGATTTCGATAAGTCTAATTTGTATGTCATTATTTTCAAGACTATACGGGGGCCCGCACGTATTTCACGCAAGAGCCACACTCAAGAGGCCAAAGAGCCGCATGTGGCTCGCGAGCCGAGGTTTGCCGACTACTGCTCTAGGTTAAATTTAGGACTTAAAATTCCGGATTTAAATATAAACTTTGTCATGTGTTCACATTGTTAAAAGCTGTTATTAGCATTATATATATACTCATTACCATCCCCCCGATACCGATGCCCGGATCACCTTTCCTTTTTATCTGCCTTTTAATGAACTCTTCGAAGAAAAAACGTCCCAATAGGATTCATTCTCTTTACATTTTTAGTTTATTTTGAAATTTAATTCACTTTATAATATGAAAAGAGAGGTTATCAATCAATTCGACAGATATTTCTTTTTTATTATGTATATTTGCGCAAGATTTCTGTTCTAATTCAGATATTTAAAAAATTCTTTTTTTTTTGTACTTCCCAATAGACGGACACGGTGGTTGGCATATCCTCGAATTAACGGAGAAAGCAATTTTATTAATGACATTTTTATGCGGAAAAATCACAATGGTTACCGTTAGGCATTTTTTCACACACCGAAAAAACCGGAGCCAGTATTGGATCCAATGGTATTATATTAGAACTTTTTTCACGTAGCAGGTACCGGAAAATGCAGTCGGTGTTCAACTCGACAAATCGGATCCACGGCCAACCTCTGATTAGTCGGTTTCATTGTTTCCTTATACATACTTTTTCACGCAGGTCTAGATTTATCCTTCGAGAATGGATCTTTCATAGTAGAGAAAACATAGCTTTGTAATCTCGCTAACATCAGTGAGGCCAACATGTATGGCCTCAGATACGTGTTTAATGACGTCATTCCATTCATAAATTTTCACTGTTACACATTTCAATTCATCAGCCAATCGCGAGTATTTTTTAATTCATAATTTTGAGAAGAAGTCACGTGTCTGAGGTCATTCGGTCTGATATGTTGGTTTCACGATTAGGACGTCATATTCGCTCTACTACAGTCCGATCATGCTCGAAGGATTTATCTGTGACAGAGAGATATTTGTGTGTTTTTTTTTAATATTTAACTTCAGGATTGCACTTCTTTTCATCGCATGGCCGGAACTATTTTCTTTCGGTGTTTTATTCGTGTGTTTCTGTCAAACGAAAATGAGTAAATTGATTAACAGCTTTGTTGTGACAGTATCGGAAAGCAAGGAAAATAATTCCTCTTTATGAGGAACTTTTTTTCCGATATATATAGTCAAAATGCCTTTACTTTCCTGCTCAGAAAAGTAAAGAGGTCAGACGTTCAGGGTGTTAGAACTTGGGAAATGGCGACGAGAAACACATATTAAAACTAACTTTAAAAAGAATGATTAGAGCTTGTATTGTATGCCTTGGTCGATGTTAAATTGAATTATTTGAAAATTCTGAAAACTCTATAATTCAGCTCTAAAAATGACCAGAACTGTACAGTTCTGGTCACCATATCTAAAAAAATACATTGAATTGTTAGGGAAAATTCAGCACAGGGCAACTAAAATGGTTCAAGGGGAGAGATGTAGAGGGTTTAGATTTTAATATGAGTGATAGGACGAGAGGTCATGGGTTTAAGTTAAGCAAATCCCATTTTAATCGGGAAGGGAGAAAACACTATTTCTATAATAGGGTAATAGACAAATGGAACAACTTGCCAGTGAATAACGTTAATTGTAAAGGAGTAACGGATTTTAAGAAGTTAGATATGCATGCATCTAATACATAGTTAAGAGGTAATAGATGGACCAACCTTGTTGGGCCTTGAGCCTGTTGTTGGTCGTCAATATTTGTATCAACTGGAAGGTTTCTTTTTGTGGATACCCCAAACATTTAAAAAAAGTCCCGCTTTGTTTTTATTTATGTCCGGGTCAAAGTCTAATTGTACTGACTCGTTAAAGTTAGTTTGCGATACCTGGCTCTATAGTTCCGAACTTTTTCGCTTTTTGGTAACTAAATTGGAGTAGGTCTTGAACCAACGATAACAAAGCTATAAAGCGATATTAAAAATTATTACATTACATAAAAATTGGCAATGGAGATCTGGTTGGTTAAAGTTAATTATTAATATTACATTTGCTCCATATACTAATTAGAGATGTTTCGAAATTCGTGCACATCTACATAACCACTGCACTTTTTCAAAAAGGAATAAACAAATTATGTCCTGTAAAGTACTAAAAAATAGCTATTTTTTTTATGTACGTTTCTTAACTTTCAAGAAAATTCGAATTGAGTATAACTGTTCTAAGAGTCTACCCGGATATTTTCTAAACCCTTATTAGTAATTAATTCTCGAGTGTTTTGACATTAAAATAATAAAAGAATATAAATGAGAATACACTTGAAACCACATGATCCATATAGTCTTATGTACAGATGAACGACCCAATCTTGTTTGATCATTGACACGTTCTCTAATAATTAAGCATAAATATATTTTACTTTTCATTGAAATTATAACACCATCCTTACCATTTGAATAACGAACAGAATAGAAGCTGCATATCTTGTCGTTTTTCCAAACCTCATTTCCAAAAACTGAAACAAATTAGATAGGAAATTTTATTCTGAAGCCAATAGAACCATAAAAATAATTGATGTAATTCCTTTAATCTTATACCAGAACGTCCGAAGACAACACCGACTCAAAGACTCGGTGCTTCCAAAGAGCGCCAAAAAAAAGAGAGGTTATCAATTCGACAGATATTTCTTTTTTATTATGTATATTTGCGCAAGATTTCTGTTCTAATTCAGATATTTTAAAAATTCTTTTTTTTTTGTTGAATAAAGGATGTCTTACCAAAAAACATTTTGAAAACAAATATTCGGTTAATCGACATGTAACTATCCGGAATTCTCAATTAACTAGAATAAAATTTAGATAAGTTCGCCGGTTCACAAAATACACAACACTAAACTGGGACGAAATGATGAACCAAAAAGAAAGATTTCACTCATCCCATGCAGTTCGAAAATCAGTACAGTAACTAACGTGACAATTATAAAATGTTGAGTGTAAAACGTACAATAGACTAAAATTAATCGCATTTCCAACTGTAGTGTTAACTTATATATTTATCCTTCCCTTCACTTTCGTGTTCAAACAAGTATAATTGTATGGCCCAGGAAGCGTGGCCTTTCCATGAGCATATATGAGAAAAGAGGTCATCGATCCTATTTTAATTTTAGCAAGGGTTCCCTAATTGGGAACCGCTGCTAGTCTAACAACAAAATGTTTTTACAATGTGAATTGGTGTCTATTTAGCCTTTAGCTGACTATACTGGTTTAAAATGCTAAAGAAAAGTTTCTACTCGTATCAAATATAACACTTTTTAACAAGAAAGCTAAAAAAGGTCCACCTATTGCGATATATTTCCTCTATAGTTCGTGATGGAGTAACTAAGATTCTTCATCTAGTGAGACTTACTTTTGTAAACTAACGTCTTAATTATATGGGTGCTAAACGTCTTTACTATGTGGTCCACAATTATATGGGTTGGAAACCCATATACACAGTTTTAAACGCTTGCTTTTATAAACATAGTAATTAACTCTGTAATAAAATATTTGTATTACTTTTATGGCGACATTTCTATTTGGTTGATATATTTTATGAGTTTGTGTAGGATATCAATGACCATTTTCCCATCACCCCTGCTTGTTTGTAATAGAACAACCCATGCATATAAACATGTAACTTAGTAGTGGCAACATCCTATTTATGTTGAAAATATTCATGTAATCAGTCCTGTGTCGTCCCAGTGGGTCAATCCCGTAGGCACCCACTTAATTGTTCCTATCTTTAAATATTATCTTAGCTTGAACCTAAAGTTTAAATATATTTCAATAATGTAATGTCTACCCTCTTACATTCCTTCCTCTGCTAAAACACTAGTTTGATTTGTGTATTTGGAACGAAAAAAGGTATTATTTGAAATTTACCCACTCTTTATAAATATATTGTTGTATTTTTACTAAAAATATTAAAGTGAAACAAATACAGGCTCAACTTAAACCTTTATTTTTTGAAAACTGGCCAGTTATTTTACCAACGTTAATTAAAATGTTAAATAATTATATCCTACTTATTTAATGTTTTAATAAAAAAAAACAATTCACATTTTAATTATAAATTAATTTGCAAGAATACGATATTTAATAAAATAAATCTGTATTTATTGTGATCTTAATTTTTGATCCCTGGATTTTATTTAGTGCAAGTGGAAAGTGGTAATCCGCGCTTTGTTTAACTGTACATTTGGTGGTCCGTTGCCACCTAAATGTTATATATCCTATTCTAAAAAATTCCTTTAACATTCCCTATCAAACACTAACTAATAAATCCATTTTTACATATTTTTCTCCACATTGAAAATAAACAGGAATAACGACATATGCCGCCAAGGTACTACCGATGGCTTGCAAACAGAATGAACTGAGCACCGAATCTGTAAACATCGGCTGGATAGCCGAGCATGGCTATTGTAGAAATACATGACACAGTAAGGGACAACACAACAGGAAACTTGGACATGTTTTTTCCCGCCAACAGATATTCATTAGTAGTGCCTTGCCTGCCTCCGGTAAAGCGGAAAATAATTCCAATGGCGGCAGAAATAACTAAAGAAAGGATAATAATCGTGTCCAGGACTCCAAGCTGATATTTTGACTTCATCATGGCACACTAACAGCATCCGCACAGCATCAATGTACACAGTGCCTGTGTCCACGAGCGAGTGTCAGGCGAGATTATGTCTCGCTCGTTTCCCCGGGCCTGCAACTCCCCTATTGGCTAGTTTTCGTCTCTGTTTCTCGCCACCTTCGAATAACAGCGTGGAAACACACATTGCAATTTTTTTTCTCGCGCCATTCGAACTGTTTAGAACTTCTCGCGAGTTGTTGCAAGTACTCCGCACGATGTCTGCATCAATTTTCGTTTGGGAAAATGCACGGAGTAAAGAAAAAGGTGGAGATGATCTGGCGAGATTTCATGAGACGTAAGTTAGCAAACCCAAACTAGGAACAAACAAACCTAGTTTGCAGTAGTTTTCCTACGAGGGAAAAATAAATTATCGCCAAGTACTGGTACAAAGTAGTGCTTTGGAATAGCGCCAAACACTTCGCCAGTTCCTACTTTTTAAGCGATTGCTTACTTCACATTGCAAACCGGTTTTAGACTTGTTCGCACCTCCACCTTCTTCTTTACTCCGTGGGGAAAATGCGATGGTGTGGAATTTGATTGCACTATACGAGTGCCACGACGAATTGTACAATGTTGTTTTCGCCAACTTATTATCGGGGCAGAAATGGAAAGTTCTGGCAAGATATTGCAGCTGGTTTGGGCGACGGGATCAACGTAGCCGAAGTAAAAAAAAATTCACAACTTGCGATCCCAGTTCACCAAGCAGCTGAAATTGGTCGAAAAATTAAAACGAAGTGGAGCTGCCACAGAAAGTATACATGTGCCTCGATGACCATATTTACATCTATGATGTTTTTGTTGCCTCACATCATTCCAAAAGAAGCCATCAATGCGGATACCAATTTGTTTGCAGCGAAGCTGCGGCTGACCAGCCCACTTGGATAGGGCATACAGCAAGATGTTAAGTCGATGTCGCCGCGAAGGCAACTCCGCCCGCACGAGAGGTCGCCGGCAGACACCCGGCGCATGAACTCGAGTGACCCGCAGTGCCAGCCACCACCAACGGGACGCTGACAGGTATTAATTTCTATTTTGGACCTGACAATTTTGACCTCTGACTGGAAGATTTAATTTTATTCAACAATGACATATACAATTTAATAACTCAGCTCGCATGTAGAGCTGTTACATGCTACTACCAACTCGGCAGGCGAACACAAACAATAAATAATGGATAAATTAATAATAACTTTGGTGCCAGGGGCGAAATAGCTTCTTCTTACGTAGATTCTTCCGCTTCACTGCGTTTTGCTGATAATCAATTTTTCTTTTGAGTTTTACTATCTCTTTGTCAAAGTCTTTGCATCTCCGGTCGAAGCAGGAATGGTCTGTTGCTGATGCAGAGCCATCGACACATGACATGATTGCTTGCTTCGCATCTAAAACATGTTGGTGTTGAATCATCAATGCGGATAAGACGAACCCGGTGACTGCCTATCCCATGTGTTTATTCAATTTCCATTTCTTTCATGCTATTTAATTTATGTATTGCAGGCCCGTCGCACCGGAAGGGGGGAGGGATCCTACACAATAATCTAGAAACCTTAAAAGTTGGGAATTTTGAGTTTTTTGAAGGGCGGCCCGACCTTTTTAATTCTTAGAGGCACACGATTTTAAAAAAAATAAAAATCCTAGTTGCACAGAATTTTTTTAATTATAAAAAATAGAAATAAACATTTATTTTGATTATATAAGATAAATCATTACTCAAAATAAAAAAATAACATTTCAGTAAATCCTTTTTTACAGGGTGGGGACATACCAAAACTAAGTGGAACTTTGCACAGTACAGCACCTGGAAGTGCGAATTTACTTTTTTATATGCTGCATAACGCACATCTTCTGATTTAGATGGACGATCATTGTCATTTAGATGCGAGCAGGAGCCATCCAAATCGGTTTACACTCATTAGTTTACTGATATATTCATTTCTCATATATATGGTATGCTACTCCAGTAATCACGATAACTGGGAAGTTTATTAATTCCCATTAGAAAATTTATTCCTATGAATGTTCGAATTTCTTTATCATCAAGTTGGAGTGTATCTTTTGCCCTCTTGCTCGGCGTATCAATTTGTTTGAAAGACAATTAAATCAATGATATCACCACATATAAATTGACGATAAAGGATCTGAAGGTATTTCTTCTAGCATTTCTCTTTCGATGTCTTCAATATTATCTTCAGACGCCAATTTTCTCCTCTTCATTGTTTGCCATATTGAATAATAATGGGAAAATAATTTTATATAAGCAGCAAATAAATTTATAAGCCTATAAATTAAAAATAATTTATAATAATTTATTTTATTATTTTAATAACTTGCATGGTGGCATACATACAATCCCACCACTTCACAGCTTCAAAATTAATAAAAAACATCAAATAACATGTTTTTTTTATTAAACAATTATTTTTATTATTAACAATTATATTATTTTTATAAAACAATTTATTCACTCATAATAAATTTTAAGAAAAGAAAATACATACCGTTATGTACGACAACAATTCACTACATCATTATTTATTATACTACATTTACCTTCACCGACTGTCATTCACAAGCAATGAGTGGCATTGAAATTGATAAAAAATTAACTAAGCAATGCGTTTTTAATCAATTTAAATATAGATTTAACATCCGTTATCATAATGACTTGTGATCTTTCACTATTATTGTTTTATAATTTAATGACCTAAAAAAAGTATGTATTTTAATAAAATAAATTACATTAAAATTAGGATTTTTGGGCTACTTACATAACATTTGTCTGTAGATAAACATTTTGCAAACTGTTTATAATTTAGTTATTAAACGTTATTTGCAGAAAATAGTCTAAAATGCATCTTGCTTCTCAAGCTACAATTTATGAAACAAATTTATTAAAATTTACAAATCTCATGCTAGAATTTTAACATTTAAACAACTTTTTATTTAAAAAAGATATATCATATTAAATTAATATGAACAGTAATAAATAGCTTATTACATGTGTTTTATAAACTATGACATAATGTATATTTACATTTGGTTTAAATAAACCATATTGTGATTTAGTTATATAAATTTTTATGTATGAATAATTTTCAACAAATTCTTAAAGGTGTTGCAAAAATTGTAGTTGTTTAGAAGGCATTTGATAAAGTTCCACACGAGGCATTGCTGTTCAAGTTAGAAAGCTTAGGGATTGTGGGTGAAATTTTACAATTGATGAGAACTGGTTAATTGGTAAGAGTCAGTGGGTGCAAATTAAATGTACTCTCAGTGGGCAGAAGTTAAAAGTGGAGTGCCAAGTCAATTTTAAAGTCATGAATGTGAGAATGACAAAATTATAAGAAAAACGCAATAAAGCAAAAAAAGTTTCAATAATAAACAGTTATATTTTCTATGTAACACTACAGGCTAGCCTCGCACTGGTTACTATATCGATTTGGCGGTTTTAATTTATAATTTCTGGTGGTTTTATTTTGGAGTTTTGGTTGGCGCGCTGTTCAGTCAGTCGGTTAAAAACGTATATTCGTTTTTGTTTAGACACCTTTAAAACATACATTAACCACGAAAACGTATTGTATAGCTAAAATATAAATTTATAAATGTACTCATTTAATAATTTTTTTATAAATGAAATTGATTAATTTTTTTTTCTTTTTCAATGTTTCTAAAAAATAGTCGAAATTAGAAAACATAGATCTTTTTACTGTAAAAAGTACAAAAAATTTCTCATTAAAAACGACGTATATACTTTTTTTTAAAGGTTTTTTTTATCCTGAGGATTATTTTCCCTAGAGCCCTTACAAAATGTTTTTTTTGTATGACATGTATTTTGGGGTTGAAACAAGAAATTTCCCAACTTAAGAATTCGAAATTCCCAACTCAACAGTAGCACTGAATATTCCCATTTCCATCTTGTCGGCATTTTTCATCTTTTTTTTATTATAAGTAATATTAAACAGTTCTCTTACAAGCATTGATTAGTTGCACGCATGTTCCAATGCGTGTTCATTTTGAGGTCTAATTTAAATGTAATAATATTAATTTTCTTCAGACATAAATTTTTTCAACTCGCGGATTGTTAAAACTCGAAATTCCGAACTTTTAGGGTTTCCAGTTTATTAGAGTGGGGGAGGGAGGGGGGGGGGGCGTCCCCTCAACCCCCCCGCCCCCCTTCCGGTGCGAGAGGCCTGACTGTTCCCAGAGCTACTAGTATATCAAATTTGTATTACTTAAATAATGTCAGTTTGTGCTATTCTATATCATAGGTTGGAATACTGATGTTATACCTTCAGATTCGAAGTGCCTAAGCCCGATGACACATTTGTTTAAGAAAAAGGCACCGATAGAAATTGATAGATATTCAAATAATTTTGGAACTCCAATGCGTTCATTTCTTGAAATAAAAGTTCACAGAAAAGAAAATTCATACAAAGGACAAAGAACGCAGTTTGTTGTAGTGACGTAAGTACACTGTATGATTCCTTAATATTATTCATTTAAATACTTGTAGCGCACAAATACTATGATGTTTATTATTATATTTTAAGGCTATTTATTGTGTGTTCTGCGTTCATGATTAAAACTACGATTTTTACATTATCGCTGTATGATATGTACAAAACAAAGTGCTTAAAAATGAGTACATAAGACGTACTTTATTTAAATGAGCGATGACGTACTCAAATTGAAGCAACAGTACTTTCTCAAAAATGAGCAGTGTGGTGATTTAATATTTCTAATATCAGTTTCTGTTCAAGCCATCTTAACAAAGCGACCTGCCAAACTTAAAATATTTTGTTCAGAAGATGGTTTTCAACATCATTTGGTGTCGATTGCTTTAACTGAAACTAAGTTATTAAAATTCAATTATCTTACTGCCCATATTTTTAGATTAACATTACATCTGTTTATAACTTCTTCGCGTCGCCTTGATAGCATAACGGTTATGACTGTGGACAGCGGTGCTGCAGACCTAGGTTCGACTCCCGGTAAGTCTAAGTTGTAATTGTCGATATTTATTGAAAGTGATTTATGAAGGTAACCTATGTCGGCAAGCTACTGCTCTTTTTATTCATTTTTGAGTACATGTCTTTTCAAAAATGTATTCGGAGCATTTGTACAAAACAGAATATACACTCCGAGGCTCATGTATATATATATGCGGCCGGAAATCTCCAGTTTGTCTAGTCATACACTCAATTTTTAAATTCATAAAAATACTTCATTTTTAATTTAATGGGTGCGTAGTTCAACTTACAAGCTGTCTCTCAAAATTTAAATATTATCAAATAGCATGACAAGGAAAAGTTATTTTGCACTTGCAAGCAGATTAAAAAGAAACTCATTGAATGTTTGAAATAAATTACATTTGCATTCCAAATTTACTTCGAATCTCATTAAATTTTTTTTGTGGATTTAATACATATTAAAGATTTATAATTTCACAACCTCAAAAGGAATTATGTTACTTAATACGCAAACTTTTGAAAAGAACTGTTTGAAGATGAGATCTTTTCGTTGAAAATGTTTTGACGCAAGGCTGATTATTATTTTTTTAAATAAATATTTTACTTAAAAATTACATACAAATAACTTTTGCAATAACTTCTGTGAAAAAAAATTAGAAGCCTTTTAGTGGCAAATAATGCGCGTTTGATATTTTGGGTGAATCTGTTTTAATTATATAAAAATATATAATTATTCATATTTAAAAAAATATTTATAGAAATCAATTGAATATTTTATATGTGTTTTACTTTGACATGCTCCATTTCCTTATAAAGTTTCAGAAAGTTTGAAGCAAAACTAAAAAAAATAAGATTTTATCGTCCATTGTCGCCTTAATAATTAAAAAAAAAAAGTTAAAGGATTTCCTAAACCCGTCATAATTTTTTAATCCATTGCATATTATTAACTTATCTAACCTACCGCAGAAAATTCAGCATTCTAAAATGTATTCGAAATGCCTTTAAACGTGTGTGAAAGAAATCTGTGAAACAGCTTTATAGAAACAACGCGAAGGTTTTCTTTTCAAAAGTAGAGAACAATGGTTGCTGATGGATATACTTTACATAAATTTTTTTTAAGATTTCACATACCGCATATCTTAAACACTTCGCCAACGCATACGCAATGCGATTACGAAAATATTTAGTCATATTTACTCACTTGCGCAAACAAAACCTCGCTGCTCGTACAATATTCTGGTCACAAGCCGTCAGAGCTCGAATGAAAACTCGTTCTGTCTTTTACAAATACAGGTGCGATTCCCCGTTCGATATTAATCGGAAAATCCAACCTATACAACCAGACTTTTCTTCTTTCTGCTAGAAAGCCTAAAATTAGTAGGAATATGAATACTATGGATATAATTCAATTTACATAATTTTGGACTTTAAAAGCTACAGAATGATGTACGATATCATAGAGACTGTCTCTAATCTTTGTTTATGCTTGTTGAATTATCAACATTAGATTAAACTGTGTTTGATAAATTTTCCTTAAGTAAAGATACTGTTGTATACTGACGTACTTTGTATATTGATGCTGTGCAGATGCTGTTAGTGTGCCATGATGAAGTCTAAATATCATCTTGGAGTCCTGGATTACACGATTGTTATCCTTTCTTTAGTTATTTCTGCCGCTATTGGAATTATTTTCCGCTTTACGGGAGGCAGGCAAGGCACTACTAATGAATATCTGTTGGCGGGGAAAAACATGTCCAAGTTTCCTGTTGTGTTGTCCCTTACTGTGTCATGTATCTCTACAATAGCCATGCTGGGCTACACAGCAGATGTTTACAGATTCGGTGCTCAGTTCATTCTGTTTGTGTTCGCGCAAGCCATCGGCAGTACCTTGGCGGCATATGTCGTTATTCCCGTTTATTTTCAATGTGGAGTTTCAACAATATATCAGGTAAGGCTTCTATAAAAGTAAGTAAAAATTGATTAATTAGTTATCGTTTAATAGGGGAATTTAGAATATATCCAATTTTTTTAGTAATAGATTTACAGATACTGAAATAACTAAATGGAAAAAGTAGTTGTTTTTGTTCTTAAAAACTACAAATTAATAGTAACTGTTTGTTTGAGTTTTTTACACACCAACGGACCACTAATTGTAAATTTAAACAAAGCGCGAATTACCATTTTCCAGTTGTGCAAAATAAAATCCAAGGTTAAAAAAACTCACAATAAATACAGTTTTATTTTACGAAATTATATATTTTATTTTATTCCCATTCTTTTGGCACACCTTTCTTAACACTTCTTCTGTTTATAACTTCTACAAGTCGCCCAGGTAGTGTAACGGATAAAGCACTGAACTGCGATGCTGAGGATCTGGGTTTGCAGTTTGTTAAATGCCGAATAAATTAATATTTTTTCAAAAAGTGCTCAAGTGAAACATTCTCTATCCAACAAAAAAGGAATTTTTCAAATATATGAAGTAGAACAGAAATCTTGCGCGAACATGTATAAAGAAAACCATTAACATTCGAATTGATAACCTATCTCCTTATAGCGGTTTTGGTTGGCGCGCTTTTAAGTCGGGTTAAAAAGTAATTAATATAAGATTAAAGGAATTACATCAATTATTCTTATGGTTCAGTTATAGCTTTAGAATAAATATGCCTATCAAATTTGTTTTCAGTTTTTGGAAATGAGGTTTGGAAAAACGACAAGATATGCAGCTTCTACTCTGTTCGTCATTCAAATGGTAAGGATGACGTTAGAATTTCAAGGAAAAGTAAAATATATTTTTTCTTAATACGTCTATGACCAAATAGGATTGGGCCGTTCATCTGTACATAAGAGTATATGGATCATGTGAATTCAAGTGTATTGTCAAATGTATTCTCTCATTTTAATGTTAAAACACACGAGGATTACATACTATACGAGAGTTTAGAAATATCCGGACAGACTAATCGAGCGGTTAAAAACTATATTTTAGTACTTTAAGTAGGACATAATTTGTTTATTCATTTTTGAAAAAGTGTTGTGAAGAATTTCGAAACTTCTGTTGTTCGGTTGCCTCAAAACCGGCCCCCGTTTACTCGTATTCATTTTTGTTGCCGTTGTTTTACTTGATATGGGATGATTTCTATTTAGTTTGCAAAAATTAATAATTTCGAAAATGAATTGCTATCAATACTTATATATAAGAATGGAGTGTCTGTCAGTGGAATCGAACAGAACCCCTTATTTTGAGTTTTCTCCACGAATTAGGATACACTGATTCCGAAAATCACATTTAAATTCTTTTTGTCTGTCTGTCTGTCCGGATTTAACTCAAAAACTACTGCACGGATTTTTATGAAACTTGCACCATGTGAACAAACTTTTCTTAGTTTAAAATCTGCACTTTGTTTCATGTGGATATCTGTAACCATTCAAAAGTTATAGAACTTTTTCCATTTTCCCACATTACGCCTATGGGAAATTTACATCGATCTTCCCCTAATAACATTATTGTTAAAAATCACCTTGGCGACCAAAAATATTTTTCGACAATACTGGGATAAACGATTTATTTTGATTGGCTGAAGAGTAAATGTCGCCAAATGAATTAAAAATATCGCCAAACGAATTAAAAATGTCACCAAATATTGCCAAATGAATTAAAAATGTCGCCAAATGAATTAAAAATTTCTCCAAATCAATAATGAGCTAAAATAGAGGTCCTATATTTAAAAATATCATCACAATGGTGAAATTAGTGTCCAAATAACAAAATTAACGTCGTTAACAAAAACCTCGCCAACCGAAGAAGGAAGATAAACCAGCTCTTTTGACTGAGTGGAATATTTCTATTTTGTTGAAATGGGCCACCCTAAAAGTTTAATTTAAGGTTTTCTATATTTATACCTCCATGTAGCTTATCTTTAAAGTTTTACCTCAAAAACATATTATTGGAATTCAAAAATGAATATTTGATCATTAATTTTTATATGAAATATTGTCCGAATGTATTAAAAATTTCGTATTTACTTATTTTGTTAAACCATGTTTCATAAAATTGTTATTTTGTGATTCTATTGTTATTGCATTCGCATCGAAAAATACCCGTCATATAAATATTTAGTAAGTTTCCACAGCAAATTAAAGGCCAAGACGCACTTTATCCAAAGAATAAACTGTTTATAACTTGGCGAAGGTTTAGCAAACGGTGCAGCATATTATAAACTCATCATATACTTTCAATCATTCAGAGCAACAATTCAGAACATTTAATTCTTAATGATCGCCATTTAATGTTTTAAAAGGAAATATTCTTTGACACATTAAATAAAATATTTATTTCTCAATTATCATTTGGTATCTGTGGAATTTTATTTTTTAATAACATTAAAAATTACTCGCATTTTGGATTAATTGTTTTTAAGTTCGATCTAAGATAATTAAATATAGTTACAATGAACCTGTATACAAAAAACAAAACAAAAGAGATAAAACAATTATAAAATGTTAATACAATTCTAAACCATTTCCCTAAGATAAAATTCTGGTTGATTAAATTTTTGAATGGTTCCGTATTGTAGCAAAATGCCCAATGTGCAGTCGTTTTTTAATCATTATTAAATCAAACAAAACCTATGACGTCAATGAAATGAATACATTAATTATGGAGTATTTTGCGTAAATATCGGCATTCTCATTGATTCATAATTTTTTTACATTACATTTTTGCTTTTCTCCGTTGATTTTAACAGATTTTACCGTTGCCACTTCGTGAAACTTTACTGGAATGCGCCAAAAAATGGCATAACATTCGGATGGAACATCGTAGAGACTTGAAAATAGTCACGTTAAAATTCTTATTTTTTGAACTAACTATTCTGCGAATTTCAAAGCTCTACGTTTTGTAATTACGGAGCCTATAAAGTACTGACAAGCCAACAAACATCCGGACAGATTTTGGAGATTTCAGCTTTATATACAAGACTAGCAATATGGCCCGGCGTTGCTCGTGGTCACTTTGCGTAGTAAGAGACGCGCGATTTTGTATTGTCAGCGTAGCCATCTCATACCACTCATCTCATATCACTCTTTTGTGCACTGTGAAAAATAAAATTTATCAAAATCCAGAATTATTAAATTACTTTGAATATTTTTTGAGATACCTAAATCTATTTTTATGTTCACGACTTTACATGCTATTGCGACTACTATTTCAACTGATGTTTTTGTAAAATGTTTATTCATTAGTTTTTAATATTGGCGACGCAATAATATATCAAAGAACAAATATTGCATTGTTCCAAATCGAAATAATGTATCGTATTTGGTGAAGGTTTTTTTTTTTTTTTTTTGTGCCAATTGGTGACCGGAGTCTATAAATCCGTCTTTCAACATAATTTCATAAGGGTCAATATTATTCTTCTGTAATAATAGCATTCATGGAAAATCTTTAAAAATGGGCATTTCGACATAGTAAAAGAGGAGGGGGGGAGGGGGTTAAAAATCTGCACGTAAAAAACGTCTGACTTTCGCCTACACGATAGTATATTATTTATACCCATCGGCTGATTTCACTTGGAGTTAAGGATTTTACCAATGTCTTTTTTATTATGGGATTTCATGCAACTATGTACCCAAAACTATCCATACCGAAAGAAAATTCCTATTAATTTCTAAAAGTATTTTTGTGCAGGAATGTTTAATTTTTAAAACTTTATACCTTTTGAGAGATAAACTAGAAATTATTGGATTTTTATCGGTGTATTAGCAACCAAGTAGTATACATATATTTTTACTTTTTTAACTTCTAATTTATTAAAAATAAAAATATTTAAAATTAAAATAAAAACAGCTTTAACTTTTTTTAAGGAGGAATTCTAAAATGGTATATGCGATTAACCCAGGGAGGAGAGGGAATGTTTATATTTTCAGTTATTTGTCGTTATTTTATTTACCTCCGTGCGAAGAACGGGTACTTTTGCTAGTAGTTAATAAAACGATTCTTCTTCAAAACAAGTCTCCCACTTTGAACTTCGCAATATCAAGCGATCAAGCGACCCGGTCGGGTTCGCAAAGCTAAGCAAAAAAAAGAAGAAATAACGCCAACTCGTCAAAGCAGCCAACAAGAAACGAACGCCCGACCGGTAGAGCTTATCTCTACTCCGCACAACTTATAATGTTAAAGTGCGTCCGTAAAATATAGTCCAGAAGCCACACTACATTTCGTAAAAAAATAAAACCAGTATTGGTGAAACCGTATCTGTAAAACCTTTAATTTAATACAAGAATATTTTTTTTTAATTGAAAATTAACGGAGATACGGAGTTTTTTAATTTGCGTAAAGTTAGTCGATTTGTCACTTTTTCAAATTATGAAGCCCAAATTTGTCAAACGCCCTAGACACTACAATTTTCAACCGATTTTTCTGATTAATAGCTTATATGATAGCTTTATGGCATCACTAAGGTCACATGTTACTTTTATTTTATAATATTAATTATTAATATGTTTAATTAGCTAAAAAAGTTATTAAATAATTTAAGCCAAATTTTTACGCCGTCAGGCGATTTTTATCTAAATATGAAATCCCTTCACTAGGCGGGCGCCAAAGAAGATTATGTTTTAGAGCGGCTTAATAAAAGTTAAAATTATCGTTAAATAATACGCTCTACAAAATAAAAATTATACCACCCGATAGATTAAAAATCCTTTCAATCGATGGATCAATTGTCATGTAACTTGGACAATTATTAATGAAGATGGAAGCATTTGAAATAAATAAGAACATTGAAAAATTTCCCCTATCGTTCTTCCGCGGGAGCATGGTGAAACATCTCAACAGTAACCATTTCAAGCTGAAAGAAGTAGTGTGCATGTGGGGCTCGGGGAGGAGGAATCGAGGTCATATTTATTTTTTAATACTTCGCGTGTGATTAATTATTCCTTGAATAATCGGATTTTACTAATGACATGGGAAAACAAATAGTAATTTTTAAAAAGTTTAAATGGTGATTGGTCTGACATCCTCCAAATGGTGGGTTGAAAAAAAGGACTGATATCCCCCAAAAAAACTTTAGAAAAGTAAAAAACGCTAAGCCCCCCCCCCCCCCCCAAAAAAAATCTTCGAAACTGTGGCTAAAAAAAGTTGTGATATGAAAAACAAACAAGCCAAGAGCTCAAGCGTGCACACCCACTCACTAGCCTTTTCCCGGAAAAAAGCTGCGCTTTCTTTTAAAAGCTCGATTAAAAATTAAATTTATGTGTGTATAAAATTTTAATCGAGCTAAGAAAAGAAAGCGCAGCTTTTTTCCGGGAAAAGGCTAGTGAGTGGGTGTGCACGCTTGAGCTCTTGGCTTGTTTGTTTTTCATATCACAACTTTTTTAGCCACAGTTTCGAAGATTTTTTTTTGGGGGGGGGGGCTTAGCGTTTTTTACTTTTCTAAAGTTTTTTTGTGGGATAATACACTGCTGTACAATTTAATATGTGGAACAAAGAACAAATGTAATTATTAATAAATAGCTTTAACCAACCAGATCTACATAAGCAATTTTGATAGAATATACTAATTCTGATTAATATCGCTTCATTTCAATAAAGTTACCCGAAAGCGAAAAAGATCGGAGTTATAGGGCAAGATATCACAAACTTACGATAACGAGCCAGTACATTTAACTTCGATATACGTAATTACAAACAAAACGGGACTTTTTTTTTATATGTTTGGGTTGCTCTTCTAAGCAACTACAGAAATATCCCGGCTGATCCCCGTGGAGATTTTTTTCATAAATGTAATTTCTGAAACTTAATTATAGTTTTTAGAATTTTTAAATATCAAAAATAGTAGTATATACAAATACAAGCGCAAAACGTTTGTTTACAATTTTTTGTTAAGCTAGTTTAAATATGTTTTCTTATCAACATCTCCCAAAGCCGACGCTCGGAGCAGCTGTACTCTTTTTTTTTACTGAGGAGGAAAGGTATTTCACGATATATCTTGAAAAATTTCCTCATAAACAGGAAGAATTACTTTCCGATAATGTCACGACGTAGTTGATAATTTTACTCATTTTCGTTTGACATAAAACTCTCGAAAACATTGAAATAAAATAGTTCTGGTGACGGTGAGAACAACTACACTCCTAAAGTTAAATATAAAGAAAACACAAATACCTTTCTAAATCTATAACCGTGTGAAAAAGTGTACATAAGGAAACATTTGAAGCCGGCAAATCGGAGGTCAGTTTGTGGTTTAGGAGACCATCAAAATTGTTACGCATAAGATATCGCGTTCTTTTATTAAAAAATCTTCTAAAATGTAAAACTAATTGTCTACACTGTTTTCGATTTTATTTAAAAAAAAGTCAGATGTTTTTCCCATAAGCAGTTTTTAATGTCCTTAAGAGAATAATTTTTCGCTTTGACAGAAATTGTGCCGGAACATTTGACGGACCGAACTACTTGAAACAATTCTCAGTGAATAACAAACATTGCGTCTGGCGCCTTCACCGGCTGCGCTTTTCCCGGTATGTGAAAAATCATTGTAATTTCCCCCCATAAAAATTTCATGAATAAAATTACATGCTTCGTCATTCTTGGCCCAGACAACCACCGTCTACGTCTGTAGGAAAGTATGGCTCGTATTAAACAGTAAATTAAATTGCAAAATAAACTCAAATGTAAAATGAATGAATCTGCCGTGTTTTCTTCAAATAGTTCATTAATGGCCGATAAAAAGGAAAGTTGCTCTGGGCGTTAGCATCGGGAGATTGTAATGAGTTGCTAGACAGCTTCCACGAGTCCCCACGTCCTAAAAAAATCGAGGGCCTGCAAAGATCCATCTCATCAAATTTCCTGGAGAGCGAAAGACAAGATAGGACATGTTTCGGGGACGCACTCTCCACTCCACACTTAAAGAGCATATCGGAAACTCCTTAACGCCGTGGTTAGTTTATATAGACATCGACGCAAGTGGCCACTAGCAAATCTAGACAATGCCTTCTGATCGGCTCTATCACAAGAGAGAGGCTAATAAATCCAACAGGGCTGTCCCGCCAATACCACGCATGGGGTGGGAGGACCCTCCACACCTTCTAGTCCTTGATTTTCCTGTTCATCGTCGTGTTCCTGTAAAAGTTCATCAAATGCGAGGGAGGAGAGGAGTCAGAATGAGATGGTTCCGCAGTGTTAACAAATAAATAACAGTGTTTAACAAAATGGACACATGATAAAGTTAATATTTTAAATCCGGAATTTAGACTGTATATCTTGACATTAAAAAATAAAGTCATTTTTATAGGATTGGTAAATGCTTTCTTAGGATTGTTTTTTTAGAGGGAGACTGATAACTCGAACATTTTTGAAAAGATTTCATTTGGTTTTGTTTTAAATTACGTCCTGGTTTGGCCATATTTTGGCTTAATTTGCACAGGACTAAAAGTAACATACTAACTAGATTACCTCTGACTATTTTGGAATATATCCCATAAAAATATATTATGGAATAGTTACTCTTTTGTATTTACCTCCCCCCCCCCAAGATACTTGAAGTCATGCAGCTAATTATGTTTATAGATTGTAACCTTATTTATTATTACAGGTGTTATACATGTCAGCTGCTCTCTACGGACCCGCTCTTGCCATGAGTGTGGTTACTGATTTATCGGTTGAAACTTCCATATTTATGTTTGCCGGAGTTTGTACGTTTTACTGTACGGTTGTATGTTAATATTATATAATTCTAATAATCACGCCAATATGGATTTAAATATTACAGACTCATAGTACAATATATTTTTGCTTTGTTTTTTACTTAAGGGAGGACTGAAAGCCGTAATGTGGACAGATGTTTTCCAGGCATTTCTGATGTTTATTACAATAATCATTTCTCATATTGCCGCCATAAATGAAGTAGGATTTTCAGAAATGTATGACAGAGCCACATCAGGAGGAAGGCTTGATATTTTTAAGTAAAGAATAATGCAAAATTAGATATTTAAAAATATTTGTTTTATTACATAACGTTTTCTTGCGCAAATCCCTTTTAACTTAAATTTAAATCTAGAAAATATATAAAGTGCTTTCTTCATAATATTGCTGTTGTCTTTATAATGATTAATGAATAAATTTTTATATTTAGTTTCAGTGTGGACATGACAATAAGGTACACTTTTTGGAACGTCGTATTTACAGGTTTCGTCGAAGGAATAGGGACGTATTCCACTAGCCAAATACAAGTGCAGAGATTATTGAGTTTGAGCACATGTAAAAGGGCCCAGTCGTAAGTATTCCTTAAATTTTTTGTGATTTTATTAATGAGCGTAATTTGTTAATGCAATTAATGAGTTGATAAATGTAATTAATATAGGAATTAAAATGATTTTTTGGGATGAAAGATTTTGTTTTCGAACCACTGTGGAACAGAAAAGTTGCCATCTATAAATAGAAAAAAAAAACGACGTAAAAAAAATTATCATTGATTGATATCTTCCGTTTGCAAATCGTACAAAATGTTTTCAAAAATTGACGAAATTGAAATTTTTTCGTCGATTTGTTTTTCGTAAAATCGTTATTATCGACGATTGTCGTTATAATTATTTGAATAGGCAATACTTTTTTATAGTACCAAAACGTTCTAGGTATTATCTGTAAGGTGATTAAGCACATTCCGTTTTTTTTTTAACACATTGCGCAACCGGAAAGCATTGAAATATTATTGATATTTTAACTTACTTAAAAAAAGAGTATTATAAACTATAGCGTGTCGATGGTAGAATTTTAAGTAATATTAAAAAATGAACGACATATATTCGATTTCGGCAATTTCTATTGTGCGAATAGAAAAATTCAATCAATTTTTAAATCGATTTTCTTATTATTATGGAATACAACTTTTCCGCACAACAGCGGTTCGGAGAACAAAATATGCCGTTTTGTAATTTGATTTAATATTATTTACATAAAGAGAAATTTGATATTTAAGCATACATTCCTCAAACAAATACGTATAAAATACTTGAACATGTTTTGTAATTTCCTAATTTGTATATTATGTGATATTTCTAGGGCTTTCTTGTGGAGCATTGTTCCCATAGCAAGCCTGACCAGCTTATGTGTCTTGCTCGGGGTAGTCCTATACGCAGTTTTCTACTTATGCGATCCCATACTTAACACAGCAGAAACGGGGTTGAACAAGTACGATCAAGTAAGTATAAATTGATCATATTTCTATGAAATTCATGTAAAATCAAAATTCTTTTAGCACATATGTGTAAATACTGAATTTAAGCAAAACTTGGATTATTTCAGATTTTACTTTGGTACAATCATGGCTTTTATGAGACTCTTCTTCACTCTAACTCCCCCTTTCTTTCCATCTTTCTCACACTATCCCCCCCCCCTTTCTTTCCCTCTCTCTTCCTCCTCCCTCAACAACATTATCTCCTTACTCCAACTCCGCTCTCTCACTTTACTTCCTCCTCTTTATCTCTATCTATCTATTCCCTCCCACCCCTACCCTTACTATATCTCTTCCCATCCCCTATTCCACCCTCTAACTCTCTTTAAATACATCCCTCACCCCCTTACTCATTCTCTCTTTTCATCTCAACCTATCTTTCTTTCTCTCGTTCATTCTATTTTTCTTTTAGGTAGTTGAACCTCCTTGAGAAGCGATTATCCGCAATCATTTAAAAGATTTTTTTTTAATTTAATGCATACACAAAAAAGGAATAACTATATCCCGTATGTAACAGCATAAATGTAGAGAACAAGTACATCAAACACTAAAACAAAGATAAAATTATTGTATTATATATATGTAATGTCTATTATTTATAGTTGCAGTCGTTATTATTTGGTGATAAGTTCCATGATGCAGGTATAAACTAAAGGCCGAAATATCAAGTTCACAACATTTATTTCTCCGGACTTCACAGCCCGACTTGATAGCTCGAGGTTACATCGTACGATACGTAGATAATACGGATTACTTTGAGTAGGAGAATGTACCGTGGACACCTCTGATTGGTTCATCTCAGTTTTGGTTCGCATTTTCTAGTTTGAGTTCAGAATATTGAAGTAGTGTGGGAGGGGGGACACATGAGGGATGTTTTTGTACTGGGAAAAGGGGGCGATATCCAAAGTTAAAGAAAGTTAATTAAAGTACATTTTAAAGGGGGAAAGAGTTATAAAATATATTACATATATACACATACATACCACTGCCACTTTTAGTAAGTGTATGTTTTTGTTTTCTTTCAGTTGCTCCCGTTCTACATAGTTACGAGGTTCAGTTATGTCCCATGCCTCACAGGATTATGTGTATCTGGAATCTTCAGTGGATCTCTCAGCAGCGTTTCATCTATATTAAATGCGCTGTCAGCGGTCACTGTGACAGACATCATACAGCCGCTCTTCTCAAAGATCAACTTCAGTGACATAAAGTTGCTACTCATAGCTAAAGGCTTAAGTGCGTGGAATTTTTACTTTTAAAAAAAATCTACAAGCATTAGAATATTCATAAACAGTGAAAATTCAAAAAACAAGTGTATTCAACAAAAATTAATAAGAAACTACTTTTAAGATCTAATTCGAAACCTCTGAAAATAATAAACGTCTTACATATTTGCATTACTTACTGCATAACTAAAAAAAATTAGTGATTATGTATTAAATAAGATATAAGTACGGAATATTTTTTTTTAAATTCTCGATTTTTTTTTAAATAGGTTGGTATATTTTAAATAGGCTTGCAATATTTTAAATAGGATTGCAAAATTCTAAAATTATTTTTTTGAGTTATTTGAGATTTTATAGTAGATATGTATTACGTTTTTCAAGGAACGAAAAGGTTTTAAATCGTTTATTCTCATCGTTTGATTTCTCATGATTATTAAGTTTTTCGAATTTTTTAACTATTAATGGAGGAGTGTATACACTTTGAATATATTGTGTAATATGTGCATATTATGAATTGGCTTGTGAATTAGCTCTATGAGTAGTATTTTTTTTTAAATACAAAAGTCAGCCTTACAGATTTTTTTTTGTGTTATTATATAAGAATCAAATACATGAAGTATACAAACTTTTAATGACAATTCTTATGTATTTAAGAGGTCTAAGTCAAAGGGTCTAAGAAAAAATTTAGGTAAAAAAATATATATATTAAAAAACAAAACTTAAAAAAAAGCTTAAAAAATTGCAAAAACTTTAAGTTTCGAAACAAAAATACAAACAATTACGAATTGTACGTGGAAAATATTTCGGGTTACCGGTTCGTTGGCGTTTTATAGCGCAAGAGCTAGATTTGGCTAAGCTGCGCCAAACATTTGTGAAATTTCAAATCTATTAAAAAACTAAATACATTTAATAAACCATCTTTTGAAAAAAACCTGCAAATATAAAATAGTGCAAAAAAGGACAGATAACTTCGGTATTGGGTCATCGGATATACGAGGGTGCAAGCGTTCGTTAATGCCTCAGGGGGGCGTACAGGAACAAGTGTATGATGGAGAAATGGATTTAAAAATATCAATCATTGCAATGAATATTATTCTAAAAATAAAAATAGTCATTTACAAAAGAAAAGGGTTCTTAGGATGAATAAAGTAAGTAAACAATAAAATAAGTTAACAACAAACCTTTTTCTAGTTCAAGAAAAATTAATCCGAACCATGCAAATAAATGCTATGTAAAACATAAATATTCCTTAAAACTATCATATACTGTTTTTAAAACATAAATTGATGTTAGATAAACAAAAAAGTTCATGCATAAATCATACTTTTAAGGAATATAGCTTATTAAAAGAGTCATAATTGATTTAAAATATTTTATTTAATATCCAAAACCAAAATTCAAACAATTTTCAAAAGAATGGCTACTGTAATGTCAGGCACTTGGATAAGGGGAGGTTCAAGCGGTTCAAACCTCTCCGACTTAAAGTCAAGTAAAAAATAATACTATAAAAATCGTAAAAAAATACTTAAAAAACTTGAAGGGGGGGGGGGGGGGGGGGATGAGGAAGTCGTTGTCGCTACCACACAATCGTTTGAAATATTCGAGAAAAGGAAGTTTAAAACAAAAAATTGCGATTCCATTTTCCTAGCTGTTTTTTATGGTGGCCTCGGTATCTGCTTATCTCTTCTTATATCCCGAGCAGAGAGCATCATGGAAGTATTCGGTATTCTAATGGGCACAACTTTGGGTCCAGTGTACGCCATGTTCCTTTTGGGAATGCTGACGACCAGAACGACAGAAAAGGTATGCATTTACATTAAGTTTCAAAAAATTCCAAAATTTTATTTTAAACCACATGATATTTCTTGAAGATTTTTTTTGAAAGAATAAGAAATCCATCAGATATGTTTTCAACTCTACGAAATTAATAGAATTGGATAAATATGAAAATATCATGAAATGTTTCACAATTTTATATAAATATATTTCATATTTTGTCACCTACCGAGAAATCATATTTTAAGGCATTTGTATATCTAGTTAGGGCATTTGTGAGTCTAGTTAAAGCATATAGGGTTAATTCCTTAGAGTAGGTCAATTCCATCAAAGTAAATAGTGACTTATATCAGTAGTAGGAAATAGATAGTTAAGATCATCTATTAACTTCCAACTTTTTCTTTAAATTATCTATATTTTTAGCATTCGTAATGCTTTAAAGCTACAAAGTATATTTTAAGAATTTGTAGTGTTTTACAAACGGAAAATTTGCCACATTAAACGTTATCATTTGTTCTTGCTATATAAAATTTGTTAATTTATCTTTGGCCGTACAACTAGAGGGATCCCAAGTGTTATCCTATCCTAACCTGAAAAAACTATCTTAATTCAATACAAATAGAAGTAACTCTTGTATGTTGTAATAGTAGTGTTTACTTTAAAAAATGATGCGATTTAAAATGTCCTATATCTTTTAATTAACGCCACATTATTATTTTTAAACTATTTATATCATAATTGTTTCTATTCTACATATTTATAGGACACACTTAGTTAATATTTTTTTCAAACCTGCAGTGTAACTTGCAAAAACTACTCTTCGTGCATCAATTGCGTTGGTGGCAAATCATAAATAATTTCAATATACTTTATACCTTCAAAACACGAAACGTAAAATATTATTCTCAAATGCAAATTGTCATAAACTCTGTTTTATATTTATCTATTCCAGTCAACTCCCCTTGATAATCATAAGCATAAACTTTTGCAATATCCTGTACGAATTAACAAACGAGTTGCTCAATTGCAAAACATCGTTAAATCCAAAAAATCTTAAATCGAGATTTTAGCGCCATTTTGTTCGTTGAACGAACCTCTATGGGGTTCGTAGCTCACACAGTTTGTAAAACACTTCTAAACCTTCGAAAAAAGCTTCTAAAATCCGAAACTGCTGCAATACTCTTTAAATCAGACTGCAGCGCATACGCATTAAATCCATTCGATTCGACACGAGTTAAAACTCGTACATACTTTGTGCACCTTGGGATTGGCTGCAAAACTCGTTAAATCCTCGCTATTTTCTCCCCGGTTTTTATCAATATTATCAGCTTCTCATCATTATTTTTCACTTTCTTTTCTGTAAGACAACGGCAACAATGTTTCACGTGAGGGAAATATTACTGCATAACTTAATAAATCAAATCCTCCATACTGCAACAAAAATTTAAAAACGACAAATTTAATAACGCAAAAACTATTAAACAGATTTGGAAAATTGCTTGTGAAATCGGATTCAAAATGAAATTTTGCGTTAAAATGCCAAATTTAAATCAGTTAGCTCGAAAAATAAACTCTACAAAAGTAACTTTTAGAATATTTCGACAATTTGATTTTCTCTCCTGTAAAATACTAACTATTTACTTAAGTAACTTTTAGAATATTTCGACAATTTTATTTTCTCTCCTGTAAAATAATAACTATTTACTTCTGTGGTATAATATTATTTTCATTCAGTAGTTCATCACTAAATCTGTCATATCATGAAGCATTTTGTAATATTTTACGATTTGATAAATAATAGATTTTATAAACTGAATAATAGAAATGTTTTTTTTATCTTTTAGAATATTTTGTTTGGGATTATCATTGGCACATTAATGACTTGTTGGATTGGGTTTGGATCTCTATACCATGGCGATTCCTCCCCATCTCTACCGCTGAATTCTAATAACTGTACCCACGCAAATAACAAGTCAATGCTTCATAACGATTATACTACGAGTTGCCGTTATTTTCAGAATTGCTCTGACAGCTTTACTAAACTCCAAGACAAGACCTCAAAGTAGGTGGAATGGAAAAGTGTATTTTAATGTAATATTTTTTTTAGTTAAAAGTATATTTTTTATGTTATTAATCTTTTATAACTCCAGTCTCATGTGAGAGACGAAATAAACGAATCGCATTTTTTTTTCTTTGTTGTTTAAAATGAATTAGAACAATTTGATCTCAAGTTGTATTTCTAACAGGGTTAATTTTTTATTGTCCCCCAATGTTTTTGGTAGAAACACAGAAATGTGGTTAACCGTTTGAGCCCCAGGAGGTATTGAAAAAACACTGTCGAAGAATGACTTGTTGGATTGGGTTTGGATCTCTATATCATGGCGATTCTTGGCGATGGCGATACAACGGTGACAGCGCAACCGCGCTTTCTCTAAACGAGTACGAAAAGACCCAAGCAGCGGGATAGCGCTTGTTTTATTTTATGTCGAGAAATACCAAGCGGCGCGATAGCGCTTCTTGTGTTTGTTAGGTAACGCGATTCTCGTCTTTTTCTCATCGCCCCGTTATTTATTGCAGTTTGCAAAGCGATCGGACGTATTCTTGCGTAAGTGTTTCTCATTGTTAATAATTGTGTGTTTCAAAATGATTAGACGAAGCAACGCAAAAAGTAAGTAAAAAATTAATCTAGATTTACCGTTTTAGTTTTTTAAATTTGGTGTATCCCATAGAATGAATCGAAAAAGAAAATCTATGAGCATAATCACAAATCCATGTGATCATATTATTGACGACGATGATGACTACATTGTTCCTGTAAAGTGCAAAAGACAACGCATTTTGAAGTACTTCAGAGGATAGTGATTTATCGCATCAAAGTCCACTGAACAGTCTACGA
This sequence comes from Troglohyphantes excavatus, assembly GCA_963932185.1. NCBI lineage: Eukaryota > Metazoa > Arthropoda > Arachnida > Araneae > Linyphiidae > Troglohyphantes > Troglohyphantes excavatus. The sequence goes on from OZ010674.1 coordinate 28,458,253, forward strand.
GTTGCTGAAGACGTTTCTAATCAACATGATCTGAGCATAGCGAAGCATATCCGAGCATAGCGAAGAATCTGGTTCTACCTATTGTAAAATATACTATTTACATTCAAAGGAGCTGTGTGATGTACTTGCTTCAGTAAATCTGAGCGCGCGACTTCAACAATGGGTAACGCACCGTCAGTTGTCCACAATGTTCGAAATGTATTGGGTTTTCTCGACATAAAATCTCAACAGCGCGATCGCGCTGCTTGGGACTCAAACGGTTCGGACAAAAAAGACCACAACTGTCAAAGACAGAGCCGGATTTCAAAGGATAAATTTTCTAATTTAACTGTTTTGAACATATTCGGCTTTTAAAATAGATTTAAAACCACCTGACTTAATACACATAATATTAAAGTTGATAAAAAAAACTCTTTATTGAAATAATTTTTTAATTTAAAGCATTACGGGGACTTTTGTAAACCTTCCCTACTGATGCAATTAAAAAAATATATTTTTGTAAAAATTGGAAATGTGTTGGAAATATAAATTAAGCTTTACTGCAGTGAAAACAAACCCTAAATATTTGAAATGTTGCTTATCCGTCAGGGGGTTAAAACTATTATAGGGGTCTCATAAATAGTAAAATAATTTTTAAAAAATTACTGGATCATGGGGTCAACAATAAAAATGCCCATCGCTACAAATGTAAATGTTTAAGTATCAAAATACAAAATAAAAGTGTCGCCATGGAAATTTTGTTCATAATTGCAAGAAATTATTAAAACTTTAAATGTAAATTTTATCTTTTAATATTGGAGGACGGTTTGTCAATTTGATTTTTGATTTTTTTTTTAGGCAACCTTTCATTCTCTACAGAATTTCCTTTATGTGGATTACGACAATTGGATGGTTTTTAACTATAGTTACGGCTGGTATTAGCAGCATTTTTACAGGTAAGCATACGAAATTGGAAAATTTGGTGCTTTTGGGATATAATAATTGAACCGAGTTTATAACAAAAATTTCAAGATCGTATGAAATAAAAATTAGGTTGCAGTTTACATTAATTGGCGCCACCAAAATTTTAATCGACTACGAGCGGTGAAAGTAGTAACGAAAATTTTAAATATCACATAAAAAGAAACAATTTTAATAATTCAAACAAAGTGTAATTTTTATATGTAATTTATTTAAATATAATTTTCCAAAATTATTAATACATAATTTAATTTTTATTAAACATATATTTAACATTCTTTAAAAATATTGTAGATCATTACAAATTGCAGCTTTATTACGATACATTTTAAAATGAAATAATATTTATTTTTATTGAAAGAGAAAAAATATAAAATTATTTAACACTAAATAAGAAGATCCTTGTATTTTACTAAAAATGTAATAACAAAAATAATTTAAAACCAGTATTTTCTTCATCGTAAAATGTCTTGTATTCACTCATAAAATTACTCAAAATGCACATGATTCGCAATTATTATACACAAACGACCAGAGTATACATATTCAAATTTCTTAATATGTCTTCATAATTCATGCCTGAAAACCCTTGAACCATTTTAGTAGCCCTGTGCTGAATTTTCTCTAACAATTCAATGTCTTTTTTAAGATATGGTGACCACCAGAACTGTACAGCATACTCAAGATGTGGCCTTACTAAACCTCTGTACAATGGCAAGATAATATCCTTAGATTTTGATGAAACACTTTTTCTGATGTACCCACCCCAACATTCTATTAGCTTTTTTTGCTAACCCACTGTACATTGACGACTTGATTTCTGCACCCTGTAAAACATATGCAACCTTACTATTTTTGATACCCATGTGCAACACTTGACATTTACTGATATTAAAAGGCATACCCCACTTAACAGCCCATTCTGATATTTTTGTTAAATCACCTTGTAATTGCTGTATTTGTTTCTCAGAATTCACAGGTCCCATAATTTTTAAATCAACTGCACAGATTGTGCCCCCAATCTCCCAACTAATATCATCAAAAAAAATAATAAATAAAAGTGGACCTAAGACATAACCTTGTGACACTCCATTGTTAACTTCTGTCCACTGAGAGTAATTACCTTTAATTTGTACTCGCTGTCACCAATTAACCAGTTCCTTATCCATTGTAAAATTTCACCCCTAATCCCTAACCTTTCTAACTTGAACAGCAATGCCTCGTATGTTGGTACATTACGAGAATTATACGTCGATTTGAAAATAGTTAGTACAATATCTCCCAGTTCTTCCGCACACTCTACTAATACTTTTGGATAAATTTCAGCTGGCCCTGGTGCTTTAAAAGGTTTAATACTTCTTAAATGATAAACTACTTCTTCTCTAGTAAAATGGCATTTCTTTAATAACCGAACGCACATTATCCTCTATTTGCATGAAATCAGATTTGAAGTCCTTATTAAAAACTCCTATGAAAAATTAATTTAAAATATTAGCCATTCCACTAAACAGGTTACAGACCCGTAAATGCAAGCCAAAGAATAAGTTTATTTTATAATAATAAAAAAAATCTATAATGTTTTTTTTTAATTAAAGCATTGAATACAAGAACATTGTTAGCACAAAAGTACAATTGCCAAATGTGTTGTAGAAACCAACATACAGAATTTTTACTTTTTATCGAAGATTTCGTTTGAGTCCGTCTACTACTGTTCTTGATTAAACTTTTCTGATCTTCTAACACATATTTTTTGATTTTTTTTTAATACAGGTTGGAATAAAATTAACCAAGTAAACTCGAAGTGTCTGAGCCCAATCACTAAACTGTGGATGCCGAGGGTTGCTTTGGAAGAACATAATCGTAAAGATTTCGGCGAAAATGTGATGGAATTGAAAAGAAGACCATTTGATTAAAATGGTACCAGAAAATCAAAAGCTCTGAATAAAGAAAACAGATGAAAATACAATATTTATTACAATTATGCAACTTGAATTAAAGTAACATGGTTGTTTTTACTAAAGTTTGTAAGGCATTTATGTAGAGGTAAAGTTAGTAGCGAACTATGTTAGGAGTGTTAAATATATATAGAAAATGTGTAATTTGGGTAAATGTAAAGTGTAAGCCTGGGCGTCACGGGACTATTTGGTAAACAGGCCCAGTGGTTCCCAAAAGGTTGTCCGTGGACCCCGTGGTTCCTAGGGTCGATGTTCGGGGGTCCGTGGAGTCACAAAGAAAAATGGTTAATATGTTCAGAACGGTCACCCTTGGCAATTTCTCTGAAAAAGCAATATTCGCAACGCTAACACGTGTTCTGGGCGAAAACCAAATATCGTACCTGGTTAAAATATTCACGCTGATTAAAGAGTAAGAATATCAAGCTTGCAGAAAAACTTGTACGAGATACAATGAATCAAAAAGAAAAGAGTCCACTCAACCCCCACATATCGAAAACCAGTACAGTAATTAACTTTAATGATTTACAATGCTTAAATGAGTGTTAAATAATACAAGTAAGAAACCAAAAATAAATACCGAGTGTGGTGTTACCTTTATATGTGTTTTTTGGTTAAATGTGTGTATATATTCATAGTAAAAGCTTTTCAAATTAAAATATTTTTCTTCCCTTTATTTTTTTTATGTTCAAGTATCATTGAAACGTATGCATGCCCAGGAAGCTAGAGACTGCCTTGAGAATATATGAAAAAAGGGGTGTCTGGTCCTGTTTTAGTTTTAGCTAGGGGTCCTCTGGATAATGGTAACTGACAAACAGTTGCTCTTGCACAACAAGCAATGCGTTAAGACACATAATTATCCAATGCACACAATCCTTTAATAGCTAATCTACAAAGTTTAATTACCGACACTCATTAATTAACTACATTACACGATTTTTTACTGATCATATAAAAACCATAATATCGCGACAACAAAACAACGTATACCAATTTAGATTGGGGGAAGACTTAAGGTTGAAGGTCAGTGAAAGATGAAATATCCAAGACAAGTCACAATCTTTGAATAATCACATCAGACTTTCTTAAAAATGCGTTTTTCTAAAATGGAGTTTTAAAAGAAGGAAAAACCGCGGTTCATTTGTTATTTGGAAACATTCCTTTTATTATTTTTTAATTCTATAATTGAGTTAGTGTGTTACTAAAAAGATCATACAGATGGCAGCACGAAATCTAAGATTATAAACAGTTATTGAAGTGGGTTCATAAAGGATGCCAATGAAAGTGTAGTAAAATTGATGGAATATTAAATGGGATGAAAATAAAATATAAAAAAAAATGGAAGGTATTTTTATTCTGAATAAAACCTAATTGAACAATTCAGATATTCTGAAAATGAAATTGGTTTGATTTCATTATATTATTTTTTTATTTGTAAACTTCAATCATCAATTCATAATTTTATTAAAAATATTAATTATAAATTTAATATATTAAATCAAATGAAATTTAAAATTATTTATAATATATGAAACCATTAAATAAATTGTTAACTCTAAAAGGAAACATAACCCAAAATGCATAGTTATTTTTTTTTCCATACACGATATAACTAAATAATCCAAACTAAAAAATTAATTTCTAATACATGTAAACCATCGACGATTTTAGGTTCTTACGAAAAATAATAACTGTATAGGATCGCTAACTCTATTGTGAATTAGTGGGGGGGGGGGGGGTACTCATGTAAATAACTACAAAAACCAAGCAGATTTCGCAAATACAGTTAGCTAATTAAGCCAATTTCTAACTTGTTATGACAATTTATGTTATTTAAAGAAAACTATAAATTTTGATTTATTTGTAATCGCATTGATAATCCCTTATTTGGGCTACACCGACATCAGATTGGGGGAAATTGCCCTGATGATCGAAATTCTTATACCGGATGCAAACAAGTGACAACTTAATTTACAATTACAGAAAAGCCACAACATTCTACTTTAAAAAGTACCAAGTTCGTGATCGGAGGGTTGCCAATTTGGAATTACAAAAAAACAGAAAAGATGTTAGTAAAGTAATAAAAATGTGGGCATTATTTATTTTGTATTAGCACCCTAACGTTTCTAAAAAAATACGGAAGCAGTATTTTATTCAAAAGATATTAAATTTGAAAGTAAACAACGCGCGTTATAAAAAATTTAATGAACTCTTTGCACGTAGTTGCAGAGTTCAGGAGATACACCAGATTTTTGATAATTGTGAATGAATATAGGCTCCTTTTGATTATTTTTTTATTAAGTAAATAATGGATTTTGCACTTTTATTATGTCTTCAAACTGAACAGTGATAAATTACTTATTGATACCAAAATCTCGTTTTTTTTCCCGATAGAACACCTTTTGAAGTTTAGCTACTCGCATTGTTTTTTATTGTGAAAATTGCGAATTGTCGGAATATTCTCAAAATTACGTATTTTTCTTTTAAATTACTTGTTTTAAAATAATCGAGTAGCTTCCGCAGGTAAATCACCTTCTATAAAACTTGGGTGAAGTCATAAGTCAAATATATTGGCGAGTTATTTATATTGGACCCTCGGATCCAGTTCGTGGAAGTTTTTGAAGTTATTATTATGGCTGTCTACTTTTATCACGGACGATGTTGAAACAAATATTGTGGTGATTTAAATAAAATTTTGATTTATCATTTTAAGATTCTCTCTACTTCGAAAAATTAGAATGCACATTTGTGGTATAGTAATCACCATACCTCATTTCGACAATTTTTTTCTTAGTATATCCTATTAATACAATATCAATCGTTGCAATTTATTTTTCAAGTGCGCAGCTATATATGTTTCGGTATGGTAACCCACTCAGGTTGTACAAAGACGATTTATCTCAATCGATCGTTGTAAGTTGTAATTACAATTTGTTGCTAGCAGGCCGAAATCGGGATAGTTGCGCCCCTCGAGTGAGCTACGAACGAACCACTATAGCACGCAAACTTGAAAGACAGTAGAAGTAGAGATTGTCATTGGATCTCCGAAAGGATAAAAGTAGATTTTCAGTTTATTTATTAAGTTCACCTATTCGGACGTCTTTTTTACATCTCCCGTGCATCTAACCACAAAAGTGCATTCTTCCTTGAAAACCAGACATCGTTGTCTTTATATAATAACTGATTCCAATTAAATACACCCTCTTTAAAGTGAGCTACTCTGTGTCGCATCAGAGTTAGGGTAAATTCGATTTATATTAGGTTAAATTATTAAAAATTTAATGCATTTTTCAAACGTCTTTTTATCTGAGTAGAGAGGGACGTGCGTTTCTCAAATGACCCTTAAAGAAATCCAGAGCTACTGAACTCTGCCCTATAAAATATAAACTGCTCCACTTCTGTCTCTTGCAAATTTATTATTTGTCTGAAAAAGTCGAGCATGGATTCTGTAATTTTAATACCAGGTACAACAAAAAATGACCAAATACCCAGAATACCAGAGTTCGGATTGAAGCTAAATAATGCGTAGAAATAACCAGAGAATGCAGAACTTGCTGGTGCCAAATTAACAAAATTCCAAACATTCATTAAAAATGCCAGTCAGGCCAAAGTGATCACCCTCGAATAAGCGGGTGTATCAGGTAGATTGAAGCAAACCCCACGCATACATTTTTTAAAAATAAATTACACAAATATATTAACATTGAAAACGATAATATTGATTGCGGAATTTTTTTAAAAGTTGCGTGAATTTTTCAAGTTAGGTGTGGGCATCCCACAAACTGTGGTGACCAGGGATTCGTCCCTAAAGGAAGCGGAGGACTCTTTTGCACATATTGAATTTTGATTTATCATTTTAAAATTATCTCTGCTTTGAAAAACTAGAATGCACATTTGTGGCATAGCCTCATTTCGACAATTTTCTTCTTAATATATCTCTTAATACAATATCAATCATTGCAATTTTTTTTTCAAGTGCGCTGCGATAAATGTTTCGGTATCGTAACCCACTCGAAAGGTTGTACAAAGACGATTTCTCTCAATCGATTGTTGTAATTAGAATTTATTGCTAGCAGGCCAAAATCGGGATAGTTGCGCCCCTCGAGTAAGCTACGAACGAAACACTATAGCGCGCAAACTTGAAAGACAGTAGAAGTAGAGATTGTCATTGGATCTCCGAAAGGATAAAAGTAGATTTCCAGTTTATTTTTTAAGTTCGCCTATTCGGAAGTCTTCTTTACATCTTCCATGCATCTAACCACAAAAGTGCATTCTTACTTGAAACCTAGACATTGTTGTCTTTACATAATAACTGATGCCAATTAAAAATCAGTGCGTAACATTCAAATGTCACAAAGGGAAAAGAACAAAAAACTTAATCATAAATTTGGTGACACGGAAAACCGACATTCAAAAAAATTAACCTTTCGATTTTTAATTTGGTGATTTCCATTTCACTAGATGCAGAAAAAATACACGATCTTAAAAGTGAGCTGCACTGTTTCTTCATAATTTCCATAAAGTAGATTAAGGCATAACTGATCAGAGTTAGAGGTAAGTTTGATTTATATTAGAGGTTAAAGTTATTTTTTCAATTTTGTTTTTTGAAGAGTTTTAAGTGCATTATCTGATGTATGCATAAATAGTTAAGTTTCATAATTTTACGGAAACGAAAGTTTTTTTTATCCAGGAATACTGTTCAACATGCCGGAGCTTAAATTTATCTCAATTAAATAACAAAAAAAAAATACTCCCGGATAATGACAAAAAAAAAAATTGTAAAACAAAATATTTGTTTAACAACATCAATTTCATTAAAATAGGGCGAAGAAATTGTGATTGTTTTTAATTTAACTTTAGATTTGGCATACTGAAATTGATCGCATATCATCTGTATTTTGGTCGTGACGTGTAATGTTATTAAAACACTTGACAATATTTTACCTAAAACCTTTTAATATTATGAACACTCACATTAATGAAATTTTTAGAGCATTTTAAAGATATCCAGAGCTGCTGAACTCTGACGTATAAAAATTGAAAATTTATTATTTGTCTGGAAAGGTCGAGCATGGTTTCTGTATTTTTAATACCAGGAACAAAAAAAATGTCCAAATACCCAGAATACCAGCGTTTAGATTCAAGTTAAATGATGCGTAGAAACAACCAGATAATGAAAAACTTGCTAGTGCCAAATTGACAAAATTTAGAAGAAGAAAAAAATATTTGGATAGCGATTATTTGACGTTCTTCCATCTTCATTGTGGACTATTTTACCATACAGGAAATGTTAGTCGCTTTGTAATTAAATGCACCTTTTTTGTCATTTAAAAAAACTTATGACTTTTGCTAAACGTAATTAAAAACTGTAAAATTATGAATCTTTAAACACAGAAATAATGTGTAATCAAAGAGGGTTTTCATGTCTAAATTAAAAAAAAAAAACTTAGTTAAGTGATTACCTAAAAATTATACGCACACACACATTAATTAACAACCTTTAAGTAAAAGAAAGATGCAATTGCGAGCTATCAAAGAGGGGATTAAGTGTAGAAAGGCGCGGCAGTGAACAGACACAGAGGGGCTTCAAGTTAAAAAAAGTTTTTAAAAGTAGTTAACAGATCAACTAATAACCGTACGCATTAACCTTTCAGTGAAGAAAGGTGCGTAATGGATAAAAAAAACGTAATTTAAATAAAATTCAAAATTGTAAAGAGAAAAAAACAGTTTAAAGGCAGTTCACAAGGTCATAAAGAGGAAATAAAAAAAATAAAAAAAGATAATCCAGCCAGGACAAGGAGGGTTCGCCACACCTGAATCGACAACATACGAGCTCCCAAACAAACAGTAAAGGGGAAAGGTCACTAGGGTACCTCGGGGTTGTGAAACCCGTGTTTACTTAAAGAAAGTAAACCCTTTTGAGGGGAGAAGCAATCAGTGTGACAATATAATTTTTTTGTGGCAGCTGTCTTTTAGGATTTTATTTAACACGGGTGTCGATTAGCTATCCTTTTTGTGGACAGGTATTCGAAATTTTATTTATCAAGTTGCAATATATTTTAATATTTTTGTCCTAATTTTTACAAGGTACCAAAACGCATACAATATGTAATAAAACTCAAGCGTACCTTGCTTATAAGTTTACGATTAAATCAACTAACTTTTAGTAATAATTATCTTGTTTACTCAAGTTTATTAAACCGATTTATTAAATCAAAATATCGTATTTTTATAGTCTTTTCACAATACTTTTCTGTGATCAATTAAAATAAATTTTCAGAGCACTTCCAATACCAAACATTCTATCCAACAAATGGAAAATTTTATTTAAATAATTTCAAATATATAAAATCGTGTCAATTTTTGAAATATAGTTATAAATTTACTGTTTGTACAATTATTTTGCAATTCTATTGAAACTGCAGTTTTATCAAACTTTTATTTTGAAACTTTAAATTACACTCGTTCAAAGGAATTTTTTACTTGAAAAGTATCTCGCTAAATGTTCTTATACGCTTAATTTTGGTTTAAAGTTGAGTATATTTTTTAAGTTGGGTATGGGGGCTTTTATAAACTGTGGTGACCAGGGAACCGGCCCTAAAGGAAGAAAATGATTCTTCTGCGCATTACCTAGGTTCACAATTCATATTTTAGTTTAAGAATTCAAGCTATCTCTCAAATGCCTTATCAACAAAAACCTTAAAACAGACCCAATTAGTCAATATATATAACCGAACTGAATATTGTCTGCCAAAAATGCGAAATCTATTATAGCATGTAGCATTAGCAACTTAACTTGTGCATTCTGCCATGTCGCCAAGACCTTGTCGAATTTTATATCGACCTCAATAAAAAAAATACATCTCTAAAAGTATTCCATACAACAAAAAAGAATAAGTTGTGATACAACTAAAAAAAAGGGGATATGAAACAAAGTCAAATAAACTTGCCCAAAAGAATATTCAGACACTTGTTACCTGTGTCAGGCTCACTGTTTTATATTCAGCTTGGGCAGGTGACGTCATACGTGACATGTTCAGTCGTTCGTCCACACACATTGGTGGATGCAAACCACGGGGGTAATAAAAATGTAATCCTCTAAACTTCTAAGTAAAAACCAATCAAATTAAAAAAAAACATTTCACTGACATTTTTAAATTTCCTCTGAAAATTCCAGGTTCTCTGTTTTTATCAAACATAACGATGTAATTATTAAACAATAATAAAGACCGAAATAAAGTAATAATAATTAATATAAAAAATATTTTACTATATAATTTAGTACGTAAAAAAGTATATTGACTCAATACTATACATTTCCAACTGAAATTCTAGCGCCCCGAACACTGCAACAGGCAGTGTCTAGTTCTCCAACCGGCAGAAGCTTAACTTGGAATACTTAGTGCTTTTCATTTTAAAGGGTTGTCTGTATATCCAGACAAAAATGTTCGAGTTAGAATTCCGCATTTAAAATAAGTTGTAATGGTTTACCGATCTGATGATTTAAGGTTACATGGTTTCCTACATATCTTAACTTCTATACTAAATGCCATTTTTTTACACTGCTTCAAATTAAGCCACCGTACAGGTTCAGCATTGTTGTTTCGCAAGAATGTTGAAGAGTAAACAAATGTTACTACAATGAGTAAACCAAAGGCAGTCACAGAGATAGATATCTATATAAAAATTAGTTTATGAAGAATTGAAATTTTAGATTAATCATAAAATGTTTTACATTTTTCTAATTACTTAGGGTTGTAAAATTTCTGTATTCTTACTGTTTAATTAAAATATTTCTTAATATCCTCTTTTTCTTTAAAATTCATTTGTAAGCGTATTAAATCACTTTCTAATGTTATTAAAAAATATTTTTCAGAGAAAATGTCTCTAGTTTAAAATATTTCGTCAATACCGGTTAGTGTAGAGATAATATAATGCTTAACATTAAGAGTATCGAAATAGAAAAGAAGTAAAAAAACAAGCAATATGCACAAAATGTAACAAACAATATGAATGACCTTACTAGAGTAATTAATTCATGCAATATGTTATAGCTGAGGAATCTATACTCTAGAACCGTCTTATTTCAAAACCAGTTTAATATTTTCAGATTATGTCATAATTTTAGTTTTCCTACAGATATATAATAAGCATTGCACAGCAGCTAAAATGCTATTTTTTTTTTACGGTGTGTAAGTTGAAGTTGGTTACAAGCAAAAAAAATCAGTTTCAAAAAGCACATTAACGATTTACATTATTAACCATAGACAAACTTTTAAAGGCCGAAATCTGCGATGGAGTTATATAATGGAAAGCAATGAGTAAAAATTGAGTTTGAAAATCCTTCCAAACTTTATACACTGCTCCGAAAAAGTAGAACACAACATTTATTTTAGAAAAATAGTGAGAGATTTTACAAATCATTTGACGAAAACATAAGTATCAGAAGTATAAAATTCAAAAATAAAATATTAATGACAAGCAGTTTTTAATATTTGAAACACTGTAAAAAATAAGTAGGACTAGCAAATAAAAAAACAGTTAATAAAATTCAAACAATATTAGTTCATTTTTCCTGAGATAACTCTGCATTTATAAAGGAAATGTATTAAACAATATCCCCAAACAAATATCATAATAGGTGCATAAGTAAGGAGGTTATGATCGGAACAAAAATAAAAACTAAGCACCAAAAAGAATGGGAAGTAAAATACCGCATGCTTTGCTTTAACTCGGTTCCTTTCTAAAATATCGCTATATAAAATGAGCGGAAAACCTTTTAAACTACTATTTTTGGCTTGTCAAGTTTAGAAATGTATTTAAAATTATTTCTTTTGTGAAATATGAAAGTTTTTCCCAACATCGTTTCGTGCGCTTCGTTCTGGAAGAGCTAAAAAAATCCATTTTGCATTGAGGTCTCTCGCAGGAAAATGTCATGAACTCGACGAAATGATGAATGTATCCTTAAGAAAAAGGAATACGTATCAACTGTTGTGTAAAGTGAACACAAGTTACGAAAAACAGGGGATTTGAAACGATTTAAAATAAACAAACTTGCCCAGAAGAATATTCAGAAATTAGTTACCTTTGTTGTCATTTCACGCTTCCGTTTTAAATTCAGCTTGGGCAGGGGACGTCACATCTTAAGTCGTCAGCACATACTGCGATTGGTGGATGCAAACCACGGGTTAATAAAAATTTAATCCTCTAAACATCTAAGTAAAAACCAATCAAATTAAAGAAAAATTTCACTGCCAATTTTAATTTTCCTCTGAAAATTCCAGGATTTCTCTGTTTTAGTCTGTAAATATTAAATAATATATCGACGGAAATGCAGTATTAATACATATTATCAAAAAATAATATAATAATTAAAATGTATATCAATACTATAAATTTCCATCTGAAATTCTAGCGCCCCGAACACTAGTGCCTAGTGGTTTATGACAAACAGACAGAAGCTTAACAGGGTGCCTTTCATTTTAAAAGGTTGCCTAATCCTGACTAAATGATTGAGTTAGAATACAGCAGCTAAAATAAGTTAAAAGAGTTTACTGATGCGATTGTTTAAGGCTATATGTTTTCCTGACAGATCCTAAGCTCTATATGCCATTATTTCTTAAACTGCCTCAAATTAAGCTAACGTTACTAGAACTGGTTCAGTGTTGTTTGATAACGATGTTTCTTGAAGAATAAAACAACAGTTATACGAGTACCAAAAGCAGTCCAAAAACAGAGGTCTTCCTACAAAATTAAATTTATGGAAATTTGAAACTATGGAATCACAATATTTTTTTTTCTTATTACTTAGGTTTGTAAAATTTCTGTAATGACTGAAAATTCTTAATGTAAAATTAAAATCTTTCGTAATAACTTTTCTCTTTAAAATTCATTCGTAACTTCACGCTTCTAAACAAAACAAATACTTTTCAGAGAAATGCAGTATATTTTCAATGTCCCAAGTGAATCTATGGTCGTTGTGAAGAAGATGTTCCAATATTCTAATTTATTTCGGTGTATATAAATACCCTCAACCAATGACCGTGTGATGGAGTTGCAATATTCAATAAAGATGTTCCTGTTCAAATGTGTGCTTGCATAACTTATTTCCATACCTACACCTGCGTTTTGCCCACATTTGGTTATGGATGGGCCCAGGTACAACGCGAGGACAGGTAGAAATAATGTTTGTTTAAATAAAACGTTTGTCTAGTTAAATGAAAGTCTTGCTCAAGCAGAACGCTTTCTTAGTTTAAAGAACGCTTGTCCAAGTAATAAACCAACGATGGATGACTCGTCATTTGGCATATTGGACTTTCCAAAATTGAAAGGTTCGAGTAATTATCGAGAATGGAAAGTTGACGTTGAGATGCTGCTGAGAGACCGCGGTCTACACGGGATCGTGTTGCAAACGGAATTTCCTCCTAGCGAGAATGCATCTATCTACAAAAGAGCGGAACGACTACGCTAGACGTCAAGAAAAGGCCATATCTGTGCGTTGGAGCCGGCATTAAAGTTTCTAATTGAGAAAGACCCTTCCGAAGTGTAGGCCATTTTACAAGATAATTTAGAGCCCTTCTGTACAGCTCTCATCGGACGATTGTTTACAGAGTTCTTCAGTGCAGAAATTAGCCCTTTGAGTACTGAATTATTTGAAGATTTTTATACCCATGGGACGGATTTGGTGAGGTTTAATGGATCCCATTCTTGACCGACCCTACAACAATTGACTGATTAAAAATTCAGATGACGAGTCCGACTCGTCCACCGTAATTTCGCCCAAGTAAGCAGATGACGAGTCTCACTCGTCAAATGTACCCAAAGGGTTAAAGAAGGTGAGACTGTTTCACTTTATATTGCCCGACTTCAAGACCTTAAACGCCAATTAAGAAATTTAAAATGCGACATTGATGACAACCACTTAGCATATAAAATGATTTCAAACTTGCCATTTTATTCCAATTGTTCAGCAGTTGTATCAATTGTCTGATGAGGAGTTTACCCTCAGCAAGGTTTCTCAAGCTGTTAGCAGAGGAAGGCAGACTACAAAATATTAACCCGCCTAGCACTACCGTAAATAAAATTAATAATTTTGATTGTTCATCCTTATGTTAAATGTAACTAACGGAAAATCGAAGTTTACGGATAGAGGTAGACAAATGCTTCATAATTCTGGTGGGAGATTCAATAAAATGAAGTGTTTTAAATGTGGTCGATATGGACACCGATTTCGTTTTTGTAAATATAAAGATTCAGGAAAGTCACGCAATTACGGTGAATCTTCAAAATCAGCTAATTGTTTAAACGACGGTGGATGGTATGCGGTGCCAAGTTCAGGTGTATCCTCGTTATCTGGACCATGGTTCTAAAATAACGAGGTGCATATATGAATGTGTGTGTGAATGTATTCCCGGGTCTTTCCTTCGAGATTGACCCCGAACCGTCGCCAATAGCCCACTGTGCAGCTCTAGTGCGACGTTAATTAACAAACCAACTTATTAAATGTGTCCCCTGTCATTTAAAGTACACATTACTTGTGACGTCATCTAAATTATATTATTTTACCTGCCAAGGAGTTCGTTTATCTGTGATGTAATCTCCGCCCCATTTCAGACCTTCTTAAACATTTGTTAAATTTAATATGATTGAAATTCGTAACCAAGAGCTTAATAAGAACTATTTAATAACTTTCATATCTTCTGAATTACCAAGAGACTGCCCTCTACCAAACCATGATTCCTCTTCTGCCAGTAAAATTTCAGTATTCTACAACGAATAAAGAATGAGTTAAAAGTGTCAAATCCTTTTTGAGTGTTTGTTCTTTGTTATGAAAGACATATTATAATCATTTAAAGAATTTTTAAATACTTTGAATTTAATTTAATGAGAATTCTGAAAAGCCTTTGCAATTATTGCATGCTGATTTGTGGGGTCCTTTTTGGAGCTAGATATTTCTTGGGTATCGTGGACGATTACTCTCGTTATTTAACGGTTTGTCCCATTAAAAAATAAAAGTGATTCTGTAGGGGTTATAATGAACTATGTATAATCTGTCGAACGTCAAACTAGTCAAAAACTTTTAGAAATCCGTACAAACAATGCTCTTGACTTCTGTAATCAAGAAATGAAATCGTTTTGTGAGAGTTTAGG
Source organism: Troglohyphantes excavatus (assembly GCA_963932185.1). NCBI lineage: Eukaryota > Metazoa > Arthropoda > Arachnida > Araneae > Linyphiidae > Troglohyphantes > Troglohyphantes excavatus. The sequence continues at coordinate 28,473,315 of OZ010674.1, forward strand.
CATTAATCACCAATTATCGAATGTGTACTCGTAGGAAATGATGTAGACGACTGAAAAGGTTAACGGGGACGCGATGGACGCTCTTCTCGTATCCTCAAAACTCGGACCCGCACTTTAGGCTGAAGCTCTACAGTGCTATGGTCGTGTAAGAAATCGAGTACGTCATTCAATTGATTCTAAGGCAACGGCCGTATGAAAGGTTCGATGGTAAAAAAGCCAAATACATCTCCATTTCCGTGGTGTTTTTGGAAGGTTTTTGGAAGTTTATGCCTTTTTCGTATTCTCCAAATTAATAGGAATAAATTACAGCCAAAATCCAGAAAAGGCATTTTGCTGGGATACGCTGCTTACACCAAAAGATATCGCGTTTATGATCCTTACCAAAATAAGGTTATCTAAAGCGTGTTAAAATAGACGAGTCAGTATTGGGAATTAATGAAGTTAAAGTTAAAAGTGGGTTGATAAAGAAATCAACTGTTTCAGACTTTGTCGTAGACGACATTTCAGAAATATCGAATTTGGATTGATGAACTTGATTCCGATACAAAACCTGAAGTATAAAGGTTAAATACTGAAAATTAATTTGAATATGCACCCTAACGTTTCTAAAAATTAAGGAAGTAGTATTTCATTCAAAAGATATTAAATTTGAAAGTAAACACCGCGCGTTATAAAAATTTTAATGAACTCTTTGCACTTCCCAAGAGTTGTCGCTGAGTTCAGTCGGTACAACAGCATTTTGATATAGGCTACTTTTAATTATCTTTTTATAAGTAAATAATGGATTTTGCACTTTTATTATGTCTTCAAATTGAAGCCTTAAGTGAAAAATTACTTATTGATAATACCAAAATCTCGTTTTTTTCGATAGAACATCTTTTGAAGTTCAGCTTCTCGTATTCTTTATGGTTATAAAAATTGCAAATTATCGGAAACATTCTCAAAATTACGTGGTTTTTCTTTTAAATTACTTGTTTTAAGCTTCCGCAGGTATATCACTTTCTATTAAACTTAGGTGGTATTTTAGTACTTATACATTTTAATAAACAATAAGGAAATCACCAATACATTCCGATAATAGGTCATAATTTAAAAATGGCGAGTTATTTATATTGGACTCTTGAATACAGTTCGAGGAAGTTTTAGAATTTTTTGGAGTTATTATTATGGCTGTCTTCTTTTATCACGGACGATGCTGAAACAAATATTTTGGTGATTTGAAAAGAATTTTGATTCATCATATTAAAATTCTCTTTACTTCGAAAAATTATAATGTACATTTGTGGTATAGTAATCACCATACCTCAATTCGACAATTTTCTTCTTAGTATAACCTATTAATACAATATCATTCGTTGCAATTTTTTTTTTCAAGTGCGCAGCTATAGATGTTTCGGTATGGTAACCCACTCGAAAGGTTGTACAAAGACGATTTCTCTCAATCGATCGTTGTAATTAGAATTTATTGCTAGCAGGCCGAAATCGGGATAGGTGCTCCCCTCGAGTGAGCTACAAACGAAACACTATAGCGCGCAAACTTAAAAAACAGTAGATGTAGAGATTGTCAATGGATCTCCGAAAGGATAAAGTAGATTTCCAGTTTATTTTTTAAGTTCGCCTATTCGGACGTCTTTTTTACGTCTTCCGTGCATCTAACCATAAAAGTACATTGTTCCTTGAAAATAAGACATCGTTGTATTCACATAATAACTTATATAAAATAAAAATCAGTGTGTAACATTCAAATGTCACAAAGAGAAAAGAACAAAAAACTTAATCATAAATTTGGTGACACGAAAACCTGACATTCAAAAAATTAACCTTACGATTTTTTTTTTTTAATTTGGTGATTTCCTTGCACTAGATGCATAAAAAATATAAAGATACACCCTCTTAAAAAGTGAGCTGCACTGTTTCTTCATAATTTCCATAAAGCAGATTAAGACATACCTGATTAGAGTTATATAAGTTTGATTTATATTAGATTAAAGTTAATTTTTCAAAAAAATTAAGTGCATCATCTGGTGTATGCATATATAGTAGAGTTTCATATTTTTATGATGAAAGTGTTTTATATCCAGGATTACTTTTAACCGTGCATGAGTTCAAATTTACCTCATTTAAAAAAATACTCCCGGAAAATGACAAAAACAAATTAAATTATAATTTTTTAAACAAAAGTTATTTAATAACATAAAATTCATTAAAATGATTGTAAAAAAATTATGCCTGTTTTTAATTTAACTTATCATTTGTATTTTGGTCGTGATGTGTTATGTTATTAAAACACGTGAAAATATTTTAGCTAAAACATTTTAATATTATGAACACTCACATTAATGTAATTTTTAACGCATTTTTCAAATTTCTTTTTTCTGAATAGAATGACGTGGGGTTCTCAAATGGCCTCCACTTCTGTCTATTGCAAATTTATTATTTGTCTGGAAAAGCCGAGCTGGAAATCCCTATTTTTAATACCAGTTACAAAAAAAAGTGACCAAACAGCCAGAAATATCAACGTTCCGATTCAAGCTAAATGATGCATAGAAACAATCAGAGAATGAAAAACTTGCTATTGCCAAATTGACAAAATTTCCAAACATCAAAATTAATCATTCAAAACATTAAAAATATGGATAGCGATTATTTGATGTTGTTCTTCCACTTTCATTGTGGACTAATTTACCATAAAAGAAATGTACGTCGCTTTGTAATTAAATGCACCTTTATTGTGTCATTTAAAAAGTTTAACTAATGATTTGCTAAACGTAATTAGAAACTGTAAAATTCTGAATCTTTAAACACAGAAAGGTGCATTGAGTAATCAAAGCGGGTTTTCATGTCTAAATTAAAAAAAAACAGTTAAGTGATTACCAAAAAACCAAATGCGTTAATTAACAACCTTTAAGAAAGGAAAGGTGCAATTGTGAACTATAAGGGAGGTGTTTTAGTGTAGAATGGCGCGACATTGATCAGACACAGTGGGGCTTGATTTTTTTTTTTTTTTTTTTTTTTTTTTGTTAACAGATCAACTAATAACCATACGCAGTAACCTTCAAGTCAAGTTAATTTTTTAGAAATTAGTTGAGTTAAAAAAACTATTTAAATAAATTCAAAAAAAAAAAAAATTAAAGGCAGTTTGCAAGGTCATAAAGCGGAAATTAGAAAAATAAAGATAATCCAACCAGGACAAAGAGGGTTCGCCACTACATACGAGTCTCAAGTCTACAACATACGAGCTCCCAAGGAAACAAATAAAGGGGAAAGATCACTAGAGTACCTCAGGGTTATGTGAAGCCTGTATTTACTTATTTAAAGAAAATAAAAAAAACCTGAGGGGGGACGCAATCAGCGTGACATCATTTTTTTTTTATTGTGGCGGCTATCTTTTAGGATTTTATTAAACACAGGTGTCGATTAGCTATCCTTTTTGTGGAGAGATATTTTAAACTTTTTTTTCAAGTTGCATTAATATTTTATATGGTTTTAATATTTTTGTTTTAAGTTTTACATTGATAAAAAGAAGATAAATTGATAAAAGTCACAATACTTTTCAGTGATCAATTAAAATAAATTTTAAGAGCACTTCCTATACTAAACTTTCCTATCTAATAAAGGGGCATTAAAATCTGCTCTTTATCAAACTTTCAATTTGAAACTTTAAATTACACTCATTCAAAGGAATTTTTGGTTTAAAATAATTCTCGCTGATGCTCTTGTACGTTTTTAAAAAAAAAATTAATATGTTCTTGATTTTATTTGGAGATACTGTTACACTTGCATTCGAGTCGAAAAATACATGTCATATAAATGTAAGTAGCTACAGCAATTTTAAAGTCAAAGCGCACTTTATCCAATGAAAAAACTCTTAGAACCATTTAGTTTAAAAAACAGTGATCACATTATAATCTGACCATGTACGTTCAATAATTCTAAATTTTATTTTTAATGATAGCCATTTAATGCTTTAAGATGAAATATTCATTGGCACATTAAATAAAAGTTTTTAAATTATCAGTTGATATTAAAGGAATAAAATTCCACAGATAACATCAAAAAGTAATATAGAGTTGAAAATGTACAGTGAAACTATGCTTCGTACATTTAAAAAAATACTTGCATAAAATATTTTCAAATAAATAAAATTGCGTCATTTTTATGTCACTACGACGTCATTTTTATAGTGTCAAAAGAAAATTATTTTAAATTATGAACGATATTTTCATCCATGTTAAGTAAATGAAATGCACTAAAATAGTTGTAATATACGAATAAAACATCGTACAAACTTAAAAATTATAAAAAAAAAAAATTGCATTTTTCAAGTAAAGGACTCTGTAAAATTTCATAAAGCTACGTTGTGTAATTATGGGGTACTTCGTGTAAATATCGGTATTCTAATTGAGTCATAATATTTTTATATTATATTTTTACTTTTCTCTGTTGATTTTTACTGAATGTAAAACGTTGATGAGGTACACTCAGGGACGTCGCACCGGCCGGGTTTGGGGGCACGACCCCCCCCCCCCCCTAGTTATTATTTAAAAAAAATGAATTTAATTACTACTTGATAAATATGGTTATATTGGTATGTAGGTACTTTTTGTTTTTGAACATTATTTTATTTACGTTTTATGTTAAGTTTAGCTATTGGATTGGCACAACTGTCGAGTCCCTTTGACTCCCACTATTTACAGATCACCGTTTTTGTTAACCCCCCTTTTGACTTCCACAATAAATTTGTTATGACAAAATACTTTGAATTTAATTAAATATTTATAATAAGATAAATTTGATTTTTAAATCTTTTAGAACTTTGAATTAAAATGACTTTTACAATTTAAATCGAAATTATAGAAGTTAATATTTTTGGTTCATAAGTAAAGACACGATAGCACAATATCATGCAATGTCGAGTCTTTGACTCTCACTCAGGCCAGTCTCGCACCCCCCCCCCCCTTCAGTAAACTGAAAACCTTAAAAGTTGGAAATTTTGAGTTTTAAAATCCAGGAATTTGGAAATGTATGCCAAGAAAATTACTATTATTAGCAAATGAAAGCGAAGGGCGATCAGCAATTGCCCAACTTGAAAGTGATCAAACCTAAATTAAACCTTTAGGACACTGTACCGTACAACAAATCAATACTTTCGAGAAAACTGTTTAATATTTACCTATAAAAAAGTTGACAAATGTTGATAAGTTGGAACTAGGAATTTTTAGCACTGTTGAGTTCGAAATTTCCAATCGTTAAGTTTGGTTAATTAACATCGCTAGAGCTGCCCATTGTTCATTAAACTGTAGAACGGAACGGACACTGCACTGGAACATGCACGCAACAAATGTTGCGTGCCACAACGTTGGTTCTCGTCTATCTCGAAGGAAAGACCTGGGAATAATGCCTCATATTTTTTTAATAATGGTCAGATTACGAGAATAACATCCGAACTAGTATCCGTACCCGATGCCGTTAAGTTGGGAATTTTAAATGGTTAAGTTGGGAATTTTGAATCGTTAAGTTTGGAATTTTGAATCGTTAAGTTGGGAAATTAATGTTGTGACGGCCCTGGGGTACACTAAAAAATATCATAACATTCGAATGAAACATCGTAAGGACTTGAAAATAGTCACGTTAAAATTCTTATTTTTTTTAACAAACTATTCTGTAAATTTCAATGCTCTAGGTTTTGCAATTACAGAGCATTTTTTGTCGTACTGGAAAAACCAACAGAGATCCGGACAGATTTTGAAGATTTTCAGTTTTATATATAAGATGTGTGATTTGGGGGCCCCTCAAAAATATATAGTAAGTCTGGGCCACCTGGTTTTATTCGGTAATCAGGCCATGGGCCCCACTCAAAAATATCCCTAAAGTTTTTTCTTTCTCGTGGGATTATTATGTGGACGTGAAAGTAACTTAAAAAAAAAGGGGAACGCTGCATCATGAAAATCAACGGTAAGGATAACATTCTTGAATGGAATTATGAAACCTCAGCTATGAGATGAGAAGTGGTTAGGAAGGTCTTTTTAGAATAGGCTGGATGGTAAAATCAGTCGGAATGTAAGTTTAACATTGGACAAGGTCAAAAATTAAAAATGGGAAAATAAAAAATTTGGTATATTAAGAACTCCTCTTACACACATATTTTGTAAATTGATACCCAAACTAGTTATTTACTAAATACCCTTAACTTGAGGTCTCAGGTTATCAAGGGCACAAGATTAAGAGACATTCATTTTTAATTTCACAAAATCGATCACGTGGTTCAACTCCGATTGCAAATCAACCGATCTCCGGTTAATACAGTATCCCTCCTATAAATCGGAATACGTAAAAGCCATTATGAAAATAAAAATAACACATGCTGAAATACTATTTTTTTTAAATATACGCCATTAAAAAAAATTCCTGAAGAATCAAATGCAGAAATACGAATTTTGGAAGCACGCAAATTTGGAATGCGTTGGAAAATGTATCTTTTCCATTAAAAAAAATGACGTAGTTATATTTATTCAGGGTTATCATTGTAAACCTGTAAATGCAAAATATAAATAAATCGTATAAAAGGGCCCTTATGAACATGAAAAAAAATGAGTTCGTTCCAAAGGACTTCCAAGTTTAAAAAATATGTACGATTTCTTTATGAAACAATACTAAAGTAGCATTACTTAATTTAATCTCCTGGATGCGATATCGCGTTCAGCAATTATACGTATTTTTCAGCAATGCAGAAAATGTATTAATTGTTTTTTTATTTGAAAAAGGTGTGGGGTACAATTGACTAGTTAAATGCACAAGTTTAATTACAATATGAAAGAGCGTGCACAAGAAAAATTAATTTAAGCTAATTAAAAACGAAGCTTTATAAAAAAAATGCTTAGCCAAAATAATATGAAACGACATATTAGATATTTTAGAAGTTTAATTTTTAATTTTGTCTGGAAAAGTTTGAATTTACATGACCTTTGATTCAACATAATGACATGATTAGTGTTAACAATTAGTGTAATTTTTAAAACTATTGAACGGTCCCAAATGTAAAAACCCTTAATAATGCTTTAATTAAAAAAAATATTTAATAATTGTTTTTAAACATGAAGCCTCCTCTTTATTGGGTGATTGAGCTAACTTCATGTCATGCGAAAATATAAATTCAGCTACAAATCTGTTCACTAATTAGTGTAATTTTTAAAACTATTAAATTGTCCCAAATGAAAAGCCACCTTAATAAGCACATCTAAATTCATAAAAACGCTATAATGCTCTATTTAAAAAAATATTTATTTTCCGAGCGAAAATAATTGTACAGTTTCGGCTAAATTAGTTTAAATACTCTTTTTAAACATGAAGCCTTTTCTTTATTGGGTGTTTGAGCCAACTTGATGCCATGCAAAAATATAAATTCAGCAACAAATCTGTTCATCAATTCTCTCCCAAATGCAAAAACACCTTAATAAGTACATCTAAATTAAAAAAACGCTTTAAGGCTCTATTTAAAAAAAAAAGTTTATATTCAGACCAAAAAGAATTGTACAGTTTCGGCTAACTCAATTTAAATTACTGTTTTTAAACATGAAGCTTCCTCATCATTATTAGATGATTGAGATAACTTGATGTCTTGCGAAAATATAAATTCAGCTACAAATATGTTCAACAATTAGTGTAATTTTTATAACTATTGAATGGTCTCAAATGTAAATACATCTTAATAAGCACATCTAAATTTATAAAAACGATTTAATGCTTTATTTAAAAAAAAAAATTCCGAGCGAAAATAATTGTACAGTTTCGGCTAACTCAATTTAAATTTTACTGTTTTTAAACAAGAAGCATCCTCTTTATTGGCTGATTGAGTAACTTCATGTCATGCGAAAATATAAATTCAATTACAAATCTGTTCAATAATTAATGTAATTTTTAAAACTATTGAATGGTCCCAAATGTAAATATACCTGAAAAAGTACATTTAAAGTTATAAAATTAAACGCTAAATATCATGCTTTATTTTTAAAAAAAATTAAATTATTTATTTTCAGAGCGAAAAGAATTGTACAGTTTCGGCTACTTCAATTTAAATAATTGTTTTTAAACATGAATCCTCCTCTTTATTGGGTGATTGAGCTAACTTGATGTCATGCGAAAATATAAATTCAGCTACAAATCTGTTCAACAATTAGTGTAATTTTAAAAATATTGAATGGTCCCAATATTAAAAAAAACACCTAAATAAGCACATCTAAATTTATAAAAACGCTATAATGCTTTAATAATTTTTTATTTATTTATTTTCCGATCGAAAATAATTGTACAGTTTTGGCTAACTCAATTTAAATAACTGTTTTTAAACATGAAGCCTCCTCTTTATTGAGTGAATGAGCTAACTTGATGTCATGCGAAAATATAAATTCAGCTACAAATCTGTTCAACAATTAGTGTAATTTTAAAAATATTGAATGGTCAAAATATTAAAAAAAACACCTAAATAAGCACATATAAATTTATAAAAACGCTATAATGCTTTAATAAAAAAAATTTAAAATTATTTATTTTCAGAGTGAAAAGAATTGTACAGTTTTGGCTAACTAAATTTACAGAACTGTTTTTAAACATGCAGCTTCATCCTCATTGTATGATTGAGATAACTTGATGTCTTGCGAAAACATAAATTCAGCTATAAATCTGTTCACCAATTGGTGTAATTTTTAAAACCATTGAATTGTCCCAAATGTAAATATACATATATAAGTACATTTACATTTATAAAAACACTATCATGCTTTATTTTTAAAAAAAATTAAATTATTTATTTTCAGAGCGAAAAGAATTGTACAGTTTCGGCTAACTCAATTTAAATAATTGTTTTTAAACATGAAGCCTCCACTTTATTGGGTGATTGAGCTAACTTGATGTCATGCGAAAATATAAATTCAGCTACAAACCTGTTCACCAATTAGTGCAATTTTTAAAACTATTGAATGGTCCCAATATTAAAAACACCTTAATAAGCACATCTAAATTTATAAAAACGCTATAATGCTTTATTTAAAAAAAAAAATTCCGAGCAAAAATAATTGTACAGTTTTGGTTAATTTAATTTACATAACTCTTTTTAAACATGAAGCTTCTTCCTCATTGGATGATTGAGCTAACTTGATGTCATGCGAAAATATAAATTCAGCTACAAATCTATTCAACAATTAGTGTAATTTTTAAAACACGCTAGAATGCTCTATTTTTTTTTTAAATATTTTTTTTTCGAGCGAAAAGAATTGTACAGTTTCGGCTAACTCAATTTAAATAACTGTTTTTAAACCATGAAGCTTCCTCCTCCCTTGGATGATTGAGATAACTTGATGTCTTGCAAAAATATAAATTCAGCTACAAATCGGTTCAACAATTAGTGTAATTTTGAAAACTATTTAATGGTCCCAAATGTAAAAATGCCTTAATAAGTCTAAATTTATAAAAACGCTATAATGCTTTAATTAAAAAAATATATATTTATTTTCAGAGCAAAAATAATTGTACAGTTTCGGCTAACTCAATTTAAATTACTGTTTTTAAACAAGAGGCCTCCTCTTTATTGGGTAATTGATCTATAAATACACCTTAATAAGCACATCTAAATTTATAAAAACGCTATAATGCTTTATTTAAAAAAAAAAAAAATTCCGAGCAAAAATAATTGTACAGTTTTGGTTAAATTAATTTACATAACTCTTTTTAAACATGAAGCTTCCTCCTCATTGCATGATTGAGATAACTTGATGTCTTGCGAAAACATAAATTCAGCTACAAATCTGTTCACCAATTGGTGTAATTTTTAAAACCATTGAATTCTGTCAAATGTAAAGACACCTTATTAAGCACGTCTAAATTCATAAAAACGCTATCATTCTGTATTTTTTTTAAAAAATTATTTATTTTCAGGGCGAAAAGAATTGTACAGTTTCGGCTAACTCAATTTACATAACTGTTTTTAAACTTGAAGCCTCTTCTTTATTGGATGATTGAGCTAACTTGATGTCATGCGAAAATATAAATTCAACTACAAATCTATTCAACAATTAGTGTAATTTTTAAAACACGCTAGAATGCTCTATTTTTTTTTTTTTAATATTTTTTTTTCGAGCGAAAAGAATTGTACAGTTTCGGCTAACTCAATTTAAATAACTGTTTTTAAACCATGAAGCTTCCTCCTCCCTTGGATGATTGAGATAACTTGATGTCTTGCAAAAATATAAATTCAGCTACAAATCGGTTCAACAATTAGTGTAATTTTGAAAACTACTATTTAATGGTCCCAAATGTAAAAATGCCTTAATAAGTCTAAATTTATAAAAACGCTATAATGCTTTAATTAAAAAAATATATATTTATTTTCAGAGCAAAAATAATTGTACAGTTTCGGCTAACTCAATTTAAATTACTGTTTTTAAACAAGAGGCCTCCTCTTTATTGGGTAATTGATCTGTAAATACACCTTAATAAGCACATCTAAATTTATAAAAACGCTATAATGATTTATTTAAAAAAAAATTCAAAATATTTATTCTCAGACCGAAAAGAATTGTACAGTTTAGGCTAACTCAATTTACATAACTGTTTTTAAACATGAAGCTTCCTCCTTATTGCATGATTGATATAACTTGATGTCTTGCAAAAATATAAATTCAGCTACAAATCTATTCAACAATTAGTGTAATTTTTAAAGCTATTGAATGGTCCCAAATGTATATATACCTTAATAAGCACATCTTAATTTAACTTAATTTAAATAACTGTTTTTAAACATGAAGCCTCCTCCTCATTGGATGATTGAGATAACTTGATGTCTTGCGAAAATATAAATTCAGCTACAAATATGTTCAACAATTAGTGTAATTTTTATAACTATTGAATGGTCTCAAATGTAAATACACCTTAATAAGCACATCTAAATTTATAAAAACGATTTAAACGATTAAACGCTTTATTTAAAAAAAAAAAAATCCGAGCGAAAATAATTGTACAGTTTCGGCTAACTCAATTTAAATTTTACTGTTTTTAAACAAGAAGGATCCTCTTTATTGACTGATTGAGTAACTTCATGTCATGCGAAAATATAAATTCAATTACAAATCTGTTCAATAATTAATGTAATTTTTAAAACTATTGAATGGTCCCAAATGTAAAAATACCTTAATAAAGTTATAAAAACGCTATGCCTATATTGCTCTATTTAAAAAAAAAGCATTTATTTTCCGAGAGAAAAAAATTGTACAGTTTCAGCTAACTCAATTTAAATTTAACTGTTTTTAAACAAGAAGCATCCTCTTTATTGGCTGATTGAGCTAACTTGATGTCATGCGAAAATATAAATTCAATTACAAATCTGTTCAACAATTAATGTAATTTTTAAAACACTATTGAATGGTCCCAAATGTAAATATACCTGAATAAATACATTTAAATTTATAAAAACACTATCATGCTTTATTTTAAAAAAAATTAAATTATTTATTTTCAGAGCGAACAGAATTGTACAGTTTCGGCTAACTCAGTTTAAATTACTGTTTTTAGTCATGAAGCCTCTTCCTTATTGGGTGATTGGGCTAACTTGATGACATGCGAAAATATAAATTCAGCTACAAATTTGTTCACCAATTAGTGTAATTTTCTTAAATGTAAATACACCTTTAATAAGCTCTATTAAAAAAAATATATAAAGCATTTATTTTCCGAGCGACAAGAATTGTAAAGTTTCGGCTAACTCAATTCACAATTCACATAACTGTATTAAAACATTAAGCCTCCTCTTTATTGGGTGATTGTGTTAACATTTCACGCCCAGAAAGAAAGTAAAGTTTTAAAAAATCGGACAATATTACTGAAAACCATTTTTCGATTTTTTTTTTTAATTTATTCACACACAATTCCACTTTTTTATTAGTTATTAGTTAATAGATTTTATTTATACTTATTTTCTTATAGGCGTTTGGAACGTAGGCTTTTATAGGGATGTGACGAAAATGTATACGAAGAGAGAAAATGTATGTTACTATTTTTATAATCTAAATCCAGCAAAACTCAAAATAAAATCCGTATCTAGTCAATTTCAACAATTGCTATGAACTAATTTAACAACGTTTTTTTTTGTTTAACAAATCATGTGTGCATTGTACAGTGGCTTTGAATATATACCCAGACAATTTCTATATTGTTAAAAAAAATTCCAAAAATACAACAAATTTTTCATTTTCTATTTACCAAAAATTAGCGAAATTGATAAATTATTATATACGCGGCTGCTAGTTATATTAAATATTTTCGTGTTTTCATACTTCTGGAAATTTTTATCCTAGTTTGTTTTCTGGAATTTATTGATAACTGTTATTTGTCAACATTGTAAATATTTGTAATTATAAAAAACAATATAAAAGTTCAACAGGTTGATTCCTTAATGCATGGTACGAAAGACAGCTTACCAAGGAAGGCAACCAACTGATTAAGACTACCGAAATGAAATTTTTTGTTAAATGATCAAACTAACACCAATTAAAATATTAATAATATCCCCGCGGCCGATTTTTGTTTTTCTAATGCAATTTTATTGCACACAAGTTTTATTATGTATTCTTCAGAATTTGGCTATAATATTTAAATATTTTTTTATACAAGATAACTAACTTAATTTACCCATCGACCATTTCACCATGCCGGAGCTCAAATTTATCTCATTTAAATGAAAGGGTACTTGATGAGAATGATAAAAAAAACAGAATTAAATTAACAGAATTTTATATTTATTATTATATATTTATAAAATTAGCCATGTTTTTAATTAAACGTCACTGAAATTTTATGTTCAAGACTGTTTTAAGATACTAGTCTATAATGAAATGAATCTATTCTTTTTTTAATCAAATATTCAAATTCCAGGCGAGGTATGCAGAAGTGAGAAGTAATCTGCTATATATGTTTTAGATTGCAATTACGAAATCTTCCCCGGTTAACACATTTCGCCTTTCCTGTCACGGTTCACATATTGCGTTTCCTTGTTTCCCGGTTAACACATTGTGTTCAGAATGGAAGTCTAGCAACGAAATTTCGGCAAGCGACAGCATTAACAACATTTCTTTTTTAAATTTCAATTGTTTGGTTTGGTTTGCAGAGCACGGAAGGTTACATGAAGTGAGAAGATTGCTGTTATCTTCTATGTGTGCGTGTTACAATTTTAAAATATTCTATCCCTTTCAAATATTGCGTTTTTTTTTTCATTTTTAGACACATAGCAGCTATTCATTCCCGCTTGACTTATTGTGACTTCTTAAACGGTCTTCCTCGATTGAGACATTGCGTCTTCTTTTCGCGGTTGACACATTGCGTTCAGAATGGTAGTCTGGCAACGAACTTTCGGCAATTTACACCATTGGCATCAAAGGAAATTTCAGCAATCTAAACCATTGGCATAATTTTTTTTTTAATTTCATTGCCCAGATTTATGAAGGTTTGAAGAATGATAGTCTAAAATGCACTGAATCTATCACTATTTTTTTTCAATTGTTCAGATTCCAAGCGGAATTGAAGTACGGGAAGTGAGAAGTTTCTTCTGTTTTCCTGGTTACGGTTTTGAAGTCTTCTTTCTCGGTTGACACATTGCGTCTCTTCTCGGTTGACACACTGCGTCTCTTCTCGGTTGACACACTGCGTCTCTTCTCGGTTGACACATTGCGTCTCTTCTCGGTTGACACACTGCGTCTCTTCTCGGTTGACACACTGCGTCTCTTCTCGGTTGACACACTGCGTCTCTTCTCGGTTGACACACTGCGTCTCTTCTCGGTTGACACATTGCGTCTCTTCTCGGTTGACACACTGCGTCTCTTCTCGGTTGACACACTGCGTCTCTTCTCGGTTGACACACTGCGTCTCTTCTCGGTTGACACACTGCGTCTCTTCTCGGTTGACACATTGCATTTTTTTTCGGTTGATACATAGCGTTCAGTATGAAAATCTGGCAAGGACGTTCAGCAATCGGCAACGTTGGCATCATTTTTTTTTCATTTCATTGTGCGGATTTATGACGGTTTGAAATTGTTCAGATTCCAGGCGGGTTTCAAGTTCGGGAAGTGAAAAGTCGGTAACTTTCTTCTTTTTTTCCGGAAATAATTTTGAAGTCTTCTCTCTCGGTCGACACATTGCGTCTTCTTTTCCAGGTTGACACATGGCGTTCAGAATGGTAATCTGGCAAGGACATTCGGCAATCGACAACATTTGCATCAAACGAACTTCCAGCAATCGACACCATTGGCATCATTTTTTAATTCATGTCATTGTCCAGATTTAAGAACACTTATTTATGAATGAACTGATTCTTTTTTTTTTTTTAAATGTTCAAATTCCAGGCTGGTTTCAAGTACGAGAAGTGAGAAGTTGGTAACTCTTCTTACTTCCAGGATACAATTTTGAAATCTTCTTTCACGGTTGACACATTGCGTCTTCTTTTCTCGGTTGACACATTGCGTCTTCTTTTCTCGGTTGACACATTGCGTCTTCTTTTCTCGGTTGACACATTGCGTCTTCTTTTCCAGGTTCACACATGACGTGCAGAATGGTAATCTGGCAAGGATGTTCGGAATTTACACGATTGGCATCAAACGAACTTTCAGCAATCGATACTTGAAGAATGGTACGCTGAAATGCACTGAATCTTTTATATTTTTTTTTTGCAAATGTTCAGATTTTAGGCGGGTTTTAAGTACAAGAAGTAAGATGTTTGTAACTTTCTACTTTTTTCCAGGATGCAATTTCGGAGTCGACATATTGCGTTCACAATGGTAGTCTAGCAACGACCGCTCTGCAATCATTGCCAACTTTTTTTTTATTTCATTGTCCACATTCATGGAGGTTTGAAGAATGGTAGCCTAAAATGCACTGAATCTATAATTTTTTTTTTTTTTTAAATTGTTCAGGTTCCAAGCGGAATTGAAGTACGGGAAGTGAGAAGTTGGTAACTTTCTTCTGTTTTCCCAGATTCAATTTTGAAGTCTTCTTTCTCGGTTGACACACTGCGTCTCTTCTCGGTTGACACACTGCGTCTCTTCTCGGTTGACACACTGAGTCTCTTCTCGGATGACACACTGAGTCTCTTCTCGGTTGACACACCGAGTCTCTTCTCGGTTGACACACCGAGTCTCTTCTCGGTTGACACACCGAGTCTCTTCTCGGTTGACACAACGAGTCTCTTCTCGGTTGACACAACGAGTCTCTTCTCGGTTGTCACACCGCGTCTCTTCTCGGTTGTCACACCGCGTCTCTTCTCGGTTGACACACCGAGTCTCTTCTCGGTTGACACACCGAGTCTCTTCTCGGTTGACACAACGAGTCTCTTCTCGGTTGACACAACGAGTCTCTTCTCGGTTGACACAACGAGTCTCTTCTCGGTTGTCACACCGCGTCTCTTCTCGGTTGTCACACCGCGTCTCTTCTCGGTTGTCACACCGCGTCTCTTCTCGGTTGACACACCGCGTCTCTTCTCGGTTGACACACCGCGTCTCTTCTCGGTTGACACACCGCGTCTCTTCTCGGTTGACACACTGCGTCTCTTCTCGGTTGACACACTGCGTCTCTTCTCGGTTGACACACTGCGTCTCTTCTCGGTTGACACACTGCGTCTCTTCTCGGTTGACACACTGCGTCTCTTCTCGGTTGACACACTGCGTCTCTTCTCGGTTGACACACTGCGTCTCTTCTCGGTTGACACACTGCGTCTCTTCTCGGTTGACACAATGCGTCTCTTCTCGGTTGACACAATGCGTCTCTTCTCGGTTGACACACTGCGTCTCTTCTCGGTTGACACACTGCGTCTCTTCTCGGTTGACACGCTGCGTCTCTTCTCGGTTGACAGGCTGCGTCTCTTCTCGGTTGACACGCTGCGTCTCTTCTCGGTTGACACGCTGCGTCTCTTCTCGGTTGACACACTGCGTCTCTTCTCGGTTGACACACTGCGTCTCTTCTCGGTTGACACACTGCGTCTCTTCTCGGTTGACACACTGCGTCTCTTCTCGGTTGACACATAGCGTTCAGTATATAAATCTGGCAAGGACGTTCAGCAATCGGCAACGTTGGCATCATTTTTTTTTCATTTCATTGTGCGGATTTATGACGGTTTGAAATTGTTCAGATTCCAGGCGGGTTTCAAGTTCGGGAAGTGAAAAGTCGGTAACTTTCTTCTTTTTTTCCGGAAATAATTTTGAAGTCTTCTCTCTCGGTTGACACATTGCGTCTTTTTTCCTGGTTGACACATGGCGTTCAGAATGGTAATCTGGCAAGGACGTTCTGCAATCGACAACATTTGCATCAAACGAACTTCCAGCAATCGACATCATTGGCATCATTTTTTATTTCATGTCATTGTCCAGATTTCTGAAGGTTTGAAGAATGGTAGGCTGAAATGCACTGAATCTTTTTTTTTTTTTTTAAATATTCAGATTCCAGGCGGGTTTCAAGTACAGGAAGTAAGAAGTTGGTAACTCTTCTTACTTCCAGGATACAATTTTGAAATCTCCTTTCTTGGTTGACACATAGAATCTTCTTTTCGTTCACATATGGCGTGCAGAATGGTAATCTGGCAAGGATGTTCGGAATTTACACGATTGGCATCACACGAACTTTCAGCAATCCACGCGATTGGCATAATTTTTTTTTTCATTTCATTGTCCGGATTCACGGAGGTTTGAAGAATGGTAGTCTAAAATGCACTGAATCTTTTTTTTTTGCAAATGTTCAGATTCTAAGCGGGTTTCAAGTACGGGAAGTAAGATGTTTGTAACTTTTTACTTTTTTCCAGGATGCAATTTTGGAGGCTTTTTTCCAGGTCGACATATTGAAGTCTTCTTTCCCCGGTTGACACATTGCGTTCACAATGATAGTCTAGCAACGACCGTTCTGCAATCATTGCCAACTTTTTTTTTATATTTCATTGTCCACATTCATGGAGGTTTGAAGAATGGTAGTCTAAAATGCACTGAATCTAGCATTATTTTTTTCTTCAATTGTTCAGATTACAAGCGGAATTGAAGTACGGGAAGTGAGAAGTTTCTTCTGTTTTCCTGGTTACGGTTTTGAAGTCTTCTTTCTCGGTTGACACATTGCGGTTTTTTTTCGGTTGACACTCTGCGTCTCTTCTCGGTTGACACACTGCGTCTCTTCTCGGTTGACACACTGCGTCTCTTCTCGGTTGACACAAAGCGTTCAGTATAGAAATCTGGCAAGGACGTTCAGCAATCGACAACGTTGGCATCATTTTTTTTTTCATTTCATTGTCCAGATTTATGAAGGTTTGAAATTGTTCAGATTCCAGGCGGGTTTCAAGTTCAGGAAGTGAGAAGTCGGTAACTTTCTTCTTTTTTCCCGGAAACAACTTTGAAGTCTTCTCTGTCGGTTGACACATTGCGTCTTCTTTTCCTGGTTGACACATTGCGTTCAGAATGGTAATCTGGCAAGGACGTTCGGCAATCTACAACATTTGCATCAAACGAACTTCCAGCAATCAACACCATTTGCATTTTTTTATTTCATATCATTGTCCAGATTTATGAAGGTTTGAAGAATGGTAGTCTAAAATGCACTGAATCTTTTTTTTTTTTTTTAAATGTTCAGATTCCAGGCGGGTTTCAAGTACGGGAAGTGAGAAGTTGGTAACTCTTCCAGGATACAATTTTGAAATCTTTCTCGATTGACACACTGCTTATCTTCTCGGTTGACACAGTGCGTCTCTTCTCGGTTGACACACTGCGTCTCTTCTCGGTTGACACACTGAGTCTCTTTTCGGTTGACACACTGCGTCTCTTCTCGGTTGGCACATAGCGTTCAGTATGGAAATCTGGCAAGGACGTTCAGCAATCGACAACGTTGGCATAATTTTTTGTTTCATTTCATTGTCTTGATTTATGAAGGTTTGAAATTTGTCAGATTCCAGGCGGGTTTCAAGTTCGGAAAGTGAGAAGTCGGTAACTTTCTTCTTTTTTCCCGGAAACAATTTGAAGTCTTCTCTCTTGGTTGACACATTGCGTCTTATTTTTCTGGTTGACACATGGCGTTCAGATTGGTAATCTGGCAAGGACGTTCGGCAATCGATTTGCATCAGACGAACTTCCAGCAATCGACACCATTGGCATTTTTTTTTCATGCCATTGTCCAGATTTCTGAAAGTTTGAAGAATGGTAGGCTGAAATGCACTGAATCTTTTTTTTTTTTTAAATGTTCAGATTCCAGGCGGGTTTCAAGTACAGGAAGTAAGAAGTTGGTAACTCTTCTTACTTCCAGGATACAATTTTGAAATTTCCTTTCTTGGTTGACACATAGAGTCTTCTTTTCTCGGTTGACACATTGCAACTTCTTTTCGTTGACATATGGCGTGCAGAATGGTAATCTGGCAAGGATGTTCGGAATTTACACGATTGGGCATCACACGAACTTTCAGCAATCCACGCGATTGGCATTATTTTTTTTTTCATTTCATTGTCCAGATTCACGGAGGTTTGAAGAATGGTAGTCTAAAATGCACTGAATCTTTTTTTTTTGCAAATGTTCAGATTCTAGGCGGGTTTCTAGTACGGGAAGAAAGATGTTTGTAACTTTCTACTTTTTTCCAGGATGCAATTTGAGGCTTTTTTCCAGGTCGACATATTAAAGTCTTCTTTACCCGGTTGACACATTGCATCTTCTTTTTCAGGTTCACACTTGGCGTTCAGAATGGTAATCGGGCAAGGACGTTTGGCAATCGACAACATTCGCATAATTTTTTTTTTCATTTCGTTGTCCAGATTCATGGAGGCTTCAAGAATGGTAGTCTAAAATGCACTGTATCTATTTTTTTTTTAAATGTTCAGATTCCAGGCGGGTTTCATGTTCGGGAGTGTTCTTTCTCCGTTTACACATTGCCTCTTCTTTTCCCGGTTGACATATTGAGTTGAGAATGTGTAGTCTGGCAACGAACTTCCGGCAATTTACACCATGGGCATCAAATGAACTTTCAGCAATCGACGCCATTGGCATACATTTTTTTTTCATGTCATTGTCCAGATATATGAAGATTTGAAGAATGGTAGGCTGATTTTTTTTTTTTTTTACAAATGTTCAGATTCCAGGCGGTTTTAAATTGCGGGAAGTAAGAAGTTTGTAACTTTCTTTTTTTTTCCAAGATGCAATTTTGGAAGCTTCTTTCCAGGTCGACATATTAAAGTCTTCTTTCCCGGTTGACACATTGCGTCTTCTTTAAACGGTTGACACATTACGTTCACAATGATAGTCTAGCAACGACCGTTCTGCAATCCAACTTTTTTTTTTATTTCATTGTCCACATTCATGGAGGTTTGAAGAATGGTAGTCTAAAATGCACTGAATCTAGCATTATTTTTTTAATTGTTCAGGTTCCAAGAGGAATTGAAGTACGGGAAGTGAGAAGTTGGTAACTTTCTTCTGTTTTCTCAGATACAATTTTGAAGTCTTCTTTCTCGGTTGACACATTGCGTCTCTTCTTGGTTGACACACTGCGTCTCTTCTCGGTTGACACACTGCGTCTCTTCTCGGTTGACACACTGCGTCTCTTCTCGGTTGACACACTGCGTCTCTTCTCGGTTGACACACTGCGTCTCTTCTCGGTTGACACACTGCGTCTCTTCTCGGTTGACACACTGCGTCTCTTCTCGGTTGACACACTGCGTCTCTTCTCGGTTGACACACTGCGTCTCTTCTCGGTTGACACATTGCGTCTCTTCTCGGTTGACACACTGCGTCTCTTCTCGGTTGACACACTGCGTCTCTTCTCGGTTGACACACTGCGTCTCTTCTCGGTTGACACATTGCATTTTTTTTCGGTTGATACATAGCGTTCAGTATGAAAATCTGGCAAGGACGTTCAGCAATCGGCAACGTTGGCATCATTTTTTTTTCATTTCATTGTCCGGATTTATGACGGTTTGAAATTGTTCAGATTCTAGGCGGGTTTCAAGTTCGGAAAGTGAAAAGTCGGTAACTTTCTTCTTTTTTCCCGGAAACAATTCTGAAGACTTCTCTCTCGGTTGACACATTGCGTCTTTTTTTCCTGGTTGACTGACACATGGCGTTAAGAATGGTAATCTGGCAAGGACGTTCGGCAATCGACAACATTTTCATCAAACGAACTTCCAGCAATCGACATCATCGGCATTATTTTTTATTTTATGTCATTGTCCAGATTTCTGAAGGTTTGACGAATGGTAGGCTGAAATGCACTGAATCTTTTTTTTTTTTTTTTTTTTTTTTTTTTAAATGTTCAGATTCTAGGCGGGTTTCAAGTACGGGAAGTGAGAAGTTTGTAACTCTTATTTCCAGGATACAATTTTGAAATCTTCTTTCTCGATTGACACACTGCGTATCTTCTCGGTTGTCACACTGCGTCTCTTCTCGGTTGACACACTGCGTCTCTTCTCGGTTGACACACTGCGTCTCTTCTCGGTTGACACACTGCGTCTCTTCTCGGTTGACACACTGCGTCTCTTCTCGGTTGACACACTGAGTATCTTCTCGGTTGACACATTTCGTCTCTTCTCGGTTGACACACTGCGTCTCTTCTCGGTTGACACACTGCGTCTCTTCTCGGTTGACACACTGCGTCTCTTCTCGGTTGACACACTGCGTCTCTTCTCGGTTGACACACTGCGTCTCTTCTCGGTTGACACATTTCGTCTCTTCTCGGTTGACACACTGCGTCTCTTCTCGGTTGACACATTTCGTCTCTTCTCGGTTGACACACTGCGTCTCTTCTCGGTTGACACACTGCGTCTCTTCTCGGTTGACACACTGCGTCTCTTCTCGGTTGACACACTGCGTCTCTTCTCGGTTGACACACTGCGTCTCTTCTTGGTTGACACACTGCGTCTCTTCTCGGTTGACACATAGCGTTCAGTATGGAAATCTGGATAGAACGTTCAGCAATCGGCAACGTTGGCATCATTTTTTTTTTCATTTCATTGTCCGGATTTATGACGAATTGAAATTGTTCAGATTCTAGGCGGGTTTCATGTACGGGAAGTAAGAAGTTTGTAACTTTCTTCTTTTTTCCCCAAGATGTAATTTTGGAAGCTTCTTTCCAGGTCGACATATTGAAGTCTTCTTTCCCGGTTGACACATTGCGTCTTCTTTAAACAGTTGACAAATTACGTTCACAATGATAGTCAAGCAACGACCGTTCTGCAATCATTGCCAACTTTTTTTTTATTTCATTGTCCACATTCACGGAGGCTTGAAGAATGGGTAGGCTGAAATGCACTGAATATTTTTTTTTTTTTAAATGTTCAGATTCTAGGCGGGTTTTAAGTACGGGAAGTGAGAAGTTTGTAACTTTCGGCTTTCTTCCAGGATACCATTTTGAAGTCTTCTTTCTCGGTTGTCACATTGCGTCTTCTTTTCCTAGTTGATATATTGCTTTCAAAAAGGTAGTCCGGCAACGAATTTTCGGCAATTTACACCATTGGGCATCATTTTTTTATTCATTTCATTGTCCAGATTTATGAAGGTTTGAAGAATGGTAGTCAAAAATGTACGGAATCTATTACTATTTTTTTCAATTGTTTAGATTCCAGGCGGGTTTGAAGAACGGGGAGAAGTTAGTAACTTTTTTCTTTTTTCAAGGTTGCAATTTTAAAAAGTTTATTTTATGCCTGTTAACACAGTATTTCAAAATCACGCAACACGATTTCGTGAGGTATAAGCATGAGTATTTAATGCATTAGAAGCAGCGCAACTTACAAAATAAAAATTATTCCTTTATTAGAGTTCCAAGTTATTTAAGCTTTAGAATTTTTTTTTTATATAATATCTATTTTTGCCTGTTTTTAAACAACTAACTTGTGTAATTAATTTAATAATTAAAAACTTCAACAAATTAAGATTTTAAATAAACTATTAAATTTCGGTTGATGCATTTAAGTATAGATTTTAATAAAAGGTCTACTCCGGGCTTCTTGATGAAAGGGTACAGATAATATTAAGAATCGGGGTGAAAAAAAATTAACCCAAATTACAAAATATGTTTACTTTTTCTTTAAAAAATTACAATTGGGATTTATAAATTGTACAAATCATAATATTAATTTTTTATATGACTATATAGCAAAATTCTGATAAATATAATAATAAAACCAAAATGACGATTACAAGAAATTTGACGCGAGATTGTTGTAAGCAAGTTAGATCTAGGAATACGACTTGATCAATGAAAAACTGTTTACTTAGCAAAAATTATATTCCTTTATTTTACAACATTGATACTAAATTAAAAAATCCGGACCTAATCTAGTGAGGTTTTTTTAACAACAATCGAGTAAAATAGAGTATTTGAGATTTCCCAATTTGTGGTGAAAAAAGTCAATGCATAAAGGAATCAAATTATAAGAACTCATGATTTTAGCATAATTGATCACATATTATCTGCAATTTAATCGTGATGCATAAATGCGGATTTAATTACTTGAAAATAATTTGGATAACAGCATTTTAATAACACTCAGTAACGTAATTTTATTATTTTTAAAATGTCTGTTGAACGTTGCGTACTGAATTGGCCTTTAAAGAAAAGGAGTGGGGGTTGTGTTCCCCGCCGCGGATGACCAGAATGTTATTTTCAGAGTTAATTCCAATTTTTGGCATGGCTGTTGCTTAACTGTCGTATAACAAAAAAGAATCTACCCTACTTGTGTTTACTGCAAAATTAATATATGTCCGAAAAGTCGAGCATGGGTGCTGTACAAATTGAAAATATTTTTAATACGTTGAAAAGATAAAATTTACCAAATACCATAACCTCAGCAGATTTACTGAATTTAATTTTCTTCGCGTAGAGTTCCAAGCTAAATAATGTGTAGAAACAACCCGAAGAACAAAAAACTTGCAAGTGTAATGTTACATGTCAAAGCCTCTTTTAATAAAATGCCAAATTTAGCAATTGTCTAAATACACTAATCCAAACATTCATTAAAATATGGATCGCGATAATTTGTTTTGTGAACCTGCCATGTTCATTGTGGACTAAATTTACCATGCAGAAAATTTAGTCGTTTCGTAATTGAATACACCTTCATTGCTCATTTAAATAGGTTTAACTAAACATTTGCTAAACAGGATTAAAAACTGTAAATTAAGTATATTTAAACGTAGAAAGGAGCAATTTATTAAAGTTAAAATTTCAAAAATGTGTTAAGCGATGTCCTAATTACACTGTTTGAATTAAAAATAAATTATTTAAGCGATTACCCAACAACACCTAACAACCATACACATTAGCCTTTCAGTGACGAAAGGTGCAATGGTCAGCATTTGGAGGAGCTTCATGTTTTAAATATATAAAAAAATTGGTTAAGCTATTATTTATTAGACATACGCATTTAAATGATCAAAGGTGCGAAGGTGAGCAATCGGAGGGACTGCATGTTAAATTAATAAAAGTGTTGAAGCGATTACCTAACAACCATACACATTAGCCTTGACGAAAGGTGCGATGGTAAGCAATTGGTTGGGCTGCATGTTAAATTAATAAAGTGTTTAAACGATTACCTAACATCTATACACATTAGCCTTTCAGTGACGAAAGGTGCGATGGTGAGCAATCGGAGGGGCTGCATGTTAAATTATTAAAAATGTTTAAGCGATTACCTAATAACCATACACATTAGCCTTTCAGTATGAATGGTGCGATGGTCAGCAATTGGAGGAGCTTCAAGTTTTAAATATATAAAAAAATTGGTTAAGCTATTATTTATTAGCCATACACATTATCCTTTCAGTGACGAAAGGTGCGATGGTGAGCAATCGGTTGGGCTGCATGTTAAATTATTAAAAATATTAAAGCGATTACCTAACATCCATACACATTAGACTTTCAGTGACGAAAGGTACAATGGTGAGCAATCGGAGGGGCTGCATGTTAAATTATTAAAAATGTTTAAGCGATTACCTAATAACCATACACATTAGCCTTTCAGTGACGAAAGGTGCGATGGTGAGCAATCGGAGGGTCTGCATGTTAAATTATAAAAAGTGTTTAAGCGATTACCTAACAGCCATACACATTAGCCTTTCAGTGACGAAAGGTGCGATGGTTAGCAATTGCTGGGGCTGCATGTTAAATTAATAAAGTGTTTAAGCGATTACCTAACAACCATACACATTAGCCTTTCTTTGACGAAAGGTGCGATGGTGAGCAATCGGAGGGGCTGCATGTTAAATTATTAAAAATGTTTAAGCGATTACTTAACATCCATACACATTAGCCTTTCAGTATGAATGGTGCGATGGTCAGCAATTGGAGGAGCTTCAAGTTTTAAATATATAAAAAAATTGGTTAAGCTATTATTTATTAGCCATACACATTATCCTTTCAGTGACGAAAGGTGCGATGGTGAGCAATCGGTTGGGCTGCATGTTAAATTATTAAAAATATTAAAGCGATTACCTAACATCCATACACATTAGACTTTCAGTGACGAAAGGTACAATGGTGAGCAATCGGAGGGGCTGCATGTTAAATTATTAAAAATGTTTAAGCGATTACCTAATAACCATACACATTAGCCTTTCAGTGACGAAAGGTGCGATGGTGAGCAATCGGAGGGGCTGCATGTTAAATTTAAAAAAATTGTGTTTAAGCGATTACCTAACAACCATATACATTAGTCTTTCAGTGACGAAAGGTGCGATGGTGAGCAATCGGTTGGGCTGCATGTTAAATTATTAAAAATATTTAAGCGATTACCTAACATCCATACACATTAGCCTTTCAGTGACGAAAGGTGCGATGGTGAGCAATCGGTTGGGCTGCATGTTAAATTAAAAAAATTGTGTTTAAGCGATTACCTAACATCCATACACATTAGCCTTTCAGTGTGAAAGGTGCGATGGTCAGCATTTGGAGGAGCTTCATGTTTCAAATATAGAAAAAATGGTTAAGCTATTATTTATTAGCCATACTAATTAGCCTTTCAGTGACGAAAAGTGCGATGGTGAGCAATCGGAGGGGCTGCATGTTAAATTATTAAAAGTTTTTAAGCGATTACCTAACATCCGTACACATTATCCTTTCTATGACGAAAGGTGCGATGGTGAGCAATTGGTGGGGCTGCATGTTAAATTAATAAAGTGTTTAAGCGATTACCTAACAACCATACACAGTAGCCTTTCTTTGACGAAAGGTGCGATGGTGAGCAATCGGAGGGGATGCATGTTAAATTATTAAAAGTTTTTAAGCGATTACCTAACATCCATACACATTAGCCTTTCAGTGTGAAAGGTGCGATGGTCAGCATTTGGAGGAGCTTCATGTTATAAATATAGAAAAAATGGTTAAGCTATTATTTATTAGCCATACACATTAGCCTTTCAGTGACGAAAGGTGCGATGGTGAGCAATCGGAAGGGCTGCATGTTAAATTATTAAAAATGTTTAAGCGATTACCTAACATCTATACACATTAGCCTTTCAGTGACGAAAGGTGCGATGGAGAGCAATTGGTGGGGCTGCATGTTAAATTAATAAAGTGTTTAAGCGATTACCTAACAACCATACACAGTAGCCTTTCTTTGACGAAAGGTGCGATGGTGAGCAATCGGAGGGGATGCATGTGAAATTAAAAAAATTGTGTTTAAGCGATTACCTATCAACCATACACATTAGCCTTTCAGTGACGAAAGGTGCGATGGTGAGCAATCGGAGGGGCTGCATGTTAAATTAATAAAGTGTTTAAGCGATTACCTAACAACCATGCACATTAGCCTTTCTTTGACACAAGGTGCGATGGTGAGCAATCGGAGGGGCTGCATGTTAAATTATTAAAAATATTTCAGCGATTACCTAACAACCATACACATTAGCCTTTCAGTATGAATGGTGCGATGGTCAGCAATTGGAGGAGCTTCATGTTTTAAATATATAAAAAAATTGGTTAAACTTATATTTATTAGCCATACACATTAGCCTTTCAGTGACGAAAGGTGCGATGGTGAGCAATCGGTTGGGCTGCATGTTAAATTATTAAAAATATTTAAGCGATTACCTAACAACCATACACATTAGCCTTTCAGAGTGAAAGGTGCAATGGTGAGCAATCGGAGGGGCTGCATGTTAAATGAAAAAAATTGTGTTTAAGCAATTACCTAACAACCATACACATTAGCCTTTCTTTGACGAAAGGTGCGATGGTGAGCAATCGGTGGGGATGCATGTTAAATTATAAAAAGTGTTTAAGCTATTACCTAACATCCATACACATTAGCTTTTCGTTGTTTCGGTGTGAAAGGTGTTATGGTCAGCATTTGGAGGAGCTTCATGTTTTAAATATAGAAAAAATGGTTAAGCTATTATTTATTAGCCATACTAATTAGCCTTTCAGTGACGAAAGGTGCGATGGTGAGCAATCGGAGGGGCTGCATGTTAAATTATTAAAAAAGTTTAAGCGATTACATAATAACCATACACATTAGCCTTTCAGTGACGAAAGGTGCGATGGTAAGCAATCGGAGGGTCTGCATGTTAAATTATACAAAGTGTTTAAGCGATTACCTAACACATTAGCCTTTCTTTGACGAAAGGCGCGATGGTAAGCAATCGGAGGGGCTGCATGTTAAATTAAAAAAATTGTGTTTAAGCGATTACCTAACATCCATACACATTAGACTTTCAGTGACGAAAGGTACAATGGTGAGCAATCGGAGGGGCTGCATGTTAAATTATTAAAAATGTTTAAGCGATTACCTAATAACCATACACATTAGCCTTTCAGTGACGAAAGGTGCGATGGTGAGCAATCGGAGGGTCTGCATGTTAAATTATAAAAAGTGTTTAAGCGATTACCTAACAGCCATACACATTAGCCTTTCAGTGACGAAAGGTGCGATGGTTAGCAATTGCTGGGGCTGCATGTTAAATTAATAAAGTGTTTAAGCGATTACCTAACAACCATGCACATTAGCCTTTCTTTGACACAAGGTGCGATGGTGAGCAATCGGAGGGGCTGCATGTTAAATTATTAAAAATATTTAAGCGATTACCTTACAACCATACACATTAGCCTTTCAGTATGAATGGTGCGATGGTCAGCAATTGGAGGAGCTTCATGTTTTAAATATATAAAAAAATTGGTTAAACTTATATTTATTAGCCATACACATTAGCCTTTCAGTGACGAAAGGTGCGATGGTGAGCAATCGGTTGGGCTGCATGTTAAATTATTAAAAATATTTAAGCGATTACCTAACAACCATACACATTAGCCTTTCAGAGTGAAAGGTGCAATGGTGAGCAATCGGTGGGGATGCATGTTAAATTATAAAAAGTGTTTAAGCGATTACCTAACACATTAGCCTTTCTTTGACGAAAGGCGCGATGGTGAGCAATCGGAGGGGATGCATGTTAAATTAAAAAAATTGTGTTTAAGCGATTACCTAACAACCATACACATTAACCTTTCAGTGACGAAAGGTGCGATCGTGAGCAATCGGAGGGGCTGCATGTTAAATTATTAAAAGTTTTTAAGCGATTACCTAACAAACATACACATTAGCCTTTCAGTGTGAAAGGTGCGATGGTCAGCATTTGGAGGAGCTTCATGTTTTAAATATAGAAAAAATGGTTAAGCTATTATTTATTAGCCATACTAATTAGCCTTTCAGTGACGAAAGGTGCGATGGTGAGCAATCGGAGGGGCTGCATGTTAAATTATTAAAAGTTTTTAAGCGATTACCTGACAAACATACACATTAGCCTTTCAGTGTGAAAGGTGCGATGGTCAGCATTTGGAGGAGCTTCATGTTTTAAATATAGAAAAAATGGTTAAGCTATTATTTATTAGCCATACTAAGTAGCCTTTCAGTGACGAAAGGTGCGATGGTGAGCAATCGGAGGGGCTGCATGTTAAATTATTAAAAATGTTTAAGCGATTACCTAACACATTAGCCTTTCAGTGACGAAAGGTGTGATGGTGAGCAATCGGTTGGGCTGCATGTTAAATTATTAAAAATGTTTAAGCGATTACCTAACAACCATACACATTAGCCTTTCAGTGACGAAAGGTGCGATGGTGAGCAATCGGAGGGGCTGCATGTTAATTTATAATTAAGTTTAAGCGATTACCTACAAACCATACACATTAGCCTTTCTTTGACGAAAGGTGCGATGGTGAGCAATCGGGTGCAATGGTGAGCAATCGGAGGGGCTGCATGTTAAATTATTAAAAGTTTTTAAGCGATTACCTAACATCCATACACATTAGCTTTTCAGTGTGAAAGGTGCGATGGTCAGCAATTGGAGGAGCTTCATGTTTTAAATATATAAAAAAATTGGTTAAGCTTATATTTATTAGCCATACACATTAGCTTTTCAGTGACGAAAGGTGCGATGGTGAGCAATTGGTGGGGCTGCATGTTAAATTAAATAAATTGTGTTTAAGCGATTACCTAACAACCATACACAGTAGCCTTTCTTTGACGAAAGGTGCGATGGTGAGCAATCGGAGGGGCTGCATGTTAATTTATAATTAAGTTTAAGCGATTACCTAACATCCATACACATTATCCTTTCAGTGACGAAAGGTGCGATGGTGAGCAATCGGAGGGGCTGCATGTTAAATTATTAAAAATGTTTAAGCGATTACCTAACATCTATACACATTAGCCTTTCAGTGACGAAAGGTGCGATGGTAAGCAATTGCTGGGGCTGCATGTTAAATTAATAAAGTGTTTAAGCGATTACCTAACAACCATACACATTAGCCTTTCTTTGACCGAAGGTGCGATGGTGAGCAATCGGAGGGGCTGCATGTTAAATTATTAAAAATATTTAAGCGATTACCTAACAACCATACACAGTAGCCTTTCAGTATGAATGGTGCGATGGTCAGCAATTGGAGGAGCTTCATGTTTTAAATATATAAAAAAATTGGTTAAGCTTATATTTATTAGCCATACACATTAGCCTTTCAGAGTGAAAGGTGCAATAATGGTGAGCAATCGGAGGGGCTGCATGTTAAATGAAAAAAATTGTGTTTAAGCGATTACCTAACATCCATACACATTAGCCTTTCAGTGACGAAAGGTGCGATGGTGAGCAATCGGAGGGGCTGCATGTTAAATTATTAAAAGTTTTTAAGCGATTACTTAACATTCATACACATTAGCCTTTCAGTGTGAAAGGTGCGATGGTCCGCATTTGGAGGAGCTTCATATTTTAAATATAGAAAAAATGGTTAAGCTATTATTTATTAGCCATACTAATTAGCCTTTCAGTGACGAAAGGTGCGATGGTGAGCAATCGGAGGGGCTGCATGTTAATTTATAATTAAGTTTAAGCGATTACCTAATAACCATACACATTAGCCTTTCAGTGACGAAAGGGTGCGATGGTGAGCAATCGGAGGGGCTGCATGTTCAATTATTAAAAATGTTTAAGCGATTACCTAACAACCATACACATTAGCCTTTCTTTGACGATAGGTGCGATGGTTAGCATTTGGAGGAGCTTCATGTTTTAAATATATAAAAAATTTGGGTAAACTTATATTTATTAGCCATACACATTGGCCTTTCAGTGACGAAAGGTGCGATGGTGAGCAATCGGTTGGGCTGCATGTTAAATTATTAAAAGTTTTTAAGCGATTACCGAACATCCATACACATTAGCCTTTCAGTGACGAAAGGTGCAATGGTGAGCAATCGGAGGGGCTGCATGTTAAATTATTAAAAGTTTTTAAGCGATTACTTAACATCCATTCACATTAGCCTTTCAGTGTGAAAGGTGCGATGGTCAGCATTTGGAGGAGCTTCATCTTTTAAATATAGAAAAAATGGTTAAGCTATTATTTATTAGCCATACTAATTAGCCTTTCAGTGACGAAAGGTGCGATGGTGAGCAATCGGAGGGGCTGCATGTTAAATTATTAAAAATGTTTAAGCGATTACCTAACACATTAGCCTTTCAGTGACGAAAGGTGCGATGGTGAGCAATCGGACGGGCTGCATGTTAAATTATTAAAAATGTTTAAGCGATTACCTAACAACCATACACATTAGCCTTTCAGTGACGAAAGGTGCGATGGTGAGCAATCGGAGGGGCTGCATGTTAATTTATAATTAAGTTTAAGCGATTACCTACAAACCATACACATTAGCCTTTCAGTGACGAAAGGTGCGATGGTGAGCAATCGGTTGGGCTGCATGTTAAATTATTAAAAGTTTTTAAGCTATTACCTAACATCCATACACATTAGCCTTTCAGAGTGAAAGGTGCAATGGTGAGCAATCGGAGGGGCTGCATGTTAAATGAAAAAAATTGTGTTTAAGCAATTACCTAACAACCATACACATTAACCTTTCAGTGACGAAAGGTGCGATCGTGAGCAATCGGAGGGGCTGCATGTTAAATTATAAAAAGTTTTTAAGCGATCACCTAACAACCATACACATTAGCCTTTCAGTGTGAAAGGTGCGATGGTCAGCATTTGAAGGAGCTTCATGTTTTAAATATAGAAAAAATGGTTAAGCTATTATTTATTAGCCATACTAATTAGCCTTTCAGTGACGAAAGGTGCGATGGTGAGCAATCGGAGGGGCTGCATGTTAAATTATTAAAAATATTTAAGCGATTACCTAACAACCATACACATTAGCCTTTCAGTATGAATGGTGCGATGGTCAGCAATTGGAGGAGCTTCATGTTTTAAATATATAAAAAAATTGGTTAAGCTTATATTTATTAGCCATACACATTAGCCTTTCAGTGACGAAAGGTGCGATGGTGAGCAATCGGTTGGGCTGCATGTTAAATTATTAAAAATATTTAAGCGATTACCTAACAACCATACACATTAGCCTTTCAGAGTGAAAGGTGCAATGGTGAGCAATCGGAGGGGCTGCATGTTAAATGAAAAAAATTGTGTTTAAGCAATTACCTAACAACCATACACATTAGCCTTTCTTTGACGAAAGGTGCGATGGTGAGCAATCGGAGGGGCTGCATGTTAAATTATTAAAAATGTTTAAGCGATTACCTAACACATTAGCCTTTCAGTGACGAAAGGTGCGATGGTGAGCAATCGGACGGGCTGCATGTTAAATTATTAAAAATGTTTAAGCGATTACCTAACAACCATACACATTAGCCTTTCAGTGACGAAAGGTGCGATGGTGAGCAATCGGAGGGGCTGCATGTTAATTTATAATTAAGTTTAAGCGATTACCTACAAACCATACACATTAGCCTTTCAGTGACGAAAGGTGCGATGGTGAGCAATCGGTTGGGCTGCATGTTAAATTATTAAAAGTTTTTAAGCTATTACCTAACATCCATACACATTAGCCTTTCAGAGTGAAAGGTGCAATGGTGAGCAATCGGAGGGGCTGCATGTTAAATGAAAAAAATTGTGTTTAAGCAATTACCTAACAACCATACACATTAACCTTTCAGTGACGAAAGGTGCGATCGTGAGCAATCGGAGGGGCTGCATGTTAAATTATAAAAAGTTTTTAAGCGATCACCTAACAACCATACACATTAGCCTTTCAGTGTGAAAGGTGCGATGGTCAGCATTTGAAGGAGCTTCATGTTTTAAATATAGAAAAAATGGTTAAGCTATTATTTATTAGCCATACTAATTAGCCTTTCAGTGACGAAAGGTGCGATGGTGAGCAATCGGAGGGGCTGCATGTTAAATTATTAAAAATATTTAAGCGATTACCTAACAACCATACACATTAGCCTTTCAGTATGAATGGTGCGATGGTCAGCAATTGGAGGAGCTTCATGTTTTAAATATATAAAAAAATTGGTTAAGCTTATATTTATTAGCCATACACATTAGCCTTTCAGTGACGAAAGGTGCGATGGTGAGCAATCGGTTGGGCTGCATGTTAAATTATTAAAAATATTTAAGCGATTACCTAACAACCATACACATTAGCCTTTCAGAGTGAAAGGTGCAATGGTGAGCAATCGGAGGGGCTGCATGTTAAATGAAAAAAATTGTGTTTAAGCAATTACCTAACAACCATACACATTAGCCTTTCTTTGACGAAAGGTGCGATGGTGAGCAATCGGTGGGGATGCATGTTAAATTATAAAAAGTGTTTAAGCTATTACCTAACATCCATACACATTAGCTTTTCGTTGTTTCGGTGTGAAAGGTGTTATGGTCAGCATTTGGAGGAGCTTCATGTTTTAAATATAGAAAAAATGGTTAAGCTATTATTTATTAGCCATACTAATTAGCCTTTCAGTGACGAAAGGTGCGATGGTGAGCAATCGGAGGGGCTGCATGTTAAATTATTAAAAAAGTTTAAGCGATTACATAATAACCATACACATTAGCCTTTCAGTGACGAAAGGTGCGATGGTAAGCAATCGGAGGGTCTGCATGTTAAATTATACAAAGTGTTTAAGCGATTACCTAACACATTAGCCTTTCTTTGACGAAAGGCGCGATGGTGAGCAATCGGAGGGGCTGCATGTTAAATTAAAAAAATTGTGTTTAAGCGATTACCTAACAACCATACACATTAACCTTTCAGTGACGAAAGGTGCGATCGTGAGCAATCGGAGGGGCTGCATGTTAAATTATTAAAAGTTTTTAAGCGATTACCTAACAAACATACACATTAGCCTTTCAGTGTGAAAGGTGCGATGGTCAGCATTTGGAGGAGCTTCATGTTTTAAATATAGAAAAAATGGTTAAGCTATTATTTATTAGCCATACTAATTAGCCTTTCAGTGACGAAAGGTGCGATGGTGAGCAATCGGAGGGGCTGCATGTTAAATTATTAAAAGTTTTTAAGCGATTACCTAACAAACATACACAATAGCCTTTCAGTGTGAAAGGTGCGATGGTCAGCATTTGGAGGAGCTTCATGTTTTAAATATAGAAAAAATGGTTAAGCTATTATTTATTAGCCATACTAATTAGCCTTTCAGTGACGAAAGGTGCGATGGTGAGCAATCGGAGGAGCTGCATGTTAAATTATTAAAAATGTTTAAGCGATTACCTAACATCTATACACATTAGCCTTTCAGTGACGAAAGGTGCGATGGTAAGCAATTGCTGGGGCTGCATGTTAAATTAATAAAATGTTTAAGCGATTACCTAACAACCATGCACATTAGCCTTTCAGTATGAATGGTGCGATGGTCAGCAATTGGAGGAGCTTCATGTTTTAAATATATAAAAAAATTGGTTAAACTTATATTTATTAGCCATACACATTAGCCTTTCAGTGACGAAAGGTGCGATGGTGAGCAATCGGTTGGGCTGCATGTTAAATTATTAAAAGTTTTTAAGCTATTACCTAACATCCATACACATTAGCCTTTCAGTGACGAAAGGTGCAATGGTGAGCAATCGGAGGGGCTGCATGTTAAATTATTAAAAGTTTTTAAGCGATTACTTAACATCCATTCACATTAGCCTTTCAGTGTGAAAGGTGCGATGGTCAGCATTTGGAGGAGCTTCATCTTTTAAATATAGAAAAAATGGTTAAGCTATTATTTATTAGCCATACTAATTAGCCTTTCAGTGACGAAAGGTGCGATGGTGAGCAATCGGAGGGGCTGCATGTTAAATTATTAAAAATGTTTAAGCGATTACCTAACACATAAGCCTTTCAGTGACGAAAGGTGCGATGGTGAGCAATCGGACGGGCTGCATGTTAAATTATTAAAAATGTTTAAGCGATTACCTAACAACCATACACATTAGCCTTTCAGTGACGAAAGGTGCGATGGTGAGCAATCGGTTGGGCTGCATGTTAAATTAAAAAAATTGTGTTTAAGCGATTACCTAACAACCATACACATTAGCCTTTCTTTGACAGAAGGTGCAATGGTCAGCAATCGGAGGGGCTGCATGTTAAATTATTAAAAGTTTTTAAGCGATTACCTAACATCCATACACATTAGCTTTTCAGTGTGAAAGGTGCGATGGTCAGCAATTGTAGGAGCTTCATGTTTTAAATATATAAAAAAATTGGTTAAGCTTATATTTATTAGCCATACACATTAGCCTTTCAGTGACGAAAGGTGCGATGGTGAGCAATTGGTGGGGCTGCATGTTAAATTAAATAAATTGTGTTTAAGCGATTACCTAACAACCATACACAGTAGCCTTTCTTTGACGAAAGGTGCGATGGTGAGCAATCGGAGGGGCTGCATGTTAAATTAAATAAATTGTGTTTAAGCAATTACCTAACAACCATACACATTATCCTTTCAGTGACGAAAGGTGCGATGGTGAGCAATCGGAGGGGCTGCATGTTAATTTATAGTTAAGTTTAAGCGATTACCTAACAACCATACACATTAGCCTTTCTTTGACGAAAGGTGCGATGGTGAGCAATCGGAGGGGCTGCATGTTAAATTATTAAAAATTGTGTTTAAGCGATTACCTAACATCCATACACATTAGCCTTTCTTTGACCGAAAGTGCGATGGTGAGCAATCGGAGGGGCTGCATGTTAAATTATTAAAAATATTTAAGCGATTACCTAACAACCATACACATTAGCCTTTCAGTATGAATGGTGCGATGGTCAGCAATTGGAGGAGCTTCATGTTTTAAATATATAAAAAAATTGGTTAAGCTTATATTTATTAGCCATACACATTAGCCTTTCAGTGACGAAAGGTGCGATGGTGAGCAATCGGTTGGGCTGCATGTTAAATTATTAAAAATATTTAAGCGATTACCTAACAACCATACACATTAGCCTTTCAGAGTGAAAGGTGCAATGGTGAGCAATCGGAGGGGCTGCATGTTAAATGAAAAAAATTGTGTTTAAGCAATTACCTAACAACCATACACATTAGCCTTTCTTTGACGAAAGGTGCTATGGTGAGCAATCGGTGGGGATGCATGTTAAATTATAAAAAGTGTTTAAGCTATTACCTAACATCCATACACATTAGCTTTTCGTTGTTTCGGTGTGAAAGGTGTTATGGTCAGCATTTGGAGGAGCTTCATGTTTTAAATATAGAAAAAATGGTTAAGCTATTATTTAATAGCCATACTAATTAGCCTTTCAGTGACGAAACAATCGGAGGGTCTGCATGTTAAATTATACAAAGTGTTTAAGCGATTACCTAACACATTAGCCTTTCTTTGACGAAAGGCGCGATGGTGAGCAATCGGAGGGGCTGCATGTTAAATTAAAAAAATTGTGTTTAAGCGATTACCTAACAACCATACACATTAACCTTTCAGTGACGAAAGGTGCGATCGTGAGCAATCGGAGGGGCTGCATGTTAAATTATTAAAAGTTTTTAAGCGATTACCTAACATCCATACACATTAGCCTTTCAGTGTGAAAGGTGCGATGGTCAGCATTTGGAGGAGCTTCATGTTTTAAATATAGAAAAAATGGTTAAGCTATTATTTATTAGCCATACTAAGTAGCCTTTCAGTGACGAAAGGTGCGATGGTGAGCAATCGGAGGGGCTGCATGTTAAATGAAAAAAATTGTGTTTAAGCGATTACCTAACATCCATACACATTATCCTTTCAGTGACGAAAGGTGCGATGGTGAGCAATCGGAGGGGCTGCATGTTAAATGAAAAAAATTGTGTTTAAGCGATTACCTAACATCCATACACATTATCCTTTCAGTGACGAAAGGTGCGATGGTGAGCAATCGGTGGGGCTGCATGTTAAATTATAAAAAGTGTTTAAGCGATTACCTAACAGCCATACACATTAGCCTTTCAGTGACGAAAGGTGCGATGGTGAGCAATCGGAGGGGCTACATGTTAAATTAAAAAAATTGTGTTTAAGCGATTACCTAACAACCATACACATTAGCCTTTCAGTGACGAAAGGTGCGATGGTGAGCAATTGGTGGGGCTGTATGTTAAATTAATAAAGTGTTTAATCGATTACCTTACAACCATACACATTAGCCTTTCAGTGACCAAAGGTGCGATGGTGAGCAATCGGAGGGGCTGCATGTTAATTTATATTTAAGTTTAAGCGATTACCTAACAACCATACACATTAGCCTTTCTTTAACGAAAGGTGCGATGGTGAGCAATAGGAGGGGCTGCATGTTAAATTATTAAAAATTGTGTTTAAGCGATTACCTAACATCCATACACATTAGCCTTTCAGTGACGAAAGGTGCGATGGTGAGCAATCGGAGGGGCTGCATGTTAAATTATTAAAAGTTTTTAAGCGATTACTTAACATTCATACACATTAGCCTTTCAGTGTGAAAGGTGCGATGGTCAGCATTTGGAGGAGCTTCATATTTTAAATATAGAAAAAATGGTTAAGCTATTATTTATTAGCCATACTAATTAGCCTTTCAGTGACGAAAGGTGCGATGGTGAGCAATCGGAGGGGCTGCATGTTAAATTATTAAAAATGTTTAAGCGATTACCTAACAACCATACACATTAGCCTTTCTTTGACGATAGGTGCGATGGTTAGCATTTGGAGGAGCTTCATGTTTTAAATATATAAAAAATTTGGGTAAACTTATATTTATTAGCCATACACATTGGCCTTTCAGTGACGAAAGGTGCGATGGTGAGCAATCGGTTGGGCTGCATGTTAAATTATTAAAAGTTTTTAAGCGATTACTTAACATCCATTCACATTAGCCTTTCAGTGACGAAAGGTGCAATGGTGAGCAATCGGAGGGGCTGCATGTTAAATTATTAAAAGTTTTTAAGCGATTACTTAACATCCATTCACATTAGCCTTTCAGTGTGAAAGGTGCGATGGTCAGCATTTGGAGGAGCTTCATCTTTTAAATATAGAAAAAATGGTTAAGCTATTATTTATTAGCCATACTAATTAGCCTTTCAGTGACGAAAGGTGCGATGGTGAGCAATCGGAGGGGCTGCATGTTAAATTATTAAAAATGTTTAAGCGATTACCTAACACATTAGCCTTTCAGTGACGAAAGGTGCGATGGTGAGCAATCGGACGGGCTGCATGTTAAATTATTAAAAATGTTTAAGCGATTACCTAACAACCATACACATTAGCCTTTCAGTGACGAAAGGTGCGATGGTGAGCAATCGGAGGGGCTGCATGTTAATTTATAATTAAGTTTAAGCGATTACCTACAAACCATACACATTAGCCTTTCAGTGACGAAAGGTGCGATGGTGAGCAATCGGTTGGGCTGCATGTTAAATTATTAAAAGTTTTTAAGCTATTACCTAACATCCATACACATTAGCCTTTCAGAGTGAAAGGTGCAATGGTGAGCAATCGGAGGGGCTGCATGTTAAATTAAAAAAATTGTGTTTAAGCGATTACCTAACAACCATACACATTAACCTTTCAGTGACGAAAGGTGCGATCGTGAGCAATCGGAGGGGCTGCATGTTAAATTATAAAAAGTTTTTAAGCGATCACCTAACAACCATACACATTAGCCTTTCAGTGTGAAAGGTGCGATTGTCAGCATTTGAAGGAGCTTCATGTTTTAAATATAGAAAAAATGGTTAAGCTATTATTTATTAGCCATACTAATTAGCCTTTCAGTGACGAAAGGTGCGATGGTGAGCAATCGGAGGGGCTGCATGTTAAATTATTAAAAGTTTTTAAGCGATTACCTAACAAACATACACATTAGCCTTTCAGTGTGAAAGGTGCGATGGTCAGCATTTGGAGGAGCTTCATGTTTTAAATATAGAAAAAATGGTTAAGCTATTATTTATTAGCCATACTAAGTAGCCTTTCAGTGACGAAAGGTGCGATGGTGAGCAATCGGAGGGGCTGCATGTTAATTTATAATTAAGTTTAAGCGATTACCTACAAACCATACACATTAGCCTTTCTTTGACAAAAGGTGCAATGGTGAGCAATCGGAGGGGCTGCATGTTAAATTATTAAAAGTTTTTAAGCGATTACCTAACATCCATACACATTAGCCTTTCAGTGTGAAAGGTGCGATGGTGAGCAATCGGAGGGGCTGCATGTTAAATGAAAAAAATTGTGTTTAAGCGATTACCTAACATCCATACACATTAGCCTTTCAGTGACGAAAGGTTCGATGGTGAGCAATCGGTTGGGCTGCATGTTAAATTATAAAAAGTGTTTAAGCGATTACCTAACAGCCATACACATTAGCCTTTCAGTGACGAAAGGTGCGATGGTGAGCAATCGGTTGGGCTGCATGTTAAATTATTAAAAAATTTGTTTAAGCGATTACCTAACATCCATACACATTATCCTTTCAGTGACGAAAGGTGCGATGGTGAGCAATCGGTGGGGCTGCATGTTAAATTATAAAAAGTGTTTAAGCGATTACCTAACAGCCATACACATTAGCCTTTCAGTGACGAAAGGTGCGATGGTGAGCAATCGGAGGGGCTACATGTTAAATTAAAAAAATTGTGTTTAAGCGATTACCTAACAACCATACACATTAGCCTTTCAGTGACGAAAGGTGCGATGGTGAGCAATTGGTGGGGCTGTATGTTAAATTAATAAAGTGTTTAATCGATTACCTTACAACCATACACATTAGCCTTTCAGTGACCAAAGGTGCGATGGTGAGCAATCAGAGGGGCTGCATGTTAATTTATAATTAAGTTTAAGCGATTACCTAACAACCATACACATTAGCCTTTCTTTGACGAAAGGTGCGATGGTGAGCAATAGGAGGGGCTGCATGTTAAATTTTTAAAAATTGTGTTTAAGCGATTACCTAACATCCATACACATTAGCCTTTCAGTGACGAAAGGTGCGATGGTGAGCAATCGGAGGGGCTGCATGTTAAATTATTAAAAGTTTTTAAGCGATTACTTAACATTCATACACATTAGCCTTTCAGTGTGAAAGGTGCGATGGTCAGCATTTGGAGGAGCTTCATATTTTAAATATAGAAAAAATGGTTAAGCTATTATTTATTAGCCATACTAATTAGCCTTTCAGTGACGAAAGGTGCGATGGTGAGCAATCGGAGGGGCTGCATGTTAATTTATAATTAAGTTTAAGCGATTACCTAATAACCATACACATTAGCCTTTCAGTGACGAAAGGGTGCGATGGTGAGCAATCGGAGGGGCTGCATGTTCAATTATTAAAAATGTTTAAGCGATTACCTAACAACCATACACATTAGCCTTTCTTTGACGATAGGTGCGATGGTCAGCATTTGGAGGAGCTTCATGTTTTAAATATATAAAAAATTTGGGTAAGCTATTATTTATTAGCCACACGCATTTAACTTTTTTTAAGTGATCAAAGGGGCGATGGTGAGCAATCAGAGGGGCTACATGGTTAAATATTAAAAGTGCTTAAGCGATTACCTAACAACCATACACATAAACTTTTCAAACAGGAAAGTTGCGATGGTGAGCAATCGGAGGGTGGTGGTGGTGTTGTTGGGGGGGGGGGAATCTATATTTAAATTTAAAAAAAAATAGTTAAGTTATTGCATAAATAGCCATACGCACTATGAAGATTGATGCGAAGGTAAGAACAATTTCGATAGGAAACTTTGTAATCTAACAAATAGGAAAATTTCTTTAAAAAATTTTAAAAAAAATAAAAAATTTAATCTTGTTGTCAAGGTTTAAAAACGAGTCTTAGATTACGGTTTTTATTAAAAAAAATTGAATTCCATTAAAAATCTGCTGTTTTATCAATCTTTCATTTTGAAAATTTAAGTGTCACTCGTTTAAATGAATTTTTTGTTACTCTTATACGATTCAAAAAATTATTTTATTATATTTTTGATTACTTGGGAGAAGTGTGGTTTTGTTAATAAAGACAAGTGATTTTCATAAATTGACTATTAAGAAGGATTAATTTGCATAACGATGAATATAATAGGCAAAACTTTTGAGAAAAAGAATGCGCAAAAAACTTTTGGTACAGGATGGCTAACTTACAGGTTTTTTTTTTTTAAATGTCTTAAAACACAAACAAATAAATATATTAACATTCAAATTGAAAAAGATAATATTGATTGTTGTAAATTTTATTTAAAGTTTCTTGAGACTTTGAACTTAGGTGGGATTCCCACAAACTGTTGTGTTCTGGGACAACGTCGGTCGCTAAAGGCAGGGGATGATTCTTCTGCACATTAACTATGCCCACTATTCAGATTTAAGTTAAAATAATTCGGCCTTTCTCCTAAACGCCTCTTTACAAAACCTCAAAATTGACCCAATTAGTTAATATATAACCGAACTGAATATATTCTGTCCCAAATGCGAAGCATATTTCATTAACTATCTAGCTTAAGGTTCCCAATTGTGTATTAGTACATCAATACTACATTTGCATTCTGCCATGTAGTCAAGACATTAGAAGGGATGAGGAGTGTTAAAGACCAGTTTGGAACAATTTTTGGAGCAGTAAAATTTAAGTATTGTTCAGAAATACGAAATTTTGTAGCAGCAAAATTCAATATTTGTAACAGAAATGCAATAAAACGAAGCAGTGAAATTTAGCATATTAAACAATAATTGTAGGAATTAAAATTTTAGGATACGATTTTGAATCAGGTGTGTGTAAAAATCCTGAATGTATCTTTTGAAAGTTACGCTATTTTTTAATACTACAAACCAAAACCAAAACAGTTTTTAATTGTAAATTAACCAATTTATAGAATATGTTACAATATATATTTACTTTGATATGTTGAATTTTGTATCAAAATGTAGTTTATAATTATAAACCACACACCAACAAAGTACAAAAAATGTCGCATACCTCGTGCAGGAAAAAGTCAATTCAAAATGTTACCACTGTCAAAAGTTTTTGTGAAACTATTTGTTTCTTTTTTTCAGATTGAGCATCGAGACTGGATTCGACTTGGATATTGAGGAACGTGTTGTACATGTCGTCGTCGTTTTTTCCAATTATTTAATACCTCGCCTAGTGCAGCTACGAATCATCCGTAGCTAATTTTCAGAGAGCATATCGCTTATGTTAATTTTGAATTTATTAAGCAAACACTAAAATAAACTGATTATAACCCCGCACGAGCTGTGATTGGTGGAGACAAACCCCGTGGGGAATAAAAATGTAGTGCCTGCAAATAAACAATCCAGCAAATTTTTAAAAAAATGCTGA
This sequence comes from Troglohyphantes excavatus, assembly GCA_963932185.1. Classification (NCBI taxonomy): domain Eukaryota; kingdom Metazoa; phylum Arthropoda; class Arachnida; order Araneae; family Linyphiidae; genus Troglohyphantes; species Troglohyphantes excavatus. The sequence goes on from OZ010674.1 coordinate 28,514,402, forward strand.
CAATTTTAGTTTTCCCACAAAAATTCCAAGTTTTCTGTTTTCCAAGTTGCTTGACAACCTTTTTTTTTTCTGGAGGCTATATATTTTAGGATTTTATATAACACAGGTGTAGAATTAACAATCATTTTTGCCAAATTTCAGCAATTATAGAAAGGAATTGCTATTCAACGAATTCGCTGATAGTAAGAACATAACCTATTTATATGTATAACTATTAATCGCATTATAATGAATTTATTTTGAATTCTTATTAATAGGAAACAAGATCAAAAATTGCTATTCAAATAACTTCTGCTGTTGTCAAGTCAAATTCAGCGTCATTACTTTTTTTTTATTCTTATTTCAAATACTAAATATCAAAAAGTTGCGAAATCAAAATTTGCTTCCGAGGAGGTAAAATGCGTAATAAAGAAAACACTATATAGTCGTTATATTGGGGGAGGAATTTAAATTGGTACTTATCGTTTTCTGATCTATTACACCCCAAAAAATTACCAGTAGTGTCCACTTATCACGCTTCTAACCCGATAAATCTATTCAAACTCCAAACCTGCGGAAATGCGCAAAGGTTATTTATATTTACTATTCAATTATTTACCATTTACAGCGAATCACACTTTAGCAAAATAGTTGCATCAATATTTTAACCAATGGTCGGATGAAGCATTCATATCGCAATTAACAGATATACTTAATGAAATGATATAATTTATGCTAAGTTTTTCTCAAGGTAAAAATGTCTGAAATATATATAAAATGTTATTTGTATTTTATAATTTTATTTGTTGGGTAATGGAACATTTAATTTAGGATTCGATCAATCTAGCCCTCGTCGCACACAGTTCCGTTGATATAATAACTGTTTTCTGTGAATATTACTGCTTTCGAATTTCTTTTTCTGAGTTTTTATTAATAAAAAATGGTTTTTGCACTTTTATTATGTCTGAAAATTGAATCGTAAAGTAGTACAACCCACTCAAGTACCTATTTATACCAAAATCTCATTTTTCGATACAACTCTATTTGCCGTTGAGCTACTCGCAATGTTTTTAATTGACAAAATTGCAAATTATTGGAAAAACCAAAAAAATTCCAAAATACGTTTAACTTTAGCAGCTAATAATAGAACCATAAATTTGTTTTGAAAAATTGTTGATGTTAAATAAAGTTATTCATCGAGTAGCTTCCGCAGGTGCATATATCAGCCTTCTATAAAAATTTGGGTGGTGTCTTAGCACTTACAAATCTTAAGAAGGAAATCACCAATAAAGTTTTTTGCATTGTAATTTCGGATAATAGCTCATAAATCTAATATACTACCGGGTTATAGTGAAATTTAGGAGGTTTTTGATCTTTTTTCAGTTATGGCCTTCTTTCTTATGACAGCAGAATAGTAGTTGCCAAAATGTTGAAATAAATATTCTCTCCACTTCGAAAAATTCGAATGCATAATTGTGGTGTAATATCACCATTCTGATTTTCGAACATGATCTTCTTGATAGATAATCTTAAATACACTCTGTGTCAATCGTTGAATTTTTTTTCAAGTGCGCAGCGAGATTTTTCGGTATCGTAACCCACTCGAAGGGAGTGACAAATTGCGGTATTTAAAATTTGTTGCTAGCAGGTCGAAATTGGGATAGGTGCTCTCCTCGAGCGAGCAACGTACGGAAAAATTATGGCGCGCAAACTTGAAAGATAGACATCTCCGAAAGGACAAAGTACATTTTTCAGTTAATTTATTTTAAGTTAAGTTTACCCATTCGGACTTCTTTTTACATCTGCCGTGCATTAACCATAAACGTGCAGTCTTCCTTGAAAACTAGAGATTGTTGCCTTAAATATAATTGGGATACATTTTATTTTTTGTGCTACTAAATAGAAATTGCTGTATTCAAACTATATTGTATCCCATTCAAATGTCAGAAATTACTAAGAGAAGAGAAATTGCTAATTTGGTGATTTCCTTTTACGAGGTGCATAAATACAAGATTTAAAGTGCGATGCTAAGTCTCGTAATTAATTCCAGAAAGTTTGGTAAGTTTAATTAATTTTAAAGTGTGGATAAAAATTGTTAAATTTTATTTCTTCTTAAAAGGTTAGTGCATGTTTTGATGTATGCATTTAGTTGAGTTTTAATCACTTGACGGATGACTTCATTTTTTTTTTACAGGAATCCTTTTAACTTTGCCAGAGTTCAAATGTATGACATTTAAATTAAAAAAAAAACTTGCGGTGAATGATAAAAAAAATATAGAATTTTGGTAAACAACATTTTTTAATATATTTATTAACATTTAATTCAGTAAAATTTGAAACAATAAGGCCTTTTTTTATTTAACGTTATTGTAATAATACATTAAATTAGTGTTTAAAATAATGAAGTAGACACATATACTTTGCCTATAAAGTAATAAATACTAGTAAACTAATAACAAATATCCCCTTCTTTTACTGTTTTACAATTAGGAATTACAACCTGTACAGAGCCTAATACTTTTTTTTAACCAGACTCTATAGCAAAACTTTTAAAAATCTTATAAAACCAAAAATGCTATTACAAGAAATCTAACACTGGATTTTATGAGGCAGTTTGTTGGTTGAACAAGAAAATGACTTCGTAATTTAACAAAAAGTTTACTTAGCATAAATTATATCGTTCTAGTTGACAACTTTGGTATAGCTAACACTTTATTTCCTAGGACTTCAGATTTTGGCCTACGTAAAGTGATTGCATAGCTTCAAAAAAAAAATTCTCGTGACGTATAAATTGGAATAAATTAACACTTGAATGAAAATATTTAAGTTAAAAGCATTGAATATTGTTAACACTCACAGTAAAATTTATTGTAAATACGTTTTTATTTTAAATACTTAACATCCATACACATTAGCTTTTCAGTGACGTAAGGTGCGATGGTCAGCAATCGGAGGGGCATCATGTTTTAAATATATAAAAAAAATTGATTAATCTATTAACCATTAGCCATACGCATTTTACTTTTTTAAGTGACGAAAGGTGCGATGGTCAGCAATCGGAGGGGCTGCATGTTAAATTTATTAAAAGTGTTGAAGCGATTACCTAACAACCCATACGCATTACCCTTTCAATGACGAAAGGTGCGATGGTCAGCAATGAAATTATTAAAAGAGTTGAAGCGATTACCTAACAATCATACACATTAGCCTTTCTGTAACGAAAGGTGCGATGATCAGCAATGTTAAATTATTGAAAGTGTTTAAGCGATTACCTAACAACCATACACATTAGCCTTTCAGTGACGAAAGGTGCGATGGTCAGCAATCGGAGGAGCTTCATGTTTTAAATATATAAAAAAAAATTGGTTAAGCTATTACCTATTAGCCATACGCATGACTTTTTTTAAGTGATCATGGGGCTTTATGTTATTTTTTTTAAAAATTATTTAAGCTATTACCTAACAAATTTTAACACACAAGTTATGAACTCCCAAGGAAACAAAAAAAAAGGGGGAAAGATCACTAGGGTACCTCGGGGTTGTGAAGCCCGTGTTTACTTAAAGTAAACCCCCTGAGGGGCAGCAATCAGCGTGACAATATAAAAAAAAAATTAAGCTATTTTTTAGGATTTTTTTAACACAGGGGTTGATTAGCCATTCTTTTTATATACAGGGAAAATCAACAAACCTTGTATTTTTAACTTTTTTTTATCGAGTTGCAATATATTTTTTATAAGGTTTTTGTCCCAATTTTTTATATTGTTAAAAAGTACCAAACCGCATTTATATGTAATAAATCGGAAGAGTATCTTGTTTGTAAGTTTAAGGGTAAATCACCTAACAACAGTAATAATTACTTTGTTTATTCCAATTTTATTAAACAGTATTTATTAAATTCTAATCAAACTATCGGAAATTTAAAGTATTTTTACAATCTTTTTCTGTGTTCAATTAAAATCAATTTTAAGAACACTTCCGTTCTAACAAATGGGAAATTTCTTTAAAAGAAATTTAAATCCTGTCAAGGTTTAAAAATTAGTCTTAAATTTGCTATCATTATAAAATTATTTTCAATTCCAGTAAAACTCTGTTTTATTAAACTGTCATTTTTAAACTTTAAATTTTATTCGTTTTAAGAATTTTTTTGTTTCTTTTGTACTATTCAAAAAAAATATTTTAATATCTTCTTGGTTACTTGGGAGAAGTGTGGTTTTATCGATAAAGAAAGAAGTGGTTTGAATAATTTGACTAACAAGAAGAACAGTTTAAATTGTATAATGACGAATATAAAAGACGAAACTTTTGAGAAAAAGAAAAAAAAACAATTATGCAGGATGCCTGACATAATTTATTTATTTTTAAATTCTGTTTTGCACACAAAAAAAATATTAATTTTATTTAAAGTTGCATGATTTCTTCAAGTTACGTGGAACTCCCACAAACTGTGGTGCCCTGAACGAAAGAGAGGATTATTCTGCACATTGCCTAGGCGCCCCAGTTCATGTTTTCTTTCATTAATTCAGCCTATCTACAAAAACCTCAAAAAGATCCAGTTAGTTAATATATAATCGAACTAAATATAGTCTGCCCCAAACGCGAAATCCATTACAGCACATAGCATTAACTATTTAACTTAAGGTTCCCAATTGTGTAGTGTACATCAATACTAACTACATTTGCTTTCTGCCATGCAGGGCTGCCACTGAGTTGTACCTTTGAAAATAGTAGCTTTAGTATCCTTAGACATCAAAAATAGTCGCCTAAATAGTCTCCTCAATTATGCATATATTTAGCAAAGATTACTAAAAGTAGTAAATTGCGACAAATGCATATTATTAAATGCAAGTATGATTTTATTTTTGTCACTGTTTTTAGACAATTCTAAATATGTACTTAAAACTCATTTTCTTAAATAGATTGCATAAATTTAAAAATGTATATATTCACTAGATATGAACAAACTTCATTTTTAAACCGCACAACAATAGTACTGTTTTGTAAAAGTGCATTTTTGCACCAATATATGCCTTTTTTAAAAAAATTAACGTATATAAAAATACCCAAAGAACATATGCCTACTTTTAAAGAAACATAATAGAATATGACTGAAGGCAATGGTTACAAAAATACTGCATTCACGAAAATTGCCAGTTTTTTTTTGCTGAGCTTGGTAGTAATAAATATCAGTTTATAACAAATAGCTTTCCAAAACAAATAGTAGTTTAATAAAAAGTGAAAAATAAAGACAATTTTCACAAATTTTGAGAAAAAAAAAACGAAAAAACTTCAAAATTGAAACAAATCACTTCTATAATTGCAGTCTTTTAACCAAATTTAGTAGTAATGATAAGTTGTTTATATCCCGAAACTTGCTAATTGCATTCGTATTAAAAATAGTAGTAAAATTCTCAACCAAAAAAAAAATACACCCACAAATTTTGTCTATATAATCAATCACAAAGCTAAAAATACAAATTTTTCCTTAAACTCTGAATAATTTATTAAGTTTTATAAAGATATCTACTTAATTCCATCAAAGTTTACACAAATAGTTCTGGGAACAGTTGAGGGTTGCATCAAATGCTTCTATTTATGAAACTTTTTGTAGAACCAATGCATAATTTGATTTCAATGCTAACTTTAATACATAGGCCCCACAACAGTAAAAAACACATATATGTCGATATTAATGACTTCAAGCAACATTCATGCCAAATTTGAAGAAAATCAAACAACACATTTTGACATAAATGAGTAACGAGCAAATTTACAAACAGACGAAATGCTGAGGGGTCAAGTTAAAACAGGGACCTAAAATTCTCAAAAGCAAAGACATTTCAACTCTAAAATGCCCATTATAAAGTTCTTTCAAGGTATAACTAATTTTACCAGCTAACTTATGCAAAATTCCTAGAAATTTCCATTTTTGAAAATCAAGGAAATTGCGACGCTAAAAATCTTTTTTTTTTTTAAGTGGGTGGGTTGTGGGAAAGGAAAATTTAAAATGAAAATAATTAATATAATAAAAATATATAAACGACTAAACAAAATATAATTCAATTGTAATTTGAATACCAACTAAACCAAACCAAAGAAGAGAAAACGAAAAGAAATTATATAAAAAAAAATTATTACTTAAAATGACAAGTCCTAAATTTCAATTTCGTGAATTAAACTATATTTTCGAAAAATGGCATGCAATTTTGTTAAGTAGTGCAAAACAAATCATGATAAAACAGTAAGTAATGAAATATATGAATTTATATATCAGATGCAAAAGGATTGAATGCCTTGAAACGGAGATCTCAGCAGATCGCGTTTAGCGAATTTCTACAATTTCAAGGTTTCCATGCATTAAAAAAAACAAATCAAAAGAGCGCCAATTGAAAGTTGCATTCGGTAGATGTGCCGAAATTTAATCATCTCAACTTCCGAGAGATATCGTCCCCGTTTGACTAAGATCGCAAATATTTTTTCTAGATGTGCAAGATATTAAATTTTTGTGAAATCATCCGAGTTTTTTTAGATTGAACATCGATTTTTCATAAAACAACAAACGAACTGAAGCAGGCCGCGTTTAATGAATATCTACAATTTCAGAGTTTTCATGAGCAAAAAAAAATTTAAAAACAGCGTCATTATGCAAGGAAAGACATTGAACCATCAACTTTCGACATAAATGTGGTTTTGTAGCAAGTTGACGCAGGATGACACTTTTGGCGCAGGATTCCATCCGATATTTTTTACAACAATTTTGATTACAATGATTTGGCCCATAACGATATTTTTGTTTAAAATTGCGATGCATTGACACCGGGAAACGTAATCACCGCGATACAGCTCGAACATCCACTCCTCCCCAGCTGTTTTATGCAATTATTTTAACTAACATACATATAGGCTACACATTTAATTGAAAATCTTAATTGAAATTTTTTGGAATATACGCGAGTATATTTGGTCCGATACATTTATTAAATTGATGGTAATAAAAAAAAGGAAAACCGCGGAACTTCCGAAGATTTTCATTCCTGAGGTGTTCTTTGCTTCGCGCAGTGAATTAGAGAAGTAACACACTCAACCTAAATGCAAATTGCTATAAAAGGTAATGAAAGCGATGTCTATTGGCGATAAATCAAGCTTGGCAAGTATTATTTACTTGCAAACACCTACTACAGCGTTCAATGGTGTTGATTCTTCGACTGTCTGTCCTTTAGAATCGCCAAATAGCAGTACATTGGCGTCGTATGCAACAGCCAATCAGATTACGTGACGCTTCAAAATCAGTTAAACGATGCGTGATTCTGGAAATATTAGTTGAAAATCTATAATGTTAAAAAAAGTTACAAAAAAATAGTCGCCAAAAGCTGAAAAAAGTAGAGGGTTTTGATGAAAATAGTCGCTTTTGGTACTATTTTAATAAAAATAGTCGCCATAGTCGCCTAATCTTAAAAATAGTCGCTTTAGTCGCCCATTTAGTCGCCTGTGGCAGCCCTGGCCATGTTAATTTCACAGAGAACATATTGCATATTATAATTTTAAATTTGTTAGGCAAACACTAAAATGAAACTATGATTATAAACGCGCGTGAGCTGCGATTGGTGGATACAAACCCCGTGGGGAATAAAATTGAAGAGTCTTCAAGTACCAAGCACATTTAAAAGAGAGAAAAAAATACTGACAATTTTCCCTATAAAATTCCAGGTTTTCTGTTTTCCAAGTTGCTTGTCAATTTTTTTTTGTAGACTATATATTTTAGAATTTTATATAACAAAGGTGTAGAATTAACTATAATTTTTTTGGATAGGTTATAACCAACAAACCTCGTATTTATTTTACCATTTTATCCAAGTTTCAATTACAGGGCTCGGAACACTTTTTCCATTTGTCCCTAGGGAAAAAGGGACCAAATATCTTAAAAAAAGGGACAAAAAGGGACCTACAAAATTTAAGCGTGCGTTAAATTTTCGTTAACTATCACGATTATAAATATCGCACCGTAAAACTATTAATATTATTAAAACAATTTGTTAAATCTCATGAATATTTTAAACCCTTTGTTTACCAAATTAAAGAAACAAAGCAACGGAGTAAAAAGAGTTGTAAATTAAAAAAAATAATTATTTTCAATCCGTTTGAAAGAAAGCTCGAAATTATAAGTTTCATATATGTAAGCTACTTCTCAACATTATACCAGTTTTTGACTTTATCGTCTATGCTTTCGGTTAGGGTCCGAGTCATAACCTAAAAAATGACATGTGTAAAATCAATATAACTTCACTTAGAATCAGCCTACGGGAATAAATAACGTACGATCATGTGCAGGAAGTGACTTTTCGAACTCCCATTACTCCATGTACAATCAGCTTATGTGCATAAATGACATACCGTCGTGTAGAGGAAGGTCGAACACGTCGACCAGGGCTATTGTTAACTCATTCCTTCCTTTGTACCGCGTGGAAGAGGTATCTATCTTGGCTGCAGGATATACTCCAGCCCCAATTACTCCACGGAGAATCGATCTTTGAGGTATAAATTATCTACCATCGTGTAGAGGAAGGTACGCCACACCAACAAGTTGGCTATTTACCCACTCCCTTTCTGAAATGTGTACCGCGTGGGGCCCAAATGTTTCCACGAATAAATTCTTACTATACAGTGAGTTGCCCACTCTTTTTTTTTTTGCCGTTGAGGGGGATAAAAAGAGAAGGAATACAAAGGGGGGGGGGGAGAACCATTGAGAACCGACAACCATTTTTTACGTGAGCGTTTTGATCAGCAACAAAACTACTTTTAAGAACATACATTGAATCGTTTCGACTTTCTTTCGCTCTTTTTTCTAGTACAAGTAAAATGTGAAAAAGTAATTTAATTAAGTTTTTTTTTAACTATATAGCATTCTACTATTTCTAGCGTTATTCCAACCAAATTTGAAGAAAGTCGGAGCATTATTAAATAATTAGTAAATTTGTGCGATTATATTTTTTAAAAATTCATTTCCTAATAATTATTGTAACTTTAGTTATTTGTAACTTTTTAAAATTTGGCCAAATTTCATGAAATTTAGCAGGGATGCTACTTACTACAGGAAAAGTCTATTTTTCGAATCTGAAATAAATCGAACATTATTTGCCTAATTAGAATATGAGGTACTGGGAAATCGTATAATTTCAATTAACACTTTCACCTGCATCATTTAGATTTGTTTTTGATGCAATGCATAAACAAGACCCAGTGGTTTTTGGAGAACAGTTTACACTTAGGCCCACATTCCACACTAATGTGATTAATTACATTTGTAAACACAAAACAACGAGGCTTTTTCTGGTTTAATGATATTCGAGAGTTGCAACACCCAAGCAGCAGATTCAACACATATACGAATATGATTGTAATGAATATTACATAATCAAAAAAATGGTTAATTAAGGAGGAGAAAAGGCCAGAAATGCGTTATTATAGTCATAAAGGGTGGAAAAAAATATTTTTGCTAAAATAAGGGAAAAAGGGACCATATTCTGAAAAAAAGGACTTATAACTACCTCAAGTAACAAAAAGGACTTATAGAGGAAAAGGGACCTGTTGCGAGGCCTGCAATTAGAATTCACGAGATAAGGTAGTAATATATAATTGTCCTAACTTTTTTGTAATTGATAAAAAGGAAGTACCAAAACGCATATAATTTAAGATATGTTATAAAACGTAAGAATGAATATATATATATATATATATATATATATATATATATATATATATATATATATATATATATATATATATATATATATATATATATATATATATATATATATATATATATATATTCGATAAATCAACCTATAGTAAATACTTATACATTTGATAAAACTGTTTTAAATTATTCTATTTAACCCCGATGACAGATAATTCATATGAAGATCATAACTAAATTAAAATTATCACTTTTATTTAAGAACATCAATAACATTGGTTCGTTAACCATTACTTTATTAACCATGATTAATCGACTGATAACACAATTTAGGTACTAATGACGCTTTAAATTTGTAACTTATACTTTGCCAACTAAAAGTTAAAAAATAAAATTCATATAAAATGTCTGTCAAATTTAGTAAAACATGACAGGTTTCTTTTTTTAGAAAAATATAATTTAACGCGAAATCAGTTAATTTTTAAAACTAATCGTTCTAAAACAAAATCGTAACATCCCTACATTTTACACACTGGTCATGAAGTCTTACTAACCGCAATTATGCTGCAACTTTTAATCAAATGAGCAACTAAAGTCACACACCAACTGATTTTGATTATTTCAGTGCTCAGATATGTCAATAGCAAAGGCATTTACAAGTCTGCCAGATTGTTGCTTAAATATTAGTTATAATTGTATCTGGCACCATCGCCGTTACCGGTTCAGCCGGTGTGTGAAAAAACGGCTTTACAAAAAGGAATAAATAAATAAAAAAATAAGTAGTCACTTACTAATATCAAACTATAATTGCTATTTTTATCATTAACTACACTTTATCCACTGAACAAGTATGGTTCTATCGTTCTTTTATACTAATTACAATTTTAATTTTTTTCTTTAAAAAAAACATAAAATTCGTTACAAATTTCTGTGACAAACAATTGGTAATAACGAAGGGGAAGATTTTTTAAAAAATTATAAAGAGTTTGTGATTTTGTATTTTAGCACATGTTGTTTGTTGCTATATAACTTTAATGGCTTTTACGCATTTCATTATAGACTTAGACACTTCCGGCCGTATAATGCCCAATCAGAAAGAACACGCGGTTTTTCAATTGGCAACTCATTTTAAAACTAAAGTTGTCTTGCATACAAAATAATTAATATATCCGAGTTTAAAAACACATCAAAAACAATAAAAGAAGGCTGTCGGTCTGTAGATTGCAAAACAGCTACTTTCTCTAAGCATAAAACTAATCAAATGACTTAAATTAATAACACGTACTGGCTTTTGTTTTTGATTTTACATTTTTTTTAATTTTACAATTCTTTTCTGTGTATTGCATTTATTGTATACGTTTCCTCTCTTTAATATTATTACATTCACATCCCCTAAAAGGACCTCTACGTACTCCCAGTAGTACGCCTACCGCAAGTGGATATCGCACGGGACTTGGGAATATTAGTTCGCGAGTTCTAACCCCAATGGGGGTTCCCCAGCCAAATAAGTAAAAAACAAGTTTATCACGATAACATGCACCATATGGGCTAATCTGGATGATTGTACCCTTTGGCTCTATTATGCTTACTGCAGAAATCCATACATAAAATACATTTTAATATATTTAGAAACATGTTGACTATATTCATCGCAAATAATATTATATTCCATAAGAAACTAAATATTAAACACTTTTTGTTTAATTTATAAGAAATTTCTTCCTACATCCTAATCGAAAAAATTGTACAGTATCGGAAGTTTCATTATTGTTTTTAACTTTTTAACTTATCTTAATTATTAATGGATTTTTCACGATTTAGCATGAACAGAATCCTGTCTGAAAAGTCTGGACCGACCACCGCAAGATAATATCGTAAAACATCAAATCTCTTAAAGAATATTTAATTTTGGTGGAAGGGGCGTATTTCTCAATATAGCTAATTAAACTAATTTTAGTTATTACTAATGAAATTTCTATATAAAGTTAATTTAACACACATGGTTTCACTATTATACCAGAATTTGTGCAAATACCGTTACAATATATATAATTTCTTTGAGTTTTGTTCATTCGAATCTACAGCTTGATAAAAGCTTGCACACTGGAAATTCAAAACGTGGGAAAAGTCATCGTCTAGAGAAAATTTGGAATACCTTTATTAGTTAATCTTACAATGCAAATTAAATATGTGATGTTTGTAAAACGAAAATATGATGGAATTGATTAGATAAATGATTCTTTAAACAATTTTATGAAATTTCCTGAATTACTTAAAAATAGGTTTAACGAAAGTCAACATTTGATATCCATTCTATATGTATTAGACACAGGCAATTCCATTCATCTATTGAGCATTACTTAATTTTGAATTTTCCAGGCCGACTTAAACATTTAAAACTACTTTTCTCTCATATAAGAAAACTTTCCTATCATGTTCACTTTCCCCATACGACAATAAAATGTATAGAAAAACAAAAATTGATTTTAAAATTTATAGAAATAGCTTTAGAAGTTTTATAAAAAACGATATAACAGTGAAAGTGAAATAATTGTTTCGGATAACGAATTGGATTGATTTTAAGATACATAGAAAGTTAAGTAAAAAAAAATATTTTTGTATATAGACTATTCAAAACAAGTACAAATCAAAAATATATTCGAAAAATTGAAATATTTCTTTAAAAAAATGTGACAACAATAAAAACGGAAATAGGGAACCAAAATCTTACCCATTTTATAAAAATTATCTAAACAAAATAATATAAATTAATGTTAGTGAAATAATTTCTATAGAGTTAAATAAATTTTGAATTAATTTTGTAATGTGGGACCATATAATATATATACTTTGGGTTTTAATCTTTTTCTCCGTTTTTTGTTAAGCATTTTAACTCGCTTTTAAAAATCATTCAACTTAAATATTTTAGTAATAAAAATATGTAATAAGGGTTACAATAAAAATTGAAACAAGAGTAGATAAAAAAAATACTCAACAATTGGAATTTTAACAATGAAAAGGAGTTATATCAATAAAAATAACATTTATTTATAATTAAAATTGCAAATTATGTTCAAATTTTTAATAAAAAAAATTATTACTCTTGAAAATTTTAAACCTACAATCAGATCCGCATCAAATTTCATTCAGCATTTTTAGAAAGGAATTGCTATTCAACGAATTCGCTAACAATAAGATGACAACCTATTTATATTTTTTTATACAATTAATCCCATGATAAAGAATTTATATTGAATTCTTATTAATAGAAAACAAGATGTAAAATTTGCAATTCAAATAAGTGCGGCTGTCGTCAAATTCAGCTCGTCATTTTTTGTTTTTTCGTTATTTGGGGGAGGTAGTTAAATTGTTGCCTATAGTTTTCTTATCTATTAAATCCCGAAAAATTAACGGTATTGTCCACTTATCACGCTTCTAACCCGATTAATCTATTCAAACTCCAAACGTGCGGAAATGCGCAAAGGTTATTTATATTTACTCTTCACACAGCGAATCACACTTTAGTAAAATAGTTGCCTCAATATTTTAACCAATGGTCGGGTGAAGCATTCATATCGCACTTAACAGCTTTACTTACTAAAATGATACAACTTATGCTAAATTTTTCTCTGTAAAAATGTATGAAGTATAAATTGTGATTGGTATATAAGAATTCATTTATTGGGTTAATTAATTTTAGGATTCACGTAATCTAGCCCTCTTCACACAGAGTTCCGTCGATATAATAACTGTTTTCTGTGAATATTTCAACTTTCGATTTTCTTTTTCTAAGTTTTTGTTAGTAAAATAATGGTTTTTGCACTTTTATTATGTCTGAAAACTGAATCACAAGTCTCATTTTTCGATACAACTCCATTAGCCGTTGAGCTACTCGCATTGTTTTTAATTGACAAAATTGCAAATTATTGGGAAAACCAAAAAAGTTCCAAAATACGTTTAACTTTAGCAGCTAATAATAGAACCATAAATTTGTTTTGAAAAATTACTGATGTTAAATAAAGTTATTCATCGAGTGGCTTCCGCAGGTGTATATATCAGCCTTCTATAAAATTTGGGTGGTGCCTTAGCAATTACAAATTTTAAAAAGGAAATCACCAATAAAGTTTTTTGCATTGTAATTTCGGATAATAGCGCATAAATCTAATATACTGCCGGGTTATAGTAAAATTTAGAAGAGGTTTTTGCTCTTTTTGGAGTTATTGCCTTTCTTATGGCGGCGGGATAGTAGTTGCCAAAATGTTGAAATAAATATTCTCTCTACTTCGAAAAATTTGAATGCACATTTGTGGTATAATATCACCATACCTATTTTCGAACATAATATTCTTGATAGATCTTCTTAAATAAAGTCTGTGTCAATCGTTGAATTTTTTTTTCAAGTGCGCAGCGAGATTTTTCGGTATCGTAACCCACTCGAAGGGAGTGACAAAGATCGCGGTATTTAAAATTTGTTGCTAGCAGGTCGAAATTGGGATAGGTGCTCTCCTCGAGCGAGCTACGTACGGAAAAATTATGGCGCGCAAACTTGAAATACAGTCATCTCCGAAAGGACAAAGTACATTTTTCAGTTAATTTAATTTAAGTTTACTCATTCGGACATCTTATTTTCGGACATTTTTAAATCTGCCGTGCATTAACCATAAACGTGCAGTCTTCCTTGAAAACTTGAGATTGTTGCCTTAAATATAATTGGGATACATTTTATTTTTAGTGCTACTAAATAGAAATTGCTTTAATCTAACTATATTGTATCACATCCAAATGTCAGAAATTACTAAGAGAAGAGAACGTTGCTAATTTGGTGATTTCCTTTTAAGAGATGCATAAATACAAGATTTAAAGTGCGATGCTAAGTCTCGTAATTAATTCCAGAAAGTTTGATTAATTTCAACGTGTGGATAAAATATGATTAAAATTATTTTTCTATTTTTCTTAAAAGTTTAGTGCGTTTTTTTGTATGTATGCGTGTAGTTGAGTTTTTATCACTTTACGGATGACGAACTTTTTTTTACAGGAATCCTTTTAACTTTGCCGAAATTCAAATGTATACCTTTAAAATTAAAAAAAAAAATACTTGCGGTGAATGATAAAAAAAATTTTGAATTTTGGTAAACAACATTTAATATATTTACTAACATTTAATTCAGAAAAATTTGAAACAATGCCTTTTTTTTATTGAACGCTATTGTAATAATAAATTAAATTATTGTTTAAAATAATGAAGTAGATATGTATAGTTTGCCACGAAAGTAATATATAATACTAGAAATCTAAATTTAATATCCACTGCTTTAAATGTTTTACAATTAGGAGAATTACAACCGCCTAATACTTTTTTGTAACAAGATTCTATTACTAAACTTTTAAAAATCTTATAAAACCATAAATGTAATTAAAAGAAATCTAACGCTGGATTTTATTGTTGTTGTTGTTGTTGGCTGAACAGGAAAATTACTTCATAATTTAAGAAAAACACTTAGCATAAATTATATCATTCTAGTTTACAACTTTGGTATAGCTAACACTTTATTTCCTAGAGCTTCAGATTTTGGCATACTTAAAGTGATTGCATAACATCAACAATCTTTTCGTGACGTATAAATTGGATCAAATTAACAATTACATGACAATATTTAAGCTAATAGCAACACTGGCGAGTAAAGTTTATTTTAAATACGTTTTTCAATGCCTTTTATCTGAATAGAGGGACGTGGCTCTCTCAATAGGCCCTTACTTACAGCTCGCAGCCTCGGATGCCTAGAATATTATTATCAGTGCTGATAGCACAATTTTTGACATGACTGATTTTGTAACTGCTTTATGAAATATAATAAACTGCACTACTTCTATCTATTGTAAATTTAATTTTAATATTATATCCGAAAAGTCGCCGTACGAATCAAAGATATTTTTAATAACCTTGAACGAAAAAAAAATAGCAGTAGCTCAGTAGAATTTTGACATTTTAATTGTTTAACACTGAAGAAATTTGACGACATTCGACTCTTGTGGCAAAACAAATATTTTTTTAAAAAATCAAATAAAGTTTCTAAAAAAAAAATTATGGTTAATACATTTAATTTTATCAATTTTTGTGTGGGAGCGGGTTCTTGAACGGTGGCACTCTCCACACCCCCCTAATGGCGTCACTGATCGGGGCTGTTACCCGCCCCCCCCCCTCCCAATCGGGGAGACTTCCACCCCCCCCCTCCACATCTACAATACACATTTAAAAGTCACACCACACATTTTATTTTCCTTGTGTATTTCCACTGGCCGGTTTCTTTGGTAAATTGTTTAATGTTCAAGAATATGGTCATTTGTTATTTACATAATTAACTCTAGCCTTAAAAAGGGAATTAAAAAGGGAATTATTAACGGAATTAAATAAGGGAAGGGAAGGGGGGGGGGGGGTATTATTCTCTCTTAATAAACAGACTTTTTAATATTTCGAAAATTGTCCATTTCCAAAGAATAACTAAATGAAAGATTAAAATAAAATGTATTAGGTAAAATAGAATAAGAGTTTTGGTTGCGTAAAGTGCGTAATAAAAAAAACAATATATAGTTGTTATATTGGGTTAGGAATTTAAATTGGTGCTTATCGTTTTCTGATCAATTAAACTCCGAAAAATTACCAGAACTGTCCACTTATCACGCTTCTAACCCGATAAACCTATTCAAACTACAAACGTGCGGAAATGGGCAAATGTAATTAGTTATTCTTCTTAATTGTTGACCATTGACTGCGAATTGTACTATTCATTTATAAATACTGGTATATTTTGGTATATTTTATAACAAGAATGATTCAGCACATATTTAACAGATAATTTGTTTCCGGCAAGAATGCTCAGAAGGATACGAAATATATTAGAATTAAGTATTTTAAAGTGATCAGCACATTTTGTAGCAGATATTAATTTTAGGTATGAATTATTACAGAAAGATAATTTTACGAGTTATAAATAAAATAAAATATTAAATTCCAACACTATCAAATACATAACTTAGTTTAAATATGGTTATTTGGGAAAATTCTTAATTGTTTTTTATTGTATACTTAATTTTGCAGATACAAACATTAAAAGTTAATTACACCTAATTGTGAAATGCAGCAGATTATGTAAACATTTTGATACTAGTCGTACATTTTTATACTACTTCTAAATATCTTCTTAAATGAAAACAATTAAAAAAAACGGAAAATAAATTTATTTTAACACCCGAAAATTAAAAAAAAAACAGTATATTTGAATATTAAATTACAACAACGTTATTTAAAAAGGTGTTTCACCGATTACCAACTGATTTTCATCTAATTTTGAAGTCCGTAGAGAATCTTTAATAAACTAATGAACGAAACCGATCTTTCTATATCAACACAACGAAGTGTAAAAATATCAACGTAAATCCTTCGCAACCTTAAAATTGTTTTTTTATCGTGAATATGTGTATCAATATTTAGTATTATTACTCTAAAATTTTTTACAAAAAGGAGTATTTTAACGGTGCGGTTTAACCGAATTTAACGATTGAAAGTGGGGGGGGGGGTCGTTAGTTATTTGATTATTATCATTTAATCGGATATGCCAAATTTATATTTACAAATTTTAAAGATGGAATATTCAAGTTTTTCTTCGTATTTAATCCCCGTTTTCTAGTTATGAAGTCTTTCAGTTTTAATTCATTCAGTGTTCTATATTTATTTGACTATTACTATCCAACCTGTATTTTTAATACGACCTAAAGTAATTTTTTTAAATATTGTGTAATTTTCTTAAACATACAAATTAACAACCATCTTTGTTTTATATCATGCACCGTTTAAAGCAAAAATTTATTTAGAATAACACTACCCGAACGTGCATTTTAGACAATGGAATGTCTGCCTGTTTGCAGTTTTTTGTGTTCTCCGCACTTAAAATTCTTGCAATTTGCTATATTTGGACTAACTCGGAAAACATTCAATGAAGGAATGGAAGTAATTTACCATCATTTCAATGATATAAACTCAGTATTTAAAACGATGGGTCATTTATTCACTGTGAGCTTCATCCGTTAAGACATATGTAATAAAAACAATTGAATATCTCCGTAGGAATTCGAACCTGCAACCTATTGTTCCAATGTCCATCGCGCTGCGCCGCATTTAAAATGTGGGGTTTAAGAAATAATGGCGTTTTTTTCATTATTAATTTTATTTTCTCCACAAGCCCCTACTACAATAATGCCATTCTGCGGATCACTATAACTTAAAATAGAATATTTCGTTAAAGAGATTGTAATAATAAATGAAACCTGTTGAGAAAATTAATATGGTTATTTATTCTACTGTTGAGACAAATTTAGGTACACATATAAAATTGCTTTTAAACACATGCCCCAACAAAAAATAAGTGGGTTGTCGATCAACTAATGCAAATCAAAAATTACGAGATAAGAGCGCAAAGTTGGCAACTCACCTGGTCTGTGTTAACCATTCCAATTTCTGTAGTGGAATTTTCGGTCATTGGATTAGTTTTTCCAGCAATTTTAAATTTACATAAATACATTATTTTTCAATATTTTTCAAATCTTATTTGATTACAAATTTATCAAGAAGACTTTTGGATTTTGAAGATAATTGTTTCAGAATTCAAATAACGAAATAATAATTTCAATTAAAATTTTTTGGAAATACGATTTTGCTTGCATTTGCATTGAAAAATATCATAGGTTTAACATATTAAAAATACATCAAGGGTAAACGGAAGCATTCGAAATGTGTCTAACGTTGTTTGGTTGAAAATTAGTAAAGATAATCGAAGTGATTAAATCTAAAAACAAAATCAGGTTCGTGTGTACAAATTTGTATTGATTTAGAAAATCCTTGCCGCAAAATTTATCAAATCAAAATAAGTCAATACATTTTAACTTCATACTAAAGACAAATTTACTATACTGCAATAAATTAAAGTTATAATTAAATATATTTATAAACCGCCAAGATTAGAAGTAAACGGATGCAAGCGAACTGAATGTTTTTATCTAAAATTGGTAACGGTTCCCTCAAATATTAAATAGTGCAACGAAATAAGATTCGTTAGTAAGCAACACATAGCATTTATAATAGTTTCGATTTCGACTTAGGGATGTTTTCGGGTATGCGATTGATTGTACGAGGTCTAGAAGTATAAAAGATCAGTGCTAAAGTATAAAAGAAAGGATGGCTTGCCTTTGGATCACAAAACGAAATTTCTTACAATGCACGCAGAAGTCTAAAATTTTAGAAATTCTCAACATTTATACAAGAGTAAAAAAAAATGGAATTAAAATAAAAATAAAGTTAATTCTTGAATCTTTTTTACAATGGTACTCCGTAATTAATATAACTTTTAACAGCGAATATTTAAAGGCTCAATCAAGCAATCAGTAGAAAAAGAAATCCAACTTTTCCCGAAGGAAAAAAAAAAATTCAGTATTGTAGACTCGTTTCCAATGCCTGTTTCCAACCAATCAGTACCACAGAAACTGTTTACGAAGATTTTTTTTGTGTGTAAATTTTTATGCCAAGTATTCATGAGTTAAATCAAGTATCATGTCATAAATACCCTAAGCATTTGATTCACTTCAGTTTCTTGTCAAAATCACGAATCGTTCAAACACTGTAATTTCGTTAAAATATTTTATTTATATATTTATAGAACAATTACAGAATTGTCAGCAATAAAAAAAAATTAAATGTGTTCACCATCAAAGCATTTTTTTACCTTTAAGGAACGATGTGAATATTAATAATATTATAATATTGAATTATCCCGTAAATGAAAAAGATAATACAATGTTTATTTAGAAAATTCCTTTAAATTTAGTATGCAAGATAAACATGCCAAGCATTTTGTTATAATGACGTAAAAAGACGCAATTGTAAATTATATTAATGGTAATTCTATGATAAAATATTCTAAGGTAATTCCGTTTGATCTTGTATAACTTGGCTTAAAAATGTATTTAATTAGTAAATACTTCCAGGCTTTGATCGAATGAACTCCAGTGTATTGGGAAATTATGTTTAAAATGGATATGTGGGTGGTTTTTTTTCAAATTATATTTTTTTTATAATTAAATTAATCCGGATGACCTAAAATTTTTAATTAATAAATAATTCAACTTGATTGAAATTTAATAATTTTACATTTAAAATTTATTTAAATTTAAATATATAGATGAATTTTTTTAATTCATTTATTTAAGTTCATTTAATTTCATTTAATTTAAATTTGTTTAATTTAAAATCATTTAAATTCATTTAATTTAAAAACCATTTAAATTCATTTAATTTGAATTCATTTAATTTAAATTCATTTAATTTAAATTCATTTAATTTAAATTCATTTAATTTAAATTTATTGTATTTAAAATCATTTAAATTCATTTAATTTAAATTTATTTAATTTAAATTCATTTAATTTCGTATTTAATTTAAATTCATATTTAATTTAAATTCATATTTAATTTAAATTCATATTTAATTTAAATTCATATTTAATTTAAATTCATTAAGTTTAAATTCATTTAATTTAAATCCATTTAATTTAAATCCATTTAATTTAAATCCATTTAATTTAAATCCATTTAATTTAAATCCATTTAATTTAAATCCATTTAATTTAAATCCATTTAATTTAAATCCATTTAATTTAAATCCATTTAATTTAAATCCATTTAATTTAAATCCATTTAATTCATTTAAATACATTAAATTTAAATACATTTACGAAATTAAAATTACTATAATTTATTCTATTGAATTTTAAATTGGAACAATCAAATTAAATTTTTATTTAAATTTCTTCATTTTGAATTTGTATTTTAAAGGGCTAGTTATATTTTCCCATAGCAAGTAATTATAAATAGACGAGAAAAAGTAAAATCAAGATACAAAACGTCTAAATCGATAAAAAAAATTATTTAAATTTAGCGCAAGTAATTTTTTTTTTAAATACAAATGTTTTAAACAATATATCAGTTCTTCCATCAATTAGAACAAAATTAAATATATTTAGAATTAAATAAATACACATCACATATAATTGTGATTGAATTTGGTACCTAAATATGGATTAAATAGTTCTTTATTTCAGGATTTAAAAAAAAAAAAAAATTATTATACAAATAAACCGTATTGCGATTTGAAAAAATAACTCATTAACCGCAACATGCATTACAGACTTCACAAATTACCTCAAAGTATACAAATAGAAAAAGTGTGTCGTAACATTTTTAAACAAATGAATTCCAGATCGAATGGTTTCCAGTTAGATATAAAAGATTAAATAGTTGAATCGCGCATGATTATTGGCATTCTCCCTTTCGATCTCAATATAATAAATCACATTAACCCTTCAATTACAAATGTTTAATAATCGGGATAAAATAAATAAAATAACTGTCTGATGCGGAGAGCTCAAATAGGCTAGATATGTACATTTATATCATCAATGCTCAATTGGTGAACAAGCAAAATTCTGCTGACGATGCTTTTGCTTTTAAGTTTTGAGGTCTTGATTTTGGTAATCTGAACGTTCATGCGCTCCATTAACCCTTTGGGTATATTTCGGACGAGTCTGACTCGTCATCTGAATTTAAGAAGCAGGCGTTGATGTTTGCGGCACACCCGCCAGTGTGCGTTGATCCCAAACAATTTTTTGTAGGGTCGGTCAAGAGTGGGATCATTTGAACCTCACTAAATCCGTCCCATGGTCATAAAAATCTTCAAATAATTCAGTACTCAAAAGGTTAACCGAAAAATAAGTTATTAAAATAGGACTGTGTGTCTGTACAAGATATTTCAAGAGCAGATAAAGTACCAATATTAACACAAGGCAGCTCACACGATTTTTGCGATTTTAAAGTTGTTTCATTGCTTGGAATTTAAATAATTTTCTTGGCATGCTATTTAGTTTTTCAAAATAATTAATTATACAAAGATAGCTCGCGAGTTGTACCTCAAACTTTTAAATAAAAAAAAATATTGTAAATTTGAATATTTTTTTAATGAAAAATCGGGTGCATTGCTATAAAAAAATAGAGGTAACTGGATGAGATATTACATAATAATCAGGGGAGTAAACAAGTAAATATGTAAAAAAAAATCTTCTAGTTAAAAAACATTATGTGAAATATTATAAAAAATTTAAAATTTAATTTTTATTAGTTCAAGACGGACAGAAAATGTGTTTATAAAAAAACATATCTAAACCGAAAAACAATTAGATCTAATAATATATATAATAAATTGCTACTAGAAGGCAAATTACTTCAAATCTACCTAAAAACACATTCTAATTTTAGTACTGACATTACTTATCAGCTTTTGCATCCATAAATAATATTGAACCATTTACGGAAGAATCAGTACTTTGTTAATAAGAATTTTCTAACGTTGTACAAATTATAGGAGTTTGACATTAATCGCATAATATTTCGAGGCACTCGCTTCGACCGACTGTTGCACATGTTATTTTGAGATTTCAGAGGATATTGGATGATATTGTTCATGTCAAACATTTCCCTTAATTTCAAATGAATAAATGTATAATATTTTAAGAGTAAAATAGAAATTAATCATCTCGTATCCGATATCTGCCGAATTGTTCGTTCGGTAAACGTCTTTCCCATTCCTCAATGAAGAGTAACGAAAGTTCCCAATTCCCGGTTCACAATTTTCGGGAATAAACGCAGATCTGGGGAACTCTTGGACACTGTTTATGTACTTACTATTCTAAGCTATATAAACTACTATAGTTATAAGTTATAAATCTGGACGGCTAAATATTTGACTACTTAATAAACCTTCACGATTAAATTAGGGACTAGTAAAAACTTGCTACTATATTTTACCAACTGATTTTCATCTAATTTTGAAGTCCGTAGAGAATCTTTAATAAACTAATGAACGAAACCGATCTTTCTATATCAACACAACGAAGTGTAAAAATATCAACGTAAATCCTTCGCAACCTTAAAATTGTTTTTTTATCGTGAATATGTGTATCAATATTTACTATTATTACTCTAAATTTTTTTACAAAAAGGAGCATTGTAACGGTGCGGTTTAACCTAATTTAACCATTGAAAGTTTGAACGGTGCGGGAGGGGGGGGGTTCATTAGTTATTTGATTATTATCATTTAATCGGATATGCCAAATTTATATTGACAAAGTAGGTAGTTTGATGTGATGGTTTCCCTTATTTTGAAGATGTAGAACATGATTTTTCTTTTAGGGTAAACGGATACATTTGAAATGTGTCTAACATTGTTTGGTTGAAAATTAGTAAAGATAATCGAAGTGATTAAATCCAGGAACAAAATCTGGTTCGTATGTACAAATTTGCATCGATTTAGAAAATCCTTGCCGCAAAATTTATCAAATCAAAATAAGTCAATACATTTTAACTTCATACTAAAGACAAATTTACTATACTGCAATAAATTAAAGTTATAATTAAATATATTTATAAACCGCCAAGATTAGAAGTAAACGGATGCAAGCCGAACTGAATGTTTTTATTTAAAAATGGTAACGGTTCTCTCAAATATTAAATAGTGCAACGAAATAAGATTCGTTAGTAAGCAACACATAGAATTTATAATAGTTTCGATTTCAACTAAGAGATGTTTTCGGGTATGCGATTTATTGTACGAGGTCTAGAGGTATAAAAGATCAGTGAAAAAGTATAAATTATAAAAGAAAGGATGTCTTGCTTTGGATCACAAAACGAAATCTCTTACAATGCACACAGAAGTCTAAAATTTTAGAAATTCTCAACATTTATACACAAGAAAAAAAAATGGAATAAAAATAAAAATAAAGTTAAAGTTAAAGTTAATTCTTGAATCTTTTATGCAATGGAACTCCTAAATTAATATAACTGTTAAAAGCTAATATTTAAAAAGCTCACTCAAGCAATCAGTAGAAAAAGAAATCAAACTTTTCGGAAAAATGCGCAGTATTGTAGATTCGTTTTCAATGCCTATTTCCAGCCAACCAGTACCACAGAAACTGCTTACGGAAATTTTTGTGTGCAAATTCTTGTACCAAGTATCATGACATCAATACAATAAGCATTTTATTCACACCCCCGTTCCATGTCAAAATCACGAATCGTTCAAACACATTAGTTTAACCTTGTTTGCATTAAAATATTTTTATAGAACAATTACAGAATTGTCAGCAATAAAAAAAATTATATATGTTCACCATAAAAGCATTTTCTTACTTTTAAAAATACGATGTGAAGATTAATAATATTATAATATTGAATTTTCCCGCTCAAGAACGTAAATCAAAAAGATAATACAATGTTTATTTATAAACTTTCTTTAAATTTAGTATCCAAGATCAACATGTCAAGCATTTTGTTATAATGACGTAAAAAGGCGCAATTGTTAATTATATTTATGGTAATTTTTTGGTAAAATATTCTATAGTAATTCCTTTTGATCTTGCATAACTTGGCATAAAAATATATTTAATTAGTAAATACTTCCAACATATGATGGAAAGAACTCCAGTGTATTGGGAAATTGTGTTTAAAATGGATATGTGGGTGTTTTATTTTTTTCAAATTATAATTTATAATCAAATTAATCCGGATGATAAAAAAATTTTAATTAATAATTAATTCAATGTGATTAAAATTTAATAATTTTACATTTAAAACTTATTTAAATTTAAATATATATAGATGACATTTTTTAATTCATTTAATTTAAATTCATTTAATTTAAATTCATTTAATTTAAATTCATTTAATTTAAATTCATTTAATTTAAAACCATTTAATTTAAAACCATTTAATTTAAATTCATTTAATTTAAAACCATTTAATTTAAAACCACTTAAATTCATTTAATTTAAAACCACTTAAATTCATTTAATTTAAAACCATTTAAATTCATTTAATTTAAAACCATTTAAATTCATTTAATTTAAAACTATTTAAATAAATTTAATTTAAAACCATTTAAATTCATTTAATTTAAATTCATTTAATTTAAAACCATTTAAATTCATTTAATTTAAAACCATTTAAATTCATTTAATTTAAAACCATTTAAAATTCATTTAATTTAAAACCATTTAAAATTCATTTAATTTAAATTCATTTAATTTAAATTCATTTAATTTAAATTCATTTAATTTAAATTCATTTAATGTAAATTCATTTAGTTTAAATTCATTTAATGTAAATTCATTTAATTTAAATTCATTTAATGTAAATTCTTTTAATTTAAATACATTTAATGTAAATTCTTTTAATTTAAATACATTTAATTAATTTAAATACATTTAATTAATTTAAATACATTTACTTAATTTAAATACATTTAATTAATTTAAATACATTTAATTAATTTAAATACATTTAATTAATTTAAATACATTTAATTAATTTAAATACATTTAATTAATTTAAATACATTTAATTAATTTAAATACATTTAATTAATTTAAATACATTTAATTAATTTAAATACAATTAATTTAAATACATTTACAAATTTAAAATTACTATAATTTATTCTATTGAATTTTAAGCATTCAAACTAAATTTTTATTTAAATTTCAACAATTTGAATTTGTATTTTACAGGGCTAGTTATATTTCCCCTAGTAAGTAATTATAAATAGACGTGTAAAAGTAAAATCAAGAAACAAAACGTCTAAATCGATAATGAAATTATTTAAATTTAACTTAAGTACATATTTTTAAATATAAATGTTTAAAACAATATTTCAGTTCTTCTATCAATTGGAACAAAAATTAAATATATTTAGAATTAAATAAATACACAACACATAATTGTGATTGAATTAGGTACCTAAATATGGATTAAAAATGTGCTTTATTTCAGGATTTAAAAAAAAACATACATTTTATTATACAAATAAACCGGATTGCGATTTGAAAAAATAACCCATTAACCACAAAATAAAATTCATTACAGACTGCAAAAATTACCTCAAAGTATACAAATAGAAAAAGTGTCCAAATTTTTTAACAAATGATTCCAGATAGAGTCATTTCCAATTAGATCTAAAAGATTAAATAGTTGGAACGCGAATGATTTTTGGTATTCTCTTTTGAACTCAATATAATAAATCCCATTTACCCTTTAATCACATATGTTTAATAATCGGGTTAAAATAAATGAAATAACTGTATGAAAAGGAGAGTCCTATTAGGCTAGATATATACATTTATATCAACAATGCTCAATTGGTGAACAAGCAAAAATGTGCGAACGACGCTTTTGCTTATAAGTTTTGAGGTCTTGATTTTGGTAATCTGAACGGTCTATTAAGCGCAAAATAAATTATTAAAATAGGACTGTGTGTCTGTACAAGATATCTCAAGGGCATATAAAATACCAATATTAACTCAAGGCCGCTCACCCGATATTTGCAATTTTAAAGTCGTTTTATTGCTTGGAATTTAGATAAACTTCTTGGCATGCTATTTAGTTTTTCAAAATAATTAACTGTCCAGAGATGGCTCGTAAGTTGTATCCCAAACTTTTAAATTAAAATCTTTTTTTTAATGAAAAATCCGATGCATTGCTAGGGGAAAAAATAGAGGTAATTGGTTGAGATATTCCATAAAGTTCAAAGGGTTAAAAAAGTAAATATGTAAAAAAAATTTCTTCTAGTTCGAAAACGTTATGTGAAATATTATAAAAAAATTTAAAATTTAATTTTTATTAATTCAAGAAGGACAGGAAATGTGTTTATAAAAAAATATATCTAAACCGAAAAAAATTAGAATTAATCATTGCTACTAAAAGGCAAATTACTTCAAAACTACCTAAAAACACATGCTAATTTTAGTACTGACATTACTTATCAGCTTTTGCATCCATAAATAATATTGAACCATTTACGGAAGAATCAGCACTTTGTTAATAAGAACTCTTGGACACTGTTTATGTACTTACTATTCTAAGTTTTAAACTATTGCGAATCTGGACAGCTAAATATTCGACTACTTAAAAAAGCCTTTACGATTAAATTAGGGATTAGTAAAAACTTGCTACTATATTTTATTAAGTTTATTTTTTTACCGCTTGTTCAACTAGACTAGTGAAAAGAACGGGCATTTTGGTTAGTCATCATATAGAAGACTAGGGATTAAAATTTTACATTTGCTTAAGTTGTATATTTTTCACCAACTCTACACTAGAACAATATCCATCATGCGGATCACTACATTAAAATAGGAGATTTCGTAAACAAATTGAAAAAGACTGTAATCCCCGCCAATAAAATAAAAAATAGTTATTCATTATACTGCTGAACCGTAGATCACTATAGGTATATATTCGGCTCTAGGTCCAGCAATGTTGGTCCTGTCAATCTAGCATCTTCACAATTCCCCAATGCTGATTCAATTGCTTTTTAAAGCTACCCACTCCTGAAAAATTTAAAACAATCAGGCAAACTATTCCATCCATTTGTCTATAACCCTAATAAAATGTCCCAATTAAACTGGGATTTATATAATTTGAATCCATGCCTCTACTCACATTGGCAATATTAAACCAAACAGCAAAAAATCTCCATAACAGCAAAAAATAGGCGGGTTGGCAGCTAAGTGGTTGCACTCACAAACTCAGTTCCGTGAGAGATGGAGTGTTTAAAGTTTTGATTAGAAGTAATTTTATTTATTCAGAGTTCCTGCAAACTGATGTTTGTACACAGTTAAAGTTTGTTTGCTCCTACGTTAACAAACTTAAAAAACACAATTAACTTTAGATTTTTAATTTAAAAAAATAAGTATCTTTGGTAGGTAGTTTAGTAGCAACTAGTTTATTATTTTTTATTTATTTTTTATATTTGTACTCCCGATTTCCCTTTTGAACGTAAAATACCTCATCATACCCAAAGTGTACCAACAGATTTTTATATATAAAAATGTCAAACGGCCTTTCTTCAAAATATTTTATCCAATGAAACAATTTAACGGTAATTTTTCTTTAAAGTATTTCCCTATTCGTTTGGTGGTCAAAACCGCATATTTTCGTAAAATGAAGAATTACCATAAATCAAAGGATGAAGATGGTTAACAATAATTTTCAAATACCATGGAGGCGTTTTGGTGTTTTTACCCATTAGCATTCTTAAGGTCTGTGTCAAGTTAAAAAATGTGGTCAAATCCCCGTTTGTCAGTAGAAGATATCTCGCAGTGTTCACTCTAGAAATAAAAAGGGGCAGGGCGCAGTTGGCAGTAAAAAGGCACCCCGTTCTTGAAAAGGCACTTTTTTTTTTTAAAGGGCACTTTAAAAAAAAATTATGGGGTGGGCGTGGCCACACATCGGACCCGTGACCAAACAAAAAAAAATTCCGATTTATTGATTGACATTACGCAGGAAAGACCCGAACAAAAATGATGATTCTTTATGAAGATATTACCTTAAAATCTAAAATTTGACATTTTAAACTGAATATTTTCCCTAAAAACCAAATCTGTAAGTAGCCCTAATCTTACAAAACTGATAAAAATGCTACTTAAATCCAAATATTGGTAATAAAATGCTGAGACTTGCAACTTCGCCCCAAACCATCTTCTCTTTAAAAAAAACACAGAAACAAAAATTAGCATTTCATATGCGGGTAACCAATAGGATTCGTGCCCCGTGCTTGAAATTAACGCGGAATCATCGCGATTGCACAACACGCGTAGTTAAAAAGGAGTTTGTTCTTCTACTGTCACAACTTAATTGCAATTTACACACAATTTTTTTTTAATTGGTGACTTTTTTAAAGACAGCTAGGGAAGCACTGACGCTTGTGCAGTGACTGAAAACGGCAAGAAGGGCGGACATTTTTCAAAAGAGGGCGGCATTTTGAAAAAAGGGACGCGAAGGCGCAATCGAGAGTAAAAAAAGGCGGGCAGGGCGGGCCGCCCTTCAAAAAACGCCTAGAGTGAACACTGATCTCGTAAACAGATGTTTCGATAAACAAATCCAGAATAAAAATTATTAATAGTTTTGGGACTCGATAGCAACGTTCGTCAAAATAGATTTTTCCCAAAAAAAAGGATGTCATTGTGAAACTATGTTCAAAAAGGCCGCAGAAATGTCTTTAAAATTACCGTGACAAAATTTTTGAACGTTTCTCTTACAAGTGAAGTGAAACTTTCGAAAGGGTTGGTTTGTTTAATTAACGTCGCACTAGAGCTGCACAGTGGGCTATTGGCGACGGTTCGGGGTCTATATCTCGAAGAAAAGACCCGGGAACACATATACATTCACACACACATTCATACATGTTCCTCGTTATTTTAGAACCATGGTACTTTCGAAAGGGCACAAAAGCTAAAAATGCGATTTATACCCCGTTTTAAAATCAACCCATGGAAATTGGTGGTGAATAATTGTGATGTTGAACAACAGGATATTTTTATTGTTCCTTTACTTCGAAAATGTGTATGAAAATTTTTAGTTTTTACCTAAAAATTTATTTAGTACTTTTAAACTTAAAAGTCCACCAATATCATTGTTTCTGGGGCTGAAACGAGGACTTAGGGAAAAGCCGCCAAGTTACCAATAAATGAACGTTGTACGAGTTCTCGAATCACATAGAAGCTCCCACGTGTTTTTCCCGTTCGTGTAGAATGCGTCTTCGCTGGGAATGGGAATTGGTGTAGAATGTTCATATAGAATGAACCTAGAATGAACCAGCAGATCATTTTGATCACAATAGCGACTAACGGGGCATTACTACAACTAGCACCCAATAATTATTAAGATTCGAACCCGTACACGATGGGTCATGTGTCGTTCAACTACGAGATTGGCTCAGCAAAAATAAATTAATTTGAAATTACAATAAGCAACTACGAATATAATTTTTAAGGTTCGAACCCGTACACGATAGGTCATGTGTTGTTCAACTACGGGATCGGCTCGGTAAAATTATATTAATTTGAAATTACAATAAGCAACGACGAAGAGTAATTTAGAATTAAATTGCTTATTTATATTGCAGAACGTTTTAATTTTTATCTGCTATTTTTAAACTTAGAGACATTATAAATTTTGTTGCGAATTAACCTAACCCTTACAGAAAAAAAATTTCATGTGAATAAGCCTTTAAAATTGGTATGGAGTAGGAGCCTATATCTCCACATAACATCCTATGGGGATAATGGCATACCATCGTACACGACTGGCCGCGTGTACAACTAGGGGATTGAAGTAGCTAAATGGCCTTGGAGGCCTAGGGTGTTGATCTCATGGAGTAGCCAAAATTTTAATTGGTTTTGTTCAAGAAAGATTTATTTGAACGTTAAAAGCTACATCTTTTTTATTCGGATTTGACTTTACCAAATATAATCAATACCAAATGTAATAATTAATTGTTATTTACAATAAAATTCAAGACCAGATAAAACTATAACTGGCAACAACATTCTAGAAAAAAAGTTCCATGATATTTCCCTGATTTTACAATTACATTAAGAAATGTTGCAATACATGCTTTGCATAGAAAGAAAGTATCCACGATACGATAATACTATAAATATATTGCATTATAAATGAAAAATTATAAGCAATACTTATTTAAAGTTAAAATAATAATTTATGGATACATCACAAATTATGCAATTGCGACAGGCATTGTAGTAATTAAACATGTTCTCTGGGAGCAGAAAATGCAAAAAAAGCAAGTTTTTTCAAATTATTTCTTTTGTAGATAATTTTAAATGTTTTATATGCTTCTCATGTTTCCTATAATCCAATCCTCAATAAATCCCATATTTATTAGCCCCTCACATGTTGCTTACAATTCAAGGTCCAACACATTTTGCTTCTCCCTCCAGCAGTGATTCACGTTTTTACAAAAATAAAACTGAAAATATGAAATTGCGTATAACTATGCTTTTTTTTCTTAAATTCTTATTCAGAACTAAAAGAAAATATTGAGAATTAAATTACCAAGAATAAAGAGCATAACAGACGATAATTGCCGTTTTAACGATCCAAATTTGAAAAATTCCCCGATTTTTTTTGTGAAATTTTGAAAAATTCTCCGATTTTTCCCCCGATATTTCCAGAATTAAAAATTTCCATGATAATTCCCTGATTTCCCGGTTTTCCAGTTGCCACCCTGTATAAAATAATTTTTAATTACCAAGAATAAAGAGCATAACAGACGATAATTGCCGTTTTAACGATCCAAATTTGAAAAATTCCCCGATTTTTTTTGTGAAATTTTGAAAAATTCTCCGATTTTTCCCCCGATCTTTCCAGAATTAAAAATTTCCATGATAATTCCCTGATTTCCCGGATTTCCAGTTGCCACCCTGTATAAAATAATTTTTAGAATAAATAAGTTAATATAATTTTCTTTAAAAAATACCAATTCGAAAATTGAGAATAGTTATTTATCCAATCCCATTAACAAATCTTAAATATAATACAAGTACAAAATTGAGAAAATTAATAAATAAGATATATGAATACCCTTTGCAAGCTCTCTGCGGATATAAATGAGTTTCATAAGTATTGGCTATGCCATATAATAATAAGTATTGAAAAAGTATTGGCTATAAGCCATATAAAACTAATCAGCAATTTTAACAACTAACTAATTTTTTTACTCAAGTTATCACTGAAGTAATGCAAAATACCACCTAAAATTTGCATCTATTCTCTTTAAAGTAATTTGATAACAATACGACAGCACTGGCACCTGAAAAGAAAAACACCACAAAAAACGAAACACACACGGACAAATTGGCTGCAATATGGTTAATTCTAAAAACCGAGACAAAACACCACTAGATCTACAAGAAATTCACCTACATGCCTAATCATGGAAAAAATGGCGCAAGTTTCTTTTCGGATTTTTGCAACTTAAGCCTGACGGATACAAACGTGTATATCCGTTCGAGTATCACCAGCTTTTCCCAGTAGTACACATAATATAAAAGTTGATAAAAACCTCGTTTTTGAAACAGTTTTTCAAATTTAAAACATTTAGTACAACTTCTACAACCCTTCTCAACTAATGTAATTAAAAAAAAATTTAATGAATGGAACGAGTTTGGAAATATAAATTAAACTGTCCTGCAGTCAAAACAAACCTACAGATTCGAAATTCTGCTTATCCATCAGTGGGTTAAGACTACTTGAAAGCCAACCACTGAAAAATATTCAGAATATGGAAAAATAAGTATTTATTATTAATTAAATGAAACCGGGGAAAATGCTTCATAATTTTAAATTAAAAAGTTAAATGGAATTCAGTGGTGTTTTCCCTTTTTAATGAAAAAGTCCACATACCTTGACGATCCACCGACGATTCCTCTTTTTCAAAAACTTACCAAACCGACTATGCGGAGAAGAAGAATCCACAGTCGACCTTTCGATCCTCCCGTCCCGGTTGGTTCGTCGCACATCGTTTCACAATGGGCTGTTGAAGACAGGAGCTGCAGAATAAGCTGTTGAAGACAGGAGCTGCAGAATAAGCTGAAGACAGGAGCTGCAGAGTAAGCTGTTGAAGGCAGGATCCCTTCCTGATGAGTCGATCCGCGATCCCAGTCAGCACTGGTGAGAAGCTGTAACAATACATTTATTAAAAGTCTTATAAAGTAAAAATAAAAGCCTATAAAGTCCAATTAAAATTTAGAAAAATACTTCAAAAATTTTCGTTAACAATAAAAAAATAAAAATTGCATTTCAAAAATTAAATCTCCAAAAACAAATTTCGTAAAAAATCTTAGCTTGTTTAAAATTACTATTTTAAGTTCCAGGAAAAATCAGGCCCCAAAATCAGGATTTAAATTTTTTTCTTGATAATTTTTAATTTTAATAACAATTTAGTTGACCTTATTTATTTTAACTTGGTCATATTTTGGAGAAAAATAAGTTGAATGGCAACTTGACATATTTAAGCCACTTTCATTAAAATAAATGTTTCGGAAATTTTTAAAACTTGCATTGTTGTATCTATTATATCATACTTTTTACTAAAATCTTATAACTTCATGACAATTGAAGTGATCAGAAAATTGTCAAATTAATTACTAATAACTTTCTAACATTATAAAAACTAATGAAGAATTGGTTAGGATTGTTTAATTAACGTCGCACTACAGCTGTACATTGGGCTATTGGCAACGGAATGACGAATTGGGAAACAAGAAGAGACAAAAAATCATTCGTTATAATAAAATAGTTTGTGGTAAAATCACATAATTAAAAATTTTTATTCTAGTTTCTAATAAACAAATTAAAAATCACTATTAAGAGCACCGAAGTTTTCTTGGAGCTTTCGCACTAACTTAGGTGTCCGGGAGTGTAATCCAAGTAATTACACTCCAGTTCACAGGCCCAATCGAACAAATCGAAAAAAAAAATCACAAAAAAGAAAGTTCAGAGGAAACAAGGCAAATACACAATATATTACGATGAAATAAACTGAACGAAAATATGCAATAAAACAAAATTTTACTATGAAAGTAAAACAACAAGAACAATTTACTTACGAGTTCCAGGATTGAATTTGTTCCACAAGAAACCGCGTCTTCTTTTGGCGAAGAAACACAAAGAAATGGACGACAGACGCTTACTTTTCCAGAGAAATGTAAATTCGCAAGAACAAGTAAGCCACACTCTCCAGTATCCTGATTGGATACCCTTAATCCTTTGTCGTTTGAGAACTCCTGATTGGTCAAAAGAAGTTTCGGTTCGGATTATTTTGTTATGACTTCGTCCTTTTAGGTTGCCTTAAAATACATGGCGATTGTCGCCAAATTTTGATGCTACTCAATGTTCGAAAAAGAGACAAAGAAATCTGTTGAAATTGAGCATAAATGAATAATTGACTGTAAAAAAAATTTTTGCAGTGTTCTATGATTCGACAATTTTTATGGGAAGGAAACTTGTTCTCTTTGGGGAGTTGCAATAACATTATGTGGGGGAGAAAGATCTCGAATTGTTCTATTTTTAAACAGACTGTATTTTTACCAGCATGGTGTGTGTATCTCTAGTGCGATGTAAACTCTGCTAACCCTCAAGTCAAGTGGAGACGATTGTTGTCCTCGTAATCCGACCATGGTTCAAAAATACGAGGCATTGTTCCCGGGTCTTTCCTTCGAGATAGACCCCACACAGTCGCCAATTCCTCAATGTGTATATCCAATGAGACGCTAATTCAACCAGAGGGCCCGAGGTACAATCGTCGGCTAGGAACCAGAGGGTAGCGAGTTCTAATACGGCTGTTACAAATATTAACTAAACTAGACAAAATATTAAAATGCAGTGGGTTTGGTTTGGTTAATTAACGTCGCACTAGAGCTGCACAATGGGCTATTGGCGACGGTTCGGGGCCTATCTCGAAGGAAAGACCCGGGAACGATGCCTCGTATTTTTTAACCATTGTCAGATGATGAGGACAACACGTGAGCTGGCACCCAACGCCTTCAATAGACGTCGGGACTTTGGACCCCGATCAGATTTATCGTGCACCAGTCCCGTATACACGCCGTTATGTTTTGTGGATGTTCTGGACGACATTCTAGTATTTTGGTAGCGAAGTTGACAACCCTCCGATCGCAATATCACTACTTTTTACTATTCTTTAGTCTAGTCCATCGCAAGGTTTTGAACCGGGAACTTTTGAATTCCCAGCTGACGCCTAATCCACTCGGTCACGGAGGCCTCGAAATTGTGATCGGAGGGATACCACATTTGCTTGGAAGTAACCTCCAATTCTGATCGGGATCCATTGTCCTGACACCTATTAAGGTTGCGTCAAATGCCAGCTCAGATGTTGTCCTCGTCATCTGATCATGTTTAAAAAATACAAGACATTGTTCCCGGGTGTTTTCTTCGAGATAGAGCTCGAAACATGGCCAAGAGCCTAATATGCAGCTCTAGGGCGATGTTAATTAACCAAACCAAACTTACATCCAATTTCTATGGCGCGTATACGTGACTGGTGCAAGTTAATTCTGATCGGGTTCAATTTCCTGCCCGCCTATTAAGGTTGTATCGGGTGCCAGCTCAGGTGTTAGCTCACAATCCTCAACACGATGGTTATTCATCAACACCTATGTAAGTTATCTTTTTTCTAATTCTCTTCGGATATGTCACCTGTACCAAGTTAAACGGTGTTCTAAAATTATTTAAATACTGAATTTTAAACCGGACGTAACGGAATTTTAAGAATTAACCCTCAACAGTTGAAGTAGGAAGACGCGATTCTAGAAACTAAATTAGCCAAAAAGATGGATTCGGATGGAAGGTGGATGGGTAAAACAAGTGTGATCAGATCTTGCTTAACTTTCGCCCAGGATTATTCGCAAGGTTAAAACAAGCTTCTGAAAGTACATTTCACTGCACATAGGGTATCTTAGTCGAAAAACAATTTCTACAGAAACTGATTCCTTCTAGGATGGTTCACTGGATACTATTGCAGCAAAAGCAAGTTTGTAGAAACTGCATAGTTAAAATCAAACAGTGTGGTTCCATACAAAAAATCGTGTGTAAAATTATTGCTTTGGTTTCGTTAATGAGCGTCACACTAGAGCTGCAGAGTGGGCTATTGGTGACGGTTCGGGGTCTATCTCGAAGGAAAGACTCGGGAATACACACACATTCATACATGCACCTCGTTATTTTAGAACCATGGTCAGATGACGATTTTTTTTTGGTTTGGTTTTTGTTAATGTCGCACTAGAGCTGCACAGTGGGCTATTGGCGACGGTTCGGGGTCAATCTCAAAGGAAAGACCCGGGAACACATTCACACAAATATTCATACATGTACCACGTTATTTTAGAACCATGGTCAGATGACAAGGAAACACCTGAACTGGCACCCAACGCCTTCAATAGACGTCTGGACTTTGGACCCCGATCAGATTTATCGTACGCCAGTATAATTTGTTGGATATTCTGGACGATTTTCTAGTATTTTTGTAGCGAGGCTGGCAATCCTCCGATCGCAAGATCACTACTTTTTTTACTTTTCTATGTCAAGTCCATTTCACGGATTCGAACCACCAATCCTCTGATTCGTAGCTGAACGCCTTACCAACTGAGCAACTGGGGCTCCTGGTCAGATGACGAGGAAACACCTGAACTGGCACCCAACGCCTTTAATAGACGTCGGGATCCCGATTAGATTTATCGTGCACCAGTCCCATATACACGCTGTTAATTTTTTGCGGATGTTCTGGACGACTTTTCTGGTATTTTGTAGCGAAGCTGGCAATCCTCAGATCACAAGATCACTACTTGTTTTACTTTTCTTTGTCAAGTCCATCGCCTAGGATCGAACCAGGAAGCTTCTGATTCCCAACTTACGCCTTTAACTACTCGGCCACGGAGGCATCTGTGTAAAATGAAGTCGTCCAGAATATCCAACAAATTATACTGGCGTGTATACGGGACTGGTGCACGATAAATCTGATCGGGGTCCAAAGTCCCGACGTCTATTGAAGACGTTGTGTGCCATTTCAGGTGTTTCCTCGTCACCTGATCACGGTTCTAAAATAACGAGGTGCATGTATGAACGTGTTTGTGAATGTGTATGTGTTCCCGGGTCTTTCCTTCGAGATAGACCCCGAACCGTCGCCAATAGCCCACTGTGCAGCTCTAGTGCGACGTTAATTAACGAAACCTAAGGTGATTGGTTCCTATCACTGAATTCTAACTGTAACTGGTGGTAGGCTCAAACCTTGTTTCCGCTAATGGGCGCATTGAAACCAATTGATGCACTGCCATGCTGTGCCCCAACATTTTTTTAAAGTGATTTAGTGGTGTTTTTTATTACCATAGCATTGTAAAAATATTAAATGCAATTAAATATTATATTTTCTTCTTATATAATTAATTTTTATATTGCCAAACGAATAGTTTTTGCTCTTGCTTTTTAACTACTTCTACTTTGACTTGCAGTGTTAATTATATATATATATATATATATATTCACACATATATAACTTTATTTATAAATATATTCACAAAAACCGTTATTTTATTATCCAGGTCATATTAAACCAGGTTTATTAATTATTGTTAAAGATATAGAATGTTTAAAGTTGTCTAAATTTCCCGTGCATTGTCAAATATTATGTGATCCGAGGCCATCCAAAGGCTAATAACCACCGGATAAAAGGTCTCCAAAGTAGATATCTCGCCAAATCGGGAAAATCTCTTTCACTCTTTTACTTATCTGCGAAATGGCGGGGAATCTTTGTGTTTAGCATTCCAATTCGCCCCGCCAATCACACAGCTCGTATTTTCCCGCTATTTGATGCAGCTGGTGTCAATCGCTTGCTTCAAGGTTTTTAATTCTGCGTTTTATTTAGGGATGTTATAATTACGTTTTTTTATGCTTGTTTTTTAAAGAACTGTTAAATAATATGTTCTTTTCAATAAAATTAATTTTGTTTTCAAAAACAAAATCTTATTTCATTTTAAAGCCTTAAGTGACAAAAACTGACAAGGAACTTTATTCTGCATAGCTGAGTATTCTGGAAACGCTTGAATGACGCTAAAATGTAATGCGATTTTTTGGGGGTATCTTCTCAATGGTTTTTCCGGCAAAATATGCCGCAATCGTGTTAGACAGACATACGTAATAGTAGATTTTCAAAAACGCACGCTTACCTGAAGTTTTCTATAAAAATATAATAATTACGTAATCTATTACAATAAAAATTTAGCCAATACCATAAATATTAATTTGACACTAAATCAGTGGCGGCCCGTGGTCTAAAATGTTAGTGCAGCCGAAATCATGTGCGATAATTATAGCTCTGGCATTCTAGAATATATTATTTTTACACTACAGATCGTTTACGCTACGTACAGGTGACGAACCTCAACAAGTGAAGTGCCAAAAGAAAAAGAATTTCCCGAAGCTGTGAAGAATCATGCGTTCCTCTCATAATTATCAGCAGTTTGTTTTAAAAAATGCTTTTAATCGAATTTATGCATGAAGAAAAATCTTTAAAAGTATTTCCAAAATCTAAATGTAACATGCCTTAGTAGCATAGTCTGTAGAGGGTGAGACTTCGGAACAATAGGCCGCGCTCGCGGGTTCGAGTGCCGTTTATTTAAATTTCTCACCACTGGTTCTGTAGCAAAGCGGGATTAAAGAACTAGTCTTTAATATTGGGCGCATTCTGTCGCAGGACAGAGTTTTCAGTTTCAAATAAAATTTATTATTAATTAGAATTATTAATTTTATGGATAAATATTGTTCCGTATTTAAGCCAAACTTCGAGTCGACATGACATTTGGAATAGAGTTGAAATTGATTTACAAGATTTGGTATACAACAAAACCAGATAAGCTATATCTAAGGTTGAAAATAATAATAACAAAAGATCAACGCTGGACATTACATTACATTCTCTATTTAACAAACGATTCCAGTTTCTACTAAACCGTACTTCATTTTGAGTTTACCAAGAATTCCAAAATTAAATTAAATGTAAGAATAAGAGTTTTTTTTTTTTTTTTTTTTTTCTTTCTTTTTTTTTTTTTTTTTTAAATCACCCACACTTGAAAGAAAACTTAAGTATAAAAAGTGAAGAAATTAAAATAAAACTTTTTAAGTAATAACTTTTAAGTCAGTTGAAACAAATATAAGTTTAAAAAAAATATTGCTAACTGATCAAAATTGGACACATATCAGTTAAAGAAATAATAAATAAATAAAAAAGAACAAATTAGCAAAATAAAAGTTTTTTCGGAAATCAAGAACACGTGGTTCTCGTTCATTCTAAAGAGCAGGTGAAAAATAACAGATTGTTTTTTTATTCACATCCATAGTTCAACTTCGACACGTTTCAAGGTTAACGAGGTCAAACGGATATCAAACTTAAACTGCGAACGATAATTGTAAAGGGAAAAAAGAAATGGAATAATTCTTTGGGGTGTGTCATATAAAATACTCCATGTAATAGTGGACACTTTGGTGCTTCAATTATCAGATGCCGAACCTAATTTTGTAAAAAGAACAACCATACTAGAAAGAAATTCTCTAAATTCGAATTTTACCTTTAAAAAAAATAATGGATAAGTGCGCCTAAATCTTACACTTTAATGAAAAAATTTCAATAAAACATTTTTTTAATTCGAAAATCTCAGTCTGGCTATAGTCAGTTGTTTATAAGTTTTCAAACAACTGCCTATGATGCTAGAAATTGTCACAAAAGCTATTTCCAAGCAATCATTATTTTTTAATAAACTATTTTTTATGAACTTTAAAGTGCTCCTAAAGCCGACACTCACATTTGGAAATGAATTTAAAAATGACACTTTATGCACCCAAACTTGGCACCCATACCAATTTTTTTTTTAAATAAGCTCAAAATATATTTATTGTTAAAAACTGTTTGTAGAGGAAATACAAATGAAACATCAATGTTATAATCTGTAAAAATGTGCGAATAAAACAAACAGGATTATTAGCAAGATTACAAACAAAAAGTTATTGTATTGTAAATTAAACTATTACTGGTTTATTTTGACATTTTGCAGTAGAAAATTTCCAAATACTTTTAAAAGTTTAAACTAATAGTGAGTTAAGCAAAATAAACTATTTATGCCATAATTATTATCATGTTTGAGGGAAAATGTCATGGTGGATGTTCTGTTATCAGTGAGGTTTGTGTCGGACCTTTCTTAATGGCATCATTAAGAGGTGAGTGTGTATTTGTTAGGGTTCAGATTATACACTTCATGTGGAATAGAAACAACAAACGTTGATTTTTTTAGTGAAATAATCTGTGGTGACTTTTTTAAAATGTTCAGTTTAAGGTTGAATTTGATTCAAGCGAGCATTTGATCGGAGGGTTGCGAGTTCGCATCTCGACTTGTTCAGCATGGCCAAAGCGTTGCCCTTGCACTAATAAAATCCAAGAAACAATCGAATCTCGAATTTTTTTTTGCTGCGAGTACGAATGTCGACTTTGAGATTGAGAGTGAATCGATCTCATGATCGGAGGGTTGTGGTTCGGATCTCAACTTTGAGAGTGCAGCGAGCACATGATATGAGGGTTGTGGGTTCGAATCTGGATTTTAAAAGCAAAACAAATATGTTGGTTCCTTTACTTTTTTTTTATATTTGTGAATTCCGATTTTTCGTTGAGATTCGAACCCACAATCCTCCCACCTTGAGCTCTCTGCAGTCTCATATTCGAGGTGGGATTGTTTTTTGGATTTTATTAGTGTAATACCAACGCTTTGGCCATGATGAGCAAGTCGAGATGCGAACCCACAACCCTACGATCACGAACTCGCTGCACTCTCGAAGTCGATATTCGAACCCACAACTATTTGATCATGTGCTCGCTTAAATCAAACACAACTTTAAACTGAACATTTTAAAAATGTGTCAGATTTATGAGGCTTAAAATATATAGCGCTTCTTAAACTGACACAAGGTTAAGGAGTAAATATAGCGAATTGTTTCTTAACAATTTGCTCTCCAAGAACACTTTGTGATTTGTGTTCTTTTTATGGTACAGTTATTCCTCTTTACGTTCTTTTCTACATATTTCTTTTATACTCATAAACGGAAAAAAATCCTGACCTGTTTTGTATTTGCAAGAGAACAAGTTGAAGAAAAGATTGATGTTCTAAACACAAGATCATGCTGTTCTTTTTTGTTTTAAAGAACATCTAAACAAAAGAACTGGTAGTTATGTTGGCGCCTGAGAGGCGACATTGGAGTGCAAAGAGTTAAATCTGACACCTTTTCTAAACCCTAGTTTTTGAGGTTATGTGTCTAAATAACAATATCATAAATTGCTTCACTACAAAAACAGTTATTGTGTAATAGGAGCAACAAACGTTAACTGTGCAATTTAAACCATAACAATAACACACTTTTCTCTTAATAATTCCATTAAGAATGGCCTGACACTTCTCAGTGATAACAGAACATCCACTAAGAAACTTCCTTATAATAATTATGGCAATCACCTGTTGACTTGAAAAACAGCTTATTAAAACCTATTATTAAATTTTCACTCTTTCATTTCAATTCAATTTTGTATTTTTTTTTTAACCCTTTGCACTCCGCAAACACTTTTTGATTTGTGTTCTTTCTATGGAACAGTTATTCCTCTTTACGTTCTTTTCCACAGATTTTTTTTATACTCATAAAGGGAAAAAAGCCTAATCTGTTATGTATTTGCAAGAGAAGAAGTTGCAAAAAAGATTGACGTTCTAAACACAACATCCTGCTGTTCTCGTTTATTTTAAAGAACAGGGAAACAAAAGAACAGGTCGTTATGTTGGCACCTGAGAGGCGCCTTCGTCGTGCAAAGGCTTAATTCTGAATTCTACAACTTGGAGCTCGAATGGTAATGTTCGTAGTCCTTGACTTATGACGTGTCACATCTTTAAAAGCAGCATCATGATTTTACACTTTTAAAGTGAGACCTTGTGACACATTAACTCAGTGACAAAATAACACGATTTGTTTCTCAATTAATAGAAATTTAAACGCTAATGAAAGGGAATTCGTAAAATAACACAAAGCACATACGGGGATAAAATGAAGCCTCTTGGCATTATACAAATTTTGTTGAGTATAACATTACATTTTAGGCAGATATTAGTACACGTCATTTCATTGTTTTTTTTTTTAATTTTTGGTAATACATTACATTTTCATTACAAAATGAACTAAAATGTATGCATATCTGTATATTTCCCCCGAAATTCCCTTCTTTTAATCCTGCTTAGAAATTAAAAACTTCAAAAAACTTGCAAGTTTCATAAAAGGTATTTAAAATAACGTGCAGGTTTTTAAAAAAATTTTTGCTGATTTTTTGGCTGGGTTATCACATTGCAAAATAACTATGACAAAGTAAATTAAAACCTATGCGAATGACATCTTTCTCTGGTGTCGGCGACCGACGCAAAAAAGGAAGTGAAAACGTCATTCCAATTGAGCAGACCCCCCACAGTAAACTCGGAATCGTCCAATCAATCACAATAAAACCGGCCGTCTTCCCCTCATCTTCAAAAAATCACCCGCCTTCTTCAAATTTCGTCCCTTCGTCATTCTTGCAGTGAGCCGCAGTCATAAATTTCGACGCGGCTGATGACGTAGAAACTCGAAGTAGCAACGACCGACATGAAAGCAACATAAATTTAGAGCGGTTAACCCCAACTCTCCGCAGCCTTCCTGCACCCCCCCCCCCCCACTACTTTCTTTCCCCTTTCCTGTTATCACTGCATGTTATACTCAGTGGGTGGCATAGGGGGCATTTGCATTGTATCCTTAAATGCAAAAAAAATAAATTATAAATTAAATCCGCTAGGAACACAAACTCAACTTTGTTCCGCCCTGTTTGTGAAACATCGCCTCAGGTTTGCGAATTTCCAACAACCACCCCCCTTGTAAATTCCCCTATTCATGCGTGCCCTGAGCACAAGTTATGTTTATTATAAATGCCATACTGGAGGCGAAGGGTGTAAGCCCATGTCCTTCGAGAATTCTTCTGATCGTATTGTATAAGAAAGAGCTGTTCATTAAAAAATAAAGGTGAAAAATAAAAGGGTGTTCTTTTTTACATCTCTCTAGTTTCATCCTCAGTGACAGTTCACAGAATTTTTTTTCATACGAACAAGCATTATTTTGGCCTTTCCTTCTTCTTTGTATAAAGTACCATTTTGTAGAATATCTAGCAACTTGGTCATATATATAACTTGGAATTATTTTAAATATCTGTTTAAAATATTGTGTTGACCCTGTCTTAATCGGTGTTGCATGTCATACGTCCAACAATGCCTGCCATGTATGGTCTTCAGACAGACGGTGCATGCCGGACAATGGGCAGGATGGAACAAATAGGGACAATTAGAATATGAAATGGACAAGTAAAATATAGGATAGAACATATATAAAAAATATTTAAGAAAATTAACGCAATGGAAATTCAAACGAAAAACAAATGCCAAAAAGGAATTAAAAGATCAAGAAGAAGTTGAACTCTCCAAATTCCTTAAATACTACATTTGTAAATTATTTATACTTCTAGAGTAAGAAAATAAGCACCCTGGCTCATACTTGGAACCAGAAAATTCCACATTCCTGCATTCCATCGACTGCCCATCCCAAATGTTCACTCTATTCAATTGGGTGTAAATTGAGACGCGCACTCTTTAGAATGAAATGGGTGACAGGAAAACATCATAAATCGACATGGGATGGAGTTGGGCAACTTTTCTCAGACTTCCTTCCCCCCTCCTCCCCCTTCCTGTTTTAGTCAGCAGATGGTAATTTGACTTTGACTCTCACCCTAACCCATAAATATGTGTGATCTACTGCCAAAGCCTGATCTTGTTCCCAAGGTTGCATATTTCGAAGATCGAAGGCGTCAAATAAAAAAATAATCGCCAATTCTTCAGGATGATTCAATGAATTTGGTGACACATGCGAACGTGAGTTTGGCGCCCTAATTTTAAGATGCGGATGATTTAGTCACGATTTGTAACTTTGTGAACAAAAAACTTTTAATTGTTAATTGTTTCTACTGAGGTGACAAAGTTATAAAATTTAGGGGGGGGGGGGGGAATCACTGATCCCTTGTGTCAAAAGTGCTTTTTTCACGCACACAAAAAAAGCTGAAGAAA
This sequence comes from Troglohyphantes excavatus, assembly GCA_963932185.1. Taxonomy (NCBI): domain Eukaryota; kingdom Metazoa; phylum Arthropoda; class Arachnida; order Araneae; family Linyphiidae; genus Troglohyphantes; species Troglohyphantes excavatus. The sequence goes on from OZ010674.1 coordinate 28,557,754, forward strand.
AAGATAATTATCCGTACTCCAGTTACCCGGATAACTTTAAGAAAAAAAAATAACAAAATCCACATTTTAAAAGTTTCATATTGAAGAATCTTATATATATTTCTCTTACGCGGTGATCGAAAAACGCATTATTTCTATATGTGGAATGGCAACACGAAACTTTTGTTTACATCAACAATCGCGGTCGCCATTGAATGGCCGCACTATTTAAAAATGAATTTTAGGATTGCCTAGCCATTTTGATGTCTCGATATTTTAATGTTTTTCGAAGAATGAGTTGAAGCTCTGCTGCTGCAGTGTATAAGAAAGCGTCTTCGATGATCCAGCGAAAGCTATGTCAGACGAACTTTTGTTTACAAAATCAACAATCGTGGTCGCCATTCAATCGCCGCGCTATTTGAAAATGAATTTTAGGATTGCCTAGCCATTTTGATGTCTCGATATTTTAATGTTTTTCGCAGAATGAGTTGAGTAAGAAAGCTTCTTCGAAGGTCCAGCGAAATAGCTATTTGTAGAAGTTGATAATTTCGGGTGCATGACGGAAGTTAGCGAATTTTGTGGGGCTTTTTTCGGGAAAGTTCGCCTGTCACATTTATTAAAGGATTTGTTATCTGACAATACAGGCAAAGGAAAAAACTATCGTCAACATGGTTTCTCCCTTATATGCAACTGAACAGAAAAGGACTGAAACAACTAAACAGTAAATCCATTTGCTGAATCATTTTCTTCAAATGCTCCAATTAGCCAAAAGTAATCCTACGGCAGACGTCAAGTTAGTTTTTTTGGAAATTCCAACGACGATACAATGCATCTATTCTATAGGTGAACATTGCCAAAGGATATCGCCTATGAATCAGTGCCCACATCCTATGGTATATCCCCTACTTTTTCTCGAGGAGAATTCGGTTGGCCGAGCAAGTGGAAGAAAGGCGCACTGCCAAACGTATTCAAGTTACACAATTGCAGTATTACGCTTACAGGCTGGCAGTGCGAGAGGAATTTAGTATTTTGCGGAAAACTCTTTTAATAATACATTGTTGATGCCTACGTGAAAACAGAAGATTCACGTTTAAATTATTGCACGTAAACCAAAAGAACTTGAGAATTGAGCTGTACCAAGGTCTTTTGGATGCTTTACTGAAGTATGTAATAGTTTTCAGCAAGCGTGTAGAGAGCTTGGGTTTCTGGACGGTGCTCAACATTGGCATGATATATTAAGCGAGGCATCACAAATAAGAATGCCACGTCATTTACGAATGCCTTTTGTTGTTATTTGTGGGTTTGGAGAAGTAGAAGGTATACCTTCACTATGGACACAGCATTGCAATGTTCTTTGTGAAGATTTTGTGCACCAGTACTCGCAAGAAACTGGAGTACAATATGCCTCTTCTAAAATTAATGAACAAGAAGAAGCTGAAGGTCGACTCAACATTGAAAAGCTCAATGCTGAACAGAAAATTGTTCTTACAATGGTTCCAAGTGCTGTGTATGAAAAGAAGACGTCTAAACTTTTTTTTTAGATGGGCCAGCAGGAACAGGAAAGACTTTTGTGTATTCTACTTTATTGCATATAGAATGGGGCCAGGGGAAAGGAGACCAAGCAACACATGTTGCATCTACTGGAATTGCTGCTACGTTGTTAAGTGGAGGACGAACTGCTCATATAACTTTTAAGATAACCCTAATCTTGAAGCAACATTAACCTGTAATTTAAAACCTAATACACCTGAAGTTAAAGCACCAAATTAATTGTTTGGGACGAGGCACCAATTACCCATGTATATGCCTTTTTGGCTATTGACAGACTTTTGCAAGATTTGACTCATTGCTCTGAGCCATTTGGTGGAAAAGTTGTGCTCTTAGGCGGAAATTTTTGTCAAGTGTTACCTGTAATTCCTAGAAGTTCCCGTGTTTTGACAATTGCTAGCTGCTTGAAAAAGCATGCTTTGTGGACTGAATTTCATGTTTTGTATCCGAAAATATGCGTGCTCTTCCTCATGAAAGGGAGTTTGCAAAATGGTTGTTCAGTTATCTACCAATACAAGATCCAATTAAATAACTGTATGATGATCTTGATTTTTTAACAGATTGATTTTCCATCGGACAACAATATGCCTTTTTCGTTCAGAAGAAAATAATTTCCAATCCGTTTAGCTTTTTCTATGACTGTTAATAAGTCACAAGGCCAAACATTCAACGAAATCTGTTTAGTTTTATCCAAACCTGTAATTAGTCGGGCAATTGTATGTTGGTCTTTCAACAGTGCGATCATTTAACCATGTTTCAATAATAGCTACACATTCAGAGACATACAATTGACAATTGTGTGTTTAAAAGTTCTAACGTAAGTAATTTTCTGTTTAAACTATAAAATTAAAAATTTAGGGAAACTTTTACGAATTTCTACGTAGTATCTGCCAACAGCAATGTTTATATGTAGTTTTTAATTATATTTCATTTCAAATGTTGCATTTCAAACAAACAGTTATGTCATTAGAAATTGTAATTCATCAACCCATTGTCAACAAAGCATTCACAACAAGTCTGTTTAATCATGTTTTTTGTTTACATTCTTATTATACCTTTGAAAAAAATTTCAGCTTTCGGAGTTTCAAATTTGATTTATATTACTAAAAATGTTTTTTTGCTAGGACACATTATTATTGTGTCCCACCTTATAGCGAGCGAAGCGAGAATTGGTTTGCGAAGCAAACCAAAGAGGATTGCATAGCAATCCTCCGGGGGTTGGCGGAGCGTCAGCGGAGCAGGGGGCAGAGCCCCCTAGTTATATATATATTTCTTTAAAGTACAGCGATAGCAGATACACAGACGATGAGCAACGGTCTTGTCAAGCAATGATACATTTGAATACAGTATATAAGTACAAGATTTAAACAAAATTGTTGTCATAGTCATGAAATTACATTACAAACAAAGCAAAATTCGTTATTTTTTACTAAAATATAACCTATATTCGATTATCCGGATAAGGTCTGGATGTGCAAATAAATCTGCAAATATTTTTTTTAATCCCAAGTCAGCAGATGTTTAATTCAATTACCCGCCTACAAAGGTTGTCATTTAAAAAATATATTTTTGAATGCATAATATAAAAAAACGTTATTCATATGTGGCTTGTGGATAATATATGTGACTTAGAACAAAAAAGAAACAATGTCAATTTTATCACATAAAAAAACCTATTTTAAATATATATATTTATTTTCCTAAATAAAATAGAAATCCATGTCGTGAGGCTTATCTGACTATTCAAATCAAACAATTCCGTGATTTCCGTAACGCTGAAACAATGATCCTCAAATTTCGAAACCGTTTTACTCAAAACTCCCAATTATGACGAGGGTCTCCGTGGCCCAGTGGATAAAGGCGTCAGCTGGGAATCTGAGAGCTCCTAGTCCGATCCTGTGCGACGGACTTGACTAAGAAAAAAAAATAGTGATCTTGTGATCGGAGGGTTACCAGCTTCACTACAAAATACTAGGAATGTCGTCCAGAACATCCACAAAATTAATCGGCGTGTATACGGGACTGGTGCACGATAAATCTGATCGGGGTCCAAAGTCCCGACGTCTATTGAAGGCGTTGGGTGCCAGTTCAGGTGTTTCCTTAGTCATCTGACCATGGTTTTTAAATAACGAGGTGCATGTATGAATGTGTATGTGTTCCCGGGTCTTTCCTTCGAGATCAACCCTAAACCGTCGCCAATAGCCCACTGTGTAGCTCTAGTGCGACGTTATTTAACCAAACCAGGTGTTTCCTCGTCATCTGACCATGGTTTAAAAATACGAAGCATCGTTCCCGGGTCTTTCCTTCGATATAAGCCCCGAACCGTCGCCAATAGCCCACTGTGCAGCTCTAGTGCGACTTTAATTAATCAAACCATGTCATGGGTCCTTTTTGTTCCGAGTCACAGATATACGATACGAAAAGTGCAAATCGAAAACTTATTTAACCACATTTCTAATAATTTGAGAAAAACGTATTTTTTTAATATCTTAATTGGAATTCAGTAAAATAAAGTTATAAATCAGCAGATTGTATCCCATTTAATATTGAAATGAAAATATGAGTGGTCATTAAAATTCCTGTTTCATCAACATTCATTGTTTAATCGAAAATTGTTGTTTTTCGCAGCTAAGCCTCTCTGCTATTACTAGTATGGTTGAATCAAGGAGTAGAATAACAGTACTAGTCCTATGGAGACTAACACTATTGTTCTCCCCTATTCAATTCTATAATAATAATAACAACAGATAGTGTGTGTGTGTTTGTTTCTCTCCCATAAATGTCTGACATTTTAAACGTAAGCACTATTCAACTTCAAGTTATGCGTCTGAGAATCAGAATTTAAAATTTGTAGTTGTTTTCACGTGTAACGTCTTTAAAATCAGGCCCTCATGAGAGTCGGCAAAAACATGAACGGAAAATGGTTACGAAAAATGAAACGAAAATTCTAATGAAAAATTTTATAAAATTATCCTACTTTCCGTATACCCAGAAAGATAAAATTTGGCAGAGTTGTTCTTTGTACCTTAAGTCAGAAAAGTAAGCTATTTGTTTTCTTCTAGTTGAAGTACCCGTTCTTCACACGTTTTTTCTAAAAAAAAACTGCAACCAGGACGTTCCCAGGATTTGACTTTGGGGGAGTTTACCAATAATTGAATACCGAGAATCTTGGTTGGTTGGTTTGTTAAAAAAACGTCGCACTAGAGCTGCACAGTGGGCTATTGGCGACGGTTCGGGGTCAATCTCGAAGGAAAGACCCGGGAACACATACACATTCACACACATATTCATTCATACCTGCACCTCGTTATTTTAGAACCATGGTCAGATGACGAGGAAACACCTGAACTGGCACCCAACGCCTTCAATAGACGTCGGGACTTTTTACCCAGATCAGATTTATCGTGCACCAGTCCCGTACACACGCCAGTATAATTTGTTGGATATTCTGGACGACTTTCTAGTATTTTTGTAGCGAAGCTGGCAACCCTCCGATCGCAAGATCACTACTTTTTTACTTTTCTATGTCAAGTCCATTTCACGGATTCGAACCACCAATCCTCTAATTAGTAGCTGAACGCCTTACCAACTGAGCAACTGGGGCTCCCGAGAATCTTGGATTAGCCTCTAAAGAAAAGGGGAGATACAGCCTAACGCCTCCTGGTTCTTCGTATGAGGTATTTTGACTTCTAAAAGAGAAAAAAAAAAAATTTCATCACTCCCTCTTCTTTCGCACCACCCAAAGAGTTGTAACCTGATACCAAAAACCCGATTGCTTTTTCGCACTGCCTTCTATATTAGCTGCCTGTCAGATGGGCTCGGAGGGTAGTTTGGTGTAGGGACAGTTTCGTCCGCAACAGGCGCTGGTCAACTCCAACTCCCGTCTCGAAATTTCATGTAAGTCAGCGTGTTTTGGTCGCTGTGAAATAACGTATAAATCAATTCTACAGTGGGCATTTACCTTAGGAATTTATGGAGAAGAGAGGGGAGGGTCTTTTCCCCTTCGGGCAGTGAATACAAGTCGTAAAATTGTCAAAGAGGGGGAAGTTTTTGATGAATTAACTGCATGCCCCCCTCCCTCCCTTCACACCCATCTGTTGATTGTCAAAGGACAAACGTATTCTCATTCTTGAATCTTATCTGATGTTTGAACAGTTTGAATGGAAAAGACACTAAAAGCTAAAATACCCATTCAATTCCCTGTTGAAAAGTAAATTTCCCATCGTTAAAACTTCTGGTGCTTGCTTCTACAATGAGAGTAGATTTTCAGAATGGATGTATTTTACTGTAATTGGATGGGTTTGGTACCACTTAAAAACGGTGATTAAACAAAGAGTCTAAACTTGCATTTTACAGGAAGGTTGACCATGGTCAGAATACATCAAGTCCACATGGTTTATAAAAGATTCCCCTTCAAATGTGGCCGACTTAAATTGTTAGAGGGTTGTTATTCTAAAATCTGATAACTCGCAATTTTTTTAAAAATTAAAGATAATAAGATAATGGTGTAACGTATGTAGCGTTTTAAAGTTTTATTAAGAAACACACTTTTATTGTTCCTATCTGAATAACAAATTTCTACAATAAAAAGTAAGTAAATTATTTTTATATTGATTTATATATTTTGGTATAAACTTTTTTACAAGTTGTTTGAAATTTTAAAAAGTAATGCAGTTAATGGTCTAAAAATGCGGGAAATACATATACTATTTTGTATTGTTTTTAAGAAAATGATTTTATATATATAAAAATTCCATCAAAGAATATATTCATTTTTGAAATGTCGACTTATATAAAAAACTAAAAAAGAAATGCATGTAGGCATGACATCTAGTGAAATCTGCAGTTTTGAAGGAAAATACCTAAACTTTGCCGATAGACTTAGTTTGAGAATATAGTGGTTGCAGAGATCTAATATGTGTTTCTCTTTGCTAAAGACTAAGGAAAGTATATAAATGAATTAATAAGTACAAAATTTCAGACCTTTTAATGCCAAGTTGTGAATTTCTATGGAGGTCAAGTGTACTATAACTAAATTTTTTAAATGGAGATAGCGATTTATATGCTTCATCGGTTCCATCAATGCGAGCCACACAATACACAACTAATATTCCATATATAGTAGCAAAGATACAAAGATTTCACACATCTGCTACTTGGAAACTTTTAAATGTTTTCAAATTTCAGTGTTCACGCTGTGCGTTTTTTTAAGGGGATGTACGCCTTGTCCGCCCTTTTTTCTTGAAAATTGCGCCCTCCTGCCCTTTTATGCTCGAATCACCCTTTCCGAAATCCCACTATCCACCGGATCATGTTACGAATATATTTGTTCTCATCCTTTTCACTTCAGTATAAATTTTTTGTATTTCTTTCTTTGAGAATGGGATCAGCGCTAATTAAAAATTGGACAGATGAGATGGCTGATTTAAATTATTCGCGAATTGTATTATGCTAATATTGTATTATACTAAAGTTTTTTCTTCGGCTTTATTTCGGTTCTGCAGTTATTTATAAAAAAATTATTATAGCTCTTAATAGACCATAAAATAATGGCAATTAAAAAAAAACTGCAATTAGACACCGATTTTTAAAAAATCAATTTTGGGACTTAAAAAGCAGCTTCAGCTGTGGTATTTATTATGTTAAGGGTAAACTTTAGTTTTGCATGCATATTTTAATATTTTTAATGTACCATAAGTATCATAAAACTTCCAAAAATATTTAAAAAATGCAGTTGTTTTATTTAAATTCTAAATAAAAATAAATATAATATTCACACTAAAACTACTTTAAAATTCTAACATTTCTCCACCGAAAAAAAAATTTTAAGTTGAAAATTGTAATTCCCTGAATCAAAAAACCACAAATTTCTTTACCAGACCAATGCTAAAAATGTGTTAGTAGCGAGCGCCTCTAGCGGGAACGGAGGGAACTTCTCGCGAAACCGGAGATCAAAGCTCCGACGCCCGACCTGGCAGGCAGCTTTTTTCGACGCTTTTCTAACTCTCCCCTCCTGGTCATAAACACGTCACAATGTGCTTGCAGGTGTCTTGGAGACTCGGGGGTTGGGGCATCGGACCTTCGACCCCAGCAATATTTTTTAGTTAATTGGGTGCAAGCACGTAGCCAGGATTTTGCTAAGGGGGGGGGGGGTCCAACAGTTGCTACGATTTGGGGGGGGGGGGGATAGTTTCTTCCCCAGCTTTGACATTTAGAGCAAATTTTAATTCAAATTTTAAATTAAAAAAATTTGAACTATAAATGAAATTGTTTGTTTTCCCTTCAGTATGAGTATTTGAGTTTCCAAAATGCAATGTTTTTTAAAATGCAAATCGTATGTTTTAAGGATTAAAACATTTCATTTTTCGTTGTTGTATTAACATAATCACAACAAAAATAGAAAATATTAATAAAAAAGTTATATAAATTTTTTCTGACAATAACGATCTCCCGTCTTTTTTTCTGGTAGAAATATATGAGTTTGGTGCACTTGCTTTGCTCCCCAATATTCTTTCATTAGCAAATATTTTTAATATTTCGCTCGGCGCAGTTATTTCACATTTTGAGAACAGCGCAACTGATTTGTCACTCAACTGTGTTTCATTTACCAAGGCATGAAGCTAGGTAGAGGGTGTGCGATGTTATAAACGAATTCCCCGCATAAATTGTGTTTCTGTTTCGCAAAAAGATCTTTCCGATATTTATTGTAACTAAATAAACTTGATTCGTCTAATTTAACAAAACAAACAAAATATTTTACAATAAAAGTTCGTAAATATGACTTTATGCCTCAATGTCTAGTTTTAAGCTATTTACCTTTTACATTTTTAACAAATAAATATTTGAAATTATGTTTATTTTAGCTACTTAAATTAATAAATTTTATAAATAGTTTTCAAATTAAAATTTTTCTGCTTTTAAAAAACATAAAGTGTTAGTAATATAAAAAATATATACAATTTTTGACATGAGCCAGAGTTTATTGAGTACAAGAAAAGTTAAATTGGATAATGTTTTGGATAAATATAAATAATCAAATGAAATATTAGTAAAATGAAATAAATAATAAATTGTTGAATATATAAATATTCAATGATTCAATAAAACTATTAGAAATTTTGATTTTATGTAAAACGTATTTTCCTGGTATTTACACTAATTCGATGCTGAAATTTCATTTATTATAAGTAATTTATATGTTGTTCAAGATTAAAATGATCTTCGACTTAGTTTCTATACATAAACATTCTTAGTGTTATTGACTTAACAATGTATAGAAAAACAAACATTTTAATTAGTCACTGCCAATTGATTAGCATAATTACAAAAGTCCATTTCATTAGGAAAGATATGGTATGACGTTTAGAATACAGAAATATTTACTTACTTTCAAAACAGTAAAATATGCTGATAGAAAAAACCTCCATTTGTTTGAACTAAAAAAATGCTTCCTAAATTTGCCGTCTGTACTCTGAAATAACTAGTTGTGAAATAGAGCTGTTCTACCTCTTCATTCTCTTTGTCGATATAGTCCCCTACTACTCTCCGGACCTTAGAGCTCGGGACAATGCATTCGTAGTGTAGGGTTCATTCCAAAACCTGTAGGACCTGCCTCCACAAGCATAGAACAACAATGCCCTTGTCACAATGGATAGAGCATCTATCAGCCAAAACGGCTGTCCAAGGGTCAGTTAATTACAAACAGGTGAGGACGACAGGACCATGAGGACGAAGCGAAGTAGACTATACATTACAATTCCCAGAAAAGCCTTTCTTTGTGGCCCTTGACATGTGCTTGCTACAATTTCAACGCGCCTTTTCCGACAAAGTATTCTATTGGCAACACAAGTTGACAGTTTCTTTGTAAAAGTGGATATTTGACTAATGATACACACAAATCGTCTTCCAAAGAAAACTGTTGAAAAAGGTTTGTAAGCGATTCCATTGTCAAACCTACGACAACTCATTGTCCTCCTGTTCCTTTCAAAAAGACCCCCCCCCCCCAAACCCTCCAAGAGCAGTTTAAACACGTTTACGAATAAACAAGGGGTGATCTTGAATCCCTCCTACTCAAATCAAAGTTTCCTTTAAATTTTTACGAAATGATAACATGCGGAAAAAATAGAAAACACTTACTTATTTTTTGAAAATTAAAGCAATCGTCTTTTCTTTTAAAGATGTGAATCGGTCAATTTAAAAATTAACTTAAATAACGAAACAACAACAGGACCATAATGGTCCTGAAACAACAGAAAAACAGTAAATTTATCACGAAAACCATTTCCGTTTGGAGGTATATTCTCGTAAGTTATCGTTTCACCCACCCATCCCAGCGTTTCACGCACGAGCCAATCAGCATATCGAATCTCAAGTGCAGCTAAAACAAGAAAATTCATTTTGGCTGTACCTTCTCACAAATGCAGTGCATTAGCACGGGGAGTAATCTCCATACTACGTAGAGGTTGCCATGGCAACGATGCAGCCGATTTCGAACTTCGCTTTTTGGGTGCAGTTCTGATTTAATGGCGTTTTCCCCCCTCCGGAATTGTGCATTACGGTAACAGGCATGCTATTTATCGGAGATTTTGTTTATTACCGTAGAAATTTCATTTTCAATTCTAATCTTCATTTACGAAAATTAGTAAAACATCTTATTTTAGTATACAATAATGAATTTATGTGCAGCCCGGCTGTACTTGCTGTAGTGGACGATCCGCCACTGGCGTTTTTTAGGGATAACTTGTCGCTATTGACAAGAACAATAGAGAGTAGTATATGGCACAAAAAAAAATCTTGACCTGAAGGGGGGGGGGGGGGGGTCCGGACCCCCTGGACCCCCCCCCCCCCCCCTTGGCTACGTGCTTGTTGGGTGCATGTCTCTTTGTGTAGGGTGACCCAAAAGTTAAGCTGCGATTGAGGAATGAGAGGTTTCAACCTCGGAAAAAGTACTGCACATCTGTGTTTGAATAGGGATTCTGAACAGAGGAGGTGGTAACTTTCCTCATGGATCAAAATTCTTGTCTTCGTCACTTAGGATGAATCTGGCTGAACACCTAAGCATTAAATTCAAGTACAGTTGGCAGTGGTAAATTTAGCCACGGCAAATTTGACTGGATCGGGAGGGTGATCGTTCATATATACGTACAGAGGGATGGTATTTTTTGTTCTGCATGCAGAGGAAGAGATTTTCTGTCTTGCTTTTTTTTTAATCTTTTATTCCTAATTTATTATGGGGCCTCCGTGGCCCAGTGGATAAAGGCGTCAGCTGGGAATCGGAAGATTCCTGTGCGACGGACTTGACAAGGAAAAATAAAAAAGTAATGATCTAGTGATCGGAAGGTTGTCAACTTCGATACAAATACTAGAAAAGTCGTCCAGAACATCCACAAAAATTATCGGAGTGTATACGGGACTGGTGCAGGATACATCTGATCTGGGTCCAAAGTCCCGACGTCTATTGAAGACGTTGGGTGCCAGCTCAGGTGTTGTCCTCGTCATCTGACCATGATTCAAAAATACGACGCATCGTTCCCGGGTCTTTCCTTCGGGATAGATCCCGAACCGTCTCCAATAGCCTATTGCGCAGCTGTAGGGCTACGTTAATTAATCAAAACCAAACCTAATTTATGATACCCCTTGGTACGATTCTGAAAATTAACGCCTAGGCTCCGAATTTCATTCCTGTGGGTATTGCGCCATACACAGCATCTCGCCAACTGTTCCGCGAAGGGCGCCGCCCTGCTGAAGGGGTAGGTTAAATTATTTTTTTCGGTATTTCATTTTTATAATTTTTTAAAACGATGTTTTTTTTTTAATGTTGTAGTATCAATTCTAATCAACATAACTGAATAATAAATTTATTTTAAAAACGTTTTGTGATTTTGTTTTTTTTGGTTTTCGTTAATTATCGTCACACTAGAGCTGCACATTGGAGACGGTTCAAGTTCTATCTCGAAAGAAAGACCCGGGAACGATGCCTCGTATTTTTGAACCATGGTCAGATGACGAGGACAACACCTGAGCTGGCACCCAACGCCTTCAATTGACGTCGAGACTTTGGACTTCTATTAGATTTATCGTGCACCAGTCCCGTATACACGCCGTGAAATTTTGTGGATGTTCTGAACGACATTCTAGTATTTTGGTAACGAAGTTGGCAACCCTCTGATCGTAATATCACTACTATTTACTGTTCTTTAGTCTAGTTCGCGCAAAGGTTCGAACCGGGGACACTTTGGATTCCCAGCTGCCGCCTTAATCCACTCGGCCACGGAAAGCCTGTTTTGTGATTTCACATGGCAACTGACTAGTCAGTGCCTAAAGTTATCAAAACCTGCTTCTTTACTAGTCTTCGAATTAAACGAGCGAGGCTCTCTAAACTCAAGAAGCAAAAACTAAACACGCCAAGACACACTTTTTTCTGCTCCGATATACGCCTGCCCATATTTTGTTTTTGAAGATATTTATACCGCACAAACAACCAGCAAGGAAAAGAATTGGCACTATTTTAGATCGCTTCTACACAGACGAGATAAACTCTCGCAAGTTTTTTTCAGATGACTGCGTGATTCGAGAATACAAAACACGTGTTTTGCATTCTCGAATCACAGAGCCGTCTGAAAAAAGCTTTTAATCTCCTCCGTATAGAAGGGCTTTAAAATCGTTTTTAAAACGCCCATTACGAAATAAACAAGCGATTCGAGACGATTAAATAAAGTTAACAATTCAAGCAAATGATAAAGTTAAACAAGCGATTCAGTAAAGTTAAGAGCCCGTTAGTTATTTTATACTTCTATCAATACATTAATTACACAGATGAACAGTAAAGTGATTTGTTCTTTGAAAAAGAATAGGATAAAATTAACAAAAATATTCATTTTCTGAAGCATTCATAATTTTTTTTAATTTGAATTTCTGTTAAAAACTTTTTTCATTTAACCATATGCGGGAACGAGAGACCGCATAAAACTTTGCAGGACAAGAATTCTTATTTTTACAGTCCATAAAAAAAAATCCTAAGAACCATAGTCCCTCTAAAATCCTTTGTTTCCGAGAAATATTAAAAAGAAAGAGCACGATGTTTGTGCATGAGAGAAAAAAAAAGAGCGTTACTGTAAATATAAAAGAAGTGAACGGCTAGAAAAGTAATTAGGAATTAATATAAATGTTACACCTCACATATTATGCAATAAAAATTCGTGTCATTTGGGTCTTATAATAAAATCTGGGTGTTGAATTATTTGATTTTATATGAAACTTCCTCGTAAAACGAAAAATATCCGTTTTAGGTATTGCAATTTAGAAAATCAGGAAAAGGGGCCAATCGTAAAACGTTATTCCTTTCCTATAAACGTTATTCCTTTCGCCACTTTCACGTACGCTAAAGTGGTTACTCGTGAGATGACAACAATTTACCATCCAAATACAGCAAATCACACATTCTCCCCGTGATACACGATACAGACAGTCCCTATAATGGGATGTAATAGATGTCACAAGAGTGTTTTATTGCAGCGTGCATTTCATGAGGGGTTCACTTTTCAAAAGGAATGAATGGGTCAATCAATCGCTATTCAAGGATCAGATAAGAAGCCCAGAATGTGAGGTAGTGTCTTTCTTTAGGCTGTCCCCCCATTCATTTAAAAGGAACCCCTCATTGACACTTTTACGACCTGACTGAGTTCACTGGCTGAGTATCATTCCATTCTGAACAACAAATGTACTTTTTAATTGTACAGGATGTGGGTGGTTTGACTTCACTCTCTCCAATCCCTTTCAATCTCATTCTGTTTACCCTATAGGTTGGGGGTTAGTAGACATAGAAGGGGGGGGGGGGGGACTTATTAGAACTTTAAGTTGGCGCCAATTTACAAAGACAATACCTAAATTTTGGTGCCGATTTCAAAACGCTGAAATCAGTATAAAATTAATATTTAATAATTTAATTTTTTTCAACTTGTACGTAAAAACTAAAAATTATTTTATACTTTTCAGCGCAATTTTCTTAAAGTTAAAAAAAAAAGATTTTATACAGCTACTTATTTCAGGTAATATGCTAATTTTATTTCTGTGCCGGTCTTTATCGGAAGTGTGTACGATGCAAGTTGTGTATGTTTTAATTAACGTCGCACTAGAGCTTCACAGTGGGCTATTGGCGACGGTTCGGGGCCTATCTCGAAGGAAAGACCCGGGAACGATGCCTCGTATTTTTGAACCATGGTCAGATGACGAGGACAACACCTGAGCTGGCACCCGACGCAACCTCAATAGGCGTCAGGACATTGGACCCCGATCAGATTTATCGTGCACCAGTCCCGTATACACGCCAGTATAATTTGTTGCATGTTCTGGACGACTTTCTAATGTAAGTTGTGTAAGCAATGTCGGCCATTTGAACTAATTAAAATGATTCTTTTTCGGTATTGAGTGGTAGGATTTATAAAACTTATGAAACAGTATTTTACCATACATCCTACCAAAGAGTTAGTTTGTGAAACAAATTTCAGTATTTTATCTACAAATTTTTGCTACGTCACACAACAATTGAGACTCCCCCCACCTCTCCATGTTATGTCAGTCACGCATGATAGACCCTTTCCCCTCGATATACAGTGGCTCCAAAGAAGTGTTCGTACGCTTTAAAAGTTTGTAGAAAAAGCGATGACAGAGCATCTATTTGGTTGCAAGAAAAAGGTAACTCCAACAATCCAGCATGCGCCACGTCATCTGGAAGATATATTTTTGAGTGAAAATACTGTCGTAATATGTAGGAACAATCCAAAAGATTGATCAAAAAGAATATCTTCACACAACTTGGAATTTTAAATTTTCAAACGTTTTTTTACGGTTTTATGCAAACTTGAATAATTGAAGCTACCTCCTTTTTACAGCAAACCGCTCAATTACGGACAAAGATTTTTGTTAAACTTTTTTTTTAAAGCCTGATAAGTTTGTTTTTTAAATAATAGTTTGTCTAAACTCTACAAGAACAAATTAAAAAACAGTTCTTTTTAAAAAAAAAGCAGGAACAGGGAACACTTTTTCTCAAAAAATAACACAAATTTCACATCCCTACAGTGCACACGTGAACCCGAAAAGTGCTGATATTTCATTAATTAATTGGGTTGCGCATATCTGGTCTGTTGTGGCTATGCGGTGCACTTGGGATGAAAGGCATATTATAAAAAGTATTGCACATCTGCAAAAGTGATTATACAAATAAAACATCTGTCAATGACATCTGTTTCCCGTCTTCCAAACAGGTGGTGAAACAAGCCCATTTTTTTTTTATGTTTTGGAATTTCATGGGATTTATTTCACAAAGTTGTAGGATGTTACAAAGAAAAGAAAGAAATCAGGACATTCTAGAACGAATCTATAGAATGCCTTTCGTTTTCAGGCAAAGTATGAAATAAACGAATTTCTTAAAATATATTACATACTTTGCCGGGCTAAAGCAATGAAATAATATGATTCTTGAAAAAGACTTATGAAAAGACATAGGAATCGTTTTTTTTTGTTTGGTTTTGTTAAATAACGTCGCCCTAGAGCTGCACAGTGGGCTATTGGCGACGGTTCGGGGTCAATCTCGAAGGAAAGACCCGGGAACACACACACATTCATACATGCACCTCGTTATTTTAGAACCATGGTCAGATGACGAGGAAACACCTGAACTGGCACCCAACGCCTTCAACAGACGTCGGGACTTTGTACCCCGATCAAATTTATCGTGCACCAGTCCCATATACACGCCAGTATAATTTGTTGGATATTCTGGACGACTTTCTAGTATTTTTGTAGCGAAGCTGGCAACCCTCCGATCGCAAGATCACTACTTTTTTACTTTTCTATGTCAAGTCCATTTCACGGATTCGAACCATCAATCCTCTAATTAGTAGCTGAACGCCTTACCAACTCTGCAACTAGGGCTCCCATAGGAATCGGGAAAGGAGAGAGCTGGTAACTCGAAATAATAAACAACTCTTTTAGTTATTCGGCATTCATTACCAAAAATACCGACTCGTCGGATTTGCTATAAAATATCTACGATTTTTTTTAAAAAAATATTCTTTTGAATAGAGGGCCGAGTGACTATAGTAATAAGCTCACTGCATGGTGTTTATTAACCATAGTTGGATGATTGGTTTTTGGTTTTTGTTAATTAACGTCGCACAAGAGCTGCACAGTGGGCTATTGGCGACAGTTCGGGGCCTATCTCGAAGGAAATACCCGGGAACGTCACTCGTATTTTTGAACCATGGTCAGATGACCGGACAACACCTGAGCTGGCACCCAACGCCTTCAATAGACGTCGGGACTTTGGACCACGATCAGATTTCTCGTGCACCAGTCCCGTATACACGCCGATAATTTTTGTGGATGTTCTGGACGACATTCCTAGTGTTTTTTAGTGAAGCTGGCAGCCCTCTGATCATTAGATCATTACTTTTTTACATTTCTTAGTCTAGTCCGTCGCACAGGATCGAACCAGGAACCCTCTGATTCCCAGCGAACGCCTTTATCCACTCGGCCACGGATGTTCTGAACGACATTCTAGTATTTTTGTAGCGAAGTTGGCAACCCTCTGATCGCAATATCACTACTTTTTTTTTAATATTCTTAGTCTAGTCCGTCGCACAGGTTCGAACCGAGAACCCTCGGATTCCCAGCTGACGCCTTAATCCGCTCGGCCACGGAGGCCTCGTGGTTGGATAAACAGCCAATTTTGTCTTGAAATTAAATAATAAAATAGAAAATTGTAAGGAATTTTTTATTATATTTATTTAAAATATGAAACAAATGAAAAATTATACAATTACAACAAGAAAACATTTTGCAAGAAAGCAAATTTACTTTTTTAAAGTATTCAACATACGTTTGGTACATTTTATTGATTTGGCTATTTTTTTCCCCATTTTCATTTCATCTAATTGTCATTCTGTATTTTACAGTAATTGTTTAGCAGTATGTTGGACATTACTTTTACGCACTGTTTCTTTAAATCCATTTCACTTTTCCCACAAACACATTTAAATAAATCGGTATCGGTTTCACCAATAGCCAAAAACTGTAAAGTTAGTTTCATTAAAAAATCTTTTTGGCAATTTAAATTTATAAATTGAGATTCATGGAACACACAAATAAGAACGTTAAAAATCCTAATAATACTCATACATATACTAACTGTAAAACGTGTTGGATACGTTAGTCCCCCATCGATCAAGTACCTTTAAATATTTGTAAACGTGACCTTGGGACTCGACAGCCATGTCACTCTCAGAACAAAAATACAACAGACATTTATTGCAACAAGAACATTGCCTCTCCACATTTCCAACAATATAAATGACGACCATAAATTAATTTTAATCAATATCCTTTGAAAGTCAATTCGTAAAGAGCACCGACAGTTTGGGTTAACGTTGCATGTGTTTCACGAGTTAACTTCTCATGACGCGTGTTTTCTAGTTTTCTACAATACAGTATGTCTCCCATTCTTCCAACCAAGATTTCAGAGTTAGTAAATATTGCATGCTTGCATCGTTGGCGTATCTGATGTGTTCACTGATTCAAAATAATCTGTAGTAAATGTTCAATTTGCTGACCAACTTCAAAATTAACCATGGCCCTTGCGCCACTAAAACCTAACCTAACAAAATAAACCAAATTACTATAATTACAGCTGTTAGAATCCAACTGTAAATTTGTCACAAAATGTTTTATTGAAAACTCACCTTGTCCAAACGAATTTTGTTTAAGTAAGCTTACAATTTTCAGCTTTTTCTTTCACTTTCTAAAGTCTCTCGCACAGAAACATTATAATTGCCACCACTCATTTGTCAATACTGTCCAAATCTTGCCTCCGGATTATTAGTTTGGAACTTACTAAGTAGTACATAACTAACATTAAGTTCTGTTAGCATATACGAAGTCAATTCGTAAAGAGCACCGACAGTTTGGGTTAACGTTGCATGTGTTTCACGAGTTAACTTCTCATGACGCGTGTTTTCTAGTTTTCTACAATACAGTATGTCTCCCATTCTTCCAACCAAGATTTCAGAGTTAGTAAATATTGCATGCTTGCATCGTTGGCGTATCTGATGTGTTCACTGATTCAAAATAATCTGTAGTAAATGTTCAATTTGCTGACCAACTTTCAAAGTTTCTAGTGCCGCAATATTTTTTTCATCAATCAAAAAGTCGAGTTGCATATAAAACATTCTGCCGTTCCAATTTGGTTGGACATCGAACTTTCTTTGACAAATATGGAGCAAGTTTAATGACCTTACGTTTTTCACTGTCATACAGTTGCTTCAAATGTTTGACGCCAGCTTCACTACAAAAATACTAGAAAGTCGTCCAGAATATCCAACAAATTATACTGGCGTGTATACGGGACTGGTGCACGATCAATCTGACCGGGGTCCAAAGTCCCGACGTCTATTGAAGGCGTTGGGTAACAGTTCAGGTGCTTCCTCGTCATCTGACCATGGTTCTAAAATAACGAGGTGCATGTATGAATGTGTGTGTGAATGTGTATGTGTTCCCGGGTCTTTCCTTCGAGATTGACCCCGAACCGTCGCCAATAGCCCACTATGCAGCTCTAGTGCGACTTTAATTAACAAAAAAACCAAACCAAACCAAATGTTTGACGCTGCTTCGACAAATGTTTGGCAAATTTTTCACATCATAACCAATAGCCCACTGTGCAGCTCTAGTGCGACGTTATTTAACCAAAGCAAACCAAATATCCCAAAACAAAGTTTCCGAAACGCTGCCTCGTAATTTTCAACCGTGTCGGTTGATTTAAATTGTGTCGCAGAAAAGATATACCATCGGCTATTGTCGACTGTTCGAAATCTATTCCGAATGAAAGACCCCGTTTGGTTTTGGTTTCTGATAATTAAAGTCGCACTAAAGCTGCACAGTGGGCACGAGTGATTATAGTAATAAGTTCTTTGCATGGTGTTTATTTACCATGCTTGGATGATTGTTTTTTGGTTTTTGTTAATTAACGTCGCACTAGTGCTGCACAGTGGGCTATTGGAGACGGTTCGGGGCCTATCTCGAAGGAAAGACCCGGGAGCGATGCCTCGTATTTTTGAACCATGGTCAGATGACGGGGACAACACCTGAGCTGGCACCCAACGCATTCAATAGACGTCGGGACTTTGGACCCCGATCAGATTTATAGTGCATCATTCCCCTATACACGCCGATAATTTTTGTGGATGTTTTGGACGACATTTCTAGTATTTTGTAGTGAAGCTGGCAGCCCTCCGATCACAAGATGATCACTACATTTTTACTTTTCTTAGTCACGTCCGTCGCACAGGATCGAACCAGTAACCCTCTGATTCCCAACTGACGCATTTATCCACTCGGCAACGGAGGCCACGAATAATCTCTTGCATTAAATTAATACAGACCATTGTGCAATATCCAAAATCGTAAAAAAATAACAAATTTGCTAAATAGAACCAAAATCCTAGTTTTAACCAAACTTCTAAAATTTCATCTGACCATGATTCAAAAATACGCGGCATTGTTCCCGAGTCTTTCCTTCGAGATAGTTCCACTGATCTCTAACTGTAACTTCTGGATAGGGCAAGACATTTTGTTGACTTGAAGCCGAAATGGAGGCCGCCATGATGGGGCACACTTTTCTTGATACTGCAATATTTCGTATATTTTTCATGTTAAAATACGCCGACATATATTATTTTAGGGTAAGTTTTTTTTATTTTCTTTTTAAACCCACTTTAAATGTAATATGCTATTAAAATAGGAAGTCATTTGCAAGTCAAAGTAGAAGTAGTTAAAAAGCAAGAGCAAAAACTATCTGTTTGGCAATATAAAAACTAATTCTATAAGAAGAAAATATAATATTTATATATATTTAATACTTCTACAATTCTTTGGTAATAAAAAACACCACTAAATAATTTTAAAAAAAATGTTGGGGCACCGAATGGCAGCTTTCAATTGGTTTCAACGCTGGTTTCAAAGTTTGAGCCTTCCAGCAGTTACAGTTAGAGTTCAGTGGATAGTTCCTTAACCGTTGTCAATAATCCGCTGTGCATCTCTAGTGCCACGTTAATTAACTAAAGCAAACCAAACTAAATAGTTAAAAACAGTTGGTACCCGGGCCCCAGTTGCCCAGTGGATAAACTCGTTCGAGTAGCAATTAGGTTTGGCTTGTTTAATTAATTTCGCACATGAGCTGCACATCGGGCTATTGGCGACAGTTCGAGGCCTATCTCGAAGGAAAGACCCGGGAGCACATACACATTCCCACACACATTCATATATGCACCTCGTTATTTTAGAACCATGTCAGATGGCGAGAAAACACCTGAGCTGGCACCCAACGCCTTCAATAGACGTCGGGACTTTGGACCCCGATCAGATTGATCGTGCACCAGTCCCGTATACACGCCTTTAATTTTTTTTTGGATGTTCTGGACGACATTCTAGTATTTTGGTAGCGAAATTGGCAACCCTTTGATCAGTACTTTTTTTTTGCTATTCTTAGTCTAGTCCGTCCCACAGGTTCGAACCGGGAACCCTCGGATTCCCAGTTAACACCTTAATCCACTCGGCCACGGAGCCCCACTCTAGCTTAAGAAGATTGCGAGTTCGAATTAAACAGTTTCGCTACTAAAATACTAGAAAGTCGTCTAAAAATATACAAAAATTATACTGATATGTATACGGGACTGGTGCAAAATAAATCTGATCGGGGTCCAAAGTCATGACACCAATTCAGCACTGAGCAGGTACCTTCTCAGATGTTACCTCGTTATCTGATATTTTTTCAAAAGTAAAGAGGTATATATAAATAAATGTGTGGCTGTGTTAAGTCTCCTAAATTAGGACATAAATAGGCATCCGTAATTGATTTGTTTTGATTAAATAACATCGCACTAGAGCTGCACAGTGCGCTATTGGCGACGGTTCGAGGAATATCTCGAAGGAAAGACAGCCGTAAATGTATCCAAATACAATCCATCCCGGTACCCTTTTCGATCAGGCGTACAGTGGAGTATTGGCATCAAAAAGCTGGGCAAAACTTGATTTTAAAAGTCTCTGCATATACCCTTGGAAATTATACCTTACAGGAGTATAATAAATAGAGAATATTGTGCTTATAGAGTTTCTTTGCTTGAGAAACCCCTACTTGTGGATATTTATCGAAAGTTGAATTCAGAGAGCAATTTTCTACTATTGGTCGTCCATTGAAAGGTAGGATATTTTTTTTTTTTTGCACTTCTTATTATGATTGTAAAAGGTTGTAATCTGGATCGGTTTTTCATAGTTAAACATTACTTTATTTGATATTTTAAAAACAAAATTACATTAATTTCAATTTTTAATTGAAGTTAGATTTTATCGTCGGCTTAATTCGCAATCCTCATAACTGTAATGCCTGGGATTAATCAGCCGAAGTAAAAATTGCTTGGCGAAAAAACTAAGGCGATTCCCTTTTAAAATGTGAAATTGTTTGAATACAAGGAACGAATGGAAAATCTGTGATTAGATTGTAGGTGAGGAATTAATTTCCAGAATAACGTTATTTAAGGGATCCTGTGATTGGATGAAATAATAATGCGATCTGTTCGATTTTGAAGTTTAGATATAAAAAGAATTCGGAGATTAATTTTATTCACGTCAATTTGTTAATTTTATTATTTTATTAAACTGTTTTTGTTAAGATTACGATATTTCTTTCTTTTTTCAGTTTGTGGCACTAAATATTTTTGAATCATAATTACACGCAAGTGATAACTTGAAATTTAGAAGATAAGAATTCTTGCAAATTTAGTTTTAAAATATAAAATACATTTCAGCTATAGAATTCTTCGATGGTAAAGCGCTATTAGTAAAAATAGAACGTAACCTGCAGTTATACGTGATTTCCTTTTATTGCTGTTAATATGGTTAGAAAATATAGTTTAGTTGAAACATTAAATTCTTTTTTAACGTGAATGCGTTTTTAAATTCGGTTCTATGGTGGGCATATACAGAAGTTTGAGCGACATAAAAAAAAAATTATACGTTAAAGCCCCATAACTACAGGAATAATCATTATTATATGCTTTTCCAAGAAATACATCGTCATCTGACCATGGTTCAAAAATACGAGGCATCGAGATAAGCCCCGAGCCGTCGCCAATAGCCCACTGTTCAGCTCTAGTGCAACGTTAATTAAACAAACCAAACGAACAAAACTTTGATAACAATATATAACTGTTTTTTTAAAGCAAAATCTCAAAACGAACACTTTTACAGAACAAAAACGCCATTATATTGCATCTGTAAAAATTATTGCCATTATATTATTGCATCTGTAAAAACACATTATGTGGTTATTTTTAAGAGATAATAATTATTTTTAAGAGATTTTATAAGAGATTTAAACCACACTTTTTTTTTATACTACAAATATCATAATTTTATAAAGTATTGTAATAATACATTTATATAATTTTTTTTCATATTACAACAAAATGGGGATATTTAGCCAAGTGCATTCGTATAAGCAATCTGTTTCAGAAATATTTCTGTAAAAAAAATCGGTAGTTTGCGGCATGCCTTGGCAGCCTTTTAGAAAACTTTAACACAGTCATAAATATTTAATTGCCCTTTCCTTTAGCTAGTAGGTCCAAATGGGATATTTTTCTTGTTTTATTGAGTTCCATAAAAAGTTTTTTATACTTTTAAGAACACTAACAGATATTTCTGCAGAAGCAATTCATACTGGGACTTTCAAAAACAACTGAAAAAGTTTTAAATGGTTCGGGTAGATAGACAGCTTGCTGGGAATTATTTTGTCTGTCTGTTCCCCTATGATCTTTTTACCACGTGGACGCAAAAGTATTCACAAACCAAACCTTTCAGTACAGGGGCCTGTACCTAGCCGATTTCCTCTCGTTGAAATGCCATGGTGTGCGTGCGTTTCTGAGTTATGCATGTAGGAAAGGAATTTCCTCTAACCACCCACTATTCAAACCCCGAACCCCATTTTTTAAACCCCTTTTTAAAATTCCTTAACACCCATTCCTTTAAATAACTGAGTACAATTTGTGCCTTTCCCTCGCGTTCCTGACTCTCTCCTTTTCCCAAAACAAATCGCTTGGTGCCATGATTTCTGCTGACTTTGCAAAGCGAATTCCACCCAAAACGAATTCTTCTTTCTCTTCTGATCGATATGAGTCCCGACTCCTGACGATCGGAGAGTGGACCTTGCACTTGGAAAACGCGAATTATTTACGACTTCCTAATTAAATACTATTCTGGACGGAAAGAAAATCGGAGGATTGTTTTTGAAAGAATGATGGGTTGGAGGTCACGATGTGGTAGATTCTTTTGCAGGTTATAATAATGATGGCGCAGCACTTGTGTTTGTTGTGGAATGTGTGTGTTTGTGTGACTCTGCAATACATACAATGCTGTACATATCGTCGCCTCGGAGCACCGGCAAGACATCTAAAAAAAAATGAGTTTTCGGTCTTGTTAATATTATCCTATGTGCCTTTATTTAGTGGAACACTCGGACATTTTTATGTCTTCTTTGAAATCCCCTCCTGAGTCTTAGATATTCAGCATTGAAAAAACAGCAAATTTTAAAATCAATTTTATAGGCAACTCTGTTTTTGCTGATATTTTACTGTTGCTCTGAGGCGACGATATGACAATGCATACGACTCTGGCCAATATAGGTACATAATACACTTTGATGAACAAACAAGTTGACAAAAAACAAACGCAACAGGGGATAGATGAACTTGAACCATGAATACACAGTTTAGAATTTCCTATTAAAAATCGTTGTCTTAATGAATGGGTGTGAGTTATTTGTGACGATTTATACACGAGGGGTTACCTTATCAGTTATCGAAAGCTTTTATTCTGCCATTTTTCAAAAACATCGACGCCTTTTTTCTGCAATAATTCAATCCTCACTACAGGGGCAAGGGTACGGCTACTAATGCCAAACTATATACGGACTACTTCCCGCTATTTTTCAAAAAGACCGCTTGTCCTACGGTAGGTATGAAAAATAATTAAGATTTCCGTGTGAGATTCTTAAAAATTGCATTATTTAATTGCTCTATGGGGAAGGCAAAACCTTTTCTAAAACAGAAACAGGCAATGCCCGTCCCCTAGCTAGCTACAGGCCGGGCCTGATTACCGAACAGGACCGTGAAGCCCAGGCTTACATTTTACATTTTTAAAAGACCCCCAAATTACATATTTTATATAAATATTTAATTCTTCTAAATAAATTGTCTGCTACTAAATTTACGTTAAAAAATTGCATTACCAATTTTAGTAAAAAAAGCTTTCCACTTGTGTTAATTTGTTGTTTGAATATTGGAAAACTCCTCAAAAGATACAGATACTCGTTATTTTTATTAATATATTTTGTTATATTACATATTGTGTTTCATTTTAACGCTATTCAGGGGCAAGGATTTTAGTACATGAAGTTCGATTTGATGTTCAGTGGTCTATTTGAGAGCCATGGGGCCCCCATTAAAGGCGTGCTTTCCTTGCTTCAATGTCTTAATCAGGCCCTTTCTACAGGCCTGACTTAGAGGCAAACCTTCGAGCAGTCGATTATGGCACCTCGCACTCAAATGCTTTCCCTTTTAAAGGAAAATGTGTCAAATCAATGTGTTCACGCACGTAGGAGTAATTAGTAGCAGGAGTATTAGTTTTTTTTCTTACCTAACTTCAGTTGTAGCTTAAAATTTTATTTGTGGTAAAGAAAGGACCTACAAACCATATAAATATATGCAGGACAGAAAATCTCCTCCCCCATTTGTGCACAGAGCCTGATTACCAAATAGGCCCGTAAAGCTAAGGCTTTCACATTACATTTTTGAGGGGCCCCCAAATCACACATTTTATATAAGTATTCAACACCCCTAACATAGTTTGCTACTAAATTTACCTTAAAATAATTGCATTACAAATCACCTTGCCACCTTTGTTAAACGTGTTCGAATATTTGAATAAAAAATCACAACATACAGAATCTAAGGAATACTCAATACTTATTAATTTATTTCTTCTTATTATTTATAATGTGTTTCATTTTAATTGCATTAAGGGAAAGGATTTTAGTGCATGTAAAAGTTCGATCACTGCTTGTGCATTATGCAATGCAATGCGACCCCTCGCACCATTCCGCCTTATTTACGTTCGCCAAAATTACCGGCTCCCATATATATAGGAACGGCCTTTAGTGAAACTAATATAGGTTTTTTAATGGCAAAGTTAGCAAATTACAATATTAATACATGATCAAGCTACAAAATTGTCGCTAAATTTATTTTAGCAAATTGGGGCTCCATATTTTCATAACCATGTTCCCTTGTGTCACAAAAACTTCTCGAACCGTCTCTGACTGCATCCACCCACTTCTAGAAAATTCCTCCCCCTCAGACAACGGATACTATTACCTTGTCAATTTGGTACCACAACGAGTGATGCGGCAAGGACGCACACATACAAAAGAAGAGACCAGGGACCAGATGCGGTAAAAACAAATGAGTAGAACTGTCGCGAAACTTAGCACCCCTCCCCCAAGCCGACAGACGAATTTATGACACCAAGGCGGATTCCTTATCACTCTCCATCTTTCTTTGTGAGTCCTTAAAGACCGCTCCCCCCCCCCCCCCCCGGACACCTGCGGGCATATCTTCGGAGGGGTGCGGTAGCTATCAAATGACAACCCCTTTGCGACCCGGCGAAACAGGGGAGTTTGTCGGTCTCGAGATTTATGGCTGTGTTTACACTTTTCGATCTTCAAAAACACCCCATGACGAAGCACTGCGAAGAATCCGTTGCAATATCTGCCCCCCCCCCTCCCCCCGCTAAATGAAGTGGGAAGCTCAATCTCCCTCAGCATGAATCTCAGGAGACGGAGCTATACTAAGATGAGGACCAATCAAAGTGCAGCAAGTTCCGAACAAAGGCAGTGCTTTGGCTATCTTTGACCTCGTTTCCCCTATTTCTTGTAAGGCTACTGGGTCTGGCAATTTATCGAATATTTGGCATTTATTAGGGTCATTTTAGGGTTTAGGATTTTTTAATAAATAAATAAGATTTTTTTTCTCGAAATAATGAGAGTACGATTATGAAATAAATTATTGTTTACTTTTTATTATTAGATGTTTATCTGGATAAAAATATTTTGATACGCTTTGGGTCAGGGCCACTCTCAGCAGCCGTGGGACTCACAAATTAGGAATAAATTTGAAATGTTTTTGAACTCCCAATCGATATATTTTTTTTATCAACTACAAATGTTCGATGCGGCTACATTTCATTTGAATGGAGAATATTTATTAGGTAATTTCGCTACGTAGGAAGTCTGGTTGGTTTGGTTAATTAACGTCGCACTAGAGCTGCACAGTGGGCTATTGGCGACGGTTCGGGGTCTATCTCGAAAAGGAAAGACACGGGAACACACACACATTCATACATGCACTTCGTTATTTTAGAACCATGGTCAGATGACGAGGAAACACCTGAACTGGTGCCCAACGCCTTCAATAGACGTTGGGACTTCGGACTCCGAACGGATTTATCGTGCACCAGTCCCGTATACACACAGTTAATTTTTGCGGATGTTCTGGATGACTTTTATAGTATTTTGTAGCGAAGCTGGCAACCCTCCGATCACAAGATCACTACTTTTTTTACTTTTTATTGTCAAGTCCATCGCCTAGGATTGAACCAGGAATCTTCGTATTCCCAGCTGACGCCATTAACCGCTCGGCCACGGATGCCTGTAGGAAGTCTGCAATATTTTTTTTTATTTTATTCAAAATTATAAATAATCTTTACAGACTATTAACGATGTATATTTGAGACTTATATACTTAGAATTTTTAAAAATGCACATTCAAAATAAGAAGTTTAAAATAATTAAGGAATAAGAAAAATGTATTCTTTTAAAAAATTCTGAAATTAAAGGGGCAAAAACATAAAAAAAAGTCATTATATTTGTAACATTATGATTTTACGCATTTTTCTCCATTGATCGCGGGGTCCATGGTCACTCACTATCAAATAGCACGATTCACATAAATTTAGTATCGTTTTATAAAAAATTTGGCATCGTTAAGAAGGGAGCCGCTAAATTTGGCCATTATTGACCATTTATTGTTTAAACTCGTATAGACTCAGCAGCTTGAATATTTGCCTTTGCTTTTTTCAAAAAAGCGATTTATAGAATCGGAAAAATAGCAAGCGAAGGGTTTATTACATTTGGCGAAATAGAGCACCGTGTTTTTTTAATCCAAGCTGAATGAATCAGCATCGAACATCTGCTCAAATCGTCTGAATTTTAATCGCAGAAACCCAAGTGTCAAACAAAGAGAAACAACCTTCGAATGTTTTCAATATTCTTTTCCCACGCATGGGAAAATGGCCATCTGGAATGGAAAAATGTGCGTTTCGAATATTAATGTTGCTGACTCATGGGATAGTTGAATTATGTTTTGACTTTCATGTGAGTATCTTAATTTCATTTACAAAAACACACTGTATACATAAAGAAGTGGCTAACCTTGATGGATAGAGCATACGAAGTTACAGGGGGGAAAACCCTGCTATTGCATTTTTGTTCGAAAATGATATGAGAGCAGTTATTTATTCGATTTTAAGGTGCAAGTTCTGTATGAGCCGGAGAAACAACCCATCATCACGCACGTAGCCAGGAATTTGTGAAGAGGGGGGGGGGGGGGGATATTTTTTGGCAAGATGCTATGCATATTAATCATGTGAATTTTGAATATTAGAAGTAAATTAAGCATGTGCATATTTAATAGTCATAATTAGTAATCTTTATTATGAATTAGTTGATCATAAAGATTATTAATTATCTTTCTATTATATAAAAAAAAATAGCTGCTACTGTCGGCAACCCTCTTTCCACTTCTATATTTCGAATCGTATAACAAAACGTAACTGTCAGATAATTTTGAAATTCTCTGAAATGAAAATGCAAGATTTCTGTGGTTTTCAATGTAAAAAAAAAGTAAAATTTTGTCTCAAAAAGTACATTTCTCAAATAAAATTACAAATTAACTGTTGGCGAGATGCCGCGTATAACACAATTCAAACAAAGTAAAAAAAGCATGGCTTTGTCGCAAATTTTCAGAATCGCGACAAAAAATAGAAGAATCGAAACAAAAAATAATCGCGACGAGGAGTATCGCAAGTTAAAATTTGAATATAAATACATACAGGACAGAAAATAGCTTCCCTTTATTTACGTTATGCAATGTATGGACGATCCCTCTCATGATTCTGCCAAATTTACCTAAATTAAAAAAAATACTTACATAACTCAATTTTGTGTACAATAAGTTAGTAAATAAGAATACGTTTTATCGTTTGGTATAACTTTTAAATTTAAATATACATTCACATAGATACATTTAACATTTCTTCTTTTTCTTTCTTATTTATTAGGGATATTTTACAATTGTAATATTTACACTAAAATTCCTAAACAAAATCTCAACATTCATGTTCGTTGAGTATTTCCATCTGCTGCTATGGTGTTGCAACAGTTGAAATATCTTTAGGCCGGGCACATGTGTTTTTAGTTTTGTCCCAAAACGGCATGATTGCAAACGGCGAAGGCCGAAGCAATGATTTGAGTTATCCGTAAGTCTCATCGTCATGTTCTCTTCAACTAATTGTCATACAGGAGGTTAGAGGGGCTACGCCCCTAGGTACTCCGTACGCTTCGCTCATACATTATCCGTAAGTTTAAACAATTTCTATAGCTCCACGGCCACTAGATCTCGTTCGTGCTTTATATCATAAACAAATGTAAATGAGGAATTGGTTCGGGAAGACAGAAAAATGGCAGATGCAAGTGTGAATTGTATTTATATGAATTCCCAGAAGTCCGTATTAAATTACCGTTCAATTTACCTTTTATTTAAAACATAGACTTCTTCTGAAAGAAGCATTTCTGCCAAATTTGAAGGAATTTGGACCAAAATGTTACAAAAACATAAGAATAGCACACAAAAATTATTAAAAACCTTATCTTCGCACAAATTTACTAACGTTTTTAATAATGCTGTGATTTTCTTAAAATTTTGTTGGAATAATGCTTGGAGTAGTATAACACCATCGTTAAAACAAACCTCAATTAATTAATTTTTTCCCCAAGTTTTACTAGGGGTACTATAAAAAAAAGAGTGAAAGTAATAAACTAAGTAGCTCGTGTGAGCATAAAACGATTCATTGTGTTTTCGTAAACATCGTGATATATGTTTATTTCTGAACTTCGAATGGAATCGCTGAATGAGACATTTTCCAGCTGGTGTTTATGTTATTACGATTTGGGAACAGGGATGGTTAACACATAACTTGAGCATTAATTAATCACGTGTTATTAAAATCATGAATTTGGCTGGAAAAGTTGATCGAATGGTGACTGTGATATAATGAAGTATCTGATTCTATATTGTATGGCTGGCGTCAGTTCGGAAGTGCTTTTATATTTCTGTCGTAAATATAAAGAAATGAAATGACTAGACAGATTCATTTATAATAACAGTCTTCGTTATACCATTCAACAGTAACCTATAAAAGACTTTGGTGGGAAATGATCACATTTTGTTAAGAATACATTGAAGCTACTGAATTATAATCTAATACACGCTTTTGAAGGATTACACAAATATTTATATGAGAAAAAATCTCTGAGGTGTTAAGGTGTTTAAAAGTACAATAGAATAATTTTTCGAAGACTTTCTCGTCCACAATTCTTCGGATTTCTTTATGTTAAGATATATTTTTTAATTATATTTTCTTTTATAATAAGATA
Source organism: Troglohyphantes excavatus (assembly GCA_963932185.1). NCBI lineage: Eukaryota > Metazoa > Arthropoda > Arachnida > Araneae > Linyphiidae > Troglohyphantes > Troglohyphantes excavatus. The sequence goes on from OZ010674.1 coordinate 28,587,152, forward strand.
CGTATTGTCTCTGATTTTCGGCTGTTTTATATTTATTTAATGGCAATGGTCAGTGACTTGATTGAACAATATTAATCGGAAGTATGGACGGCCTACCCTTACTTGGTTGTTTAAGTTTTTTAGGCTAACTCTGTATGTAAATTATTAAATTGAAATATATAATGACTATGTTGTAATATATTTCTGGTCACAGCTATAATTGATAAACATAATAAAAAGTGTAAGAACTATTCAAATAACGTTTTGTAGAAAACAACTTTTCTTGTTGACATCTCTTTTTGCTCCATTGTGTTTTGCAATAATTACGCCAACATTCACATAAGGTGGATTCACTGATGACTATGAAAAGGGGCGGACTGGCCATAAGATCAATCACCGGGCCGTTTCCAGACAGACTTATCGTAGGGCCGCTAAGATCATGTGAAACGCAGTGCATATAAGGAATCTTTTTAACTAATATGTAGTACATTTAATGAAACATTTGTATATTAATTAAACATATCTTTATATATAATTCTCTTACGCGGTGATTGAAAAATGCTGTTTTTCTCTACGCGGAATGGCAACAGTTAGCTTGTTTACAAAATTCTGTTGCGCTCGCATTTTTATTTTGCCATTATGTAAGGCATTTTGACGATTAACCCCTTCAATTAATTTGAAAATAATTATTTTGAGGATGTCAGCTTAAATTAAAAGAATATAAGCCTTATTAAATTAAAAAATAAAAGTTTTGAAAAACGCTTTTCCAAAGTTAAAGAGGACAATTAAGGTGGCGCCATCTGTTGACAATTTTGAAAACTAGATTTCTATGAGCTTCATTTTCATGACGTATTAACTCAGTAAATTGCATACTTTCGGTAGGCAAGATTATGGTAAGCTTAACGTCAATTATGGTACAAAACAAACTACCAATAATGTTAGAAATTTAACTAAAACTCAGGAAAAGTGCGAAAATAATAAATAATGGTAGGCCTGCCAGTGGTACCATTGTTTTCATTTGTAGTTAAAAATAAATAAGTTTAAATGATTTTATATTGATTTCCATGGTGAAAAAATGTATTGATGCCAAGATGAATACTAATTTAAATTTACAATTTCAATTTTTAAAGTTTTTAGTAATATATTTACAAAAGTAAATTCCTATTATCTCCTATTATGTTTATAATTTTTAACTCGATTAATTTTTGTGCTGGTATCACGGGTCAGTAGTCTGCGTCTTCCAAGTTAGTCACTAATCCACTACTATCATTCCTGCCATTTGTACTGTATGGGAGGAAAAATTATTCCAAATTTAGACATAGTCTTGTCAGTTTAACCGCTGTAACTTCAGTTATAATCGTCGAGGAGCTGCTGGGTGGTATGGAATTCTGCATTACTGAAACTATTTAGGGTGGGTGATCGAAATTTTTTTGAATTGGAATTTAGCAGAACTGCAAACTAAATATTATTGAATTCTATGAAATTGGGATGCAATTTTTTTTTTTTTAATCTTCTGACATAGTGTTCCGAGGCCTATTTTTAATAAGTTTTAACTGAGAAAAGGACCTTTTATTACAACTTTTGATAACCATTATTGACAAATATATTCAAAATGTCACTTACACGTTGGAAACGGGAGATTTTGAATACGACAATCTTCAAGAAGCAACATTCTTCCAATAACAGTACCCTCCAAGTGTTAATGTTATGCGTGTTTGGAAAAAAGTTTGCACACAAAACAGTATACATGACCATCACTTCACAATTACCAGTTATCCATTAAAAAAACCTTGTTGAACACTTATAATTTTTTTTTGTCTTTTTGTTTGAGCGATTTATTTTCAAACCGCTCGATGTCAAAATTATTTTTTAATTCGGTTTTTTTTTTGTGTGTGTGGTGCGGCCCCCTAGGCTTCAGCCTATGTCTAAATCCGGCCCAGTTTATAATAATATTCAAGTTTGACTAAACTCTTGATATTTTTAAACTTAAATCACTGCATTTTAACCATTTTTACTTTGTGACGCTGCGGACCTCTTACCATTGATTTGCGGACCCCAGGAATCCGCGGACCATCTTTCGGGAACTATTGTTCTATTCTTCCAATCACTCAATTTTAAAGTTTTTATAAATATAAAAAATATTCTCATACAAAAGGTCAAGGATATAATTTGTTTTATTTATACAGCTTTCAGAATCTTTCAAAAAAATAACAATTTTTACTATATTAATAGTTATTTTTATTTGCAGTGTACGTAACATCATCGTTTAAAAATGAAATTCCTGTAACAAATATAAACTGTCCATTTTTGTTATGAATTGATCTCATCCAAATGTATCTCTTGATTTTATTTATCTGTAGCTGGTTCACAAAATACGAAATATAAATATTTGCGTGGATTCAATTAGAAATATGAAATTTCAATTAAGTTATATGGTTAATTGGATTTGAGGGAGGATGGGGGGTAGAGAAAATTTTGGGGGGATTTGCGCCATTGGGATTGGGGGGGGGGGGAATAGGCACCCCTGATGACGAACGAGGTATGTTATCAGTATTATCATAAACCAATTATATGTAACTGGAAAGGGTGAGTTGCGTCGCAATTATAAATTATGTTCCACGGAATGTTGGTAACTAGGTGAATTGCGCCACGTCGAATTTTCGTTGTTACGTGGTTTAGCTTTGCGTCCGGAATTCTATTTATCTTTATTTATCGCCTTAATATAGTGTCACACATTAATTGTTAAACCTATTGGCGTTATTCAAAAGGAGCCAGAGGAAAGTTGGCTGACTATATTGATAGAGATTATATAGACTGAGAAACAATAACAGATTGAAGTAGGATAGATATATTATATTTTTAAATTACACAATACAAAGTCAGGGGCCAAAACTTATTGCTCTGAGGGGATGGGCAACACCAAGTAAAAGCTCGGAAGAGAGAGTGCCAATTGTTTTTAAAACCATTGTGCCATTGTCCTGTGCAAAACTAACTGCAAACAATTGTTTTAATTAGGTTCCAGCTGTTTTTTAAAGCAATGTGCCGTTGCTGATTACAAAATCGACCATGGTTTAAATTAAAAATTTAAAATAATTAAATAAAGTAAAATATATATACTACGGACGTGTAAAGAGGTGTTTTAATAGTTTTAAAAAAAATTATTTTAAAATCATAACCTTAAAAATATTCACAAGTTTATGTTCATTAATTCTTAAGAACGTAATTACATAATTTAAATGTTAATTAAAAAAATCTTCATACGTTTGTAAAAACAAATTTTAAAGTTTCAAAACTATTAACAGTTTAGTTTTAAGTAATATTTTTACAAAGCTATTTAAATGTGACCAAAAAAAATATAATTTGAGTAAATGACGAATGTTACTGACTAAAAGTAGGTACTAAACAAATGATAAATTATACATATTTCCCAGTCAAATTATATATTTCCTAGTAAGTATGAGATTTCCTAATAACAATATCTAATTAACAAATCAAAAACTATTTATCTAAGAGAAACGTATTTTGTATATATAAATCTATTTTTACACCTTCTTTTTTTTATTTTTACTTCGTTTAACCAGGTTCTTTATAATTTGTAAACGTAAACGGAAGATGTCTGCTAATATATGTTATGTTTTTTAGTATGTTTTAAAAAGAAAATATTAACAGGAATAATTTCTTCTAAATGAGCGTTACTTTCACTTATCTCTTCCTTTTTAATTATACTAATTGTATTCCATCAAATTTTGTCTAAGAAAAATGTCAGATCTGTTACTGGCTTGTCTCTTACCAGTAGAACTAGCTGCCAAAATTACTCAGTAAATGGCAGCATGCATATTTATATTTTTTTTATTCAGTAAGTCGTAGAAGCCTTTTAGAAATCATATACTTTTGAAGTCATAATCAATATTGAGAATATTATTGACTGTTTTGTTTTTTCTTAAACTGAATATATTTTTTTATGTTGCCCGGTCTGTTCCCCGCTTAGTTTGATTAAATGAGCGTAGGATTATTATCTGCTTGGCCGGAAACTAAGTAAACTAAAATATGTTCTAAGACATTAAATATTACACATGGTAGCGAAAAAAATTAATTGATTTGTCTGATCTGTAACCAATTAAAAGTAACAAACCTTTACATTTTTAAAAAATAATAATACTTTCCGTCTTATTGTCAATAGCCAACAGTAAGTCATATTGATGAAGACTTTTTATTGATATTTCAAATCTTCGTTAATGCATAACATTAGTATAAGGCATTTCAAATATGAAAGTATAACTTAAACTTGAACAGGCTATTCACATAGATTTTTCTCAAAATTACTGTTGCAAATTTTCTGAAGTGGTGCAGTCATTTCACTTTGAAGGTTGTCTACGCCAGTTATCACTGCACACTCGCTGGATTAATATATTATGTGGCTAATAAATCTAAGTCAAAATTATGCTGTTCCATTTCACCTGTTCTACATTGCTTCACTTGCAATATGGGTACATTTATAACCAATAATTGAATTGTTAAAGAAATAATAATAAAGAATAATTGAAATACATATGCTTTCAGTTTTCTTCCCGAAATTACTGTAATGACAAAAATAGATTTTTTTAATAAACTGTTAGTTGAAATAATATTAACTTAAATGTTTTAAATTTACTTTGTGATTACATAATTTATGTCATTCATTTATGGGATACATTATTCGATCAAAATTTATTTATTTTGCCATGTTTGTATTTCATATAAATTGGGTGTGTTAAATCTTCTTAATGTCACACTTTTTTCTCGTTCGCATAGTTTGCCTTGCTTTCCAGTAAAAATCCCTCGGGTTCTTGAAGTTGGCGAGCTGGAGGAATTTCATTATTCGTACCTGAATTTGACATCCAAAACCGGGTAACAGGGCTAAGGCATTTTCAGTCAGGTGGAATTACATTTTGCTTCCAGCCTAAAATTGATATAAAATCAACATACTAAAACAAAATTAGTTTATAGTAATAAACACTATTATCAATTCTAACATTTGATATGTAATGATATTATCTTAACTTAGTATATCCTGAGAGAAATTTTGAATATATGATTCATATTATTGAACAATTTAAATATACAAACTTTGAACGATATTTTAAAATTAATATTTTAGAAAAATTGTTCATATTAATTATAATCTCGGTAAATGTTTTATTACTTAAATTATAATTTGTTTACACTAAATAAAGTACTTGAAGTTTTGAGAAACAGTAAAATTCAGTAACTCTAGCCCCATTTTTTACGATGGACATGATAAGATATTGAGAGCTAATTGTACTGTTGTGAGAATCTAACTATAAGTCACCTTAGTAGTTATAAACTTTATTTAAGGGTTTAAATTTTTTGACCAAGAGTAAACGTGGTCCGGTGTTAACTCGTTAGACATTTCTTCGGAATTGTCTACAAGTTTCTTTGTTATATTCACATCAAACACGTTGTTCGATTTTCTTCAAATTTGGCATAGATGTTCCTTGAAGTCATTGAAAACGGAATTTTTTTTTAATTCCGTATCAAGATTGTGGTCGCTTTAATGGTTGACTGCGTGTCATGTGAATTCCGTTTTTTTTTTGTCACGAGGTCAACTGTTCTGAGAACTACAAGTTATTTTCAGTTATGCATTTTGTGCGTTCTATCTTTTTTCAACGCACTTGGAATTAAAATCTTGTTGAAATAATTCTTACGATATTATACGAATAGCTATAAAATTATTAAATATCTAATATAGTTAATTGTTTTACACAAAATGTAAAAAAAACAACTAATTATATATATTTTACCTGTCACAATAATTGCCAAGATTGTTGTGGTAAAAGTCAGTAGAGTACCAAGTACTGGCAGCCAAAAGAAGGATATCTTGTACAAGATCAGTGTATCGCTGTTAAAAGATTTCATCACAAAAATGTTAACATAATATTGCACAACAGTAATAGTTATTACGTATTGGTTAGTTCTGAAATTATTAAAAACACTCGAAGTGCACAATTGTTGACCTTTTTCTTTGCAAAATAGGCTTTTCAGACAACAACAAAAATCTTATGTTATAAGGAAAGTATTTATCTATATGCAAATTAGTAAAGCAATTTAATTTAAATCTGATAGATTATATTACATATTATTTTAATTTAAATCATAATCCTGTGATATTATAGCGAAATATTTGTTCAAATATTTCATTATGCTCATATGGAAAGAATATACTGTGAGTGCAAATCAATTTTTTATTATTATTATTACATGCTTTTATTTAACTCACACTGTCTGGTGTGATGTGTCCTCAAATCTTGTAACTCAATTTAAACCCACTTCTAATTGTCATAAAAATTTGAAACTTGGCATACATACGTAATCCCGGTGACAATACAATAATTAGCCATAAAATTGTTAATTACTAATTAATTCTAATTAATAATGAATTTTCTTTAAAATCGACAAATCTGGCGAAAGTCAGACCCGAACCCATCATGTACAAAAATGACGTCAGATGAATGCGCGAAAAATTATGCGCAATGATCTTGTTTTGCTTCAACAGAAAAGCTTTCCGTCGCCATTTTGAATATTTTTAAACCAAATGATAGATGTTTATGGTAATAGTTTCTTCTTCAATTTTATTATTGACAGAACTATCCGCTATTAAACAATTTTGGTTTTGTAAAGCACATTACTAAACTCTGATAGGTTATAACTTCGGAGGAGTTAAAAGTAGAAGGATTTATAGGAAACAAATTAATTTGTGTAACAACAAACAAGTGAGTTACCTACTCATTTAATTTGCATATAGCGATGTTTATTGCATTAGTTTAATTTTTATGATATATATAGATGAAATAATTTTATTCGTTGAGAAAACGACAATAAGTTTTTAATATGTTTAAAAAAATTAGAGTAAATTCCTAATGTACGGTGCCCCGTTGTCGCCAAGTCCAAAAATTGGCGCCAAGGTAAAAATGACGTTTTTTTCTTGGCGCCAAATCAAAATGGCGGTTTGGTTTAGTTAATTAACGTCTCACTAGAGCTGCACAGTGAACTATTGGCGACGGTTCGGTGCCTATCTCGAAGGAAATCAATATCGGGAACGAATGCTTCGTATTTTTGAACCATGGACAGTTGACGCAAAATGGCGGACATTACGTTGATCTGGGAAGTCGATCATGGTGCTTACAGGCGATCCTTCGGACAGTTGTTTGGGGCATTTTGATGGCACTTTTAAGTGCTCACGCGTTCCGCGCGCTAAAAAGATGCGCGGCAAGCCTTGGGCTTCCCCGGACATGATTGGAGGGCGTTTTTGGTAACTCGAATGACAAGTGCTCCTGCTCATTCCTCCAAACATTAGCTATGAAACCGTCCAAACCATAAAAATCACTGATGCAATTCGCAGTCTCAAAAGCATGGATAATGTCATCCCTAATGATGTCAACAAAACTGTCGGGCTTCCAAAAGAACTGGACATATTCGTAGGAGCTAAGGTAATGCTGCGATCCAATATAAATGTATCCAAAGGATTGGTCAATGGTAATATTGGTTTCATTACCGAAATAACATGGCCGCACTTTCGTCGTACACAAATGTATGAAACTGACTTGCCAACAGTCCATGTGAATTTCGGTAGAGACGGAATACATAAAATTGAACCGATATCCATTCAGTTCCCTGCCAAATACTCCTATGGTACGGCTGAAAGGAGAATGTTACCGTTGATTTTGAGCTGGGCCTCAACAGTGCACAAAATGCAGGGTAGTACTGTAGACTATGCGGTAGTTAATCTAGGACCTGCACTCTTTGCTGATGGACAGGCATATGTTGCTTTGAGTCGTGTAAGATTATTAGACGGCTTGCAAATTGAAGAAATAGACAAGTAAAGTTAACAGGAAAGAAACCTTGTAACACTGAGGCAGTAATAGAAATGGAGAGAATGAGAAATTACCACCCTAATCAAGCCAACTAGCCTTAACTCTTTTTTTTGTCAAGGTTGATACAACCATCAAGATTGGCATATATTTCTATTACTTCATTTATCAAGTTTGGTAACTCTTTCTGATCTATCAAAATAATTAAAAAGGTATTAAAATAGTAATATTGTTATTAAATATCTCGTTTAAAAAAATGACTACGTTCTATTTTTGTAATTTAACGTTATGATCAAATAAAGGTAAACTGTTAAATAATTTATGTAGCATGTTAGTAAGTGGAATTAATGTTTGAATAAATATATGCTATAGCCTTGAAATAATTTAAAGAGGTTTAATTATACAAAGCAATGGTAATATACATGTTTATATAACTAAAAAGCAGAAAATAAAATATATATATAAAAAAAACTTTTTAAAGCACATGCTTTTATCAAATGTACTAAAATGCAAAAAATAACCATTCTATACTTCTTGAAAACTGACTTTTGTAACATTACCTTTTCCTCCACTTGCCCCTTGAATTCTTTTCTCTTCAACTACTTTGAAATATGTTGAATATACTTTTGTTGGAACTGACTAAAAATAAAAGCGTGGGGCGCTTATTATTGATATTATATTTAAGATTTACTAAGAATTATTTAACATTTCAAGATGATAAAAGAAGACATTAAGGTTTTAGATATCATGTGTGAGCGCCCCACGCTTTTATTTTTAGTCAGTTCCAACAAAAGTATATTCAACATATTTCAAAGTAGTTGAAGAGAAAAGAATTCAAGGGGCAAGTGGAGGAAAAGGTAATGTTACAAAAGTCAGTTTTCAAGAAGTATAGAATGGTTATTTTTTGCATTTTAGTACATTTGATAAAAGCATGTGCTTTAAAAAGTTTTTTTTATATATATATTTTATTCACTAAAAGTTCGTGAGAGGCATGATGTCAGTTGACAATCTGGTAATTAGGAAAAATTAGTGTTATTTAAAGTATATATTTTTCTTTTAAAACATTTACTGTTGAAAAGATACTTTTATTTTACAGTTTTGTTTATCTCTCACAATGGACCAGATTCAGAATATGTAAGTGGGTATATCACGGAGCAATGGAGGAGTAGTAACAGTAGTAGATGACCAGTCAATCATTTCTGTATAGTTATCAGTTTCAAAGTTCAGCTTTGATTGGAGACACCTTTTTCTACATCATCTTTGGATTGTGACAAACTTGTCTTAATTATGCGCATTGCAGCAAGCTTTCTAATGTATGATTTTCCGTCATTCAGCAAAAGGTTCTCGGGATGCGTGGAGTATGCGTGGTGGGAAATTACTTCATCAACGATATTCTTCAGGTTTTGACCAAGGTATTTTAATTTAGAGATAGCTATCCAAACTGGCTTAGCACCATATTTTAGGGAACGTGTAGACTTTATGTCAATCCATTTCGGCGTGTAAATTCTCATAACAAACTTAACTATGTGTGTGGAGCACTGACATACTATCGTAGTACTCTGTTCGCTGTAATCAGGCAGTGCGAATGCGATAGCGTCCTAGGATTGTGTCCATATTTCTGTCACATAAATAAGTGCACTTTTTAACAAAAATAGCGATAATTCATCTGTGATAAGGTGTGCAGAAGATATTATCCGATCGAAAAAATACTTTACATCGTGTATATTGTTCATATTAGACACCCTTTCCGTTCTTGATTTTGTAGAACAGAACAAAGACTGTGCTAAGTTTTTTAACCTACATTAAATCTTCCACAATTACATAAAGAAAAAAGTGGACCGATTTGGAGGGGAGGGGGGGGGGGGATGCACGGCCCCCTGTGCCCTCCCTGGATCCGCCAACGAATTTGACCATAAGGATGAATTCAAATATCTGTAATCTTGTCATTTATAAGTGTATCAGTGTAAGTGCATGTATTAAATAATAATATTCGAACCACATTTCTATAACATGAAAAAGTGCACTTTTTACCAAAAGTAGCGATAATTCAAGGGCGATGTAGAGGCAGAAGATATTATCCGATCGAAAAAATATTGTACATCTTGTTTATTGATAATATTAGACACCCTTTCCGTGCTATTAGTATAACTATTTCGGAAAATATTTTTTTAACTATAATAAGTGAAAAATGACAAATTTTACCCAAATTTTGAAATTTCAATTGCGATGAGGAAGCATAAGATATTATCCGATCAAAAAAATATTTTACAGCCAGTTTATTGATCCCCCTGGGCACCCTTTCTGCACTATTAGAATAACGATATCGAAAAAAATGTTTTTTCGACCCACTCTAGTGTACAGGCTTATTTATTTTTCGGAACCACTTACAAAAGAATAGGTAATATTGATAGTTATCAAATGTGGAAGCAAATTTGTCTTTGAATATTTTTAATTACCTGAAATCCTTTAGAGTATGCATGGTTGTATTTGAACCGTTTCCTTCTGAAGTAGATGAAATCGTCATGTTTAACAAATTAGTTTCTGTTGAACAGTTGTTCATACTGAGTGGTAGAGTAGGTTCAATGTACCTCGATATCAATGAACCAAATCCAATCCAGCCCATTATCATAAAGGCTGTGAGGAATCCAAATAATATGCACTAAAAAGAAATTGTATGGCAGAAACTTTCCATAAAATATATCAGTCAGGCTATTAGGTTCGGAACATTCTACATTTCAATTTTATTCATTTTTATTGGATGAAAAAGATTGGGATTGAGCAACTTTAAATGTTCTCTTATATTTTGAAACTTTTACAATTTAATTATAATGCCTAAAGGAGCCATTTTAAGTTGTAAAACCGAAAGAGAATAGTAGTTCTTTGAACAGTAGACCTAGCGACCAAATAAAAACTGAACTAAACATGGAACAGAACCACTAAAACTGCCACCATCTTGAAATGTAATCAAATAATAAAAACATCTCAATCATCAACAAATAAAAATAATTTTTAATTTTACGAGCAGGTTGAAAAAATTAAAAAACTTAACGTTAAGTTTATACTTTATTTTAACGTTTTGAAATCGGCTGAAGAATTTTAGTATGGATTTTATAATTCGCACCAACTAATAAGTATAAAATTAATAATATAGCATGCAAAAAACTTCAGTTCGTTTGTTTAATAAGCTCCGATAATTCATTAAAAAAATTAAAAGTTGCACTTCAGAACATCGAAAGTATAATGCTGCAACCGGAAATGACGACACTATGCACGAATTGCTCCAATACAAATCAATGTTAACGTTCTTATCCGAATTCGCTATGAGATTTAAACGATACGCTATTTTTAACCAACTGAACAGCACGCCGATCAAAACAACAAAATAAAACCACCAGAAACTTTAAATTAAAACCGCCAAATCGTGCGCCAAAAAAAGAAGTTATCCATTCGACTTTAATGTTTTTTTTTGTTTAAATTTTTTCTATATATGTTCGCGCAAGATTTCTGTGCTAATTCAGATATGTGGACAATTTTTTTTGTTGGATAGGGAATATTTCACTTGGGCAAATATGAAAAAAATATCCAGTTGTCCGGCATTTAACTATCCGGATTTCTCAATTAACAGGACGGTTTGAAAAAGATACTGTTCGATTTCGAAATTTTTTTCTTTGGATAGAAAAAAATCCAATTAGGCAAAAACTAAAAAAAAAAGTAATAATAATCGTTTATCTGACTGTTATATATCCGGAAATATCGATTAATCGGAGTTTTTTAACAATTTATCCGATTTCAAAATATTTTCGTTGTTAAATAAACATTGCACAATAACATTTCATTCACACAGCATTTATAGGCATGGATGAGGATTGTTTTACGATATACATTGTGCCGACAAAATGTGAACACAAGTTGTTACTTGAATTTCTTTGGGAATAATAGCAGGAGGTAAAGAATGAATTGAGAATTCTCGATTTTTAAACGCCGGATAACCCGATATTTTTTTAAAAAAAGTTTTAAAGTGAGCCATGCCTATTCAACAACAAAACAAATTTATACGATTATCTGAATTTGAAAAGAGATCAGGCCGAATTGATAAACTGTCTCTTTGGCGCGTTTGGCGATATTTGTTGGCGATGAAATCGGTTGAAAACATTTTCGTCGATTTTAATGACTTCGAACAACATTCATACGAAATTTAAAAAACATCGAACAACATGTTTGATCGTAAATGCTTAACAAATAAAAAGACAAATTTACAGACAAACAGATAAAGTGCTGAAACGTCGAGTTAAAACAGGGGCATCGCTTATGTTCGGTGAATTATGATATGATTATCAGCCATAAAATAAAGTATATACCACGAAGTTTTTTTATCATGAAAAAGATACCTAACATGCTTTAAATATTTTATGATATAAATTATAATCTTAATTTTTTTTTTTACGATAACAGCATATAACATTAGATAATTAAAAATTCCGTTACCTTGTCATTGGCTTTTCGTGTCAGAACGGCAATGATGAAAACAGCAACCATGTGTCCTTCCATTAGACCCATAAGGGTGGTTCCGATTTGTATGAGGCTTTGCATACTCGAAAAAGTTAAAGCACAGCAAATGCAAATGATTCCATACAGTGCAGCTATTGGTGTAAACAAAGAGTATGTTCAAATATGCAGGGTTATATGGAATAAAAAACTGCTATTGAGTATACTATCATAAACACAGTAAATTTTACAATGCCAAACCTCACGGTATGTAGAAATATACTATTTCAAAACATCAATTATTTGCTGTTGTTGAACAAGAATAACATATTAGGAATCAATATTCTTATTAGTCAGCTACTTGTTAATATGTTTGGCACCGAAAAAAAATTAAATTCTATATTTCTGACTTTATATTTAAAAAAAAATTATGTCGTTATGAATTAGAATAAATCAAAGTGTCTTTCATCTGAATGTCTCTGCTGTATTTAATACTCACATAAGAATTTTGCCGTGATCAAACTTTTTCTGTCATTAAAATACGTTGGAAAAGCAGGTTTTAAAAAATCCACTACGGTGACTGTAGCTAATGAATTGAGTGCCGAAGAAATGGTGCTTAAAGATCCACTGAAAATCCCAGCTATGCATAAACCTGTTAATCCAGGAATGGCACCGATTCGTGTCACTATGTAATATGGTATCATCTAAAAAATAAATATGTTCATGTTCGTTTAAATTCTAAAATGAAACAAAACTTTATACTTTATTTTTCAGTGCTAATCTATGAATATAATTACTGTTATCATCATTATTGTAAGAAAATGTGTATTATAAAAATATTTTATAGGAATAAGTATTTACATAGAACATGATTATTAAATTAAATAATAAAAAAAAAGAAAAACCAATTTAAAGAAAATGCGCTAAAAAGTTAAAAAGTATTTTTTTATTCTACAAATGAATAAATTGAAAAAAACTGAATTATTTATATCAATTTTATACTTATTACAACTTTTTTAAATGGGCGCCTAAATTTTGGTATGATTTTTGTAAATTGGAACCAACTTCAAATTTTTTGTAATGATTATAAATTTGATATTAAATAATTCAATTTTTTCAACGCATTCCTAAAATTAATAATTATTTTATACTTTTTAGTGCATTTTCCTTAAATCTATTTTCCTTTTTTTTTTTTTAATATAGATTTTTTTCTTATTTTGTAGTGTTTAAATTAGCAGGGGGCTTCGTCCCCTTGTATTATTCACCAAGAAATTCAAGTAACAACTTGTGTTTACATTTTGTCTCAACAATGTATATCGTAAAACAATCACTATCGCCAATAAATTCTGGGTAAACGAAATATCTTTGTTGTACAATTTCTGTTAAACAATGAAATCGAGTACATTATTTAAAACATCTCCGGTTAATCGACATTTCCGGATATATAACAGCCGGAAACCGATTTTTTTTTTTGCAGATTTTGCCTAAGTGGATTTTTCTCTATCCAACAAAAAGATAATTTTCGAAATCGGACAATATTTTTTTTCAAACGGTCCGTTTAATTGAGCATTCCGGGTAGCATATTAACTACCTATACACGAGTAGACGCATTGGAAAATTTCGAGCATTCTGATTCGTCGGTTTCACTACGTAGCTGTGACGTCACATTATTTTCTCATCCATAACATTTTTATTTGCATTGTTGATGGATTTTTTTTTAAAATGCTGATTCTCGACGTTTTAATTAGAAAAAAAGAAAACTATTGAATTGTGATTAATGCAATAATTTTTGTAACTATTCTAAGATTTTATTTTAATTTTTTCATATATATATATATATATATATATATATACATACAGATAATAAAAGGTAGAAAATGCTCAGCAGAAAAATAACACTCGTATAAAATTACAAAATGTAATGCAATTCTACTTAAATAAACCCATTACCAAAAATTTTCCATATTTTATAAAGCTACATTTCCCCCCATTTTATATTCACCTTATTAGGCAATTAACTGACAAGCATTAGTGATTCAGATTCAGAGAAAAAGATGGCGTCACCAAAAATTTTCATAAAAATGTTTCTAAACTTTAATATTTCTAAATATTGTTCCGTTGAACAGTTAAATTTAATGAATTTGATTCTGCCTCCTTTAAAAATAAAAATACGGACATTTGGACGAAAAATGACCGGTAAAAATAAAAGCTAAAAGTAAAGAAAGAAGTTTTTGACCAACAATTGAAATGTAAGTATAATGGATGAGAAATAGTGTGACGTCACAGCTACGTAGTGAAACCGACGAATCAGAAGGCTCGAAATTTTCCAATGCGTCTACTCGTGTATAGGTAGTTAATATGCTTCCGGGTAGTTAAATGCCGGATAACCGGATATTTTTTTCAAATGACTCGGCGCGATTTGGCGGTTTTAATTTAAAGTTTATTGTTGTTTTATTTTGGATATGGGGTTGGCGCGCTGTTCTATCGGTTAGAAAAGCGCTATGTTCATAATTTTTATATTATTAAAAAAAATTCACCAAGAAGATTTTCATTAAATGGCAGTTTTAAAGCATTAACGTCAAGCTTGATTTTTAATGAAATTACTGAATCAAGCTCGATATTGAATAGTTTTTAAGTCGCATGAAAGTGAAAAAGCCCCAAAAGCAGAATTTTTTAAAGATGACCATATTAGAGTATTTGATTTTGAACTTAAATAAATTAAATTTCAAAACAATCCGAATTTCCCGTTTACCAATATTGCAATTTTGATTTACATTTCTAAATTTCTGCTCTAATGTATCATTTAGGGTAAAACTTTGCAATCTCTTCGACCAGCAACTTGTGTATTTAATTAGTAGTTTGCATTTTTGTCCTTTGGAATACAAAACATAAAAATGTATATTGCACCCAGAATAAATCTAAAAATTTTTTGCAAATAAACTACCACAAATTCTTAATAAAAGTGAAAATAAAATTAATAGCCCGACTCAAATATTCAACCAAAAGTAGTATGTTTTAAAATACTACACAACTTTCTTTTACTACGTCCAAATTCCCATGTGTTAAAGAATTCCAATGAATACTATTATTACCGAAAAATAACCACCTATTTCAATTTTGAGTAGTTTTTTTTTATTTCAGGAACAATGTAATAACAATGCTGTATTTACTTATTTTATTAAACAATTTTTTCTAAATTTTTTATTTTGTGATGTTATTGTTATTGTATTCGCTTCGAAAAATACATGTCATATAAATATTTAGTAAGTTTCCACAGCAAATTAAAGCGAAAACTTACTTGATCCAAAGAATAAACTGTTATAACTTGGCGACATAAACCATTTCGTTTAACAAACGGTACACCATATTATAATCTCACCATATACATTCAACAATACTAAATTTTATCTCTTAATATTTGTCATTTAATGTTGTAAAAGGAAATATTCATTGGCATAATAAATAAGATATTTTCTTTATTCTCTGTTGATACCTGTGACATTTTATTCATAACCTTAAAAATACAGTTAAAAATTTACAGTGAAACTAAGGTTCGTACATTTAAAAAAAAAATACTTGCATAAAATATTTTTCAAATAAATAAATGGACGTTCATATACAAATTACTCGCATTTTGGAAGAATTGTTCTAAAAGTTTGATCTATCATAATTAAATACAGTTGCAATTAACCTGCATACAAACAAAACAAAAGGGACAAAACAATTATGAAATTTTAAAACAATTCTAAACCATTTTCTAAGAAAAAATTCTGGTTGTTTTAATTTTTGAATTATCCGTATTATAGGTAAAAGCCCAATGTGTAACGTTTTTCAATAATTATTAAATCAAACAAAACCTGTGACGTCATTTTTATAGTGTCAATAATGAAACATTTTATTTTAAATTGCAAACGATATTTTCATGCATGTTAATATTTTCATCCATGTTAACTCAATGGAATGCATTAAAATATTTATAATATACGAATGGAACATCGTACAAACTTAAAAATAATCACAAAAAATGCCTAATTTTTTGGTAAAGTGTCCTGTAAATTTCGTAAACTTACGTTTTGTAGTTATGGAGCATTCCGTGTAAAGATTGGCATTCTAATTGATTGATATATTTTTTTTTAATATTATGTTTTTGCTTTTATCCGTTGATGTTAACTGGTTTTACTGTTGCCACTTCGTGAAACTTTGCTGACGTACATTAAAAAATTTCATAACATTCGAATGGAACATCGTAGAGACTTGAAAATAGTCACGTTAACAATCTTATTTTTTTTAACTATTCTGTGAATTTCAAAGCTCTACGTTTCGTAGTTACGTAGCCTATTTTGTACAGACAAACAAACAAACCAAGTGAGATCCGGACACATTTTGAGATCTTCAACTTTATATTCAGTTGCTCCCAAAAGTGTTCATACACTTTAAAAATTTGTAGAAAAAGCGCTGTAGTCTAGAATTGAATTCGAATATAAAGTCCAATATTATTTAACATCATCTCCATGTTATTCTGAATAAATCCTAATATATATATATTTTTAATATTGAATTATTTTCTTTTTATAAAAGTGAAAATGCAAGGAAACAGAGAAACAAAACCGTCACAAAAGTGATCGTACAACAAAAACATTTTCGAATAAGTTCATAAATGATATCGTCTGTCGCTTTTTTTTATTTTTGCATTGTGGTGACATTTAATATTCGTTTGGTATTAATTTTTGTTTGCTTACTTCGAAATATTTTATTTACCGTATATACTCGCGTATAAGCCGAGAAATTTAAGTCAAAATTTTCATCAAAAAGTAGGGGGGTCGGCTTATACGCGGGTCATTAAAATTTCCAATATAATTTGCCTAAAATGAGAAAAGGAGAGAAGTTGAAATTAGCGGATTTTTCTGAAAACGCGCCGACACATTTCCGAGATCGAGAATGTGCGTCACGTGCTGACTGAAGACCGTTCTGCGCATCGCGGCGTAATCGTAACGCAAAATTTAACTACTTACTTAAATAATCAGTTTAACTTAATAAAAAGTATATATTTTGATAAATATTTAATTGGTTTGAATAATTTATGAAGCTAGTAAACGCTACTTTAATAGAATTTTGGATGGAAGACTAAGAAGTTGACATCGTGCGTAGTAAATGACACCACACTTTAAAGTCAATGTCTTTCTTGCTCGATTGCAATAATTAAACAAAATTTATTTCCCCAATGCAGATTTTATTCCTTGATAATATTATATTCAGATATTAATAGTTGTTTCATTAGTATTTTGGATGGAATTGGCTTTAAAGCGATAAAATCGGGGTTGCTAATTCGGCGAATTCAAGTTCTACTTTCAAATCATTTATCTCGTAATTAAAAACTAAATATTTTAATAAGAAGTATATATTCATCCATAAATTAGTATTTCCTTCCGAGATGGATAAAAAAAAATTTTCATCCGTATTCAATAGCAACAGTAGTCAACGATGTTGACAGAAAGTTGACGTTTTCTAAGTTTTTAAATCTTTACAAAACGATTTTAAGGATTAGAAATTGCACATTTTGGCATTTAAGTTTGTGGTTTAAAATATTTTATTTGATAATAAGGGAGATTTAATTTAAGAAGTCCGATGGAGGTTTGAAAGGCACCAAAACATCGCGAGTGGTACATACTTTTAAGCCCGATGAATCGTCACGAACTTCGAGGAAGGCCGTTTCTCCAGCCACTTTCTTTAAACTTTTAATTTCTAGGCTTAAATATTTATTTTTCTAATTAAAATTTCCCTCTTTGCCGATTTTAATCGGAATTTTTCATGTACGAAAATACAACTCGGCTTATACGCGAGTTTCCGATTTTGGACAAAAAATCGTCCTAAAATTTGGGGGTCGGCATATACGCGGATCGGCTTATACACGAGTATATACGGTATTATTTAAAAATGGATCGTAGTCGTAAGGAAACACAGAATAGCATTCAAATATTGATAATTTCTCATCTCGGAGTATCTTTAAATTAATAAATTTATCAGATTCTACGTGCAGTATGTGATGAAACGCTTTAAAGAAGAATATTGGATAAAAAAAAGGTAAGAAAATGTCATCCAGCAAAGTTAACTCAACGTAATCAGAGATTTATAGTTAAAAAATTTTGTGAAAAATCCACGTTTGAGTGTTGTAAAAATTTATACAGAATTTAATGAAGCATGTTCTATTCAAATTTCAATCGAAACTATTCGCCAAGTGCTTAGATAAGCTGGATTACATGAGCGTTTTGCCGAAGATTTTTTTGTTGTTGTTATTGCGAAAAATAGAAGGCTTAGGCTTTCCTTCCCAAATACCAAGAACTTAGTCGGAACAGTAAAGCATGCTTTGGACGTGTCCTTGTGCAAGGGTGCAAATTAACATCAGGGCTAGGTAATTTGGTATTTAATGATAGCAAAATTAATCAGTAGGTTTATTGAAATATTTTAACACACAATTTAAAATTATAAACTCAAAATGTGGGTATTGAATCAACTTTGTTTCTTATCAAGATAACGATCTTTAGCATACGGCTCTCAACATTTGCCTCTGTTGCCTCTATAATTGTCCTCAAGTTCTGAAAAAACACTTCAATCGCTGAATTTAAACCAAATAAAACACATTCATATGTAAAAAACTGGAAGTTAAAGTATGAAGATACTTTATTAAAAGGAAAAGCGAACTTAAATAAGTAATAATCGAAGTATAGAAGAAAATGATACAGAAATTATAAAAATAAATAATGAAATTTATGTCCAGACGTTTAAAAGCTATTGTGGATGTTACATAACATCCTAATAAGTACTAATTTACCGAAATATTGCATTATTTATTAATGTGTAGATATTTTTATAAAGTGTACGAAGACCTTTATGAGATAATTTTCTTGTTACTTTTTATTTATTGATTTTCCAAAAACAAGTTTTACCATGTTTTTAAAGTATTTTATGTAGTTTTGTTAAGAACAATTTATATATCTTATTTAAAAAATTTCCATTCTAAAATTATATTTTTTATAATAAATATAGCAGTATTTCTTTTAAATTCGTAAGTGTACGAACACTTTTGGGAGCCACTGTATATGATTCAATATTGATTACCAATAAGCAAAAACATACATACAGTGTAATGGATAACTGTCAATGTAATACTAATTATCACTATTAAGAGGAATAATTTTGAAATATTACAGTTTCAATTGATAATTAAATTTTATTTTATATAATTAATAAAAAAAAATTTCGATAAAAATACGTTGTAAAATTATTTTAAATCTTCCAATCGCCTTTTTATCTTTCAAATAATTTTATTCTATTGAATGTAAATGTTAATATTTTAAAGATAAAAATGTTCTCGATGAAAAATAAATGAAACGCAGTTTAATAAAATGTATATATGTCGATAACATTCATTTGAGGAAAACCATGAACAGACTGGCAATGCTTTTTAATTATTAAAGAAATGGTAGGAAGAAAAATAGAATATTTACCTGATCGTACGTTGTCAAACCCGTGTGATTTCTGTTTAATAAGGGATCACAATATTGGTAAATGCCGTAGAGAATCAAACCCGTAAAGATGCACTAAAGTTGGAAGAACGCGACTGGTAAGACACTCCAGCGAAGAACCCTATTTGCGGAGAAAGCTTTAATTGCCATGATAATTAAAAAATTAAATATACGACGTGATTGTGGTTTATTTTATTAAATTGTATTTACTTCTCAGTTTAAAAAATTCAAAAGAAAGCTTTCATTATTTTGTTTTCACGTGTGAAATTTAGATAAATAAAATGTATTTGATAGTTAATGGGAATTGTATGAATATATTGAAATACCTGAGCCCCTATTTTACCATGCCTCTAGATGAGCATACGGAACTCCGAGATAACCAAATGTCCACCTAGAGGCATAGGAAAGAAGAGGCTCAAGCTGTCTATAAAGCTCTAAAAGCTTGATTTTGCTTGATATATTTTTTAACGGTTTAAAAATAAAATGTGTCAGATAAAAGTTTAAAAATGAGTCAGTGATTTTGATTCAATGACGAATAGTTATTCCATACAAAACGATATTTAAAATAATTGTTGAATATCTTTAGAGATTAAAAATGATGATTTCTCAAGCATAGGTAAAAATGAGAATATGTGGTGATTTTTTGAGAAAGTGTTATTAATTTCAGATTGTTGAATAATATTTCATTGCCGAAAAAAAGACAGAAATGTTTAAGTTTTAAAATATTTTGTACTTAAAATTTTCATTAAATGTTAATAAAACCGGATACTAACTGTACATTTGTGTACGGAAATATACGTTTGACACACTCAAAATGTTACATAAATGCACTGTTAAAAACAGGTATTGGAAAATAAGTAAAATGCACTCAGTTATGTAGCCTATTACATTAGTACATTCGATGCTTATCATGGCTACCAATACATAAGTTTCAATTTAAAAAAAGACTCGTACTCATGCATCCCAATTCCTTCTCCGTTGTATTACCAGCACGACTTGAAGAAGTTATAATCAGAAGAAATGTTGAAAACATGTGCCAACAGAATGGGAAGTAAATTAATACTAAGTTGTACTAACTCAGTTTTCATTTAAGCAATCGACATCAAATCATGTGGAAAACCACCTTCTGAACACCTATTTTAATTTTATAAGGTCGCTTTTTTAAGATCACTTGAACAGAAGCTGATATTAGCAATATTAAATCTCACTGCGTCATCGCTCATTTACGATGCAATTATACTCAAAGAAAATAAGTAGGTTCAGGTAATTTTTAAGTACAGGTAACTTTTTACTGTGTGATTTGAAAAAGGTATACCTTTATTGGCCAAAAATAAGTCAATGATAAACGTATATTGCGTTGTTGAATGGAAATGTTATATATTTTACTTACGCTTTAGCCCTTTCTGCGGTACTCATACTCAACATTCTTTGAACTTCTGTTTGGCCAGCTCCGTAATAAGCGACTCCGCTCCATATGCCACGCAGAGAACAGTTCCAGAGAGTATATCGTTTAGTCAGATCCATCGAAAAACTAAATAGAATCGAACACGCAATTTAAATTCAGGTCTTTTGTATTGCAAAATTTTAATTAATCTTTAATCAACACTCGTATTGAACATTGGAATAAGTAAGTTCGTATACACACACACACATTTGCATGTGTGTGTATATATATATATATATATATATATATATATATATATATATATATATATATATATATATATATATATATATATATATATTGAAAAAATAGGCTCTTGTTATATTAAAAAAGTATCGTAGATCATAAACCAAGAATACTTCTTAATTATAATGATATTTTTTAAAAATATTTTATGAATCTATGTAAAATAAATATAGATACTTTTTAAACTTTTAAATAAACTAGCGTAACTAATATGTGAAGTAACATGTCTTTCAGAATTGTAATTTTTTTCCCCCGTGAAGTGAGAATCTATGACGAAAATTCCTCTCCTCAATGGCAAATAAGTGACAAGAATAGCAGGTTCACGAACATGCATTTTTTGACAATGGAAAAATATCTACTTAATTTTCTTTCGAATCGCAAGAGTTTATCGACATCAAACAAACAAATCACCTTCCAAAGGGTGCGCTTACTGAACAACCATTTAAGTTATAAAGATTTTTTTTAAATATATGTAACTCTATATGAATCACTGGATTTTAAATTGGGACTTCTACAGAAGAAAACCTAAAATAAAACCCCTAATAAAATTATGTAATTCACTATGCCTGAAAATAAATATTTTTATTATAAAGTATTTTTTTCTTCTCAAATTGTTTAGTCTTCGATAATACAGTAATGAAGATAATTCCACATGGGCACCAAAAATCTCTGAAACCTTAAATTGCAGGACTTCAATTCTTGAAGCAATGTTAGTTACAATGCATAGACCATGATCGTTATATTATAAGGAAAAATCACATAATTCCAATTGTATAGATTAAATTTGAGAATTCCTCACTTGAACACTTCGAGTCTCTTTCCAGCGTTTGCAATATTGAAAATGTTCGCAATTTCTCCGATGTCCAAGATGCCTATAGTGCAAACTGTTAAAACGCAGGCACACATGAGAAAGGATTGGAAAACATCCGTCCACAAAACTGCTTTCAAACCTCCCTAAAATATAAAGAACTATACTATTACTATTATATTATTCTTAAAACTCAATAAACACTTAATTTGTGACTGTTATGATTGTACGTGTTTGAAAATATTATATGTTTTACATCTAAATGTTAAAATATAAGTTTAATACTTTATTTGAAGTACTGAGATTCTTGGTTTGAACTACAATAGTTTATTTCCAGGAATTATCAGACAAAGATTATTACAGCGTTCAATAATGGAAGCTTCGATTTATTAAATAATGCGAAAGTCTGGTCTATCTAAAGATAAATATGGATATACATAAACAACGAATACACAGGGTGAACCAAAATTCCGTGACACATTTTTAAACTTAATATATAATTAAAACATTGGCATAAGAAAGTGCGTTTTTTTACTAAATTGGTTTTCACGATGAATAGTGATCCGTCCACAAAACTGCTAATGAAACTTTTTATTAGCAGTTTTGCCAAATAAAACTTTTACATAAAAAAACTTAGCAGTTTTGCCAAGAAACAAAACAAAATTGCCAAATAAAACATTTAGTTCCAAATTTCGCTCATAGATTGCACTGTACCTTAAGAAATTCCGAAAAATGCCCCAAAATATGAATTTAGGAATTGAATTATTAGAAAATCGTTTGGATGTGGTTCGAAATTTAAAAGACACAAACAACGTTAAATATATTAGTGGATTGTACAAAATAATTCCTTGGCGATTGCTTGTGCAACAAAAAATATCAGATTGTCCGAAGTTTTATGTGATTGTTTGCAATGTCAATAGAATGAGAGAGTCGACAAAGAACGCTGTGCGTTCTAAGAAACGCACAGCGTCATGCACGGCTAAATTTAGAACTACAATTTTTATTCGCTTAAAATACATTTCAGCTTAACTCCAAACCACACTTTCTTACGCTTATTACTTGATATTATAATAATCATATATATGAAGTTGGAAATTACAAAATATGTCCGGATCTTTATTTGTCAGTATAAAATAAGCACCGTAACTACAAAACGTAGGTAGAGCTTTGAAATTCACAGAATAAGTAGTTAAAAAAAATTAACGTGACTATTTTCGAGTATCAACGATGTTCCATTCGAATGTTATAACATTTTTTTGCGTTCGTCAGCAAAGTTTCACGAAATGGCTACAGTGAAACCAGTTAAAATCAACAGAGTAAAGCGAAAATATAATATAAAAAAAATTATGAATCAATTAGAATGCCGATTTTTACACGGAATACTACAAAACTATACAACGTAACTTTATGAAATTTAGTTTGGTTGGAGTTTTGGTTGGCTCGCTGTTCAGTTGGTTAAAAATTAGACATTTTTTAATGATAATTTTTAAGTTTGTACGATGTTTCATTCGTATATTATAACTATTTTAATGTATGTTATTCACTTAACATGGATGACAATATCGTTTGTGATTTAAAAGAATTATCTTTTCGTTATGGGCACTATAAAAATGACGTCATAGGTTTCATATTAATTGATAATTATTGAAAAACATCTTTACATCGGGCTTTTTGCTACTATACGGATTCATACAAAAATTTAAAGGACTAGAATTTTATATTTAAAAAATGGATTAGAATTGTTTTAAAATGTTATAATTGTTTTGTATCTGTATCTTAAAAAAATAGATATTTTTTTTGTGATGATCTTTAAGTTTGTACGATTTTCCATTCGTAAATTATAATTATTTTAATGTATTCCATGGGTGAAAATATCGTTTGCAATTTAAAATAAAATTTTTAGCTATTGACACTATAAAAATGACGTCATAGGTTTGATTTAATTTAATAAATATTGAAAAACGTCTACACATTAGGTGTTTTGGAACAATATGGATTCATTCAAGAATTAAAACAACCTGCAATGTTATCTTAGGTAAATGGTTTAGAATTTTTTTTAAATTTTATAATTGTTTTATCTTTTTTATTTTTTGTATTCAGGTTAATTGTAACTATATTTAATTATCTTAGATTGAACAATTAGAACAATTCTTCCAAAATGCGAGTAATTTGTGTATAAACGTCCATTTTATTAATTTGAAAAATATTTTATGCAAGTATTTTTTTTTAAATGTACGAAGCGTGGTTTGACTGTGAGTTTTTAACTCTATATGACATTTTAATGTTCTTCAAGAATATAATTCCACAGATACCAACTGCTAATTGAGAAAATATTTCATTTAATATGCCAATGAATATTGCCTTTTAAAATATTAAGTGGCGATCATTAAGAATTAAATGTAGAATTATTGAAAGTACATGCTGAACCGTTTGCTAAACTATCGCCACGTTATAACAGATTAGTATTTGGATAAAACGTGTCTTGGCTGTGAAAATTTACTAAATATTTATACGACAGGTATTTTTCGATGCGAATGCAATTTCTGGTCGAAGATATTGCAAAGATGTAGTCTAAACGATACATTGGAACGGGCATTTGGAAATAGTCAAATCAAAATTTCTATACTGGGAAAAGTGAAATTCGAAATGTTTTGAAAGTTAAATCATGAGAGAGATTGGAGAGTAGTATAGAGATATTTGTGCTTTTTTTAACTACTAATTTATTAAAAATATAGACACGTAAAAATTTAGTTTATAAAAAAAATCATTTTTTAAGAAGGAACTCTAAACTGTTATATGTGATTTTCCCTGGAAGGAGAAGAAATGTATATATTTTTTACTTTTTATCGTTATTTTATTTACCCACGTGCGAAGAACGGGTACTTTTGCTAGTTTTTTTATAAATCGAGAATTTTGGCTCAGCGTGTAAAAAGTACGATAATGGCTTAAAAATTTATAAGATAAGAGCAAAAATTTACTTGCCAATGAACAATAAAATGCACAACAAAGTCCAACTGAAATAACAGATATCTCGAATGATAAATTTGTAACCGCACTTAGAGCCAGAACCGCAGCGTAGAGGACAACAGACATGTAGAACACCTATTTAAGAGACGTTTACAATGAATTTAAATATTTCATAAAATTATATAATGAAATTTAAATGATATGATTAAAGAAAACCTCATACCGTCTGAAGGATGTAGGCTGCAGAAATTGTGTATCTCGTAAGCTTCCCAAATCTGAGTTCTAAATACTGAAAATATTTACTTGATTATAGTTTCTGATAGTTTCAATGTACAGTTTTATGATTTTACAAAACAAAACTGCTTACATGTATGTTATAGATTTGTATTTACTAAGCCTTTTTATGCATATAAAGGTTTTAAACTTATTATATTTAGGTTTTTCCTATTTTCACTTGTCCATCCTTTATCACTATCATTCCTTTGTCAAATGACAATAGTTTGGATGTATAACTGTATAATGATGCCGTCGCTATTATTATACTTCATTATGTATAAAATAATATTTAAAAAATATCTCAACATTTAAATTTAAAATCGAAATATATTATTTTAAGTTAATTAAGCAAAGGTTATAAACTTGTAATAGTTACCAATCTTCCTCGATTAGCCTATTGTGTAGAAATAACATAATGTTAATTAAGCAAAACAAATAAACTAAAATTAATAATGCATTTATATTCATCTGCCAGTTTACATTTTGCATTATTATTTTTTCTATGATTCCTAATATAAGTTACATTTTCTGAATATTTTTTGTGCTTTTAAGTATATTTTTAAGACCATATTTTAATAACAATAGCAAATATTTTGAGTGCTTTTAAGTATATTTTTAAGACCATATTTTAACAACAATAGCAAATTAGCAAATCTCTGTATATATATATATATATGGGTAATTCCACGTAAAAGTGTCCTAAGAATGATTTTCAAAATATTTTTTTACAAAGTTGAAATTTTTATATAATATAGAAAAATAATTGAATTTATTATATTTTGCATTAATATAACTTTTGCGCATATTTTGTGACAATGGTGCAAATTAAAAATGGTTGCTATGCAATGAAACTAAACTTGCTTACATTTGCATTATTTCTACTCCTTGATTCCTAATATAAGTTACATTTTCTGAATATTTTGAGTATGGGTTTTTAGAAATACAGTTAATGTACAATCAAATTCCTTACGTTATAAAAATTTATCTTGGTTTAATTATTGATTTAGAACCAAATGAAATATGTATTTTTCAAACGTAGTGTAAGTCACAAAAAAAGAACAAAAGTTCTTCTATTTTTTTTAAATTGAGCCACAATTAAAAAAAATCCGTGATTTCCTCCTCTATACTAATCTCTATCGGACTGTAGTTTTGATTTTTAAAAGAAGGAAACTTTTTAGTGAATATTAAATAAATTAAAACTGTAGTGTAAGTCACAGCGTAGAGTAAGTCACAACTATATGCTGTGTTTGTAGAACAACAACGATTACAAAATGCACAGTAACACTATTTAAAAATAATATCATAAGTGATCTTATTTTTAAATATTGTTATTTATTATACTATTCTTATTTAAACTGTAAATGGGGGAAAAGTAGCAAAATGAAAGATACGAGATTAGAGAAAGAAAAAAACAAATGGAATATTTCAAGCAGTTAAAGATAATTAATCTAGATAGCAAGAGGAAAGGTGTAAGAACGTGGAAATTACAATGAAAGTTGATCAAAGGGATTTTTAAAGCAAGGAAGAGGGAATAGATAAAAAAAAATACAGGTAAAAAAGAATTTCCGCAACCGCTTAAAATGAACCAAGCCCTTCTAATCCAATTTCTGTAGATTCTCCTAAGAAAGCCTATCAAAATTGTAGCTCATTTTTTAAAGATATTGCAAGAGTCAAGAAAAGTCCACCTTAAAGCCCAAATAAATGTCAGGCCATTGCAAAGAAACTAGCACATCAGTTTACATCGGAGATAAGTCAACCTGCCTGCTCAACATTCAAGAATTACTACACTAAGGAATGAAATAAAATATTTGATAAAGATTTTTATGAAGAGGCATATAATATTCCAGTAATCAAGGATTTTGTAATTTTTAGAGAACTGAACAAAAAAAACGAGAAGACCTAAGAAAAAGATAACAATCGAGATGAACTTAAAAGAGGCAATAGGGTATAGGTTTCATCAGTATTAATTTTCTTCCGGCATAAATTTACCCCGGTGCGACGGGCCTGGGTTTCATTTGTAGGAAGAAGAAAAGTGAAATATTTTGCTGGACAATTCATTTCTAAAGAAGACTCAACAATAAAAGTGGATTTTTGAAATGCACAAGGAATATTTTTCATTGGCCAGAAAAAGCAGGTGCCGCAAATGTTGTAATTGTTGAAAAAAAAAAATTGCATGACTGAAACTTTGATTGTAAATTCTATTATAGTTTTTCACATTATAATTTTTCAAGTTATGTAAAGTCATATTTTAATTTTATTTAACATTTTACCAGTGCCTATTTTGAGATGTAGTGTAAGTCACGTTTCAGTTGTAGTGTAAGTCACACAGATTAATTTAAATTAAAATAATTTGAAAACACATCTAGAAATATAATTTTTACCTGATTAAACTTCAAACCCTATACAACGAAACTGGCATAACATAATTTTTTTATATCAAAGCATGAGGAAGAAAACGTAAATTGAAATGATATCCAAAAAACCGTGTCCTTTTTTGTAGTGTAAGTCACACTGTGACATTTTTATTTTTAAAAATTAAAGTTAAATAAAATGAAAAAAGTTTACATTGTCAAAAAATAGAACATATGCCTGGTATGTCTTTTGGCATAAAAAGTTTTTTTAAATCACAAATTGCTATTTTTAATTAAGCTTACAATGTGGTATAAATTGTCAAATGTAGTGTAAGTCACGCGTGGAATTACCCATATATATAGAATCTCTGTATATATATTTTTTGTATATTAATATATATATATATATATATACATATACAGAGATTTGCTATTGTTGTTAATATATATATATATATATATAAATGAAAACTGAGTTATTTCAATTCTATTACTTCACTACCCATTTTTTTTAACCCACCTTTGAACATTTTTTTTATATAATTTCTTCAACATCGCGCTGGTAGTACAAGGGAATAAGACATTGAGTTGCGATCCCTGAGGACCTGGGATCGATTCCCGGTAAGTGTTAATTGTAAGTATCGATATTTTTTTAAAGGGATTTATAGGCGGAACCCTATATAGGCTAGCATCTAATCTTTTTTATTAATTTTTACCCGTTGTGCCCATATTAGAGTACATGTCGTTTTCAAAATATAATATGAAAGCATCGATAACTATGATAAGCATCGAATGTAATAAAAAATGAGAACATTTTACTTATTTTTGAATGCCTTATTTTAACAGTATACATAGCACAAAAACTGCTTACATAAAAAGAAGAACTGCTATACATTAAGTTGTAAGGACACATACATAGGCGTAAACTTGTATTGGGCCCATGGGCCCGAGCCCCCCCAATATTTTGAAAACCCGGCTGAGCCCCCCCAATAATTTCGAAGTTCTTATTTACATTATGCAGAAAAAAAATTCCCTCTATTTTTATTTAAATTTTCTTTATTATTTATTCAACATGTAAGGAACATTTAGCAACTATGGTAATCTCCATCAACTAAAGCATTTATTTGACAAAGACCTCTACCATCTCCCCCCCCCCCTTTTCCAGCTGTTGGGCAGTTGTTTTGGGGTGGCGTCTCGCCTCTTCTCCCCCCCCCCCTAGTGTCCTTCCCCTACCCTGTCTGCTGGGGACCTATCGTAGGGCTTAGCCGAAAGGCCTTCAGTAGAAAAATTTCCCACATGTATCCTTTTCAGAAAAGAGCAACAAAATACGCCGACTTTCAGGAACACACACGTTCCACCTGCACGTTCCATGAAATGTACATTGAGTGAGCGACAGTTCTTCACACAAACAAACGCATTCTCTGTCCCCAGTTAATTTAACACCCGCTGCGATAACCAGAGCAAGGCGTAACTGGATTGTGTGCAGGTGTGCAGACCTCGACCAAAGCCCTCCAGGTCTTGTCCTGAGGGTTCCCAACACTGAAGCAGGACGTACTGGCTCCGACGAAACCCGAAGACTCGAGCCATCAACAAGTAAAGGAATGTAACAATCACAATAAGGCAGCAAGTGTTCCCCCCCCCACCGCATTTGGGTTATAGGTTTTCAAAGATGATGGCAAAGTAATTCTATGAGCTGATAAGTTCTAGTTCTGGTCTAAGTGCCCTTGCGCTTGTATAATTTTGTTAAGCGTATATACTATTTGAGAGGTGAAAAATGTATATGAGAAGAAAAGTTCACAACTTACGGGTTGAAAACAAACTTAAGTAAGAATTTTTTCATTTATATTATAGTTTTAATGCTAATAGTTGGTGGTAATTGAAGAAATTAACTTTTCAAACTTTTATATATTGTAACATTGTTTAATCATATAGACTCCTATATGTTAATTGTTTTGTCCCAGGAAAAATCCTTTCTTCATTACGTTATTTTATACTTTAACTAAAGAAATCTTTGTGGTATATAATAATGCGTGAAGAATATTTTTTAAAAAAATGTCAAAAATGTTTTAAAAATAAAAAGTATTTCTGTATTGAAAGTATTGTATTATTTAACAGAAAATCAAATTATCGAAAGTTAATTAAACGAAGTATAAATTTTGTAAACAATTTTTAACATTAATTAAAGTACTTTAAATACATTTTGCATTCAATGATCTTGTAAACATTTAAAGTGATCGACAAAATAAAACCGCGGACTATTTTGAAATGGCGCTCTCACTCTAGGAGAAACTCGAATAATATTTTTAGAGTTATTTCGTGTGATACATTTAATTGGATAAATTTTTTTTGTCTATATTTCGGTTAAAACTCGTTTTATAGCTGCAATGATGAAGGAAGGGAGAAAAAATTAACAGCTAGCAATTTGAAATGTTTTTTGAGAATTCAATGCATTAAACGTACTATTTTGAAGAAACAAAGCTACTATTTAAAATTTATTTTAATTTATTTTTAAATTATTTGGTCAAAAAAATGTTAAAATTAATGTGAATAATGTATATTTTTGAATCAAAAACATATTTAAAAAAATTTATTTCGTAAAATTGTAAATCATAGATAAAGTTAACCAATCTTATAAAATCATTTATATGTGATAATTTTGAATGTAGGAAAATTTGGCAAATTTGGTGTGATATTGCAGAATGCGCATGTAGGGAAAGAGATTTTTGTCCTGCATGGATTTATGTTTAATTTATAAGTTATGGTGTCCCTTGTTTCGATTATTTTATGTAGCGATGCTTTTCCTTTTATCGCGCTTCCCAAAATTTGCGCCAAGGCCATGATTTTCTTCCTGTAAGCAATGGCGGTTTGTGGACTACAGCAAGTACAGACGGGTTGTACCTAAATTTATTAGTGTATTTTAAAACTCAAATATTTTCCTAATTTTCTTAAATAAAGATTAGAATTGAAAATGAAATTTCTGCGGTAAGTAAACAAAATCTCCGATGTTGCCGTAATCCACAATTCAGGAGGGGAAAAGCTCCATTCAATCGAAACTGCAGCCAAAAAGCGAAGTTCGAAATTGGCTGCATCGTTGCCATGGTAACCTTACGTAGTATGACTTTCCCTATACGCTAAATTGAGGGTTGTGACGACACAAACACAGCCCAAAAGGATTTTCTCAACTCGGGTTGCACTTGGTATTCGATAAACTGATTGGCTCGTGCATGAATCGCGGGGATGGGTGGGAAAACCGAGAAACTCTCCAAACGGAAATAGTTTTCGTCATAAATTTATTGTGTGCTGTTGTTTTGTTATTTAAGTTAATATTAAAATTGACCGATTCGTATGTTTAAAAGAAAGGAGGATTGCTTTAATTTTCAAAAAATAAGTAAGTGTGTACTATTTTTTTTCGTATGTTATCATTTCGTAAAAATTTAAATGAAACTTTGATTTCAGTAGTAAATAATAAAGATTTTCCGTTCATGTATGGCTGTGGAAAATGGGGGGGGGGGGGGGGGGTGACTCACATGATTTCGGCTGCACTAACATTTTCGACCACGTAAGTATTGTCATACGCAGTAACATAAACAATTTTAAGCACACGCACGTATCGTGTGATAACGTCACATGCTCTTAACGTCGATTTATGGCTCCGGGCAATTGTGATCTACGGATTTCGACTAAACAGGATAGCAGTTGGTACTCCGTTCGAGAAGTCAATTATGGTGCTTATAGGCAAACCTTGGAGCAGTCGATTATGACACCTCGCACTCAAATGCTTTGGTATGTAAAGGACAATATGTGTCAAACTACTGGTTCACACACGCTAGAGTAATTAGTATAATTTCTTACTTAAGTTCAGTTGTAGCTTAAATTATATTTTTTTGGGAAAGAACCTATAATACAACATAAATTCATGCAGGACAGAAAATCTCTTTTCCTACATGTGCGTTAGGCAATATATGGACAACCCCTCGCACCATCCGGACAAATTTACCTCCTCCCGGTAATTTTGGAAGCTTTTGGGGTGCTTCCCAATATAAGTTTTTATTTAACACTTATTATTCAATATCAAAACATCATTATACGTTAAAAAGAAATTTACAAAACATTTTCTATTTTGTAAAACTATCAATTAAAAAAAGGGAAAATTGTATTGCACTAGAAGGACATTTTTTTAACTGATTGATATGGCATAGAATTTTATACATAGTTTTATAATGCAAGAGGTATTGAAAATAAATAACAAAACTATTTTCTTTCTTTTGCCTATGCACATTCGGAAAATATTTTTAGGCACCAGGAAATATTTTCAACTGCAGGCCTGCCTTGAGGTTAAACGATGTTGCGGTCCTTTTTGAATATTTTAAAACAATTTAGCACCCTCCCAAAAATTGCGCAAATACCTTTATTTGAAACTTATAATTTTGAGCCCCCCCAATAATTTTGATAACTTTACGCCTATGGACACATACGTACACTATAAATATTTTCTATAAAAAGAATTAAGAACTATAATTACTTCGTAAATTGTTGAGACTCCGCAGCGGAAATACACGGGAACAAAAATATAAGAAGATATAATTATACCCAATGCTAGTCCAAAAGACGTCATTATGTACTGTGTGCCATATCTGTACGCTTCAGAAGGATTGCCCAGCATCGTATTGGCAGATGTCATAGTGACCGTGATGGACAAGATAACTGGAAATTTCGACATGTTCTTTCCAGCCATGACATAATCCTTATTCGTCTTCTGTTTACCACCATTGTATCGAAAATATATCCCGATAGCTGCAGAAATCAAGAGTGCAAGTGAAATGACCACATAGTCAGTGATACCAAGGTAATGCCTTTCTCCCATTTTCTCATATGAACACTGCAGAAGTAGTGTTGTTGGAGGCTACGACGCGGGCATCTTTAAAAGTTATGACATTGGGTCATATTTCAATACTTTTATTTGATTATTTTATCTTGAGGAAATGAGGGATGTTCATATTTCATCTGTACTATATAAATTATTTTGTCAAGGTCCATGTCGGAATTTGTTGCATTAACTCAAGGTTCACTAATTACTGAAACATTTCAATAAGGAAGTAAATAAGTTATGCAGTTGTTTGTGTTTCGAGTAAAGGCTAATAACCATAGTTTTTGTATTATATTAATATGTATATATATAATATTGGATTGTCGTCTGTGTATTTGAATGAAACCATTAATTTTCATTTTCTTCCTAGAATTTTAGATAAACACAGATTCAGAAAATCACATAATTCTTTGTCTATCGGTCGTTCTGTTTGACCGGTTTTAACTCAAAAACGGCTGAATGATTTTTTTAAGCTTTCACCATTTTATCAATAATATTCCAACTAAACATTTGCTTTTCTTTCATGTGGATATTTGCAATAATTAAAAAATTATAAACTCTCTTCAATAAACATTACTATAAGAAATTAACTTTTTGTGAATATCTTCTAATCAAAGCTGCTTTATTTGGCATTAGTGTTTAACTGAATAGCATTATTAAGATTAATATATTCAGTGTTGTTGACTTCGTCACTAAAAGAAGAATATATAAATCAATCGTTAACAAATACTTCGCCAACTTAAGGTAAATAACTCAGCTGTTCCGTCGGACGCTTTTGATACAAATCCTTTCCCAGTACATGTTTCGGTTTATTTAAGGGGGTCAAAACGCACCACAGTGCTAATTTCGTATCCGATGGAATTAAATTTATGCCAATTGTGTTATTTGTCAACGAGTGGTATGAACCACCTTAACAGCTTAACGTAGGGTAGCTAACTTTGTACTCCATGTTGCTTTTTTTATGAAGTTTAAAAAAGATTATATGGAATTTTTTTTTAATATAAATATTGTCAGATTTTTAAAATTATATTTTACAATTATCCGAAATTGCAGTGTAATAAGATAAAATTAGACATATTTTTAAGATTTTTTTTTATTAAGATAAAACTGTTTTAAAGATTCCGGTCGCCAATTGCCACTCACATTTTCGCAAAATACGATAATTTATTTCCAATTCAAGAATTTGTTTGAAAATCTTTTAAATTTCACACCCTTTTCTCGCCTTTACAGTTTGCGTAGCTTCTGACTAAAATTCCGGAGGGTTGTTGAAGTTGGTAGACTGGAAGAGTTTCAATATTCGTACCCGATTTTGATGTCCAAAAAATGGACTAAGACGTAAAATGACATTACTCTTCCAGCCGAAAAAATAAATATTCTAATAAATCTCTTAAAAAATTAGTTTATAATGTTGAAACATTTTATTCATTCTAAAAATAATAATACTTATTGTCAATAGCCAACAATAAGGTCATGTTGATTTGGCTTTTTATTGGTATTTCAAATCTTCGTTAATGCATAACATTAGTAAAATACTTTTCAAATAGGCAAATATAATTTAAATCCGGCCAGGCTATTCACATAGATTTTCCCCAAAATTTCAGTTTCAAATTTTCTGAAGTGGTTCAGTCATTTCACTTTGAAAGCTCTCTAAGCCAGTTAACATTGGATTAATATATCACGTGACTAATAAATCGAATCTAATAATATTTTGTTCCATTTGACCTGTTACTTACATTGTAATTTGAGTACATTTATAACCAATTCACTTGCAATATGAGTACATTTATAACCAATAATTGAATTGATAAAGAAATAATTATACAGAATAATTACCATACATATGTTTTCAGTTTGCCCGTAATCACAGTAATGCCAAAAATAGTTTTTTTTAATAAACAGTTATTTGAATGAATATTAACTTAAATGTTTAAATTAACTTTGTGATTGCAATATTTATGTCATATATATATATGTGATACATTTTTTAATCAAAATTTAATTATTTTGCCATGTTTATAATGCATATAAATTGAGTGTGTTAAATCTTCTTAATGTCACGCTGTTTTCTCGTTCGGATAGTTTGCCTTGCTTTCGAATAAAAATCCATCGTGTTCTTGAAGTTGATGAGCTGAAGGAATTTCATTATTCGTACCTGAATTTGACATCCAAAAACGGGTAACAGGGCTAAGGCATTTTGAGTCAGGTGGAATGACATTTTGCTTCCAGCCTAAAAAAGAAATAAAATAAATAAACTCAAAATGATTTAGGTAATAGTAATAAGCACTATTATCAAATCTTCAAATTACAGAACAATTTGAATATACGAACTTTGAGCTAAAAAAATATATTCGATATAATTTACAAACTCGGTAAATGTTTTATTACTTAAATTATAATGTGATAACACTAAATGAAATACTTGAGGTTTTGCAAGCGTAAAATTCCGTAATTCTAACTCCAATATTTGACGATGATGTGTGTGAGATGTTGTCTTGGCACTCGCAGAGTGGCGCTGGTATAGAGCGGAAGTGACGGAAGGGTAGAGCGGAATGCGGAGAGAGAAGGTGTTTTGGTTTTGGCGGTTTTAAAAAAGAAAACGGAAGGACCGAAGGAGAGTGTCGGGTGTTCGGAATAGTCCGGTGATTTCAGGACTGGTGTCCGGTGATTTCAAGACTGGCGTCCGGTGATTTCAAGACTGGTGTCCGGTGATTTCAAGACTGGCGTCCGGTGATTTCAGGACTGGTGTCCGGTGATTTCAGGACTGGGGTCCGGTGTTATCAAGTGTCCGGTGTTTTCAAGTGTCCGTGTCCGGTTATCAAGTGTCCGTGTCCGGTGTTATCAAGTGTCCGGTGTTGTTCTGAATTGTCCGGGGGTTTCAAGAGTATCAACGAACCAAGACTTTGCGCTGGGACAAAGTTTACAGTGGCGCCAATTGAAGCAGTAGGGAGACCAGAACTTCCATTTCAGGTTATGAATGCTGATCTATTTGGACCAATTGAGCCCAAATCTTCACGGTGACATAAATATGTATTGTGTGTAATGGACCAACACAGTAGATGGCCAGAAGCAGTTCCAATTAAATCATTAACTGCGAAAGCTACTTGTGAAGCGTTTATGGAAATATTTATGAGGACAGGTATACCAAGAATGATATGGATGGATAATGGGACAAATTTTGCTGCAAAGCTGACAGAGGAGTTTTTAAAACGCTTAGGATCGTCTCCAAAATTTTCAACTCCGGGTTATCCTCAGGCCAATGGACTTTGCGAAAGATTCATTGGTACGATGAAAAGAATGTTGCACCATTGCGTGAAATCTCAAGGCAAAGGATGGGATAAGCAATTGCCATATTTGTTGTGGGCTTATCGAGAAGTTCCAAACGCAACAACTGGTGTCCCTCCATTTTTACTAGTATACGGCCGTATACCAGTGGGACCTTTAGCTATCTTGAAATCCAGCTGGGAAGATGATGCAGTTTTACCGCAAGGGGTTGGAGAATCTGTAAGTAAATATTTGAGGGCACTCCGCGACCGGTTGAAAGATGCTGAAATATTTGCTACTCAGCATGGAAACATCCAGCAGCAAAAATATGTCCATTACCACAATCTAAGGTCAAAGGAACAACAATTCAGTGTTGGTGACGAAGTCGTGGTGCTGATACCTGATTCTACTAACAAACTTTGCTCCAAATGGATGGGGCCGGGTGAAGTAGCGGAAGTTAAATCCCCGCATTCTTATTTGGTAAAGTTGCCAGATCAAAGCGTTCGTCATCTACATAGTAACAAATTAAGGAAATACATACAACCAGTTAATACTATAGGAATTATATACGAGGCGGACAGAGACTTTGGTGAAATTCAACATGCACCGATTGAAAAATGTTCAGCAGTAGGAGTATGGCTGAGTAAGCTTACCAGTTCAAAAGACTGGGACCATTTAGACGGGGTACAACGGGAACAATTAACTAGAGTAATAAGGGATTATCATATGTTTTTTGATGGAGAAATTAAATGCGCCAAAGTTGGGTCGCATAGAATAATTTTGAAACCGGACATTCAAAGGAAACAACCCTACATTTACAAAGTCCCTGAATTATTAAAATCGCAAGTGGAGAAACAAATTTCAGAATTATTGCAAAGGGGGTTGATAGAGCCTTCGGTGGCTGAAATAGCATACCCTATAGTGTGTGTAGCAAAAAAGGACGGTACCATTAGACTTTGTGTGGACTATCGCGGCTTAAATGCGGAAAGTCAGATAATGTCGTTTCCAATGCAGAATGCAGAGGAATTACGCAATAGAGCGGGAGCTGCCTATTTTTTGACCACACTAGACATTTTGAAAGGCTATTGGGAAATTCCAATGGAAGAGGGCAGTAAAATACTGACTAGCTTTGTTTCACCGACAGGTCAATATCAATGGAA
Organism: Troglohyphantes excavatus; assembly: GCA_963932185.1. Lineage (NCBI taxonomy): Eukaryota > Metazoa > Arthropoda > Arachnida > Araneae > Linyphiidae > Troglohyphantes > Troglohyphantes excavatus. Next base: position 28,624,387 of record OZ010674.1, read on the forward strand.
AGTGATGCCTTTTGGATTAGCTGGGGCTCCGGCAACTTTTCAGAGGGCAATGAACCAAGCTCTAAAATCGCATAGTGGTTATGCAGAAAGTTTTATTGACGACATAGTAATCTATTCGGTAAACTGGGAGGATCACTTAAAACACATTACAGCCGTTCTTAAGACGCTTCAATCCTTAAATTTTACTGCAAACTTGGATAAGTGTTCCTTCGGCAAACCAGAGGTAAAATATTTAGGTCACATTGTAGGTTCGGGAAAGCATGGGCCCGATCCGGACAAAATTAAGACTATCAAAAACTTAAAAGTACCTAAAACAAAAAAATCTTTGAGGTCAGCATTGGGACTATTTAACTACTACAGGGAATATGTACCAGGATATGCTAGAATAGCTAAACCATTAACTCATTTGACAAAGAAATCCATTCCTAACGATGTCTCCTGGACCGAAGAAGCAGAATGTGCATTTAATGAATTAAAAGATGCTTTATGTAGAGCGGTTTCGCTGTACACACCTGATTTAGCACGACCGTTTGAAATTCATACAGATGCTTCATTGACGGGAATAGGCGCATGTTTAATTCAGAGAGATTCTACGGGAAGAGCTAGGCCGATAACGTTTGCTAGTCAGAAACTGACAAATACGCAGACAAACTGGAGTACAATAGAACGTGAAGCTTTTGCTGTAATGTGGGCGCTAAACAAGTTTGAAGTTTGGACTTATGGGAAACCAATTTTACTTCATACTGATCATAATCCCTAAAAATTTCTTACTGAGGGAATCCCGAAGAATGCTCGATTACAGAGATGGGCATTAGCCTTTGCAAGGTTTAATGTTCAAGTTGCCCATAGACCAGGTGCTGTTAACACGGACGCTGATGCTCTGTCTCGCATCGAGTATGAGGATTAATGTACATGTTTATGTAGTAAATGCAAATTTTGTAACAAAGAAAAAAAAATTAATGTATGTGTTTATGTAATTTAGTAAATTAATATGTTTATTATTTTATTGATTTGTTTATATGTAATAATGTATATGTTTAATGTTTAATTGTAAGCTCATGCATGAGAAGCAATTATGGGACACAAACACCAACACACACTGAAGGTACTTTCTATAATTGGACATTGAAGTGTACGCGGACATAAAGCTGGAAATAGTTTCACTGCAGGGCTATAGTCATGCAGTGGAAACTGGAGGGAAGGTGTGAGATGTTGTGTTGGCACTCGCAGAGTGGCGCTGGTATAGAGCGGAAGTGACGGAAGGGTAGAGCGGAATGCGGAGAGAGAAGGTGTTTTGGTTTTGGCGGTTTTAAAAAAGAAAACGGAAGGACCGAAGGATAGTGTCGGGTGTTCGGAATAGTTTGGTGATTTCAGGACTGGTGTCCGGTGATTTCAAGACTGGCGCCCGGTGATTTCAGGACTGGTGTCCGGGGATTTCAAGACTGGCGTCCGGTGATTTCAGGAGTGGTGTCCGGTGATTTCAGGACTGGGGTCCGGTGTTATCAAGTGTCCGGTGTTTTCAAGTGTCCGTGTCCGGTTATCAAGTGTCCGTGTCCGGTGTTATCAAGTGTCCGTGTCCGGTGTTATCAAGTGTCCGTGTCCGGTGTTATCAAGTGTCCGGTGTTGTTCTGAATTGTCCGGGGGTTTCCAGCTGATGATGGTCCGTTAGGCATTTCTTCTGTTTGTCTGAAAGTTTCTTTGTTATATTCACGACCGAAAACACGTTGTTCGATTTTCTTCAAATTTGGCATAGATGTTCCGTGAAGTCATTAAAAACGGAAGTATATTTTTTATTCCGTATCAAGATGGTGGTCGTTTTAATATTTGACTGCGTGTCAAGTGAATTCCTTTTTTTTTGTCACGAGGTCAACTGTTCTGTCATCTACAAGTTAGTTTCAGTTATGCATTTTGTGAGATATATCTATTTTGATAGCACTTGGAATTAAAAACTTGTTGAAATAAATCTCACGATATTATACGGATAGCTATAAAATTATTAAATATCTAAGATAGTCAATTGTTTTACACAAAATGTAAAAAAAATCTAATTATATCTATCTTACCTGTTACAATAATTGCCAAGAATGTTGTGGTAAGAGTCAGTAGAGTACCAAGTACTGGCAGCCAAAAGAAGGATATCTTATACAAGATCAGTGTATCGCTGTTAAAAGATTTCATCACAAAAATGTTAACATAATATTGTACAACAGTAATAGTTATTACGTATTGGTGAGTTACGAAATTATTAAAAACCCTCGAAGTGCACAATTGTTGACCTTTTTCTTTGCAAAATAGGCTTCTTCTTAACAAAAAAATTCCAATGTTAACAGGAAAGTATTTATCTATATGCAAATTAGTAAATCAATTTAATTTAAATCAGACAGATTATATTATAATCCTACGATATTCTAACGAAATACTTGTTCAAATATTTCATTATGCTGATGTGGAAAGAGTATACTGTGAGTGCAGATCTATTTTTTATTATTTACAAAAAATTTGACAGGCATGAATGCCAGTTGACAATGTGGTAATTAAAAAAAAATAGTATTATTTAAAGTATATTTTTTTCTTTTAAAACATTTACTGTGGAAAAGATACATTTAGAGTTTTACCTAATTTTGCAGTAGTTTTTTCCATAAGTATTAACAGTTGCTGGCAAACCTTTGTGTACCTATAAATTGTAGTTATTAATATTGCTGAACGATGCGTTCAATTTGAACGAGCGACAGTTCCTTTTTATTTCTGATGCCATTAAAAAAATATTTATGAACTAGTGTTTGCTTACCATAACGTTTTTTTAATTAAAAAAAAGTAAGTTAATCATTTTAATTAAAATTGTTATAAGTCAGTTAAATGAGACTTATGAATTGAAATTTATCTGAATTGGTATATTTTTATTTGTGATTAATTAGAGCCAGCTTTATCAGTTGATGACCAGCATTTATTTTTTTGCTAATATCGTATGATATAAAGCATGAATAATTAATTACCCAAGAGAAGGCATTTCGTGACTGAGTTACTGGGTGTCACCCCAGACTCATAAACTGAACTAAAAACAGCCATTCAGTGATAACAGCCTGATTTATCAACGGATATCTATAGTTTATCAACTATATAAAGTGAATATTAACTAGAACCATGATATTTTAAGCTTATATATAGATGGACAAAAATGACCATTTCTAAGGCAATCAGTTAAAACGTCATTCCATCGCACATCTTTGTGTAAAAGCTTTTTTTTTATTCCAGTTTTGATTTTAAATTACATAATGAATAAATTAATTGAAAAATTAAGCACTAAAAATCTGTACTACATGAATGATAGGAGTAATTACACTTCAGATAATTTTTATATAATTTTTCTGTATTGCATATACTAATAACATTACAGAAGCAGGGGATGTGATTATTTACTCTATGTAAAAAATATTTTGAATTGCTTTTTAAAATCATAGTACTCACATACAAAAAAGTATTAGTATCAGTTTACTTTATATATTAACTAGAATAAGATTAGTTATATATAATTTACTTTAGTTATGTTAAAAATGAAAAGTGTTCTTACACATCGTACTTTTATTAACTTCCATTCTACTCTTCTTCATAACTTTTTTTAATGTTTTTCCGAACAATTTTTTTTATTGTGAATTCGTAATTAATATTTTACTTGAAAAATTATTCGTATATAGTATCATTCAATTCCATCAAATGCAGAAATGCCGGTTATCAACTGACAAAGTAGTTTTTATAACAATTAGTCATTTAACGGTTGTTTCATCTAGCAAATTTTTTTATGAAAATGCAACGTTTTCCTTGAAAAGCCTATTATTATGTATTATTTCTTTAATTATTGTACATGCTTATTTATTTTTCGGTACCTCTTGCAAAAGAATAGGTTTAATTTTTTTTTATAGTTATCAAATGTGGAAGCAAATTTGTTTTTGAATATTATAAAGTACCTGACATCCTTTGGAGTATTCATGGTTGTGCCTGAACCGTTTCCTTCTAAAGCCGATGAGATCGTCATGTTCAACAAATAAGTTTCTGTTGAACAGTTATTCATATTGAGTGGTAGAGTAGGTTCAATGTATCCAGATATCAATGAACCAAATCCAATCCAGCACATTATCATAAAGGCTGTGATGAATCCAAATAATATGCACTAAAAAGAAATTGTGTGGCAGAAACTTTCCATATCATATTTCACTCAGACTATTAGGTTCGGAACATTCTACATATCAATTTTATTATTATTATTGGATGAAAACGATTGGAATTGAGCAACTTTAAATGTTCTGCTATGTTTTGAAACTTTTAAAATTTAATATATAACGCCTAAATGAGCCATTTTAAGTTGTGAGACCGAAAGAGAATAGTAGTTATTTGAATAGTTGACCTAGCGACCAAAAAAAAAAAGCTGAACTTTACATGGAACTGAACCACTGAAACTGCCGCCATCTTGAAATGTAATCAAATAATAAAAACTTCAACTTAAAAACAACAAACCGATAATTCATTAAAAAAATTCAAAGTTGCACTTCAGAACTTCGTAAGAATAATGCTGTATACTGGAAGTGACGACACTATGCACGAATTGCTCCAGAACAAATCAATGTTAACGTTCTGATCCGAATTCGCGAAGAGATGTATACGCTACGCTATTTTTAACCGACTAAACAGCGCGCCAACCAAAGCTCCAAAATAAGACCGCCATTATTTTAAATTAAACCGCCAAATCGCGCGCCAAAGGGAGAAGTTATCAATTCGACTGCAATGTTTTTCTTTGTTTTAATTTTTTTTACATATATTCGCACAAGATTTCTGTTCAAATTCAGATATTTGGACAATTTTTTTGTTGGATAGGGGTTACTTCATTTGGGAAACTTTTGAAAAATATATCCGTCTGTCCGGCATTTAACTATCCGGTTTTCTCAATTAATATGACGGTTTGAAAAAGATATTGTCCGATTTCGAAAATTCTTTTTTCGTTGGATATAGGAAAACCGAATTAGGCAAAAACTGCAAAAAAATCGGTTATCCGAATGTTATATAACCGGAATTATCGATTAACCGGAGTTTTTTTAAACAATTTATCCGATTTCAAAATATTTTCATTGTTGAATAAAGATTGCACAACAATAAAATTTCATTCACATAGTATTTATAGACATGAATAAGGATTATTTTACGATATACATTCTGCACACAAAATTTGAGCATAAGTTGTTACTTGAATTTTTTGGTGAATAATAGCAGAAGGCAAAGCCCCCTGATAAATAAAAAATAAAAAGGGAAAAATAAAATATTCTTTCTAAAAAAAGGAAAACCAACTTTAAGAAATGCGCTAAAAAGTAAATTTTAATTTTACGGTAGAGTTGAAAAAAATGTAATTATTAACTAATTATTAACATCAATGTTATACTTATTACAACTTTTTGAAGTTGTTGCCAATTTGTAAAAATCATGCCTAAAGTTTGGCGCCGATTTAAAAAAGTTTTAATAAAATTGAAATTAAATAACTCAATTTTTTAACTTGTTTGTAAATTTAAAAATTATTTTTTTGCTTTTTAGCGGCTTAAAGTCGGTGTTCCTTTTTTTAGAAATATTATTTTATATAGAAATATTATTTTAAATTTTAGATTATTAATTTTTTTAGAAATATTATTTGATATTTTAGATTATTACTTTTTTTAGAAAGATTATTTTATATTTTTCATTCTTTTCATTATGTAATCAGTATACAAATACTGCATTGTACCTTGTTGTTCAAATACAACAGTGAATACCCCAAAGCTAGTTTTATAGTGTTCCAAACGATAGAATAATGCTAAAAGCTTAGACGACAGCAACGTAGAGCGATTACAGGAAAAAGAATTGAGAATTCCTGATTGTTAAATGCCGGATAACCCGATTTTTTTTCTTCAAAAAGTTTTAAAGTGAGCCATGCCTATTCAACAACAAACACATTTATACGATTAGCTGAATTAGAAAAAAGATCAGGTCGAATTGATAATCTGTATATTTGGCGCGTTTGGCGAAATTTGTGGCGATGAAGTAGGTTAAAATCATTTTCGTCGAATTTAATGACTTGCAATGCTTATCAAACAAACAGACAAATTTACAGACAAACAGATGAGGTGCTGATACGTCGAGGTAAAACAGGGGCATCGCTTATGCTCGGTCAATTATGATATGATTATCAGGCATAAAATAAAGTATATACCACGAATTTTTTTATCATGAAAAAAATACCCAAAATGCTTTAAATATTTTATAATATAAATTATAATCTTATTTTTTTTTTACAATAACACCATATAACATTAGAGAATTAAAAATTCCGTTACCTTGTCATTGGCTTTTCGTGTCAGAACGGCAATGATGAAAACAGCAACCATGGGTCCTTCCATTAAGCTTATAAGACTGCTTCCGATTTGCATGATGCTTTGCATACTCGAAAAAGTTAAAGCACAGCAAATGCAAATAATTCCATACAGTGCAGCTATTGGTGTAAACAAAGAGTATGTTCAAACATGTAGAGTTATATGGAATAAAAAACGCTATTGAGAATATAATCATAAAAACAGTAAATTTTACGATGCCAAACCTCATGGTGGAGAAATATACATCGGTTGGAGGAAATAACGTCGCTTTGGGACTCCATAAAGTGCTATCGGTAACAGTATTGATTAAAAATCCCGCGAACACTGGCTCGTCAGTCGATGCACCAAAGCGAAATGATGAAAACGGTTGTGATGTCACATCACTTTCCCAACTTCCCCGCTACTTTAAACGTGAAGCTATTTGGACCATCATCATGCCCTTAAAATAGTACGTCTTTGGTTAGACTGACTACTAGTGCTGGAATTGGAGGGCCTGCAATTCCAATTTCATCCGAGTTGCCTCTAATATACATTGTTTATCAGGCTGGACTAAACATTGATACAAATTACATTTTGAGCAATATATATGTAACCACTGTCGTGCCCTTACATCTTACCTTACTGATTAGACTATACAAGGATATAAAACAAAAACCTACAATTCTAATTTGTCCCGAGTGATATCTAATAAACATTGTTTATTATTTTAAATTGGCTTGAATAAAACTAACATTGGACAACATGTATTTTAAAATGTGTTGGTATTTTTTATCATTGATTATAAGTCCCCTGCTGCAAAAAATATGACAAACGAGGTATGTCATCAGTATCATCACCAACCAATTATATGTTGCCGGAATGGGTGAGTTGCGCCATAAGAATAAAAAACTTTTTTACGGAATGTTTGTTGTTAGGTGAGTTGCGCCACGTCGCTTCTTTGTTTCTATGCGGTTAAGCCATACGTCTGGAATGCCTTTATTTATCATCTTAATATCGTGTCATACATTAATTGTTAAATTTATTAGTGTTACTCAGGAAGTGCCGCAGGAATGTTGGCTAATTATATTTATAAAAGAGTTGGTGAGTTGCGCACTAGGTGAGTTGCGCCACGTCACTTCTTTGTTTCTATGCGGTTAAGCCATGCGTCTGGAATGCCTTTATTTATCGTCTTAATATCGTGTCATACATTAATTGTTCAACTTATTAGTGTTACTCAGGAAGTGCCCCAGGAATGTTGGCTGATTATATTTATAAAAGAATATATAGATCAGGAAGCAATTCAAGATTGAAATAAAATTAATATATTACAATATTTTTTAAATTATCCATTCTAGTTAGAGCTGCTAAAACCGACTGCTCAAAGGGGATGAGTATTCTTAATGGACTGCTCAAACTACGTGCCATTTTTTTAGAAAACAATATACCATTGTCAGGTGCCAAACCTGACTGCTCGAAAGTTATGAGTAACTTCAAACGACTGTTCGAAGGGGGTACCATCTGTTTCTTGAAAGCCATGTGCCATTGGCAGTTTCAACATCGACTGTTCTTATGAACATGGCTCATGGCTTAAAAATACGAGGTAGTGTTTCATGGGCTTATCTTCAATAAAGATTCCGATCCGTTGCCAATAGTCCACCTTGCAACTCTAGGGTGACGTTAATTCAACCAACCCCAAATCATTTGCTCAAAGAGGAGAGATGAAAAGATTGAAAGATTGCCAGTAGAAGAAAGACGAGCGTGGCGGAATCCATCTAGCAATGCGAGAAAAAATGTTTTTGTGACTCAATGCACCCTCGGCCATATGTTAATTATCAATCAACTGCTATTTCAAAACATCAATTACTTGCACAAACAAGAATAACATATTAGGAATCAATATTCTTACTAAGAAGCTACTTGTTAATATGTTTGGCACGAAACAAAATTAAATTCTATATTTCTGACTTTATCGTTAAAAAAAATTAATGTCGTTATGAATTAGAATAATTCAAAATGACTTTCATCTGAATGTCTTTGTTGTATTTAATACTCACATAAGAATTTTGCAGTGATCAAACTTTTACTGTCATCAAAATAAGTTGGAAAAGCAGGTTTTAAAAAATCCACTACGGTGACTGTAGCTAATGAATTGAGTACCGAAGAAATGGTACTTAAAGATCCACTGAAAATTCCAGCTATGCATAACCCTGTTAATCCAGGAATGGCACCGATTCGTGTCACTATGTAATATGGTATCATCTAAAAAATAAATATGTTCATTTTAATTTAAAATCTAAAATGAAACAAAACGTTAGAAACAAATTTATAATAACCGATTATTTTTTTGCAAATTTTTCCTAAGTGGATATTTCTCTATATATTAAAATAAAAGAATTTTCGAAATAGGGCAATATTTTTTTTTAAACGGTCCGGTTAATTGAGCATTTCGGATTGTTAAATACAGGATAACCGGATATTTTTTTTCAAAAGTTAAACATCCTCTATCCAACAAAAAAAAATTGTCCAAATACTTGAATTAGAACCGAAATCTTTCGCGAACATACATAAAAGAAATAATAATAAAAAACATAACAGTCGAATTGATAACCTCTTTCCTTGGCGCGATTTGGCGGTTTTACTTAATTTAAAGTTTCTGACGGTTTTATTTTGGAATTCTGGTTGGCGCGCTGTTCAGTCGGTTAGAAAAGCGCTATGATCATCATTTTTATATTATTAAAAATAACTCATCAAGGAAAGTTTCATTAAATTGCAGTTTTAAAGCATTAACATCAAGCTTGCCTTTTAATGAAAGTACAGAATCCACCTCGATATTGAAATGTTCTTAAGCTGTATGGAAGTGAAAAAGGCAGCAAAATTATAAAACAGAAGTGATGACCAAATTAGGAAACTTTATCTCGACCTTCAATGATTTAATCTTTAAAACAATCAGAATTTCCCGTTTCGCAGAATTCCGATTTTGATTTGACTATTTCCAAATGCCTGCTTCAATGTATTATTTTGGCTACTTCTTTGCAATATCTTCAACCAGTAACTTGTGTATCTAATTAACAGTTTGCATTTCTGACCTTTGGAATACAGAAAACAAAAATGTAAATTGCAGCCAGAATAAAACTAAACTTTTTTTGCAAATAAACTGCCTTAAATTCCTAATAAAATATTATGAACAGCCCCCCATAAATACACAACCAAAAACAGTATGTTTTAAAGTATTACACAACTTTCTTTTGCTAGTTCCAAATTCCCATGTGTAAAAGAATTCCAATGAATACTATTATTACCGATAAATAACCACCTATTTTAATTTTGAGGATTTAATTTAACTTTTTATTTCCGGAACAATGGCACAAAATTTTTGTATTTACTCATTTTATTAAACAATTTTTTCTCAAATTTTGATTTTGTGATACTATTGCTATTGCATTTGCATCGAAATGCACCTGTCATATAAATATTTAGTAAGTTTCCACAGCAAATTAAAGTCAAAAAGCACTTTATCCAAAGAATAAACTTTTATAACTAGGCGACTTAATTATTTAGGAAAAGGTTAAATATTATAATCTCACCATGTACGTTGAATAATTCTAAATTTCATTCTTAAAGTTCTCCATTTAATGTTTTAAAAGGAAATATGCCTTTGCACATTAAATAAAATATTTTCTCAATTAGTAGATGTTATCTGCGGAATTTTAGTCGTTTAATTATATTAAAAAGTCATATAGAGTTGACAATTTACAGCGAAACTAAACTTCGTGCATTAAAAAAAAGAAAGTAAAATATTTTTCGAATAAATACATTGACGTTCATACACAAAGTACTCGCATTATGAAAGTATTGTTCTAAAAGTTCGATCTCATACAATCAAATATAGTTACAATTAACCTGCATACAAACAATACAAAAGGCACAAAACAACTATAAACCATTTCCATAATGTTAAATTCTAGTTATTTTAATTTTGCAAAAACCCGTATTGTAGCAAAAAACTCAATGCACGGATATTTTCAGTAATTATTAAATCAAACAAAACGTATGACGTCATTTTTATAGTGTCTAAAACGAAAAGAAAATTCTTCAAAATCGGAAACTTAATCATCATCCATGTTAAGTCGATGGAATATATTAATATAATAGACGAATGGAACATCGTACAAACTTAAAAATTATCACAAAAAAATTCAAATTTTTCAAGTAAATTTCTCTGTAAATTAAATAAAGCTAAGTTGTGTAATTATGGAGTATTTCGTATAAAGATCGGCATTCTAATTGATTCATAATTTTTTTATATTATATTTTCGCTTTTCTCCGTTGATTTTAACTGAATTTACTGTTGCCACTTCGTGAAACTTTGCTGACGTACGCTAAAAAATTTCATAACATTCGAATGGAACATCGTAGAGACTTGAAAATTGTCACGTTAAAATTCTTATTTTTTAAACTAACTATTCTGTGAATTTCAAAGCTCTGCGTTGTGTTGTTACGGAGTGTATATTGTACTGACAAACAAACAAACAAACAAACAAACATCCGGACAGATTTTAAAGAATTCATCTTTACATATGTGATTCGATGTTGATTACCAATACGCAAGAACATTCATAAAGTGTAGTGGATAAATGTAAATGTACTACTAATTATGACTATTAAGAGGAAAGTTTTTGAAATATTTCAATTTCAAAAATGATAATTCAGTTTAATTTTATATAATTAATACATTTATTTCAATGAATATATCTTGTAAATTTATTTTAAATCTTGCAATCGCCATTTTTTGTCAAATAATTTTATTCAACTGAATGTAAATGTTTATATTTTGAAGAAAAAAAATTATCGATGAAAGATAAATTAAACACAGTTTAATAAAATTTATATATGCTGATAACATTCATTTGAGGTAAACCATGAAAAGTCTCGCAATGCTTTTTAATTATTAATAAAAAGGTGGGAAGCAAGTGAGAATATTTACCTGATCATACGTCGTCAAACCCGTGTGATCTCTGTTTAATAAGGGATCACAATATTGGTAAATGCCGTAGAGAATCAAACCCATGAAGGTGCACAAAAGTTGGAAGAACGCAACTGGTAAGATACTCCAGCGAAGAACCCTATTTGCAGAAAAAAGCATTAATTTTCCTGATAATTAAATATACGTGCTTTAATTTATTAAATTGTATTTACTTCTCAGTTTAAAAATTTCAAAATTCAAAAGAATTATATAATTATTCTGTTTTCACTTGTAAAAAATAGATAAATAAAATGTATTTTATAGTTAATGGGAATTGTATGAATATTCTGAGATATATGTAACAGTAAATAATTGATTTTTTTTATTTACAAAAGGCGCGCGTATAATTACTGATAAAGTATGCCAAATGTAATAACTTAGAGACGCAGAATAGACTGATATCTCCCGATTTTTTTATTTTAGTTTTCAGGAATTTACTATTATTTCCAAACCGATGGTTCTTAAAGTCTTGCTATTGTGTGATGGGCGCTTTTGTATGTATAACTCAATACGTACGTGTATCACGTAATCGTAATGGTTTTTATAGATGCCTTTGTGTACGACTTTTTGTAGACTACATGAGCCTCTATTTTACCATGCCTCTCGATGAGCATAGGGAACTCCGGGATAATCAAATGCCCACCTAGAGGCATAGGAAAGAAGAGGCTCAGGCTGTCTATAAAGCTCTCAAAGTCCTGATTTAATTTGCTTGATACATTTTTTTACTGTTTAAAAATAAAATATGTCAGATAACAATTTACAAATGAGTCAGTGATTTTGATTCAATGATGAATAGTTATTCCATACACAACGATATTTAAAATAATTGTTGAATATCTTTAGAGAGGTATATGTCTCAGGCATATGTAAAAATGAGAATATGTGGTGATTGTTTGAGAAAGTGTTATTAATTGCAGATTGTTGAATAATATTTCATTCCCGAAAAAAAGGCAGAAATAAATGTTTAAGCTATTGTACATGACATTTTCATTTAATATTAATTTAACAGAATCATAACTACGAATTTGTGTACGGAAATATACGTATGACACACTCAAAATTTTACATAAATGCACTGTAAAAAATAGATATTCAAAAATAAGTAAAATTTACTTATTTTTTATTACATTCGACAATTAACATGGCTCCGAATATATAAGTTTAAATTTTGAAAAAGACATGTACTCAAAAATAACAACAATGGGTAAAAATGAATAAAAATAACAGGTGCTAGCATACATAGGCTGCATTCAAAAATCACCTTCAATAAACATCGACAATTACAACTAATATTTACCGGGAATCGTACCCAGGTCCTCAGGGACTGCAACCCAATGCCTTCTCAGCTGTACTACCAGGACGACTTGAAGAGTTTTAAACAGAATAAATATTAAAAAATGTGCCAAAAGAATGGGATGTAAAATAATAGAGTTGTACTAACTCGGTTTTCATTTAAGCAATCGACATCAAATAATGTGGAAAGCCATGTTCTGAACACCTATTTTAAATTTGTCAGGTCGCTTTATTAAGATGACTTGAAGAGAACTGATATTATCAATATGAAATCCCACTGTTCATTTTTGAGTAAGTACGGTTACTTCAATTTGATTACGCCATCGCTCATTTACGATGCAATTATACTGAAAGAAAAATAAGGAGGTTCGATTTCTAATTTTAAAGTACAATTTTTTTTTTAATTGTGTGATTTGAAAAAGGTATCCCTCTATTGACCAAGAATAAGTCAATGATAAACGTATATTGCGTTGTTGAATGTTAGATGTTTTACTTACGCTTTGGCCCTTTCTGCGGTACTCATGCTCAACATTCTTTGAACTTCTGTTTGGCCAGCTCCGTAGTAAGCGACACCGAACCATATGCCACGCAGAGAACAATTCCAGAAAGTATATCGTTTAGTCAGATCCATCGAAAAACTAAATAAAATCGTACGCAATTTAAACTCGGGTCTTTTATATTGCAATTTTTTTTTTCTTATTAAATCAACTCTCTTATTGAACATTGAAATAAGTAAAAATTTTTAGTTGTGTTTAAAACCATAATTAAGAATATAATTAAAAGTTTTAATTTCATCAAGAATGCATGCAAGAATGCCAAAAATGTTTTCAGTGAATAAAAAAGAAAATGCTGAGAAAATATATGAGTGATTTATTAATAACTTTTATGGTACACAAAACAGATTATCATTCAAACCTTATTCACCGAATTTATTTGTATGTACATATATTATCTCAATATTTTCGAGTAGTGACGACCTTTAACAAAAAATGTAACTGGAATTAACTATCTTAATTTTTACTGCATATAGAAGAAATTAATAAGATTACGTATTTTACTATATTGAAAATAATACTGATTTTGAATATACTTTCTTTGGCCACTTAAAGTTCTTACAAATAAAATTAGATAATTTTTAAACTTTTAAATAAATTAGCGTAACTATTATGAGAAATAAAATGTCTTTCAGAATTGTAATTTTTTTTCCGTGAAGTGAGCATCTATGACGAACATTCCTCTCCTCTGTGGCAAATAAGGGGCAAGAACAGCAGGTTCAAGCAATTTTTGACAATGTAAAAATATCTACTTAATTTTCTTTGGAATCGCAATAGTTTAACGACATCAAACGTATTGCCTTCCAAAGGGTGCGCTTACTGAACAGCCATTTAAGTTATAATTTTTTATATATATATATATATATCTACAGCCGGGGGAAAAAACGAACCACCCCTGATTTCTCGGCCAATATTTATTGTAAGGCTAAACTTAATCTACCACTTTGTAGGGAATAAAGTCCAGGTTTAAAATTCATATACCAATGATTTACTTTAATTTTAAAATTCAGATGGAACAATTTTTAAAAAAAATATTTTAATTAAGGTTCTACCAATACGCAGTTTTTCAATTCTAAATTTAAATGAAATATTTTGTAAATGTGATATTTACGCACTCAGTTTGAATTGAGTTTATGTAATTATCTACTTATTTTTTCCCCATAAGATCGTGCTTAACTTAGGTTATAAAGGGTGTCCCAAAAGTATTTTAATACTTTTAAAACTCATTTAAAAAACAAAAATATGCACATGTGTATGGTATTATTAATAAAGAAATAATCAAGATTTTTAACAATGTTTACAGCACTTCAATGTGCGCAACATTTTTGCACCATTAAAAAAATCAGTTTTTATATGAAGCCACATATGTCGGCTGGTTTGGTTGAATTAACATCGCAATAGAGCTGCACAGTGGGCTATTAACGACGGTTCGGGATCTATATCGTAAGAAAAGACCTGAGAACGATGCTTCGTATTTTTGAAACATGGGCAAATGACAGGGACGACACTTAAGCTAGCACCCGACCCAACCTCAATAGGTGACAGTACATTGGACTTGTGTCATATTTAACGTGCACCACTCCCGTGTACTCCTCGCCGGTATATAAGAATTTAAAATTTTATGCCAATGCGATCACAGCGCTTTTAATGCGCAAAATTGGCAAAGATTTCTTTTAAGTATTGTGGATTTTAAATGTATGTATGACCCCTGAAATGATCATTTGATGCCCATTTTAATATAGCAAAAACACTACAAAGATGAAAATCACGAAATTTCAGATATGCATATAAAACGTTTTCCTGAATCCATTACTATCAAAATATAGCATTATTGCTATTCATAAATTTTATGAATATTTATATCCTAATTTAAACAAAATTAAAAAATATATATATAAGTAATGAAAGTTAGTGTATTTTATTTGGGTTGTTTAGAAGTAACACAGATAAAAATATAAGCTAAATAATATTGTTATTTCGAGAGATATGATTAAAAGTTTAATAAATTCATTAACATTACGAGTTGTAAACTTCAGAAATTCATAATTAAAAAACTACTTCACCAAATGACTTGCAAATTGATATCCAACTATAAATTTTGTTGTAGATACTATGGAGTCAAAATTGGGTGTTGTTATTGGAAAGCTTAAAGTTGGTGCTAATTTTAATATGAAGATAGTCCCCTATGCAAATTTTTGGTATATCAATGTGTAGTAAACTTTATTCCTTACCAAATGGTATATTAAGTTTAACCTTACAATAAATATTGGCCGAGAAAACCAGGGGTGGTTCGTTTTTTTCCCCTGGCTGTACCTTTATATGAATTACTGAATTTTAAATTGGGACTTCTACGTAGGAAAACCATAACAGAAATCCCTTTTAAAGTAATAAAATTAATATATTTTCTAGGCCTTAAAATAAATATTCTCATTATGAAGTTTTTTTTTCAAATTGTTTAGACTTCGATAATACAGTAATTACAAATTTTTAACATGGGAACCAAAATCCCTGAAACCTTAAATTTCAGAATTTCAATTCCTGAAACAATGTTAGTTGCATGGTATCGACAATGGTCGTTATAAGGAAAAATCGCATAATTCTAATTATATAGATTAAATTTGAGAATTCCTCACTTGAACACTTCGAGTCTTTTTCCAGCGTTTGCAATCTTGAAAATGTTCGCAATTCCTCCGATGTCCAAGATGCCTATAGTGCAAATAATTATGACGCAGGCACACATGAGAAAGGATTGGAAAACATCCGTCCACAAAACTGCTTTCAAACCTCCCTAAAATATAAAGGACTATTCTATTATACTATTCTTAAAACTCTATAAACACATAAAATGCATTTAATTTGTGAATGTTATGATTGTACGTGTTTCAAAAGATTATATATTTTACATAACTCTAAATGTTAAAAAATAAGTTTAATACTTTATTTGAAGTATTGGGATTCTTGGCTTGAACTACAATAGCTTATTTCCAGGAATTATCAGAAAAATATTATTGCAGCGTTCATTAATGGTAGCTTCGATTTATTCAATAATGCGAAAGTCTGGTCTGTCTGCAAATAAATATGGTATGTACAGGGTGTGGCAAGTTAACTTCCTTTTTTGAAGCGAGTGTTCTGAAGCTTACACTACCCCCAGGCAGGTGGGCGTGGTCTCGTTCGAGAGTGGATATCTTTAAGTTTCGTGACATTGTGGTTCAGTCGCCATCAAAAGTTGGAGTAACGAAAAGCGTGCATTTACCGTAAAGGCCTATTTTTCCAATGGAAGTTCAGCGGTTTCAACGCAGCGCGCTTTCCGAAATCCCTTCAATATTGCGCCTTTGGGACCTGTCCCGGACAGGAAATCTATTCTTTTGTGGGTGACAAAGTTCAGGGAAACTGGTTCTGTGCAGAAAAAAAGAGGTGTAGACGCACGTCCCATCAAAAAATGAACAGACTGTCACTTCAGACCGTTATGTGAACATGCTCAAAGAGTTTTTTTTACCATGACTTGATGAAATGGACTTAGGAGAAGTATGGTTTTAGCAGGACGGAGCAACCGCCCATACTTCCAAGGGCATCGATGGCTGTGTTGCGAAATCACTTCCCAGGGCGCCTCATCTCACTGAGAGGTTATTTTTAGTGGACAGCGCGTTCTCCCGACTTGGCCCCTTTTGATTTATTTTTGTGGGGATATTTAAAATCCCGTGTCCATACTGACCGCCCACAAACTCTGGAAGATCTGAAAAGAAACATTCACGGAGAAACGACCAGCATACCCATAAATATGTTTGAGAGAGTGATGAGAAACAGCAGAATTCAGTTCACCCAGTGTATCGATAATGGCGGGCGTCACTTACCCGATATGATTTTTAAAACTATGTAAAACACAACTTTAAATGTGTAACTTTTCTATAAAAAAAATATATATATCTTTACTACTTTTTGTTTTATTGCAATACGAAATAAGGAAGTTAGCTTGCCGCACCCTGTATAAACAAGGAATATACAGGGTGAGTATGGAAAATAAAATATAATTTTAGTCATAACACGAATAAATTCCGACAACCGTGTTAAAAACAAATCGGGTAGGTACAGACCAGTGGCGGCTCGCCCACTACAGCAAGTACAGCCGGGCTGCACCTAAATTCATTAGTTTATTTTAAAACTAAAATCAGATATTTTACTAATTTTCTTAAATGAAGATTAGAATAGAAAATGAAATTTCTACGGTAGTAAACAAAATCTCCGATAAATTATTATTACCGTAATGCACAATTCAAGAGGGGAAAAAACTCCATTCAATCAACTGCAGCCAAAAAGCGAAATTCGAAATCGGCTGCATCGTTGCCATGGCAACCGCTACGTAGTATGGAGATTCCCCCATGCTAATTTGTGAGAAGGTACAGCCGAAATGAGTTTTCTTGTTTTAGCTGCACTTGAGGTTCGATATGCTGATTGGCTAATTCATGAAACGAGAACTTACGAGATTATATCCAAACGGAAATGGTTTTCGTGATACATTTACTGTGTGCTGTTGTTTCAGGACATGGTCCTACTGTTGTTTCTTTATGTAAGTTAATATGTAAATTGACCGATTCGCATGTTTAAAAGAAAGCAGGATTGCTTTAATTTTCAAAAAATAAGTAAATGTTTTCTATTTTTTTCGCATGTTATCATTTCTTAAAAATTGCAAAGAAACTTGATTTGAGTAGTGAATAATAAAGAATTTCCGTTCATGTAAGGTTTTTGGAAAATAGGGGGGGGGGGGGGGGGAGGAGGGGGGGATTCAGAGGATTTCGGCTGCACTAACATTTTAGACCACGGGCCGCCACTGGTACAGACCGCGCTGTATTGAGCCCTATTCGGTACAAAGTTGAGAGGGAGAGAGGATAAATGACTGTACATAGTTGAAACGACCTGCCTTCTTTTACACGATGGTATGTCATTTATCCATATAGGCTGATTCCACGTTGAGTTAGGGTTACGGAAGCGCATACTGCAACAGTCCTCCCCACGTGTTACGAACGTAAGATCTAATTAACAATCGGCAAATTCGAAACGTTTGATTTTCGCCTACACGATGTTACATTTTTTATACCCATCAGCTGATTCCACTTGGAATTAAGGATTTTACAAGTGTCGTATTTTATTATGGAGTTTCATGCAACTATATTTACCTTTACCGAAAGGAAATTCTTATTAATCTCTAAAAGTATTTTTGTGCAGGAATGTTTAAATTTTAAAACTCCATATCTTGTGAGAGACAATATGGATTGTTGGATTTTTATCGGTTTATTAGCAACCAAGTAGTATAGAGATATTTTTACTTTTTGAACTTCTAATTTATTAAAAATAAAGACATTTAAAATTTTAGTTTATAAAAAAAATGATTTTTTAAGAAGAAACTCTAAACTGTTATATGTGATTTTCCATGGGAGAAGATGTGGTGAAAGCGCTCCTCTGCATCTGACGGGCAACCACGGCCCTCATTAAATTGTAGTCATCGTCGGACAGGCAACCACGGTATTCATTAATATTTTTATATTTTTTGTTAACTGCTTTGTGGCAACTCATTAACAAAACACAACGCTTTCTTTTTTACAAGATGTATTACGAGTAGTAAATATCTGGAGTTACACAATTTCTTTGACGTAGTAGATTAATTTAGAGTTAATTATTAACATGTGTACGATACCCATAAATAAATGTATATATTTTCTGCTTTTTGTCGTTATTTTATGTACACCCGTGCGAATAACGGGTATTTTTGCTAGTTTTTTTATAAATCGAGAAATTTCGGCCCATCATATAAAATGTACGAAAATGATTTAAAAATTTATAAGATAAAAGCAAATATTTACTTGCCATTGAACAGTAAAATGCACAACAAAGTCCAACTGAAATAACAGATATCTCGAATGATAAATTTGTAACAGCACTTAGAGCCAGAACTGCAGCGTAGAGGACAACAGACATATAGAACACCTATTTAAGAGATGTTTACAATTAATTTAAATATTTCATTAAAACATATCATTAAATTTAATGTCATATCCAATTAAAATTCAATTGAAATTTAATATCATTGTCAATTAATATGATTACAGAAAAGCTCATACCATCTGAAGGACGTAGGCTGCAGAAATTGTGTATCTTGTAAGCTTCCCAAATCTGAGTTCTAAATACTGAAAATATTTACTTGATTATAGTTTCAATTTACAGGTTTATGCTATTCGGAAACAAAACTGTTTACGTGTATGTTTAGATTTGCATTTAATGTCTTTTTATGCATATTAAGGTGTAAAACTTATAATATTTATGTTTAAGATTTTTTCCTTAGTTCTTGAAGTATCATTCCTTTAAAATAAGAACGTAGGGTATAATGATAACATTGATATTTTAATCTATATTTTGTATAAAATAAGATTTTTTAAAACAAATCTACACTGTTAAATTTAAAATCGAATATATTATTTCAAATTAATTAAGCAAAAGTTATATGGGCTCGATTTGAAGCACCTCTTTTTCGAAAAATAATTTATCATACCAGACTTGGGTTTGACGGCTGATGCACTGCATTCCCACATACCGTGGAAGGTTACAGTTCCGGTACCTCTATTTCTAGAAATCGAGCACTATATATATATATATATATATATATATATATATATATATATATATATATATATATATATATATATATATATATATATATATATATATATATATATATATATATATATATATATATATATATATATATATATATATATATATATATATTGGTCCTCAAACATAAGTAATAGGGTACATAGAAATATTATTATTTCTTATTTAAATCGAATTCATAAAATATGCAACTCCAAACAGGGTCTGATTTCAGAAATCGACATTCTTAAAAATAAACTAAAATTAAATGGTTTTCCTAGTGGTTTTGTAATTTCAATCCTTGATCCTTTTATGCTTTCGATCATTGATCCTTGTGTAACGAAGGCAAAGGCCTTGGTGTGTTAAATTTTTGTTTTATGTCTTGTTAAATTTTTGCTTTACGTCATGTAAAATTGTTTATTCTTATTACAATTTTTATGTTTGCTGTCTTTTATTTTGCATTTTGGCAACGTGTGTCTTCTCTTGTTGGGTGTTTGCTTTTGCTTGTTGTCTGATTTCGTAGTTCATTTTTCATTTTTGCTTTTCTGCTTCAGTAGGCGTCGGAGGTCTGGCTAAGTTTCGGATATTTTACGCTTAGCCATCAGAAACGCCTGCTAGCCTTTGTTGTTCTTCTCGGCCTCCTTGACGAAGAGAGGGGAACGCATTGGCATGTATCTTTTTTGTAATTTATACTCTTGCTTATCTTTCAGTATTTTTACTTGTACTTATATATATATATATATATATATATTGCGATATTGTGATTTAATTTTGTTAATATCAGCTTCTAGCCATCTTAACAAAGCGACCTGCAAACTCAAAATAGCTGTTCAGAAGGAGGTTTTCTTCATTGTTTGATGTCAATTGCTTCAAAGGAAATCTGAGTTATTTAAATTATATTACTTTACTTCCTATTCTTTTAACCCACCTTCTAACCTTTCTTTTGTTTATAATTTCTTCATCATTAGGTTGCGAACCCTGAGGATCTGGGTTCGATTTCCGGTAAGTCTAAATTGTAATTACCGACATTTTTTAAAGGGATTTTTAGGCGGAATCCTCTGCTTTTCTTTATTAATTTTTATCCAATCCATTTTTATCCAATTTGTACCCAATTTGGAGCACATGTCGTTTTCAAAAATTCGGAGGTATGACAAACATCGAGTGTAATAAAATATTAGTGCATTTTACTTATTTTAGAATGCCTATTTTTAACAGTGTACATAGCACAAAAACTGCTTGCATAAAAAACACTGATATACATTAAGTGGTAAGGACACATACGCACAATATAAATATTTCCTATAAAAAGAATAAAAAACAAATTATAATTACTTCGTAAATTGTTGAAACTCCGCACCGGAAATACACGGGAACAAAAATATAAGAAGATATAATTTGCCCCAATGCTAATCCAAAATACATCATTATGTACTGTGTGCCATATCTGTACGCTTCAGAAGGATAACCCAGCATCGTATTTGCAGATGTCATAGTGACCGTGATGGACAAGATAACGGGAAATTTCGACATGTTCTTTCCAGCCATGACATAATCCTTCATCGTCTTCTGTTTACTACCATTGTATCGAAAATATATCCCGATAGCTGCAGAAATCATGAGTGCAAGTGAAATGACCACATAGTCAGTGATACCAAGGTAATGCCTTTCACCCATTTTCTCATATGAACACTGCAGAAGTAGTAGTGTTGTTGGAGGGTACGACGCGAGCAGCTTGACATTGGGTCATATTTCAATACCCTCATCTGTGCTCTATAAATTATATTGTCAAGGTCCATGACGGAATGTGTTGCATTAAGACTCAAGGTTCACTATTTACTGAAACATTTCAATAAGGAAGTAAATAAGTTATGCAGTTAATTGTGTTTCGAGTAAATTTTAATAACCATATTTTTTGTCTTATATTAATACGCATATATATATATAATATTGGATTGTCGTCTGTGTATTCGAACGAAACCACTAATTTTCAGTTTTTTCCATGAATTTTAGATAAACACTGATTCACAAAATCACATAACTTTTTTGTCTATCTGTCGTTCTGTTGGACCGGTTTTAACTCAAAAACGGCTGAATGATTTTTTTAAGCTTTCACCATTTTATCAATAATTTTTCAATTTAACATTTGCTTTTCTTTCATGTGGATATCTGCAACAGTTTAAAAATTATAGACTCTTTTCAATAAACATTACTATAAGAAATTATCTTTTTGTGAATATCTTCTTTTCAAAACTGCTTTTTTTGGCATTAGTTTTTAACTGAATAGTATTATTAAGATCACTAATAATATTATTAAGATATTCGTCACTAAAAGAAGAATATATAAATCGGTCGTTAACAAAAACCTCGCCAACTGAAGGAGGAAAATAAACCTGCTGTTCCGTCTGACGCTGTTGATACAAATCCTTTCCCATTACGTGTATCGGTTTATTTAAGGGGCTCTAAAACGCATCAGTGCTAATTTCGTATATGATGGAATTAAATTTATGCCAATTGTGCTGTTTGCCAACGAGTAGTATGAACCAACTTAACAGCTTAACGTAGGGTATCTAAATTTATACCCAATGTAACTTATTTTTTATGAAGTTTAAAAAAGATTATATAGAAAAATCATTTTTAATATAAATATTGTCAGATTTTTAAAATTATATTTGATAATTCTCCGATATTGCAGAGTTAAAAAATAAAATGAGACATATTTTTCTAAGAAAGATAAAACTGATTTTAAGATTTCGATAGCCAGTTGGCGACCGGAATCCAATTTCAAGAATTAATGGGAAAATCTTTTAAATGTCACACTCTTTTCTCGCCCTCATAGTTTGCGTAGCTTCTAATTAAAATTTCGGAGGATTGTTGAAGTTGGTAGACTGGAAGAATTTCATTTTTCGTACTGGACTTTGATGTCCAAAACCGAGTAACGGGACTGAGACATGTAATGACATGACGAAAAAATAAATATTGGAATAAATCTCTAAAAAATTTATTTATAATGATGAAACATTGTATTCATTCTAGAAATAATACTTATTGTCAATAGCCAAAAGTAAGGTCATATTGATCAGGCTTTTTATTGATATTTCAAATCTTCGTTAATGCATAACATTAGTAAAAGACGTTTCAAATATGCAAATATAATTTAAACATGACCAGGCTATTTAGATAGATTTTCCACAAAATTTCAGTTTCAAATTTTCTTTGAAAGCTCTCGAAACCAGTTAACATAGAATTGATGCATTATGTGACTAATAAATCGAATCTAATATTATTTTGTTCTATTTGAAATGTTATTTGCATTGGTTCACTAGCAATATGAATACATCAATTATTGAATTTTTAAAGAATTAATAATAAATAATAAATGCAATACATATGTGTTCAGTTTGCCCGAAATCACAGTAATGACGAAAACAGATATTTTTTTAATAAACATTTTTTTGAATGAATATTAACTTAAATGTTTTAAATTTACTTTCTGATTACATTATTTATGTCATATATTTATGTGATACATTATTTAATCAAAATTTTATTATTTTGTCATGTTTGTATTTCATATAAATTGAGTGTGTTAAATCTTCTTAATGTCACACTTTTTTCTCGTTCGCATAGTTTGCCTTGCTTTCGAATAAAAATCCATCGGGTTCTTGAAGTTGGCGAGCTGGAGAAATTTCGTTATTCATACTCGAATTTGACATCCAAAAACGGGTAACAGGGCTAAGGCATTTTGAGTCAGATGGAATGACATTTTGCTTCCAACCTAAAAAATAAATAAAATCAATAAACTAAAAAAATTAGTTTATAGTAATAAACACTATTATCAATTCTACTGTTTGATATGTGAATGATATAATCTTAACTTCGTATATACTGAATGAAAATTTGAATATATTGAACGTTTTGTTATTGTTTCGAACGTTATTCATATTGTAGAACAATTTGAATATGCAAACTTTGAACGGAAAAAAAATATTCGATATAATTTACAAACTCGGTAAATGTTGTATTACTTAAATTATAATGTGATAACACTAAATGAAATACCTGAGGTTTTGCGAGCAGTAAAATTCCGTAAATCTAACTCTAATATTTTACGATGGTGTGGAGAAGATATTGAGAGCTAAATGTACTGTTGTGAGAATCTAATTATATGTAAGGATACCTAACTAAGATAAGGGTTACCTAACTAAGGTAAGGGTTACCTAACTAAGGTAAGGGTTACCTAACTAAGGTAAGGGTTACCTAACTAAGGTAAGGGTTACCTAACTAAGGTCAGGGTTACCTAACTAAGGTAAGGGTTACATAACTAAGGTCAGGGTTACCTAACTAAGATAAGGGTTACCTAACTAAGGTCAGGGTTACATAACTAAGGTAAAGGTTACCTAACTAAGGTAAGGGTTACCTAACTAAGGTAAGGGTTACCTAACTAAGATAAGGGTTACCTAACTAAGGTCAGGGTTACCTAACTAAGGTAAGGGTTACATAACTAAGGTCAGGGTTACCTAACTAAGATAAGGGTTACCTAACTAAGGTCAGGGTTACCTAACTAAGGTCAGGGTTACATAACTAAGGTAAAGGTTACCTAACTAAGGTAAGGGTTACCTAACTAAGGTAAGGGTTACCTAACTAAGATAAGGGTTACCTAACTAAGGTCAGGGTTACCTAACTAAGGTCAGGGTTACCTAACTAAGGTAAGGGTTACATAACTAAGGTCAGGGTTACCTAACTAAGATAAGGGTTACCTAACTAAGGTCAGGGTTACATAACTAAGGTAAAGGTTACCTAACTAAGATAAGGGTTACCTAACTAAGGTAAGGGTTACCTGACTAAGGTAAGGGTTACCTAACTAAGGTAAGGGTTACCTGACTAAGGTCAGGGTTACCTAACTAAGATAAGGGTTACCTAACTAAGGTCAGGGTTACCTAACTAAGGTAAAGGTTACCTAACTAAGGTAAGGGTTACCTAACTAAGGTAAGGGTTACCTGACTAAGATAAGGGTTACCTGACTAAGGTAAGGGTTACCTAACTAAGGTAAGGGATATCTGACTAAGGTAAGGGTTACCTGACTAAGGTAAGCGTTACCTAACTAAGGTAAGGGTTACCTAACTAAGGTAAGGGTTACCTAACTAAGGTAAGGGATATCTGACTAAGGTAAGGGTTACCTGACTAAGGTAAGGGTTACCTAACTAAGGTAAGGGTTACCTAACTAAGGTAAGGGTTACCTGACTAAGGTAAGGGTTACCTAACTAAGGTAAGGGTTACCTAACTAAGGTAAGGGTTACCTAACTAAGGTAAGGGATATCTGACTAAGGTAAGGGTTACCTGACTAAGGTAAGGGTTACCTAACTAAGGTAAGGGTTACCTAACTAAGGTAAGGGTTACCTAACTAAGGTAAGGGTTACCTGACTAAGGTAAGTGTTACCTGACTAAGGTATGTTTAACATTTTTGAAGAGCGTTAACGAGAGCATGTTAGGCATTTCATTTGTTTGTATCATTCACGACCAAACGCATTATACGATTTTCTTCAAATTCGCCATGGATGTTCCTTGAAGTAATTATAAACGAATATCACTCGTATATCCTTAGAGAAAATTTGAATATATTGAAAGTTTTTATTCCCATTATTGAACAATTTGAATATACAAACTTTGAACGATAATTTTTAATAAATTATGTAAAAAAAATATTCCATATTATTTGCAAACTAGGTACATGTTTAATTAGTTAAATTATAATGTGATAACAATAAATAAAATACTGAAGGTTTTGGGAGTAGTAAAATTCCATAACTCTAACTCCAATCTTTTACGACAGAGGGAGATGAAATTGAGAGCAAATTGTACTGTTATGAGAACGTAACTATACGTATTTTTAGCAATCTTAGCAATTATAAACTTTAGTTAAGGGTTTTTAAATTTTTGACCAAGTTAACAAAACCCTATTTTAACTCGAGCGTTTGGCCTTTCTTCTGTTTTTTTGTTACATTCACGACCAAACGCGTTGTTCGATTTTCTTCAAATTCGGTATACGTGTTCCTTGAAGTCATTAAAAACAAATTATGTTTCCTTTATTCCGTTACGAGATGGTGCCCGCTTTATTATTTTACTGTGTGTCAAGTAAAGTCCGTTTGTTGTTGTTGTTTTTTTGTCACGAAGTCAACTGTTCTCAGAACTACAGGTAGTTTCAGTATTTTGTGATTTCTAACTTCTTTCTACGGACTTGGAATTAAAACCTTGTTTAAACAATTCTTACGATACCTATAAAATTATTAAATATCTAAGATAGTCAATTGTTTTACACAAAATGTAAAAAAAATCTAATTATATCTATCTTACCTGTCACAATAATTGCCAAGAACGTTGTGGTAAGAGTCAGTAGAGTACCAAGTATTGACAGCCAAAAGAAGGATATCTTATAAATGATCAGTGTATCGCTGTTAAAATATTTCATCATAAAAATATTAAAATAATATTGCACAAATATAATAGATATACTCGGGGACAACCTGAGTTAAACCTGAAGCGGAAGCTATGATATGTATAAATATTCAGTTGATTTAGGCTCAACTTAGGTTGTCCCTGAGTATAGTATATAATCGTCAATTACGAAATTATTAAAAACACTTGAAGTGGAAACATTTTGACCTTTTTCTTCGCAAAAATTGTTTAGATAATAGAAAAATCGTAAAGAAAGTATTGAAATATCTCTATAAAAATTAGTAAAGCAATTTAACTTAAATCATATAGATTATATTAACACGTATTTTATTTTAAACTACAAATTTTATAATATATATATATATATCTGTGTGTGTGTGTGTGTGTATGTGTGTGTGTGTGTGTGTGTGCGTGTACGTGTGCGCGTGCGCGTGCGTGTTCTTGAAGTATGTTAAAAATGAATAGTGTTATTACACATCTACTTTTATTACCTTCCATTCAACTCTTCTTCTTCACTTTTTTTAATATTTTTCCAAATATAATGTTTTACTGTTAATCCGTAATTAACATTTTACTTGGTAAAATTATTCGTATATTATATCATACAATTTCATCAAGTGTATAAATGCTGATTATCAACTGACAAAGTAGTTTTTATAATAATTGGTTATATAATAGTTGCATCATCTGGTAGAATTTTCCATGAAAATACAGCTTTTTTCTTGAAAAACCTACTATTTTATTATTAATATTTTTCTTTAATTGGTGTACAGGCCTATTTATTTTTCTGAACCACGTGCAAAAGAACAGGTAATTTTGATAGTTTTCAAACGTGGAATCGAATTTGTTTTTAAATATTATAAAGTACCTGAAATCCTTTAAAGTATTCATGGTTGTGTCTGAACTGTTTCCTTCTAAAACAGAGGAAATCGTTATGTTCAGCAAAGAAGTTTCTGTTGAACAGTTGTTCATATTGAGTGATAGTGGAGGTTCAATGTATCTCGATATCAATGAACCGAATCCAATCCAGCTCATTGTCAAAAAGGCTGTGGGGAATCCAAACAATATGCACTAAAAAGAAGTTATATAAGGTTGTGAGGAATCCAAACAATATGCACTAAAAAGAAGTTATGTAAGGCTGTGAGGAATCCAAACAATATGCACTAAAAAGAAGTTATATCACAGAAAGTTTCATTAACGAAATAAAATAAATATAACACACATTATTTTTAATTAAAACAAACAAAATATTTTTTGTCAAAGTTTGTTTACTTGAAATTAAATAAATTACCGGTATATAAGATAAAAGTTTAAACGAGATTGTAAAGTTGAGCCTAGCGAAACGTAGTAGTCAGTGCTGCTTCGTGCACAATGTCGTCACAACCAATCGATGTGCGTTTTGCTATCACATGACTTCGTTTCGTTTTCACCTGCGTATATTTTTTTTACTGCGCTACAAAAATACCAGAATGTCGTCCAGAATATCCAACAAATTACACTGGCTTGTAAACGAGACTGGTGCACAATAAATCTGCTCGGGGTCCAATGTCCTGACGCCTGTTGAGGTTGCGCCGGGTGCCAGCTCATGGGATGGTATCATTATGTGACCATCAAAATGTGAGGCAGTGTTCGCCAAGTCATCGGCGAGGTAGAAACTGCAAACCGTCGCCAACAGCTCACTGCACACTTTTATTTATTTTTACTCATTGTAGTACACATTTTTGAGTATAAGTCTTTTACAAAATTGAAACTTATGTTTTCGGAGACATAAGCATCAATTGTACTTAAAAGTGAGTATATTTGACTTATTTTTGAGTACCTATTTCTAACAGTGTATAACGATGTGCACTTATAACAACCAAACATTCGTCATACTTTTACGAGAACCGTATGCAATTTTAAGATTTTTTGAAGTAACCTTGGAAAGATGGTATGAATTGACATTAATATTTATCCATATATTAAATTGGATGTTCATGTGATATTTACCGCATGGGCATACTAATTTTATTGAGTCCTTTTTGCCAGTATACGTAAAGAACCGTCGCCAATAGCCCAATGTGCAGTTCCAGTGCGTCGTTATTTAAATATTCCAACCAACTATCATTTTTGGTTTATTTAAATTTCGTATGTTATTTCTGACGTCAGATGCGGTAAGAACGACTTTCAACATTCCAGAAAAACTTATCTTTGGGCATTTACCCATGAAACGTTTCCATTCTTTTCCTATAATGAAAAATATTTCGAAATCGGAGAACATGTTTTGAAATAAAATAATCTTTTTTAAAAAAAGAAAACCGACTTTTTTTTTAAAAAAATGTGCTAAAAATTGAAAAATTATTTTTAATTTTACGAACGAACGAATAAAAAAAAATTATTTAATACTAATATTATACTAAATACATCGTTATAGAATCGGCCCCAAAATTTAGATATGGTTTTCGTAAACTTGCACTAACACTTCAAAAAGTTGTAATAAATATTATATTTACATTATGTAATTAAATTTTTTTACATTTTTTCGTAAAATTAAAAATTATTTTTTATATTTAGCGTTTTTTTTTAAATCGGCTATTTTTCCGCTCTTAGTTTTAAGTTTAGCAGGATTTTGGCCCCCCCCCCCCTATCATTTACATGTGAACTCAATTTTTGTTAACTTTTTCATCGCCCCAGATAGTATATTTTGAGATTATCCGGTTTAATAAATCCCAGAAGAATGAAATTTCATTTTAAAACAATCTTTATCCAAAAATTAAAATATCTTGAAATCTGATAAACTGTTAAAAAAAGTCCGGTTAACAGATATTTCCGGATTTATAACAGCCGGATAGCGATTTTTTTTTGGATTTTTTTACAAAGTGGAATTTTCTCTATGTAAGAAAAAATAATTTTTAAATATTTTGGACAATATTTATTATTAATTTTATTTTTTACCCACATACCTGATTAGAACAGCAATCATACGAAAAAAACACAAGTCGAATTGATAACTGTTTTCCTTGGCTCGTTTTGCGATATTGAAGCAATATTGGTTGACATTGAAAACATTTACGTCGTTTTTAATGATCACAAAAAACATTCATGCCAAATTTGAAGAAAATAGAACAACGCTCTTGGTTGTAAATGAGTAAACAATAAACATACAAACTGATGGAATAATGAAAGGTCGAGTTAAAACATGGTCCTCGCTATCAATTAGCCATTAAATATTTTAAAATGTCTCCCTTGTTCGCAAAATAATTAACCAACAAAAAAAATATTTGAATATCTGAACTAGAACAGAAGTCGTGTCGAATAGATAGGCCGTATTGTTTGGTGCTGAAGTCGCTTAGAAACACGTATACAGCGATTTTAATGATTTCGAGCAACATTCATACCGAATTTGAAGAAAACTGAACAACGCGTTTGCAACAACGTAAATGCGTAAAAAAAAAATTACCAAACAAATTCACAGACAAATACACGAAGTGCTGAAAAGTCGAGTTAAAACAGGAACCTCGCTAACGGTCAGTCAGTCATGCTATGATTATCTGCCACAATATAAAATATTTAGCACGAATTTTATATAATAAAAAATACCCTATGTGCTTTAAATATTTTATAACATAAATTATAATCTTAAAATTTTTTTAACTCCTTTTGTTTTTACGATAAAAACATATAACATTAGAGAATTAAAATGTTCGTTACCTTGTCATTGTCTTTTCGTGTCAGAACAGCAATGAGGAAAACAGCAACCATGGATCCTTCCATTAAGCTCATAAGAGTTGTTCCAATTTGTTTAAGGCTTTGAATACTCGAAAAAGTTAAAGCACAGCAAATGCAGATGATTCCATATATTGCAGCTATTGGTGTAAACACAGATTATGTTCAAACATGCATGGTTATATTAAATAAAAAGCCTTTATTGAGGTACCTATTATAAAAACAGTAAACTTTACCATGACAAATCTTATGATATAAGAAGTATCCATCGGTTGGTGGAAAACAATGTCGCTTTAGAACTCCACAAAAGTGCTATTGGAAACAATGTTTAATCAAGAAACCCGCGAACACTGACTTTTAAGTTAGATCCCAAACGAAATGATTATGAAAACAGTTATGTTGGTACACCACTTTCTAAACTTTCATGCTACTTTCACCGTGAGGACATTTTGATTACAATATATGTATCCACCATTGTGCCCCTATCATATTACCTCTTTGATTAGACTTTAGAGGAATCGAAAACGAAAACCCACAATTCCAATTTGGCCCGAGTAATAAGTCATAAATATTGTTTACTATTTTAAATGGTGAACGAAAACGAAAATTAACGTCGGTGATCGTACTGGCATCTTAATTTTGAACTTGTTGGGAGTCCTCAGCCCAGCAAATAAGGTGCACCTCCAATGGATTTCATCCCATGTCGATATCTTTGGAAATGAGCTTGCCGACGACTTGGCGAAGAGAGGCTCTGCGGAATCATTTCATTCTGACTCCTCCCTCACCTTTGTTGAACTTTTCTGCATCAGGAAAATCAAGGACTTAAATGGGTGGAAGCTCCCTAACCCCATGGGTGGTATAGGCGTCACAGCCCTGGTGGATCTATTGGTCTCTCTTGTGATAGAGCCGATCAGACGGCATTGTCTAGATTTGCTAGTGGCCACTTGCGAGGATGTTTGTATAACCACGGCGTTAAGGAGTTTCAGGTATGCTCCAAGTGTGAAGTGGAGAGTGCGTTCGCGGAACACATCCTATCTTAGTCTTCGGCTCTCCAGGGATTTTTTTTAGACGGATCCTATTTTTTCCGATTTTTTTTAGGATGTGGTGACTTATGGAAGCTGTCTAGTTGCCGCTAGGCAGCGAAGGACTAGTAACAACAACAAAAATTATTTTAAATTGCAGAAAGTTTATAGATCGGGAAGCAATTCCAGATTGAATTAGATACATATATTATTTTTTTATTATTATGCATTATAGCGTGAAGTACCTGCTCGGAGGGGATGAGCAACCTCAAAAGACTGCCCGAAGTGTGTGCCATTTGTTTTGTAAAAGCTATATTCCGTTGTCAAGTGCCAAAACCGGCCTCTCAGAAGAAACATATGAGTAAATCCCTCCCCCCCAAAAAATCTTAAAAGCAATATGCCGTTGCCGGCTTCAAAATCAGCATTTAGTACGACCATGGTTTAAAAATACGAGGTAGTGCTTCCAGAACTTTTCTTCGAGAAAGATCCTGGACCGTTGCCAATAGCTCACCGTGCAGCTCTAGTGTGACGTTATTCCACTGATCAACACAGTTCTGGTCACCAAATCTTAAAAAAGATATTGAATTGTTAGAGGAAATTCAGCTCAGGGCTACCAAAATGGTTCAAGGGTTTTCAGGCATGAATTATGAAGATAGATTAAGAAATTTGAATATGTATACTCTGGAAGAAAGAAGGGTTAGGGGAGATTTGATTCATCTATTCAAATTTATCAAACAAGGAGATGTGGAGGGTTTAGATTTTAATATGAGTGATAGAACGAGAAGTCATGGGTTTAAGTTAAACAAATCCCATTTTAATCGGGAAGGGAGAAAACACTATTTTTATAATAGGATAATAGACAAATGGAACAACTTGCCGTTGAATATTGTTAATTGTAAAGGAGTAACGGATTTTAAGAAGAAGTTAGATAGGGATAGTTAAGAGGTACTAGGCGGACCAACCTAGTTGGGCCTTGAGCCTGTTGTTGGTCGTCAATATTTGTATTTGTATAAATCGACTGCTCAATAAGAAAAGGTGAGAAGCTTGAGGTCATTGCCAGTCAAAGAAGAGCGTGACACAACTCACTTAGCAACGCGAGAAAATAAATTGTGGCTCAATACACCTCCGACCATATGTAAATTATCAATTAACTACCATTTCAAAACACTAATTACTTGCTGTTGTTGAACAACAACAACAAAGTAGGACTTTAATATTCCTACTAATCAGCTACTTGTTAATGTTTGGCATCGAAAATAAATTCAATTCAATATTTCAGTCTTTATCTCTAAAATATTATATTATTAAAAAAATTTCGTTATGAATTAGAATAAATTTAAATGTCTTTCAGCTGAATGTTTTTACTGTAATTAATACTCACATAATAATTTTGCGGTGATCAAACTTTTACTGTCATTAAAATACGTTGGAAAAGCAGGTTTTAAAAAATCCACTACGGTGACTGTAGCTAATGAATTGAGTGCCGAGAAAATGGTGCTTAAAGATCCACTGAAAATCCCGGCAATGCATAACCCTGTTAATCCAGGAATGGCACCGATTCGTGTCACTAAGTAATATGGTATCATCTAAAAAATAATTATTTTAAAATTAAATTATAAACTAAAACAAAATGTTAGAAACAAATTTAAAATAGCAACTAGAATTATTACTATAAAATTATTAAAATTATCTTTATGAAATAAAAGTTTCCCATAAGTGATTTAATTGAATTTAAGAAAAAGTTAAAATTACTTGGAAAAAATGAAGCCGCAAATAATTTATATTTTTCTGAAGATATTTATGATTTTTGTTTAGTTCATTAAACGAAAATAAATAATATAATAAATTATGTTATGTTATTGGGTTCATAATAATATAATAAAACATTTTCCAGGCTATCAAATTGGCGCAGAGTGTGAGAATACGCTTTAAAAATTGTGAAAGTTAATTTCTTATATGAAAAAAAAACCCTTTGCATTATCAATAAATTGTATGTTGATGACCAATAATGAAAAAGATGCATTAAGGGTAATGGTTAAATAACAATGTAATACTAATTATGACTATTAAGAGGACTGATTTTGAGATATTTCAATTGATAATTCAGTTTTATCAAATGAAATAACTGTTAATTAATAACTGTATTTCAATTAATACTATTGTAAAATTATTGAAAAATCTTTCAAACGCATATGTCTGCCAAACAATATGTTTTTATTTTTGCTAGCAATTTGCAAGGAATTTTTGTATTTTAAAAATAATTTTTTTTTCAATGAATAATAAATAAAACACAGTTTACTAACATTAATATATGTATACGACATTCATTTGAGGTAAACCATGAAAAGACTCACAGTGATTTTCATTATTAAAGAAAAGGTATGAAGCAAGAGAAAATATTTACCTGATCGTACGTCGTCAAACCTGTGTGATTTCTGTTTAGTAAGGGATCGCATGAATGGTAAATGCCGTAGAGAATCAAACCTATAAAGTCGCACAGAAGGTTGAAGAGTATAACTGGTAAAACACTCAAAAGAAGAACCCTCTTTACAGAAAAGGCTTTAACTCTCCTGATAATTTATATATATATATATATATATATATATATATATATATATATATATATATATATATATATATATATATATATATATATATATATATATATAATTATCAGGAGAGTTAAAGCTTTTTCTGTAAATAGGGTTATAAATATATATATCTGTAAAACAAAAAAAATGATTAAATGAATTAGTTTTAAATAATACAAATTTGTTAAATTAGAATAAAAATATAGCAAATGTAATGAACGCCAAATAATAAAACTGACATATAAATTATTAAAGTAAAAATTATGCTAAAAAATATTTTATTAAAAAGTGAAAGACATAATCAAAACGGTACTTCATCAGGGGGTAAACCGCATTGAAAAGTCAAATGGAGCTCTTTCTGTATTATCAATGTTAAAAACAAATTGCCAATCCAACCCCAAAAGCTCTAAAAACTTCTTTAAGTAAATTAAAAGTTACTAAATAAATACACGAATATATACAAACTATATACATAGTATATACAAATTATAAACAAAAATAGGCCATCAGATTAGACAGATCAATTAATGACAATAAATGAAAAATTTATAAACTTACAAGACGCAAGCGAAAAAAAAACATCTTGACTGTACAAAGTCAAGGCATGATGTGAGGTCTAAACGGGGCAGACACCCCCTTTTTTCCACGAATTTTCTCACCCTCGACCTCCAGACATATCAGTTACCGCATATCGCAAATGTGAAGTAGTTCTAAGCGAAGCGTAATATCAATAAAAAATCCTTATAAAGAGTCAGTATCACCACAGTAACGTTTAATAAAATTAAATGGAATTTTCATTGTTCAAAAAATTTTTGTTAGAACTGAAATATTTTTATGAAGATTGGAATCTAAATTGCAAATTCTCTTGATTCGTGATATTTGAGAGATAATAATATTTCTGTAAACTGTAATTGATAGGTTAGAGTTCCAAAAAATCAATCTATTAGCATGAAAATTAAAAGCATTCCATTTATCAAAAAGATCAATAGTGGCAGTGTTATTGTCTGCAGTTATATATAAATCTAGGAAATCGGAGGATGAATCGGAAGCATTATTTTTTATTAATATTAATTCAGATGCATAAATATCCGAGCAAAATGAACAAAAATTAGGAATGTTGAATATTATTAAGTCATCTACGTAACGAAATATCATTATTCATTGTTATCCATTGAGTATCCATTGTTTTCTACTATGATTTTGTTTCATAATATATATATGACGTGGTTGATTATATATATATATATATATATATATATATATATATATATATATATATATATATATATATATATATATATATATATATATATATATATATATATATATATATATATATATATATATATATATATATATATATATATATATATATATGTATATATATATATATATATGTATATATATATATATATATGTATATATATATATATATATGTATATATATATATATATATATATATGTATATATATATATATATATATATATATATATATATATATATATATATATATATATATATATATATATATATATATATATATATGTATATATATATATATATGTATATATATATATATATGTATATATATATATATATATATATATATATATATGTATATATATATATATATATATATGTATATATATATATATATATATATATATATATATATATATATATATGTATATATATATATATATGTATATATATATATATATATATATATATATGTATATATATATATATATATGTATATATATATATATATGTATATATATATATATATATGTATATATATATATATATATGTATATATATATATATATATGTATATATATATATATATATGTATATATATATATATATATGTATATATATGTATATATATGTATATATATGTATATATATGTATATATATGTATATATATGTATATATATGTGTATATATATGTATATATATATATGTATATATATGTATATATATGTATATATATGTATATATATATATATATATATATATATATATGTATGACGGTGTTGTGGCTTAATTTATTAAATTATATTTACTTCTCAGTTTAAAAATCTAAATTGAAAAGAAAAATTAAAAGAGAGAAAAAAAGTAAATAAAATAATTACAAAATAAACTTAAATTGAAAAAAAAATTTGAGTTGAAAAGAAAACGTTCATTATTGTGTTATATAATATATGTGAAAAATAGATAAATAAAATGTATTTTTTTAGTTAATGGAATATTTTGGGATAGGGATTTTTTTTATTTAAAAGCAGCACACCAGTTAATATTAATTTATTTCCCTTCTGCAGACTCACCATAACTCTTATGAAGCCACTGTTTGGCTTCAACGGTATTTATTTTTCCCCATCAAAAAGCAACGTTTAATCAACACACAATTTTTTTTATTGATTATTTTGAAAATTACAAAACTGGGGTCACAAAAATCAATGTAACCTGTAAACTAATTGTCATAATGTTATGGAATTTTGACACGTATCGTTTGAAGGTTGGCACTATCCAGAAGTCATATGGGTCTGTCAACAGTGTTTCCATATATGTGTCAGCCCGGAGACATTGAGTGATATGTTATAATTACTGATAATGTGTAATAATTACTGATGATGTGTTATAATTACTGATAATGTGTTATAATTACTGATAATGTGTTATAATTACTGATAATGTGTTATAATTATTGATAATGTGTTACAATTATTAATAATGTGCCACATATCGTAACTTAGGGACGCAGAAAAGACTGTGATCTTCGGATTACTTTTTTATTTTTTTTTAGTGGGAATTTACTATTATTTAAAAAAAGATGATTCTTGAAGTCTTGCTTTTGTGTAAAGGCATGTGTGATGCAATACGTATGTTTTACATGTGTGTCGCGTGTGCGTAGTGTTTTTTTATGTATTGATGTTTAGTGGACGACTTTTATAGATTGCATGAGCCTCTTCTTTCCTATGCCTCTAGATGAGCATAGGGAACTCCATGATAACCTAATGCCCACCTAGAGGCATCGAGAGAAAGGTTAGTTTGGTTAATAAACGGAGCATTGGAGCTGAACAGTGGGCTATTGGCGACGGTTCTGGGCCGATCGCGATGGAAAGACCCGGGAACGATGCCTCGTATTTTTGAACCGTGGTCAGATGACGAGGTCAGTTTGCACTAAATGACGTTTCGCCACTGAATGGTATCCATGGTAGCACCGTAAAATGGTGAAACTAAGCATAAAATGTTGGTTGCAGCTAAATGGTTACCAAATGTTGGTGCGAGGTCGTAATAATTTTTAACAGTGTGCTACTGTGTTGAAATTTTGTACACACCTTCTTAAGTATATATAACACTGGATTTTGAAAAAAATAGGAATTTTTCGGGTCTCTGTTAATGTTATTATTAAAACCGTTTTATAATTGCAGATCTGTGTACGAATATATACGGATTAAGCACTCAAAAGTTTACATACGTGATCTGAAAAAGGTATCCCACTATTTACCAAGAATAATGATTAACTATATCGCTTTGTCGAACGGAAATTTTATATGTTTTACTTACGCTTTGGCCCTTTCTGCGGTACTCATACTTAGCATTCTTTGAACTTCTGTTTGGCCAGCACCGTAGTAAGCGACACCAAGCCATAGGCCACGCAGAAAACAATTCCAGAAAGTATAACGTTTAGTCAGATCCATAGAAAAACTAAATGAAATCAAATCGTACACAATTTTAATTTGGGTGTTTCGCATTGTAACAATTTTTCTTTCTTCTATAATGAACTCTTTTAATAATATATATATATATATATATATATATATATATATATATATATATATATATATATATATATATATATATATATATATATATATATATATATATATATATATATATATATATATTTCAAAAGCAATTCCTGAACCAATGGTAGTTACACTGTATAGACAATGATCTTTATAAGAAAAAATCTCATAATTCTAATTGTATAGATTGGATATGAAAATTCCTTACTTGAACATTTCGAGTCTTTTCCCAGCGTTTGCGATTTGGAAAATGTTCGAAATTCCTCCAATGTCCAAGATGCATACAGTGTAAACAGTTATGACGCAGGAACACATGAGAAAGGATTGGAAAACGTCCGTCCACAAAACTGCTTTCAAACCTCCCTAAAATATAAAGAACTCTTCTACTCTACAATTCTTAAAACTCTATAAACACATACTATGCATTTAACTAGTGATTGTTGATTGTACGTGTTTGAAGAGATTGTATGTTTGACATAATTCTAAATGTGAAAGATCAGTTTTAAATTTTATTTGATGTATTGGGATTCTTGGTTTTAAATATAAAAGTTTATTTTCAGAAATTATCAGAAATAGATTATTTCATCGATCATTTATAAAAACATCGATTTATTTAATAATGCGAAATCTTGGATATGCATATACAGGGTGAACCAAAATTCCGTGATATATTTTAAAATTTAATATACAATTATGGAATTGTCGAAAGAAAGTGAGGTTTTTATTAAAATGCTTTTCACGGCGAAAACGAACAGTGCTTTTAGCCAAATAAAAGTTTTAGTTCAAAATTTCACTCATAGATTAAACTGTATAATAACTTCCGAAAAAATCACGAAAACACGAATAAGTTAATTGAATTATTAGATTACCGTTTTTCATGAGGCCAAATATCAATGACACAAACACATTGAAATATAGAAGAGGATTGCACAAAATGACTTAGCGATGATTGATTGTGACAACAAATGTTATCTGTAGCTGATTGTTCCAAGTTATTTATGTGATTGTTTCTAATGCTCTAAGAAACGCATATCGTCATCAATGGCTAAATTTGGAACTAATTTTTTAATAACATAAAATAAATTCCGTCATTACTCTAAAGCACACTTTCTTACGCTTATTACTTGATATAAAAATATTTTTTAAAAAAATCGAGACATTTCTGCACAGAATTAAGAAAATATGAAAATGATTTAAAACATCATAAGATAAAAGCAAATAATTACTTGCCATTGAACAGTAAAATGCGCAACAAAGTCCAACTGAAATAACAGATATCTCGAATGATAAATTTGTGACCGCACTTAGAGCTATAACCGCAGCATAGAGGACAATAGACATGAAAAACACCTATTAAATAGACGTTTAAAATGAGATAAAAAAATATAATAAAAATATATCATTAAACTTAATTATAATGATTAAAAAAACTCATACCATCTGAAGGATGTAGGCTGCAGAAATTGTGTATCTCGTAAGCTTCCCAAATCGAAGTTCTAAATATTGAAAATATTTACTTTATTATAGTTTCTGAAATTTTCAATTTGCAGTTTTATGGTATTAAGAAACAAAACTGTTTACATGTATGTTATAGATTTGCATTAAATATGTCTTTTCATGCATATTAATGGGTAAAACTTATAACATTTATGTTTTAAATGTTTTCCTAAGTTCTTGAACTATCTGTAAGAACGTAGAGTACAGGATAAGGGTATAATGATGACATTGATATATTAGTCAATATTTTGTATAAAAAAAAATCTAACTGTTAAATTTGAAATCGGTATATATTATTTCAAATTAATTAAGCAAAATAAATAAACTAAAACTAAGGGTAATATTATATATAGCAGTTTTATATGTATATATACATATAAAACTACTATACATTAACTTGTAAAAAGAGTATATAGTAAATATTTTTAAAAAAAAGAGTAAAAAAACTATATTTTTTTCGTAAATTGTTGACACACCGCACTGGAAATAAACGGGAACAAAAATATAAGAAGATATAATCATGCCCAATGCTATTCCAAAAGACTTCATTGTGTACTGTATACCATATCTGTACGTTTCAGAAGGATTGCCCAGCATCGAAGTAGCAGATACCATAGTGACCGTGATCGAAAAGATAACGGGAAACTTATGCATGTTCTTTCCAGCCATGACATAATCCTTTAACGTCTTCTGTTTACCGCCAGAGTATCGAAAATTTATCCCAATCGCTGCAGATATCAAGAGTGCAAGTGAAATGACCACATAGTCAGTGATACCAAGGTAATGCCTTTCACCGATTTTCTCATATGAACACTGCAGAAGTAGTGTTGTTGAAGACTACAACGAAAGCACATTGTCATTGGGTCATATTTCTATAATTTTATTGCATTATTTTATCTTAAGATAATGGGGCATGTTCATTTATCTTATCTGATCTCAATAAATTACTTTTAACAAGGCCAATGTTAGGTTGGAGCTTGTTGGATAAAATATTAAAGGTTCATTAATTTCAGAATCATTTGAACAAGGAAGAATATGAGTTATGAAGTTATTTACGTTGATTAAAGGAGTTTTTTGTCTTATATTAATACGAATATATAAAAGATTGAATTTTTGTCTGTTTATTCGAACATAACCACTAATTTTGAGTTTTTTACTTGAATTTAAATAAACACTGATTTAGAAAATCATATTACTTTTTTTGTCTGTCTGTCGTTCTATTTGTTAAGTTTTAACACAAAAACAACTGAATGATTTTTTTCTTAAACTTGCATCATTTTATCAATAATATCCCAACTTAACATTTGCTTTCTTCATCTGCGATAATTTAAAAATTATACACTTTTCTCCACTTTCTATAAACATAATTATAAGACATTAACTTTAAATTAACTAATAAGAAATGAACTATTAGAAACTAACTTTTTGTGAAAACGGCGTTGTTGATATTAGTTTTGAACTAAACAGCATTTTTAAGATTAATATATTCAGTATTGTAAGCTTCTTCATTAGAAGAAGAATATAGAATCGTTCGTTAATAAATTTAGTGCCTACCGAAGGAGGAATACATACTAGTTGTTTGGTCTTTTGCCTTGGTTACAAATCCATGCCCAGTTCATGCTTTGCTTCGTTTAAGGATCTTAAACGTAACTGACATGATTAAAATCTCTCTAATTGTGCTATTTGTCAACGAATGGATGAACCATATTAAAAATTTAACGTAGGGTGTCTAACTTTTAACCCCATGCAGTTTACTTTCAAGGTGCTTGAAATTTTTTTTTAAAGAAGAATTCCTTTTAATATATATATTGTCAGTAAACATTGAAACAGGGCATTTTTAAAATTATATTTTACAATTCACCGAAATTATACCAGTTCTGAGCACGGTTTTAATAAAATTCATTCCTTGATCATTCTCCATTTTTCTTTATACCCAGAAAGATGAAATTTGGTTCCTTATATCTTTATTGTAAAAATAAAGTAACTGACGCTTTCGGTGATATTCATCTTCTACATTTTCAGACACTTTTTAAAAAGTAACAATTAGTTATCTAGGAAATTTACTGACAAATAAAAAAAAATACTTTATAAAATATAGCCATCGCTTTTTCTTCAAACTAAACTTCTCGGAGATGGCCACTGACTTACATTCATTATATATATATATATAATATATATATATTATAGTACGTATATATATATATATATATATATATATATATATATATATATATATATATATATATATATATATATATATATATATATATATATATATATATATATATATATATATATATATATATATATATATATATATATATATATATATATATATATATATATATATATATATATATATATATATTATAGTATGTATATTATAGTATATGTACTTATTATGTTGTCTGGAGGGGCTTGGGGCTTAACAACATTGTGTGCCTAATAAATGATAATAATAAATGCATTGATAATCTATTAACAAAATTTTTTTAAAAATTGTTAGATGTTTTGTTTTCAAAATTAACCATTCATTAATATTATTTACATCGCAATTTCGTCAATATTGTATGTCCTATGGTGGTATTCAACTAAATAAAATCACAGTTCGAATACAAAATATTTATTCTTCTACGATTGTACTTTCAAACATATTGGTAATGTTAAAACATTTTAAATTTCACACTCTTTTCTCGTCCACATATTCATCGCTTTCGACTAAAAATCCGGAGGTTTGTTGAAGTTGGTAGACTGGAGGAAATTCATTATTCGTTCTGGACTGTGATGTCCAAAAACGGGTAACAGGACTGAGACATTTTGAATCAGGTGGAATAACATTACGCTTCCAGCCTAAAAAAGAAATTTTAGATTAAATATAAAAAAAATCCATTTATTTTGATGAAATGTTTTATTAATTCTGCTGTTGTAATGGTACATATCTTATCTTCATATATTCAGACAAAAAATTTGGATATATTGAATTGACAAATTTTGAACGATAATTTTTAACGAATTATTTTTTTATTTATTCCTTCCATGTTACTTTCAATTCAGGAGATAGCTTTTGAGAAATAATAACCTGAAAATGAAATACTTGAGGTGATAAGCAGTAAATTTCATTAACTCTTATCTCCAATCTTTTTTTATGGATATAATATTGAGAGCAAATGTTGCAGTTGTGAGAATTTAACTATTAATTTAGCTACACTGTTAAAAAAAAAGTCAGTAAAATTTATTTATTTTTAAGTACTTTCTATGCTTATGATGGTTCCGAATACACAAGTCAAAATTTTCGATTATGAAAAAAACATGCACTCCAAAATGAATACAATGATCACGTGCTAGCCTTCATGGGCTGCCTTCATAAATTGCTTTCAATAAATATCGACAATTACAAACAAAACTAACCGGGAATCGAACACAGATCTTCAGGCACCGTAGTCCAGAGCCCTACTCGTTAAACTAACAGGGTGACTTGAAGAAGTTATAAACAGATTAAATGTTAAAAAAGTACGCCTAAAGACTGGGAAATAAGATAATTGAGTCGTAATAACTCAGTTTCCATTTAAACAATCTACGTCAAATAATGTGGAAAAGTATCTTCTGACAACTATTTTAAGTTTGTCAAGTCGTTTTGTTAAGATGTCTAGAACAGAAGCTAAGATTAGCAATACTAAATCACATTGCTCATTTTTCAGAAAGTAGGGTTTCTTAAATTTAGTACGTCATCGCTCATTTAGAATGTAATTGTACAAGAAAAACGAGTAGGTTCAGATACTCATTTGTAACCATTTTTTTTTTACAGTGTATAATATCCACAACGATAAACTTTATTAAAAAGTTTAAAATGATGTTTTAGTTCAAACACCATTATCTGTTTTGCTTTAGCTTATTAACAAATATGACTGTAGAAATTTTACTTATTTATCGAACATCATTGATTTATGACCTCAAGTTATTTTTTTTATTATGTCAAGATAATTGTTTGAGCTGTATACTTTGTGCGTTTTGGATACGTTCCACACACTTGGAATATACTTGTTAAATGTTTTACGACATTTATAAAATTATTAAATATCTAATATACAGTCGTTTAGGTTTCACACATACAAAGGGGAAAAAATATATACTTTACCTGTGACAATAATTGCCAAGAATGTTGTGGCAAGAGTCAGTAGAGTGCCAAGTATTGGTAACCAATTGAAAGATATCTTATAAATGATCAGTGTATCACTGCTAAAAGATTCAATCACATTAATGTTATTATATAATATAATTAAAATAATACACTAGAAATCTGAACTACATCAATGAATGACATTAAAAATTGCATAAGAGTTCAGATAATTTTAATTGATTTTTTTTAATTGAGTAAATACTCATAGTCCCTTTTACTGTAATATTTTATATTAATAACATTGCAAGATAAGGGACTGTGAGTATTTACTCATTTTAAAAAAAGGATTGTGAATAGATTTAATAACATCATAGTTTTCACCTCAAAGGAACTTTTAACTTCAAATTATTTTGTATCTTAATTATAATTAAGTTATTAGTTATAACTACATAAACGTCTTAGTATAGGTATGTTAAATATGAATTGTATTATTACATCGTACTTTTATTTTTTTTCCATTCATTCTTTTATTTTAAATATTATTTTAATTAAAAAAAACTATTATTTTGTACTTTATTTTTTAATTGGTATATAGGGTCATTATATTTCGAATAGCGTTGAAAATAAGATGTAATTTTGATAGTAATCAAATGCTGTCAATTACCTGAAATCCTTTAGAGTGTGCATAGTTGTGGTTGAACCGTTTTGCTGTATAACTGAAGAAATCGTCATGTTCAACAAATAAGTTTCTGTTGAACAGTTGTTCATATTGAGTGGTAGAGTAGGTTCAGTGTATCCCGATATCATTGAACCGAATCCAATCCAGCCCATTATCATAAAGGCTGTGAGGAATCCAAATAATATGCACTAAAAAGGAATTGTATGGCAGAAACTTTCCATATAATATTTCAGACAGGCTATTAGGTTCGGAACATTCTACATTTCAATTTTATTCATTTTTATCATTGTTATTGGATGAAAAGGATTGGGATTGAGCAACGTTTACTGTTCTTTTATGTTTTGAAACTTTTAAAATTTAATTATTAAGCCTAAATGAGCCGTTTTAAGTTGTGAGACCGAAAGAGAATAGTAGATCTTTGAACAGTAGACCTACATACCAAACAAAATCTGAACTAAACATGGAACGGAACCACTAAAACTGCTACTAATGAAAACTGCCACTAATTGAAATGTAATCAAATATCAAAAACATCTCTATGTTCAACAAATAAAAATAATTTGTAATTATACGAACAATTGAAGAAAGTGAATAATTTAATTAATTTAAGTTTATTCTTTTTTTTAACGTTTTACAAATGGCGTCAAATTTTTAGTGTGTTTTTTTATAATTTGCACCAAATAATAAGTATAAAATTAATATTATATCATGCAATGCAAAAAACTTCAGTTCGTTTGTTTAATAATCTCCGATACTTCAT
Organism: Troglohyphantes excavatus; assembly: GCA_963932185.1. NCBI lineage: Eukaryota > Metazoa > Arthropoda > Arachnida > Araneae > Linyphiidae > Troglohyphantes > Troglohyphantes excavatus. The sequence continues at coordinate 28,668,906 of OZ010674.1, forward strand.
TAAAAAATTAAAAGTTGCACTTCAGAACTTCATAAGTATAATGCTGCATACCGGAAGTGACGACCCTATGCACGAATTGCTCCAACACAATTCAATGTTTACGTTCTGATCCGAATTAGCTATGAGATTTTTAAGCTACGCTATTTTTAACCTGAACAGTACGCCGGTGCCGATCAAAGCTACAAAATAAAACCGCCAGAAACTTTAAATTAAAACCGCCAAATCGTGCGCCAAAGAGAGAAGTTATCAATTCGACTTTAATGTTTTTTTGGTTAAAATTTATTTTATGTATGTTCGCCTTTAAAGATTTCTTTTTTAATTCAGATATTTGGACAATTTTTTTTATTGGATAAGGAATATTTCACTTGGGCACCTTTGAAAAAAATATCCAGTTGTCCGGCATTTAACTATCCGGATTTCTCAATTAACAGGACGGTTTGAAAAAAGATATTGTTCGATATCGAAAATTCTTTTTTCGTTGGATAGAGAAAAATTTACATAGGCAAAAACTGAAAAAAAATAAAATAATCGATTATCTGGCTGTTATATATCCGGAAATATTGATTAACCGGAGTTTTTAAACAATTTATCCGATTTCAAAATATTTTCATTGTTGAATAAAGTTTGCACAACAATAACATTTCATTCACACAGCATTTATAGACATGGCTGAGAATTGTTTTACGATATATATTGTGCAGACAAAATGTGAGCACAAATTGTAACTTGAATTTCTTGGTGAATAATAACAGGGGGCAAAGCCCCTGCTAAATTAAAAACTAAACAGTGAGAAAATAAATAATCTTTTTAAAAAAAGGAAAACCGACTTTATAAAATGCGCTAAATTTTTTTTTTTAATTTTACGAACGAGTTGAAAAAAAAATTAAATAATTATTAAGATCAAATTTATACTTATTACAACTTTTTGAAGTTGGTACCTATTTTCAAAAATCATACCTAAATTTTGGCGCCGATTTCAAGAAGTTTCAATAAATATAAAATTGATATTAAATAATTTAATTTTTCAACTTGTTCGTAAATTTAAAATTACATTTTAAAGTCTTAAAGTCGGTGTTCTTTTTATTAGAAAGATTATTTTATATAGAAAGATTATTTTATATAGAAAGATTATTTTATATAGAAAGATTATTTTATTTTTTAGATTATTACTTTTTTAAGAAAGATTATTTTATATGTAATAGTTTTCATTATGTAATCAGTATACAAATACTGCATTGTACCTTATTGTTCAAATACAACAGTGAATTCCCCGAAGCTACTTCTTTAGTATCCCAAACGATAGTATAATGCGAAAAGCTTAGACAACAACAATGTAGAGAGATTATAGGAAAAATTTTAAGCTTTCAAATAAAGAATCGTATGTTAGTTATATACATCATCGTGTTATTGTAGAGCAAACGTTATCAAAAATTAATACTGGAAATTTAAATATTATTTAGAATGATACAAACTAATTTTATATTAATTTTATAATTGATATTTCGGGATATATATAACAGCCGGATAACCGTTTATTTTGCATTGTTTTTCGAAAGTGGATTTTTCTCTATAAAAAAAATTCGTAATCGAACAATATATTTTTAATTGTCTGGTTAAATGAGATTTCTAGATAGTTAAATGCTAGATAACCAGATTTATTTTACAAATGTTTCCCAAATGAGAAAATGCCCTTTCCAACAAAAAAAGAACTTTCCAAATATCTGAATTTGAACAGAACTCTTGCGCGAACACACATTAAGAAAATACATAAATGTAGAATTGAAAATATTTCTACTATGGCGCGCTTCGGGTGTTTGGGTTGGCGTGCTTTTAAGTCGGTTAAAAAGTCAGGTTCATCGATATTTTCGGATATATAAAAGTCGAATAATTTCATGTGCATTTCTTTTTTTATTATGCCTATAATTATTTTTCACAATCTATCAAAAAATTATTTCGAAATCGGACAATACTTTTTTTTACGGTCCGGTTAATTGAGAATTCCGGACAATTAAATGCTGGATAACCCGAAATGTTTTAACAAAATGTTTTAAAGTGAGTCATGCCTATTCAACAACAAAACAAATTTATACGATTATCTGAATTAGAAAAGAGATCAGGTCGAATTGATAACATGTCTCTTTGGCACGTTTGGCGATATTTGTTGGCGATGAAGTCGGCTAAAAACATATACGTCGATTTTAATGACGTCAAATAACATTCATACGAAGTTTAAAGAAAAACGAACAACGTGTTTGATCGTAAATGCTTAACAAACAAACAGACAAATAGATAAAGTGCTGAAAGGTCGAATTAAAACAGGAATCTCGCTTATGCTCGGTCAATTATGATATGATTATCTGCCATAAAATAAAATATATAAAACATAATATATATACATAATTTTTTATCATGAAAAAATTACCCAATATGCTTTAAATATTTTATGATATAAATTATAATCCTAATTTTTTAATTATATTTGTTTTTACGATAACAGCATATAACATTTGAGAAATAAAAATTCCGTTACCTTGTCGTTGGCTTTTCGTGTCAGAACGGCAATGATAAAAACAGCAACCATGGGTCCTTCCATTAGACCCACAAGGGTGGTTCCGATTTGTATGACGCTTTGCATACTCGAAAAAGTTAAAGCACAGCAAATGCAAATGATTCCATACAGTGCAGCTATTGGTGTAAACAAAGAGTATGTTCAAACATATAGGGGTTATATGGAATCGAAATCTGCTATTGAGAATACTATCATAAAAATAGTAAATTTTACAATGCAAAACCTCATGGTATGGAGAAATATACATCGGTTGGCGGAAATAACGTCGCTTTGGAACTCCACAAAAGTGCTATCGGTAACAATATTGATTGGAAAACCCGCAAACACTGACTCGTAAGTCGCTGCACCCAAGCGAAATGATGAAAACGGTTGTGATATTACATCACTTTTCCAACTTCCCCGCTACTTTAAACGTGAAGCTATTTGGACCACCATTATGCCTTAAAATAGTACCTCTTTGGTTATACTGACTACTAGTGCTGGAATTGGAGGGCCTACAATTCCAATTTCATCCGAATTACGTCTAATATACAGTGTTTATCAGGCTGGACTAAGCATTGATACAAACTACATTTTGATCATAATATTTGTGAACACCATCGTGCCCTTACATGTTATCTCTTCGATTAAACTATACAGGGATAGAAAACGAAAACCTACAATTCCAATTTGTCCATAGTGATATCTAATAAACATTGTTTATTATTTTAAATTGGCTTGAATAAAACTAACATTGGACAACATGTATTTTAAAATGTGTTGGTATTTTTTATCATTGATTATAAGTCCCCTGCTGCAAAAAATATGACAAACGAGGTATGTCATCAGTATCATCACCAACCAATTATATGTTGCCGGAAAGGATGAGTTGAGCCATAAGAATAAAATGCGTTTTACGGAATTCTGGTTGCTAGGTCAGTTGCGCCACGTCGCTTTTTTGTTTCTATGTGGTTAATCCGTGCTTTTGGAATGCTTTTATTTATCGTCTTAATATCGTGTGATACATTAATTGTTCAACTTATTAGTGTTACTCAGGATATTTCTGTCTTTATCTTTTTGAAAAAAATTAATGCCGTTATGAATTATCATAAATTAAAATGTCTTTCAGCCGAATGTCTTTGCTGTAGTTAACACTCACATAATAATTTTGCGGTGATCAAACTTTTACTGTCATCAAAATACGTTGGAAAAGCAGGTTTTAAAAAATCCACCACGGTGACTGTAGCTAATGAATTGAGTGCCGAGGAAATGCTGCTTAAAGATCCACTGAAAATCCCAGCTATGCATAACCCTGTTAATCCAGGAATGTCACCGATTCGTGTCACTATGTAATATGGTATCATCTAAAAAATAAATATTTTCTTGTAAATTTAAATTCTAAAATGAAACAAAATGTTAGAAACAAGTTTATAATAGCTACTACAATTTCTGACTGTAGAATTTTTAAAACCTTTTTTTTAAATAAAAGTTTCCGATTGATGATTTTATTTACTTTGAAAAAAAAAATTGGAAGTATAAATTATTACATTAAAAAAATAATTAGTTCGCAAATCATTTATATTTTTCAAAGATATGTATGGCCTTTGTTTAGTTCAATAAAACGAAATATAAAGATATAACAAGTTATTGGGTTAACATTAATAAAATAAAACATAATTTAGGCTTTCAAATTAGTGAAGAGTGTAAAAATATCCATAAATACTTTTGAAAATATATTTTTTATATAAAACTAGCAAAATTATCCGTTCGTAGCACGGGAATAAATAAAATAACGACAAATGAAAAAATATATACATTTCCTCTCCTCCCAGGGAAAATCGCATATACCAATTTAGAATTCCTCCTTAAAAATCTTCTTTTTTATAAATTAAAATGTCTTTATCATATATATAAAGCTGAAAATCACAAAATGTGTCTGGATGTCTGTTTGTCAGTACAAAATAAGCTCCGTAACTACAAAACATAGAGCTTTGAAATTCACAAAATTTTCACGAAGTAGCAACAGTAAAATCAGTTAAAATCAACGGAGAAAAGTGAAAATGCATTATAAAAATATATGAATCAATTGGAATGCCAACATTTACACGGAATGCTTCATAACTACAAAACGTAGCTTTATTAAATTTACAGAGCACTTTACTTGAAAAATTAGGCTGTTTTTGTGATAATTTTTAAGTTTCTACGATGTTGCATTCGTATATTATAACTATTTTAATATATTCCATTGACTTAACATGGATGAAAATATCGTTTGCAATTAAAAAAATATTCGTTATTGACTCTATAAAAATGACGTCATAGATTTTGTTTGATTTAATAATTATTGAAAAACGTCTGTACATTGGGCTTTTTGCTACAATACAGAACCATTCAAAAATAAAAACAACCATAATTTTATCTTAGGGAAATGGTTTAGAATTGTTTTAAAATGTTATAATTGTCTCTTTATTTTGTATACAGGTTCATTGTAACTATATTTAATTATCTTACATCGAACTTTTAGAACAATTCTTCCAAAATGCGAGTACTTTGTGTAGGAACGTCCATTTTATTTATTTAAAAAATAGTTTATGCAAGTAATTTTATTAAATGTACAAAGTTTAGTTTTACTGGGAATTTTTAATTATATGTTACTTTTTAATGTTATTAAAGAATAAAATTCCACAGGTATCAATCGAGAATTGGGAAAATATTTTATATTACGTGCCTATAAATATTTCCTTTTAAAACATTAAATGGCGATCATTAAGAATTAAATGTTCTGAATTGTTGTTCTGAATGATTGAAAGTACATGGGGAGTTTATAATATGCTGCACCGTTTGCTAAACTATCGCCAAGTTATAACAGTGTATTCTTTGGATAAAGTCTTTGCTGTAATACCCGTACCTTGCATCACCATGTCTTGTGAGAAATGAACTAGATATTATTGGATTTTTATCGCTATTTTAGCAACCAAGTAGTTCAGATAATTTTTTAAAAAAAAATTTAACTTCTAATTTATTAAACATAAAAATATTTTAAATTATAAAAAAAGCTTTATCACTTTTTAAAGAGGAATTATAAAATGGTAGAGGAAATGTACATATTTTCAGTTATTTGTCGTTATTTTATTTATATCCGTGTGAAGAACGGGTACTTTTGCTAGTTTTTAATAAATTAGAAATTAAAAAAGTAAAAATATCTCTATTCTACCTGGTTGTTAATACATCGATAAAAATTTAATTATATCTATATTGTGTCTCGCAAGGTATGGAGTTTTAAAATTTAGCAATTCCTGCATAAAAATACTTTTAGAATTTAATAGGAGTTTCCTTTCGGTAAGGGTAAACATAGTTGCCTGAAATCCCAAAATAAAAAACAACACTTGTAAAATCCTTAACTCCAAATGGAATCAGTCGACGGGTATAAATAATATAATATCGTGTAGACGGAAGTCAGAGGTTTCGAACCTGCCAATTTTTAACCAGTTCTTCCTCTTAGGTTTGTAACGCGTGGGTAGGAGTGTTGCAGTATACGCCTCAACCACCATAACTCAACATGGAATCATCCTATATGGACAAATGACATACCATCGTGTAAAGGAAAAAAAATTTCCGCTATGTGGGCCCTTTATCCTCTCACTGTTTCAACTTTGTACCGAGTAAGGCCCAATACAGCGCTCTATACCGACCTGATTTTTTAAATACGGCTGTCGGAATTTATTCGGGTCATTACTACACTTATATTTAATTTTTCAGTGCCTACTTTGTTCCATGAATTTATATACTATTGTCATCATTATTGAACGATAATGTGCATTATAAAATGTATTTTATAGATATAAATATTTACATAGAACTATGATTTTTTTATATAAAATAAATATAAAATTAAATAATAATAAAAAAAGGAAAACAGACTTAAGGAAAATGCGCTAAAAAGTAAAAAATTATTTTCATTTTACGAATGAGTTGAAAAACTTGAATTATTTAATATCAATTTTATACTTATTAAAAACTTTTCGAAACGGTGCCAAAATTTTAGTAAGATTTTTGTAAATTGGCGCCCACTTTGGCACAATCCAACTTTACGAGACAATCCAGCTTTGGCAATGGATTATTATTACAGAAGAATAACCACTTATTTTATTTTTAAGAATAATTTTTTTCTTTCCGTATGAATGCATTAAAAATTTCGTATTTACTTATTTAGTTAAACCATTTTTCATATTTTTTTTTATTTTGCGATTCTATTGTTATTGCATTCGCATCGAAATATACTTGTCATATAAATATTTAGTAAGTTTCCACAGAAAATTAAAGCCAAGGCGCACTTTATCCAAAGAATAAACTGTTATAACTTGGCGATAGTTTAGCAAACTGTGCAGCATATTATAAACTCACCATATCATTCTGAACATTCATTCAGAACAACAATTCAGAACATTTAATCAGAACATTTAATCAGAACATTTTTCATCCTTAATGATTGCCATTTAATGTTTTAAAAGGAAATATTCATTGGCAATTTAAATAAAATATTTATTTTCTCAATTATCATTTGGTATCTGTGGAATTTTATTCTTTAATTACATTATAAAGTCATAGAGTTGAAAATTCACACTGAAACTAAGCTTCGTATAAATAAAAAAAAATACTTGCGTAAAATATTTTTCAAATGAATAAAATGGAAGTTCATACACAAATTACTCACATTCTGGAAGAATTGTTCTAAAAGTTCGATCTAAGATAATTAATTATAGTTATAATTTAACCTGTATACAAACAAAACAAAAAAGATAATACACAATTATAACATTTTAAAACAATTCTAAACCATTTCCCTAAGATAAATTTCTGATTGTTTAAATATTTGAATGAATCAGTATTGTTACAAAAAGCCCAAAGTGCAGACGTTTTCCGATAATTATTAAACCAAACAAAACCTATGACGTCATTTTTACAGTGTCAATAACGAAAATTTTTATTTTAAATTGCATGCGATATGTTCATCCATGTTAAGAAAATGGAATATATTAAAATAGTTATAACATACGAATGGAACATCGTACAAACTTCAAAATTATCACAAAAAATGTCTAATTTTTCAAGTAAAGTATTCTGTAAATTATATAAAGCTACGCTTTGTTTTTATGGAGTATTCCGTGTAAATATCGGCATTCTAATTGGTTTATAATTGTTATATTATATTTTCGCTTTTCCCCGTTGATTTTAACTGATTATACTGTTGCCACTTCGTGTAACTTTGCTGACGTACGCTAAAAAATATCATAACATTCGAATGGAACATTTTAGAGACTTGAAAATAGTCGCGTTAAAATTCTTATTTTTTTAACTAACTATTCTGTGAATTTCAAAGCTCTGTGTTTTGTAGTAACTGAACCAATAATATACTGACAAACCAACAAACAAACACACATCCGGACAGATTTTGGTGATTTCAGCTTGATATATAAGATTCAATGTTAATTACCAATAAGCAACAACATACATAAAGTGTAGTGGATAAGTGTCAATGTAATGCTAATTATGACTATTAAGAGGAATAATTTTGAAATATTTCAGTTTCAATTGATAATTCAGTTTTATTTTTTATAATTAATATTTTTTTTTAAATAAATATACATTGTAAAATTTTTTAAATCTTGCAATCGCCTTTTTTTCTGTCATATAATTTTATTCTATTCAATGTAACTGTTTATATTTTGAAGATAAAAATTTTCTCGATGAAAATAAATTAAACACAGTTTAATAAAACTTACATATGTCGATAACATTCATTTGAGGTAAACCATGAAAAGACTCGCAGTGCTTTTTAATTATTAAAGAAAAGGTAGGAAGCAAGTGAGAATATTTACCTGATCGTACGTCGTCAAACCCGTGTGATCTCTGTTTAATAAGGGATCACAATATTGGAAAATGCCGTAGAGAATCAAACCCATAAAGATGCACAAAAATTGGAAGAACGCCACTGGTAAGATACTCCAGCGAAGAACCCTATTTGCGGAGAAAGCATTAATTTTCATGATAATTAAAAAATTAAATATACGACGTGATTGTGGTTTAATTTATTTAATTGTGTTTACTTCTCAGTTTAAAAAATTCAAAATTCAAAATAAAGCTTTAATTATTCTGTTTTCACGTGTGAAAAAGAGATAAATGAAATGTATTTCATAGTTAATGGGAATTGTATGAATATCCTGAGATATATGTAACGGCAAATAATTGATTTTTTTCTCTCTATTTTAAAATAAAGTAACCCCTAGGTGGAGAAACTAAGCCCTAGGTGAAGAAAGTAAGCCCTAGGGGGAATTTTCAGTTCTTTCAATGTTATTCAGATAGTATCTCAAAATGTAAAAGTCCTAAAATTACGAAATTAGATGAATTTGTTAAGAAATGTTTGATAAATAAGAAGAATATATTTTTGTTTAAATACTGCTATTAGTTTATAAGTTATTTAATATTAAAATCGTCGTTGATAAAATTTCGCTTACACGTAATTTTGTCCGTCGAGTTTCTGAAACACTATTAAGAGGAGAGATCCAATTTTAGGGAGTGTACAAATAGGTTTGTTCTGGAAATCCAAGTAAGAATTTTTTTTTAATTTGAATTAGTTTTGGATTTATAAATTTTTTAAACATTTAAGCACGCTCCACTTTTTGAAGTTTTTTCACCCTCATTTTTGAAACGTGATTTCTAAATTGCTATAAGTCATTTAAAATTACATATTTTCTTATTAAAAAAAACTATATTAATGTTCCTTAAAATTTCATCTTTCCGATGTTATAAAGAGTATGTTTCTATTATTACAATTAAATTAGATATGGTCAATTAAGGTAGGTATAAAAAATAGCGAAGATAAAAATGTGATAAAAATGTCGGATATTTCGAGCAAATTTTAATTTGCGACTTTTTGTCTCATTGTTCCGCTTGCATCTCAAAGTAAATGTCCTAAAAATATGAAATTATGCCAGTTTATTAAGAAATGTTTGGGTAATAAGATGAATATATTTGTTTTTCAATATGATCAGTATAATAGACGTTATTTTATGTTAAAGTCATGATTTTAGAAAATTTTGAAAATAATTCATACATTTTTGGATACTTGTCTTCCAATTTTTAAAAAAAAAAAAAAAAAAATAATTAGGGATATATCTTAAGCTATTGGCTACAAATGATTCAGAGCGTTTGGGAAAATTTCATTTAGTTTTGTAGTTATAAATTTTTAAATAATTGACGAAATGTCTGAAATAATCGTCAGTTTTACGCGTATTATAACGACGGATAAATTAAAACTGCTCTAAGTAGTTCAAATGTATACTTTTTTTTCCGTTAAAAAAATATAGTTATGTTCGTAAAATCTTTCTTGCTTGAATGGTATCAATACTGAAATTCTATCTTAAAAAAATTATTAGATGTAACTGTTTATGTGAAGTACTATAAATATTATTAAAAGATACTTCGGAACTAATTGGCAAAATGCCAACGTGTATGGCAATCCAGTTTCCCATATCTTAACAGCAAATTATTATTAGCGCCAATTCTCAATTATCTTACTTTATATAAATAAAAGTTGGCGATTTGGCTTATACATGCTTGGCGGGTTTATGCTGTTGTTTGTTTACACACGTTGCGCTTTTCAATGAGCAGAAACAATTGCGTTGAAACAGTTGAGCTTTTCCAGTTACCAGGCCCATCACAACGGCGGGGGGGGGGGGGGGGGGGAGAAGCATGCCTTCCCCTCAGTAAACTTGAAACCTTAAAAGTGGGGAATTTCGAGTTTTAAATATCCCTGAGTTTTGAAAATTTATGCTTCAGGAAAATTAATATTATTAACAAATGAAAGCGACGGAAGACTAGAAATTGCCCAACTTATTATTAATATGAAACTTAAAGTAGACCTCAAAATGGAACACTGCATTGGAACATGCGTGCAACAAATCAATACTTCCGAGATAACTGTTTATTATTACCTACAAAAAAGCTGAAAAATGTCTATAAGTTGGAACTGGGAACTTTTTTTAGCACTGTTGCGTTTTGAATTTCGAATTGCTAAGTGTGTTTTGGTTAATGAACGTCGCACTAGAGCTGCACATTGAACTACTGGCGTTGGTTCGAGCAAAGCGCACTTGATTGTTTATTGGTACGTATTTACTTACTACACCAAAGACGCTTTGGTTCGAGGCCTTTCTCGAAGAAAAGACGCGGGAACGATGCCTTATATTTTTAACAGTGGTCAGATAACGAGAACAACCCTTGAACTGGTACCCGACGTCCTTAAGTTGGGAATTTTGAATCGTTCAAGTTCGGAATTTCGGATCGTTATGTTGGGAAATTTCTTGTCTCAACATACGAAAAATAAATTTGTGTGACTGCCAGTAATAATTTTCATAACTAAAAAAAGTATTGTTGTTAGGACACATTGTCATTGTCTACAGTGTATGAAGCCGGTATTCGTTTGCGAAGCAAACTAAAGAGGAAATCCTCCGGGGGGTTGGCGGAGCGTCAGCGGAGCAGGGGGCGGAGCCTCCTAGTATTTAAAAAAGACGCACGTATAATTACTGATAAAGTATGCCACATATTATACCTTAGGGACGCAGAATAGACTGATATCTTCCGATTTTTTTTATTTTAAATTTTCAGGAATTTACTATTATTTCCTAAACGATGGTTCTTAAAGTCTTGTTTTGTGTGATGGCGCTCTCGTATTTATAACTCAATACGTACGAGCACATCTGTGTCACTGAATCGTAATGGTTTTTATAGATGCTTTTGTGTACTGCTTTTTGTAGACTGCCTGATCCCTTATTTTACAAAGTGCCTCTTGATGACCATAGGGAACTCCGGGATAACCAAATGCTCATATAAAGGTTTAGGAAAAAAGAGGCCCAGGCAGTCAATAAAGCTCTAAAAGTCCTATTTACACTGTATTTTGCTTGATGCATTTTTTAAATGTTTATAAATAAAATGTGTCAGATAAAAGTTTACAAATGAGTCAGTGATTTTGATACTATGATGAACGGTTATTCTATACACAACGATATTTAAAATAATTTTTGAATATCTTTAGAGATTAAAAATGATGATTTATCAGACATATGTACAAATGAGAATATCTGGTGCTTGTTTGAGAAAGTGTTATTAATTGCAGAATGTTGAATAATATTTCTTTGCCGAAAAAAGGCCGAAATAAATGTTTAAGTTATACAATATTTTGTACACGACATTTTCATTTAATGTTAATCAAACATTATCATAATTGCACCTATTTTAATTTTATAAGGTCGCTTTGTTAAGATCGCTTGAACGGAAGCTGAGTATACCAATATTAAATCTCACTGTGTCATCGCTCATGTACAATGCAATTATACTCAAAGAAAATAAGTAGGTTCAGATAATTTTTAAGTACAGGTAAATTTTTACTGTGTCATTTGAAAAAGGTATCCCTTTATTGGCCAAAAATAAGTCAATGATAAACGTCTATCACTTTTTGAATGGAAATGTTATATATTTTACTTACGCTTTGGCCCTTTCTGCGGTGCTCATACTCAACATTCTTTGAACTTCTGTTTGACCAACACCGTAGTAAGCGACACCGACCCATATGCCTCGCAGAAAACAGTTCCAGAAAGTATATCGTTTAGTCAGATCCATCGAAAAACTAAATAGAATCGAACACGCAATTTAAATTCGGGTCTTTGGTATTGCAAAATTTTAATTATCTTTAATCAACACTCGTATTGAACATTGGAATAAGTAAGTTCGTGTACACACACACATATGCATGTATATATATATATATATATATATATATATATATATATATATATATATATATATATATATATATTGAAAAAATTGCCATCGTGTTATAATAAAAAAAGTTTCGTAGATTATCGTAAATCAAGAATATATTTGAATTATAATGAGATTTTTAAAAATATTGTATGTATCTATGTAAAATAAAATAGGTATTTCAATCTGTTTTGACAATAAATGAGTAACATACAAAATAGAGAATATAATTAAAATTTTTAATTTCATCAAGAATGCAAACAGGAATGCCAAAAACGTTTTTTTGGGGGAAAAAGAAAGAGCTTAGAAAATATATGAGTGATTTATTAATAACTTGTATGGTACACAAAATAGATTATCATTCAAACCTGATTCACTGAGTTTATTTGTATATACATATGTTATCTCAATGTTTTCGAGCAGTAGCGACCTTTAACCAAAATTGTAGCTGGAATTAACTATCTTAATTTTTACTGCATACAAGAGAAATTAATAAAAGATTAACTATTTTATTATATTGAAAATAATACTGATTTTTAATATAGACTCTTTGGTTACTTAAAGTTATTACAAATAAAATTAGATGATTTTTTTATTGTAACTAAACTAGCGTAACTAATATAAGAAATAACATGTATTTTGGAATTTTATTTGATTGTTCCGTGAAGTGAGAATCTGTGACGAAAATTCCTCTACTCAATGGCAAATAAGTGACAAGAACAGCAGGTTCAAAAACATGCTTTTTTTCTAACAATGGAAAAATATCTACTCAAGTTTCTTTCGAATCGCAATAGTTCATCGACATCAAACGAATCACCTTTCAAAGGGTGTGCTTACTGAACAACCATTTAAGTTGTAAAGTTTTTTTTTTAATATATGTACCTCTATATGAATCACTGTGATTTTAAATTGGGACTTCTACATAGGAAACCCATAACAGGAATACCTTTTAAATTAATAAAATTATGTAATTTTCTACGCCTTAAAATAAATATTTTCATTATCAAGATTTTTTTCTTCAAATTGTTTAGTCTTCGATAATACAGTAATGGAAATAATTCAACATGGGCACCAAAAATCTCTGAAACCTTTAATCGCAGTACTTCAATTCTTGAAACAATGTTAGTTGCATTGAACCGACAATGGTCGTTATAAGGAAAAATCACATAATTCTAATTGTACAGATTAAATTTGAGAATTTCTTACTTTAACAGTTCGAGTCTTTTTCCAGCGTTTGCAATTTTGAAAATGTTCGCAATTCCTTCGATGTCCAAGATGCCTATAGTGCAAACTGTTAAAACGCAGGCACACATGAGAAAAGATTGGAAAACATCCGTCCACAAAACTGCTTTCAAACCACCCTAAAATATAAAGAACTATACTATTACTATTGTAGTATTCTTAAAACTCTATAAACACATAATATGCATTCAATATGTGATTTTTATGATTGTAAGTGTTTGAAAAGACTATATGTTTTACATAATTCTAAATGTTAAAGAATAAGTTTAATACTTTATTTGAAGTAATGGGATTCTTGTTTTGAGCTACAATAGTTTATTCCCATTATCAAAAAAAGATTATTACAACTTTCTTTAATAGATGCTTTAATTTATTAAATAATGCAAAAATCTGGTCTGTCTGAAAACAAATATGGATATACATAAACAACGAATTTACAGGGTGAACCAAAATTCCGTGACACATTTTTAAATTTCATATATAATTAAAACATTCGCATAAGAAAGTGCGTTTTTTTTACTTTATTTTTTTTGCGATGGTGATTTTTGCCAAATAAAACTTTAAGTTTCAAATTTCACTCATAGAATATACTGCATCTTAAGAACTTCCGAAAAATTCCTCAAAATATGAATTTGGGAATTGAATTATTAGAGTTTTAAAGACACAAACAACGTTAAATGTGATAGTGGATTGTACAAAATAAATCCTCGACGATGATTGCGTGTGACAACAAAAAGTATCTGATTGTCTGAAGTTACATGTGATTGTTTGTAATGTTCTAAGCAACGCACATCGTCTTCTATACCTAAATTTGGAACTAAATGTTTTATTTGATTTAAATACTTTTTAGCTTAAGACCAAACCACACTTTCTTAAGCTTATTACTTTATATTATAATAATTTCATATACAGTGGCTCACAAAAGTGTTGTTACACTATAAACATTTGTGAAAAAGCGCTGTAGTCTGGAATTGAATTCGAATATAAAGTCCAATATTATTTCACATAATCTCTATGTTTTTCTGAATAAAACGTTCCTAATATATATATTTTAAATATTGAATTATTTTCATTAAGTCGGTTTTCCTTTTTTTTTTTTATTATTTAATTTAATTACGTTTTTTAGGTAAAAAAATCATATTTTTAAGTAAATACTTATTGCTAAAAATACCTTTTATAATATACATAGATTTAAATAATGATGACAATAGTAATTAAATTCATCAATTAGCACTGAAAAATAAAATATAATTTTAGTCATGACCCGAATGAATTCCAAGACATCCGTGTAAGAAAAAAATCATGTATGTACAGACCGCCCTGTATTGACCCTTACTCGGTACAAAGTAGGGATGAGCTTAGCAGTTACTCTAAAATAACGGTTGTTATTACGATATTATTGACAAATAACAGTTATTTTTAACTGTTACTGAAGCATTTTTTCAGAGAGAAGAGGGGGGTGGGGATATAAGGGTACGACCTAAAGCTCTCAAAAAAGACTACCCTGTAAAAAGTTTATGTATTTTAAACTAACATGTCAGAATTTAGCACATTATTTCATGCTTATTAGAATACAGTTAAATATTAGAAAAAATCATGGAAAATGGAATAACTCTACTGTTACAAAAATAACATTAAATTAAAATTTTTATTTGGGTCATTCCACGTGAAATCACCCAACGGGTGTTGCTCCATAGTCACCGATTTTTATAAAAATTATACCACTGTTGGATATCACATTCAAACCACCAAATCTCAAATATTTTTTAATTTTATTTACAACGAGCCGGGATATAGCCATTTGAAAATCAGCCATTTTTCTCAAAAGGCGGCCATCTTGGATTTGACACAATGTCTATAAGTGCTTGTAATATAAGAACCATCGGCTCAAATTCTACAAAATTGGTACCAAATTAAAGAAAAAATAAACAAAGAACACATATTTAATATCTAAACACTTTCTGGTGTTCATTTTAATAGTTTTTACTATCTTCAAAGTTAAAAAAGTTTTTTAAAAATTGGTCCAGTTTGAGGGGCCATAAAAAAATGGCTCGCTTTTTATTTTGCTATAACTTGGTAATTATAATATTTGATATGCCTATATTTAATACAAAAAAATTCTGGAGGGTATTATTCGTTATTGCAAAGAAAAATTGATATTAAAAAAGTTATCTATAATAAGACTATTTGCAACAAAATCTGGCTATTTATTGCTAAACCTCGCTTTTTTTGTGTGACACTTTTCAAAGTTGGGAACTATGAGAGATAGTATGCTATGCAGAACATATAATGAACATCTGCAACATATTGCAAGGTCAAAGCAATGACTGTCTCATTGCATCTTTTTTGTTTTAGAATGCCTTCATCTGACATTCTAACCAATCAGATCAATATAACATAATCTTTTACACTAAGTGTGAGCAATTCCTTTCGATCAAGCTCATTTGAGTTAGTTTTGTCTAGATGTGAAGTTTGTCCAGATATTTAAGTGTTGTAGTTTAATATTAAGTGTAATACAGAAATGGCTTGTTTTGTTTGTAAGAAAATGTGACATTTAAGTTTGTTTCAGTGCTTAAATTTTCTTCGAATGATTTGGAATATTAAACAGGAGATTATATTATTTAGAAATCGAGGATGAATGTTACGTTAGTGGAAATAACTGCAAGACTCATAAAGATAATTACTTGAAATGGTACAAACTGAGACAGAGTGCATGTTGTGACCCACTTAATAACCATCCTGGCAACAACAAAACAAAATCTTTAAAAACAATTGCCTTAAAATTATCAGTCATCGGGGAGAACTGATATCCGGGAGAACTGATATCCGGGGAAATTACTTGTTATTCACATTATAACTCGTTAGTTGATATAGTGTCTACTCCTCCTTACCCTGTAAATCAATACACCAAAGATCAATGTTTCAATGATTCCTTACTGTTGGTAGAGCAATTGGATAAAAGCCGTGAAATATTAGAAATATCACCAGTAAAGATGATTAGTCGAATAAGCTACAAGAGAAAGTATAATTACATGCAAAATAAAGTTAAAAAAATTAAGTAAATTTGCTACTAAAGCAGCCACTATACTAGGTTATCGAGATTATTAATGATCAAAATTAACTTGAGCCAAAGAAACGTAAATGTTCAGAGTGCATATTGTATGATAGAAAAAATATTGCATATGTTTAGGAATGCATCTTTTAGCGAAAAGGTAGGAGATTTTGACATTAGTCCATGTTTCTAGGACAATGGTAGGAATAAAAAAAAAATTAGCATTACAAAATATTTAGTGGAAAAAATTTACATACTTAACAAAAAAAAACATGTCTATTATTAATAGCCAGTGGGAAAATGTGTCAAATTAAGTTTGGATATTGAATATAAGGTAATTGATATTTATAATGATGACACCAATAGTCGGATATTATTCATACTGTGTGTTTGCATTTATTATCAAAATGTCAAACTTATGTTCCATATTAATGACTATATATCATTATTGAAGAAACTAGTATGTTATACAGAGACAGAAAAGTGTATTGTACATAGGTGTGAAGTGTCCATCTCCAAACATTTTGAAGGAAGAGTTAATGCTTTATGATTATTTAGAGACCAGTTTTGAAATAACTTAAAAACAGTGGGATAAAACTGATCTGCCGAGTTGAAAATAATTATAACACCAGTTGATACATTGATCGTGAAATTGATTTCTTTGTGTGCAAATAAATTTTTTACAAAAGCTCAGAGTAACTACTTTAAAAAATCTAATGCTGAGTTATTGGCAGATAAAGCTATTATTGTTGCAGATTTTTCCGAAAATTATGCGTGTGTTGGGCAAGATGCTATTCAAAGTGTCCATTGGTAATAAGAACAAGCAACATTCCACCCCTTTCTAGTCTATGCAAAAGATAGTATTGGAACTATAAAAACTATTTCTATGTCCATAATCAGCGACCATCTTATATATGACACAACAACATTGTGAGGTTGAAATTGCCTGTAAGAAATTAGAAAAAAATATATGCTTTAGCTGACACACTTCCATGAACTAGAACAAATCACTGTTTTGTACCAATAAAGCAATCACAATTAAAGATTTCCAGGATATCAGGTTCATCGTCAACTTTCATAGCTACTATGGCATTTGAAGAAAATATAAAACCATTACATTTAAAAAAGAACAATTACCTTTGTTTTACGGAAATAACTGGTGGATTGGAAACATTTTAAGGTTTTTAGAAGAATACCGATGACTATAAAATTATGTTCATGCATCCTCACTGCCCAAGTTCATACATGTGGCCAAATCCCACAGATGCATGTTGGATTCCACATGAACACATAATCAAACCTGTGACTCCTCCAAAGACAACTACAGGCAAAACATATATCAGATCACAAAAATAGGGAATAAATCAATTAAAATGTTATTCAAATCTTGTAGATTAAATATATTAGCTTTTGAAGACTACAAAAAGTAGGATTAAATATTATTTTTTAGCTTTATTTAATTTACACCTGTATAAACATTTTAATGTAATTGGTATTTGCAAAATTTTTCCAGAATTAGGGTCATATGTTTAGCATGACTTGTTTTTGCTATGAAACATAATACCCAATAGATTTTTTCCTATTAAATGTAGAATTTCATTATATGTTATGCATAGCATACTATCTCTCATAGTTCCCAAATTTGAAAAATATAAAAAAAGCGCCAGGTTTAGCAATAAATAGCCAGATTTATAGCCAGATTGCAAATAGCCCTAATTGGGTATAAAATAGATAACTTTTTTTTATATACATTTTTTTTGTAATCAAGAATAATACCCTCGAGATTTTTTTTGTATTAAATATAGACATATCAAATAATATATCTGCCAAATTATAGCAAAATAAAAAGTGAGCCATTTTTTTTATGGCCCCTCAAACCTGACCAATTTTTAAAGCAATTTTTAACTTTGAATATAATAAAAACTATTAAAATAAATAACTGAAAGTTTAAATATTAATTATGTGTTTTTTGCTTAATTTTCTTTAATTTGGTACCAATTTTGTTGAATGTGATCTTCTGGTTCTCATATTACAAGCATTTTTTACAATATGGCCGCCTTTTGAGAAAAACGGCCGATTTTCAAATTTCTATAACTCGGCTCTTTTTCAATAAAATTAAAAAATATTTGAGATTTGGTGGTTTGATTGTGATATTTAACAGTGGTATAAACTTTAAAAAAATCTGTGACTATGGAGCAGCAAATTAATTCTGAAATGGGTGTTTTCATATGGAATGACTGCGTTTAGCCATTTTTTTAAAACTAATTTTATTTTTTTTATCAACTATTTTTGGACAATTTATATAATTTCAGTTAAATCGGCCATTCAATTTTGTTTTTAATTTTTTTTAACTTATTTACTTTATCAAAAATTTGTACATGGCATTTTTGAAGACAATGTAGTGAATATATCTTTTAAATGCCAAAAAATATTCAACACAGTAGCAACAACGAAATTTGTTCAAACGCGCTAGAACTAGATAATAAGCGCCGGGTTAAAACACACCCGCACTACAAATACCTTTTCCTCCTCCCCCTCTGTCGCACAAATCTATTCATAAACTCTCCTGGAAAGTTGCATAAAAAGCACAGCGGAAACATATGAAATCTCCTAACTACAAAAAACACGTATATTTCTTACCTAAAATCCTCTATAAGAAATTGCGAAGAGGCGCACCCAAGAACCGCCGAATCACATCGTGCTAAATCGTTAAATCCACAATTAAATTAATCGCAATTAATGGCTTTACCAAACGCCCGCTTGGCCGCAGAATATAACCACTACAAAAACAAATACTTTACCCATCCGAAAACTGAATCAAACCTCCCCGACACAAATTGAACTCTCCTATCATTCCCACAAGACAACATCATTAAAATATTCCGATTCAATCGTAATATACAATATCAATAAATCTCCAAAAAATATATTTTGAATCAAATGATTGTTGTGATAAAAAAATTAATTTTATTATTTTATCGTATTCATATTTTTTAATGATTTGTTGGACACGTGTCAATAACAAAGTGACGTAAACATGATGATCACGATGTGATCCTTCTGGCATTGAGGAATTTTAACAGTTAGTTGTATCACGAAGTAGGTTTGTTTCAACCAAGGCGTCTTGCGTGTGGAAACAGGTCGTTCTTCCGTTTCCTTTAGTAACATGGACATAACATAACATATTTTTTTACCTGTTCTTTTTCTAACCTATTTTTTTAACTATGTTTTTTGACGGTTTAGGTGTTTTGGGATAAAATTAAACAGCACATCTATTAATTGTTTGAAGAACATATTTTTTTCAAAATATTTTTTTAAATTTTGATTTTGAAATACTGAGCTGTGTTTGAAGAAATAAATAACTGTTATTTCTTATAAATAATATTTTTAATTATCGAAAATTGAAATAATGATATTTTATAACTGTTATTTAAATATCGCTCATCACTAGCACAAAGTTGAGAGGCAAGAGGATAAATTGCCTACATAGTTAAAACGACCTACTTTTATTTACACGTTGGTATGTCATTTATCCATATATGCTGATTCGCGTTTAGTTATGGTAGCGGCAACATATACTGCAACCCTACTCCCCACGTGTTACAAACGTAAGAGGGGGAATTGGTTAATTATCGGCACGTTCGAAACGTCCGAATTTCGCCTACACGATATTATATTATTTCTACCCATCGGCTTTTTGCTATTGAAGTTAAGGATTTTACAAGTGTCGTTTTTTATTATGGGGTTTCATGCAACTATGTTTACCCTTACCGAAAGGAAATTCCTATTAACTTCAAAAAGTTATTTTGTGCTGAAATGTATAAATTTTAAATCTACATACCTTGTGAGAGACAATTTTGAAATTATTGGATTTTTATCGTTATATTAGAAACCAAGTAGTGGAGAGATATTTTTACTTTTTTAACTTCTAATTTATCAAAATAAAGACATTTAAAATTATTTTAATTTGTAAAAAACACATTTTTTAAGAATGAACTTTAAACTGTTATATGTTATTTTCCTTAAGAAGAGAAGAAATGTATATATTTTTTGCTTTTGTCATTTTTTACCCCCTTGCGAAAACAAGGTATTTTCGCTAGTTTTCTTATAAATCGAGAAATTTTGGCCCAGCATTTAAAAAGTACGATAAGGATTTAAAAATTTATAAGAAAAAAACAAATATTTACTTGCCATTGAACAATAAAATGTGCAACAAATTCCAACTGAAATAACGGATATCTCGAATGATAAATTTGTAACAGCACTTAGAGCCAGAACTGCAGCGTAGAGGACAACAGACATATAGAACACCTATGTAAGAGATGTTTACAATGAATTTAAATATTTCATAAAAATGTGCCATGCAGTTTAATTAATATGATTAAAGAAAAGCTCATACCATCTGAAGGACGTAGGCTGCAGAAATTGTGTATCTCGTAAGCTTCCCAAATCTGAGTTCTAAATACTGAAAATATTTTTTGATTATAGTTTCTGATAGTTTCAATTTAAAGTTTTATGCTTTTCTGAAACAAAACTGCTGACATGTATGTTATATATTTGTATTTACTATGCCTTTTTATGCATATAAAGGTTTTAAACTTATATTTATGTTTTCCTATTTTCACTTGTTATTGAACTATCATTCCTATATCATAAGAATGTAGGTTAGATGTATAAGGGTATAATGATGACTTCGCTATTATTATACTTTATTTTGTATAAAATAATATTTAAAAAAAAAATCTCAACATTTAAATTTAAAATCGGAGTATATTATTTCAAATTAAGGAAGCAATAGGTAAAAACTAGGAATAGATTCCAAGTCGTCTCGATTAGCCTATTGTGTAGCAATAACATGTTATTAATTAAGCAAAACAAATAAACTAAAATTAATGTTACATTTATATTCGTCTGCCAGTTTACATTTTGCATCTTTATTCTGATAGTGCTTTTAAGTATATTTTTAAGACTCTATACTAACAACAATAGCATATATATATTTTTTTTCTAACATTTCTTTTGTTTAAAATTTCTTCAACATCGCCCTAGTAGTACAACATCGAATGTAATAAGAAATTAGTACATTTTACTTATTTTCGAACGCCTATTTTTAACAGTGTACATACCACAAAAACATGCTATACATTAAGTTGGAAGGACTCATACGTACACTATAAAAAAAATTATATAAGCATTCTTCTACGTACACTCTAAAAAAAGAAGAAAAAAATAATCTTTAATTACCTCGTAAATTGTTGAAACTCCGCACCGAAAATACACGGGAATAAAAATATAAGAAGATATAATCATGCCCAATGCTATTCCAAAACACTTCATTGTGTACTGTATACCATATCTGTACGCTTCAGAAGGATTGCCCAGCATCGAAGTAGCAGATGTCATAGTGACCGTGATGGACAAGATAACTGGAAATTTCGACATGTTCTTTCCAGCCATGACATAATCCTTCATCGTCTTCTGTTTACCACCATTGTATCGAAAATATATCCCGATAGCTGCAGAAATCAAGAGTGAAAGTGAAATGGCCACATAGTCAGTGATACCAAGGTAATGCCTTTCACCCATTTTCTAACATGAACACTGCAGAAGTGATGTTTTTGACGACTACAGCGAAAACACATTGTCATCGTATCAGATTTCTATACTTTTATTCCATTATTTTATCTTGAGATAATGGAGCATGTTTATATGTCATCTGATCTCCAATAAATGACTTTTAACAAGGCCAATAGATCGGAACTTGTTGAATACAGTATTTAAGGTTTACGGAATCATTTGAACAAGGAAGAATATGAGTAATGCAGTTATTTAAGTTGAGTAAAGGAGTTTTTTGTCTTATATTAATACGAATATATAAAAGATTGGATTTTCGTCTGTTTATTCGAACATAACCACTAATTTTGAATTTTTTATTTAAATATAAATAAACACTGATTTAGATAATCATATTATTAATTTTTTGTTTGTCTGAACAACTGAATGATTTTTTTTAAACCTGCACCATTTTTTTAATAATATCCCAACTTAACATTTGCTTTCTTCATCTGCGAAAATTAAAAAATTATACACTTTTCTCCACTTTCTATAAACATAATTATAAGACATTAACTTTAAATTAACTAATAAGAAATTAACTATTAAAAACTAACTTTTTTGTGAAAACGGCGTTGTTGACATTAGTTTTGAACTAAACAGCATTTTAAAGGTTAATATACTCAATATTGTCGGCTTCGTCATTAGAAGAAGCATATAGGAATCGTTCTTTAATAAATATAGTGCCAACCGAAGGAGGAATACATACTAGCTGTTTGATCTTTCCCATGATTACAAATCCATGCCCAGTACATGTTTTGCTTCGTTTAAGGCTCTTAAACATAACTGACATGATTAAAATGATGCTAATTGTGCTATTTGTCAACGAATGGATTAACCACATTAAAAATTTAACGTAGGGTGTCTAACTTTTAACCCCATGCAGTTTACTTTTAAGGAGCTTGAAAAAAGATTTTAAAGAAAAATTCCTTTTAATATAAATATTGGCAGTAAACATTGAAATAGTGCATTTTTAAAATTATATTTTGCAATTCACCGAAATTATACCAGTTCTGCGCACGCAGGTTTTAATAAAATTCATTCATTGATCATTCTCAATCTTTCTTTATACCCAGGAAGATGAAATTTGGTTCCTTATATCTTTATTGTAAAAATAAAGTAACTTCCGCTATCGGTGATATTTCTCTTCTACATTTTCAGATACTATTTAAAAAGTAACAATTAGATAATTAGGAAATTTACAGAAAAATAAAAATAAAATGCTTTTTAAAAAAATGGTTATCGTTTTTTTTTTAAACTAAACTTTTCGTTGATGAATACCGTTTTCCGTTCATAATATTTCCTCTTCTTCTGCATTCTTTTTGAAAATGCTCAACAATCGATGTTATATATAAATAAATATATATATATATATATATATATATAAATATATATATATATACAGGGTGCGGCAAGCTAATTTCCTTATTTTGTATTGCGATAATACAAAACATGGTAAAGATATATTTTTATTTACTTTTTTATGCAAAAGTTACACATTTAAATTTGTGGTTTACATAGTGTTAAAAGTCATATCGGCTAAGGGACGCCCGCCATTATCGATACACTGGGTGAACCGAATTCTGCTGTTTCTCATTACTCTCTCCAGCATATTGTTGGGTATGTTGGCCGTTTCTCCCTGACTGTTTCTTTTCGAATCTTCCAGAGTTTGTGGGCGGTCAGTATGGACACGGGATTTTAAATATTCCCACAAAAAAAAAAATCTCATGGGGCCAAATCAGGAGAACGCGCCGGACACTCCAAATGGCCTCTCAGTGAGAGGAGGTGCCCTCAGAAGTGATTTCGCAACACAACTATCGATGCCCTTGGAAGTATGGGCTGTTGCTCCGTCCTGCCGAAACCATACTTCTCTTTAGTCTATTTCATCAAATCGTGGCAAAAAAACATCTTTGAGCATGTTCACATAACGGTCTAAAGTGTCTGTGACAGCCTATACATTTTCTGATGGCACTTACGTCTCCACTTCTTTTTTTCTGCACAGAACCAGTTTTCCTCATCTTTGTCACCCACAAAAAAGAATAGATTTCCGGTCCGGGACAGGTCCCAAAGGCCCAATATTGAAGCGTTTTCTGAAAGCGCGCTGGGTTGAAACCACCGAACTTCCGTTGGAGAAATAGGCATTTACGGCAAATGCACACTATTCGTTAACTACAACGCATGATGGCGACCGAACCACAAGTTCACACAACTTTATGATCTCTTCTCTCGAACGAGACCACGACCGCTCCTCTAAGTTTCAGAGCACTCACTTCAAAAAAGGAAGTTAACTTGCCGCTCCCCGTATATATATATATATATATATATATATATATATGAAATAATATTTCTGTAACCACCCCTCTTTTAAATCCCGAATTCCTTTGTCAAACCCCTCTTAAAATTCCGTAACATCTATCCCTTAAAATACTTAAGTGTAATTTGCGCATTTTCCCTCTTGGTCATAAAACTCTCTTTTGCCTATAACAAATCACTCCGTTCTCATGATTTAGACTGACTCTTCAAGAAGTTTTCTACCCACGCACATATTTTCTAATTCCCCATCACTCAAGGATTTCTAAGTTCAAATGCACCCGTTCTCCGTAAATGGATAGCCTCAAACGAATAACGACTGTGTTCCGAGACGAGGATAAGTCCCTTTTTCCCTCTTCACGTCATGTAACCATCCCTATGTGAGATGACTTCGATTCTGTTTTTCTCTCCGTGAAGACGTGTCCTGGCTTTGAGCTCTTTGTGAATAAACTTGTTCTTTGTAATGTACCACTCGACCCGACCATGACTTAATTTACGACTGCACACCACAATAATGGGATGACCACCCTATGGGTCATTTCATATATATATATATATATATATATATATATATATATATATATATATATATATATATATATATATATATATATATATTTATATATATATATATAATGTATATATTTTATTATATATGTAGTTTTTATAATGTATATATATCATTGTATATGTACAGCCGGAGGAAAAAATTAATAAATATAAACTTAATATACCTTTTGGTAAGGAATAAAGTTTCAACACATTGATATACCAAAACTTTGCATAGGGGACTATCTTCATATTAAAATACGCACCAACTTTAAAGTTTCCAATAGCAACACCTAATGTTGACTCAATATCTAGAATCTACAACAAAGTTTATCGTTGGAAATTAATTTGCAAGTCCATTAGTCAAGTAATTTTTTAATTATGGAGTTTAGAACTCGTAATGTTAAATGAACTTCTTATACTTTTAATCATATCTCTCTATATAAAAATATAAGCTTAATAACAAATTTATTAAGCTTATATTTTTATCTGTGTTACCTAAGACAAGCACGATCTTATGGAGAAATAAATAAGTAATTGCATAACCGCAATTCAAACTGAGTGTGTAAATATAACATTTACAATATTTCATTTAAATTTAGTATTGAGAAACTACGTATTGGTAGCCCTAATTACGTACTGGTTGTCCTACCCTAATTAAAATGTTAAAAAAAAGTGTTCCATTTTAAAATTAAAGTAAATCATTGGTATATGAATTTTGAACCTGGAATAAATAATTTTTTCAAGATATAATCTATTTTTTTTTAAATTTTTCTTACAATATTAAGTTTGTCATTTGCCTACTTAATTTCAGAACATCCTATGAATACAAACAATAAAATTTGGCGTCATCAAAAATACTATATAAAATCACATTAAAGTAGTAACATATCTTTAAGTATAAATATACTGTATTTTGTTATTAGAATATTTCTAGGCGAGTCTGAACACGCATATGAACGCCAAAACTTTTTCTACCAGCGTCCTTCATTTCGTATTCCAACTAATACTTTATTCAATGTGGAGGTATCTGCTCAAATAGATCGATACGTATTGTCTAATATCTCTGCATATAAATGTAGGAAATTAACTAAAATTTATAATTATATTATTTTTAGTGGGGGGGGGGGGAGACATTTCTGCGCTATCAAAAGTAGGTGTTGCTATTGAAAATTTTAAAGTTGGTGCGGATTCGAGTGTGAAAATAGTCCCCTATGCAAATATTTTGTATATCAATGTGTAGTAGACTTTATTCCCTACAAAATGGTATATTAAATTTAGCCCTACAATAAATAGTGGCCGAGGAACCAGGAGGAAGGGGGGGGGGTCCGTTTTTTCCCCCGGTTGTGTTGTCTGGACGGGCCTTGGAGCTCCTTAACAACATTGTTTGCCTAATAAATGATAATAATAAATATATTGAATATCTGTTAACACATTTTTTTTAACAATTTCTAAATGTTTTGTTTTCAAAATTAACCATTCATTAACATTAGTATTTTCATCGCAATTTCGTCAATATGTCCTATGTTGGTATTCAATTACATAAAATCACAGTTCGAATACAAAGTATTTATTCTTCCATGATTGTACTTTCGAATATATTGGTAGTGTTAAAATATTTAAAATTTCACACTCTTTTCTCGTCCACATAGTTTGCATCGCTTTCGACTAAAAATCCGGAGGGTTGTTGAAGTTGGTAGACTGGAGGAATTTCATTATTCGTACTGGACTTTGATGTCCAAAAACGGGTAACAGGACTGAGACATTTTGAATCAGGTGGAATAACATTACGCTTCCAGCCTAAAAAAGAAATTTTAGATTAAATACTATAAAAAATGCATTTATTTTTTATGAAATGTATTATTATTTCTACTATTGTAATGATATCTTACATCTTATCATATATTCAGACAAAATATTTGGATATATTGAATTGACAAATTTTGAACGATAATTTTTAATGAATCCTTTTTTTATTTATTCCTTCCATGTTACTTTCAATTCGGTAGATAACTTTTGCGAAATTATAACATGAAAATAAAAAACTTGTGGCGATAAGCAGTAAATTTCATTAACATATCTCCAATATTTTATGATGTAGATAATATTGAGAGAAAATGTTGCAGTTGTGAGAATTTAACTATTAATTTAGCTACACTGTTAAAAATAGGGATTTAAAAGTCAGTAAAATTTATTTATTTTTAAGTACTTTCTATTCTTATCATGGTTCCGAATACATAAGTCAAAAATTTTGATTATGACAAAAACATGCACTCCAAAATGAATACAATGAGGATGTGCATGGGCTGTCTTCATAAATCACGTTCAATAAATATCGACAATTACAACTAAAACTTACCGGGAATCGAACACTGATCTTCAGGCACCGTGGTCCAGAGCCTTACTCGTTAAACTACCAGGGTGACTTGAAGAAGTTGTAAACAGATTAAATGTTAAAAAACTACGCCTAAAAACTGGGAAGTAAGATAATTGAGTTGTAATTACTCGGTTTCCATTTCTTCAAACAGCTTCTGAACAACTATTTTAAGTTTGTCAAGTCGTTTTGTTAAGATGTCTAGAATAGAAGCTGAGATTAGCAATACTGAAACACACTGCTAATTTTTGAGAAAATACGGTTACTTAAATTTCAGTACGCCATCGCTCATTTAAAATGCAGTTGTAATGAAAAAACGAGTATGTTCAGATATACATTTTTAACTATTTGTTTTTAAAGTGTATAATACAACCCCTGGCAAAAAGTACCCGATCAATGTGTCAAACTCGCGGAGTAAATTCAAAATATGTTTATATTTCACAAAACGTTTGTCTTGAACAAATCAAACGATAATGAGCATAAAATATGATAAAGAAAGAAATGAAATCAATGGTTAGAGCACAGTTTATAATTAGTTTTAAATATAATAAAGGCGGATGAATTACACCCACAACAGAAAAAAATATCCGATCAGCTAAAAGTCGAGAAAAAATTATCCGATCAACACTATTAATATTTCGTGGCTCTCCCTTTTTACTTGATTACAGATTTAACACGCCACAGCATGGTATCTATAAGCTTTTGGCATACACCTGGAGAAATTTCATCCCAGCTTTCTATTATAGCTCGACGCAATTCTATAACGTGTGTTGGACTTTTGTTATTCACCTTTTGTTTCAAAATATTTCAAATGTTTTCAATGGGATTTAGGTCTTAGCTATCTGCAGGCCACGTTAATATCTCGATTAAAGAGTTGCCATTGTATTTTAGATTTTTTTTTATTCTCTTGCTACGGTGACAAGAGACATTGTCCTGTTAGAAAATGAAATCATGTGAATCGCCGAACCATTCGTCGAGGCTAGGGAACAAATAGTTTTCTAAAATCTCCTGATATACTTCAGAATTAACAGTGCGCAATAATAGAGACAACTTTCTAACTCCTTGGAAAGCCATGCTGCTCCAAATGAAATTTGAGCGTAAAAACTCAGTTTTGGTATAGATGCAATCTTCATTAAACTTATTCATCCACTCTTCTCCACACGAAGATTCCACTATCATCGCCAGTTCCAAGGCAAATACGGGATTCGTCACTAAATACAATTTTTTCCAGTCCTCTATTCCCCAATTTCAATGATTTTTGCACCACTGCAGATGTGCTTTTTTATATTTTCTTCTTAGAAAAGGTTTTGTTTTGGCTTTGCAATATTTAAAACCGTTCTCATTAAGACGATTTCGCACTGTTCGCTCACAAACTTTTACTTGATAGTTTGACCACTCCGAATTAAGCTGCTTGGATGTCAATCGCCGCATAGATTTTGCCAATCCTACAAGTTTTCTATCTTGTTTCTTCGTGGTAGCGCGTGGACGTTCACTTCGACGAATGTTTTTTACGCTATTTGTAGCACGATATTTCTTCCAAATGTCGCAAACAATACTTTGACCACATCTAATCAAAAATTCGACTTTTCTTTGAGACATTCCGTCTTTTAAACGTTTAAATATTCTGAATTTTAAATCTTTAGAAAGTTTTTTCACGGGAGGTATACTTTCGAACACTGCAAAATCAAATATGTTTTCCATCCACGAATTTGACCTTTATAAGTCTTGTCAGATGCTTTATGCGTACACTGTTACACAATATACAAATATTACGGTAAATTTACATTTGCTTCTGCACGTGATCGGATACTTTTTTCCGACTTTTTGATTAATCGGATACTTTTTTCTTCACATGGAAATATATTTAATTAAAAAAAAATTCAACGATTTTAATATTACGATATATTATTGTTCTATTTCAATAATTGAAAGTGTGCCATGTTATATTTCGAATGTTATTTGTTGTTCTCTATTTTTTCCGAAATCTATTCAACTTACTTTACAACCCTCCAAGCAGGAACATGAAACGATCGGATACTTTATGCCAGGGGTTGTATTAGCAACGATAAATTTTATTAAATGGTTTAAAATTATATTTTAGTTCAAACACCATTATCTGTTTTGCTTTAACTTATAAACAAATATGACTGCAGAAATTTCACTTATTTATCGAACATCATTGATTTATGACCTCAAACTATTTTCTTAGGATGTCAAGATTATTGTTTGAGCTGTATACTTTGTGAGTTTTGGCTATTTTCTACACACTTGGAACATACTTGTTAAATGTTTTACGACATTTATAAAATTATTAAATATCTAATATACAGTCGTTTAGGTTTCACACATATAAAGGGGAAAAAATATGTACTTTACCTGTGACAATAATTGCCAAGAATGTTGTGGCAAGAGTCAGTAGAGTGCCAAGTATTGGTAACCAATTGAAAGATATCTTATAAATGATCAGTGTATCACTGCTAAAAGATTCAATCACATTAATGTTATTATAAACAGATAATTAAAATTATACACTAGAAATCTGAACTACATCAATGAATGACATTAAAAATTGCATAAGACTTCAGATAATTTTAATTGATTTTTTTTAATTGAGTATATACTCATAGTCCTTTTTACTGTAGTGTTTTATATTAATAACATTACAAGAAAAAGGACTGTGAGTATTTACTGAATTAAGAAAAGGATTGCGAATAGATTTAATAACATCATAGTTTTCACCTCAAAGGAACTTTTAATTTCAAATTATTTTGTATCTTAATTATAATTAAGTTCTTAGTTATAACTACATAAATGTCTTCTTATAGGTATAATAAACATGAATTGTATTATTACGTCATACTTTTATTTTTTCCCATTCTTTCTTTTATTTTAAATATTATTAAAAAAAATTCCAGACAATTTTTTTTACTGTGAGCATGTTCTTTCATATTTTTAAAGAATAATTGATGATTTAGTGGTTGTTTCGTCTAACAGATAATTTTTATAGACGTGCAGTGTTTATGTTTAGAAAATTAAAATTAAAAAAAAAAACTATTACTTTGTATTGTCTTTTTTAATTGGTATATAGGCTCATTATTTTTTGAATCAGCGTAGAAAATAAGAGGTAATTTTGATTGTAATTAAATGCAGTCAATTACCTTAAATTCTTTAGAGTGTACATAGTTGTGGTTGAACCGTTTTGCTGTATAACTGAAGAAATTGTCGAGTTCGACAAATACGTTTCTGTTGAGCAGTTGTTCTTATTGAGTGGTAGAGTAGGTTCAGTGTATCCCGATATCATTGAACCAAATCCAATCCAGCATATTATCATAAAGGCTGTGAGGAATCCAAGTAATACGCACTAAAAAGAAATTGTATGGCAGAAACTTTCCATATAATATTTCAGTCAGGCTATTAGTTTCGGAACATTCTACATTTCAATTTTATTCATTTTTATTGGATGAAAAAGATTAGGATTGAGCAACTTTAACTGTTCTCTTATATTTTGAAACTTTTAAAATTTAATTATACAGCCTAAATGAACCGTTTTAAATTGTGAGACCGAAAGAGAATAGTAGATCTTTGAGCAGTAGTTCTAGCGACCAAAAAAAGCTGAACTAAACATGGAGCGGAACCACTAAAACTGCCATCATCTTGAAATGTAATCAAATAATAACGCTATTTTTAACCGACGGAACTGCACGAAAACCAAAGCTGCAAAACAAAACCGCCAGAAACTTTAAATTAAAACCGCCAAATCGTGCGCCAAAGAGAGAAGTTATCAATTCGACTTTAATGTTTTTTTGGTTAAAATTTATTTTATGTATGTTCGCCTTTAAAGATTTCTTTTTTAATTCAGATATTTGGACAATTTTTTTTATTGGATAAGGAATATTTCACTTGGGCACCTTTTGAAAAAAATATCCAGTTGTCCGGCATTTAACTATCCGGATTTCTCAATTAACAAGACGGTTTGAAAAAAGATATTGTTCGATATCGAAAATTCTTTTTTCGTTGGATAGAGAAAAATTCACATAACTCGGCAAAAACTGAAAAATAAATAAAATAATCGATTATCTGGCTGTTATATATCCGGAAATATTGATTAACCGGAGTTTTTAAACAATTTATCCGATTTCAAAATATTTTCATTGTTAAATAAACATTGCACAATACCATTTCATTCACACAGCATTTATTGGCATGGATGAGGATTGTTTTACGATATACATTGTGCAGACAAAATATGAGCACAAGTTGTTACTTGAATTTCTTGGTGAATAATAGCAAGGGACAAAGCCCCCTGCTAAATTAAAAACTAAAAAAAGATAAATAAAATAATATTTAAAAAAAAAGGAAAACTGATTTTATGAAATGTTCTAAAAAGTAATTTTTAATTTTGCTTACTAGTTGGAAAAAATTAATTATTAACTAATTATTAATATTAATTTTATACTTATTACAGCTTTTTGAAGTTGGTGCCAAATTACAAAAAACATACATAAATTTTGGCGTCGATTACAAAAAGTTTTAATAACTATAAAATTGATATTAAATAATTCAATTTTTCAACTTGTTCGTAAATTTAAAAGTTACTAGGAGGCTCCGCCCCCTTCTTCGCAAACAAACATACAAATTTACAGACAAACAGATGAAGTGTTGAAACGACGAGTTAAAACAGGGGAATCGCTTCTGCTTGGTCAATTATGACATGATTATCAGCCATAAAATAAAGTATATACCACGAAATTTTTAATCATGAAAAAAATACCCAATATGCTTTAACTATTTTATGATATAAATTATAATCTTTATTTTTTTTCTACGATAACAGCATATAACATTAGAGCTTTAAAAATTCCGTTACCTTGTCATTAGCTTTTCGTGTTAAAACGGCAATGATGAAAACAGCAACCATGGGTCCTTCCAATATACCCATAAGGATGGTTCCGATTTGTATGAGGCTTTGCATACTCGAAAAAGTTAAAGCACAGCAAATGCAAATGATTCCATACAGCGCAGCTATTGGTGTAAACAAAGAGTATGTTCAAACATGTAGGGTTATACGTAATAAAAAACTGCTATTGAGAATACTATCATAAAAACAGTAAGCAATTCGAGATTGAAATAAAATTAATATATTATATTATTTTTTAAATTATGCGTTCTAGTAAGAGCTGCCAAACCGGACTGCTCGGACGGGATGAGTAACTTCAAACGACTGTTCGAAGGGGGTACCAGCAGTTGTTTTTAAAAGGAATGTGCCATTGGCGGTTTCAACATCGGCAGTTCTTATGAACATAGTTTAAAAATACGAGGTAGTGTTTCCGGGGCTTTTCTTCAAGAAATATTCCGATCCTTTGCCAATAGTCCACCTTGCAACTCTAGGGTGACGTTAATTCAACCAACCCCAAATCATTTGCTCAAAGAGAAGAGATTAAAAGATTACCAGTAGAAGAAAGACGAGCGTGGCCCAATTCACCTAGTAATGCGAGAAAAAATGTTCTTGTGACTCAAAGCACCCTCGGCCATAATAAAACCCTCGGAACTAAAATTAATATATTACAATATTTTTTAAATTATCCATTCTAGTGAGAGCTGCCAAAACCGACTGCTCAAAGGGGATGAGTATTCTTAATGGACTGCTCAAACTACGTGCCATTTTTTTACATGCTTTTATTTAACTCACACTGTCTGGTGTGATGTGTCCTCAAATCTTGTAACTCAATTTAAACCCACTTCTAATTGTCATAAAAATTTGAAACTTGGCATACATACGTAATCCCGGTGACAATACAATAATTAGCCATAAAATTGTTAATTACTAATTAATTCTAATTAATAATGAATTTTCTTTAAAATCGACAAATCTGGCGAAAGCCAGACTCGAACTGATGATCTACAAAAATGACGTCAGATGAATGCGCGAAAAATTATGCGCAATGATCTGGTTTTGCTTCAACAGAAAAGCTTTCCGTCGCCATTTTGAATATTTTTAAACCAAATGATAGATGTTTATGGTAATAGTTTCTTCTTCAATTTTATTATTGACAGAACTGTCCGCTATTAAACAATTTTGGTTTTGCATATAGCGATGTTTATTGCATTAGTTTAATTTTTATGATATATATAGATGAAATAATTTTATTCGTTGAGAAAACGACAATAAGTTTTTAATATGTTTAAAAAAATTATAGTAAATTCCTAGTGTACGGTGCCCCGTTGTCGCCAAGTCCCAAAATTGGCGCCAAGGTAAAAATGACGTTTTTTTCTTGGCGCCAAATAAAAATGGCGGTTTGGTTTGGTTTGGTTAATTAACGTCTCACTAGACCTGCACAGTGGGCTATTGGCGACGGTTCGGTGCCTATCTCGAAGGAAATCCATATCGGGAACGAATGCCTCGTATTTTTGAACCATGGACAGTTGACGCAAAATGGCGGACATTACGTTGATCTGGGAAGTCGATCATGGTGCTTACAGGCGATCCTTCGGACAGTTGTTTGGGCAGGGCGGATCCAGAGATTATTGTTAGGGGGGGTAATACAGTATATTGTTATCATGAACACCAACTTTGACGCATATATATCACGATTCGCAAAAAAAAAATTCTTAGTTTGACATTTTTCCTTGCCTAAGGTGACTTTTGAAAATATAATCTTAGATGTTAGGGATGGGGTAATTTCCCCTTTAACCCCCCCACCTGGATCCGCGCTTGTGTTTGGGGCATATCGATGGCACTTTTAAGTGCTCACGCGTTCCGCGCGCTTAAAAGATGCGCGGCAATCCTTGGGCTTCCCCGGACATGATCGGAGGGCGTTTTTGGTAACTCGAATGACAAGTGTTCCTGCTCATTCCTCCAAACATTAGCTATGAAACCATCCAAACCATAGAAATCACTGATGCAATTCGCAATCTCAAAATAAAAAATGCCCCAGGAAAAGAGGGAATCACCAATAAGATGATGAAAAACCTTCCACCCAACTCCTTTCTATTATTGACAGAACTGTCCGCTATTAAACAATTTTGGTTTTGTAAAGCACATTACTAAACTCTGATAGGTTATAACTTCGGAGGAGTTAAAAGTAGTAATTTAACGTTATGATCAAATAAAGGTAAACTGTTAAATAATTTATGTAGCATGTTAGTAATTGGAATTAATGTTTGAATAAATATATGCTATAGCCTTGAAATAATTTAAAGAGGTTTAATTATACAAAGCAATGGTAATATACATGTTTATATAACTAAAAAGCAGAAAATAAAATATATATATAAAAAAAAACTTTTTAAAGCACATGCTTTTATCAAATGTACTAAAATGCAAAAAATAACCATTCTATACTTCTTGAAAACTGACTTTTGTAACATTACCTTTTCCTCCACTTGCCCCTTGAATTCTTTTCTCTTCAACTACTTTGAAATATGTTGAATATACTTTTGTTGGAACTGACTAAAAATAAAAGCGTGGGGCGCTCACACATGATATCTAAAACCTTAATGTCTTCTTTTATCATCTTGAAATGTTAAATAATTCTTAGTAAATCTTAAATATAATATCAATAATAAGCGCCCCACGCTTTTATTTTTAGTCAGTTCCAACAAAAGTATATTCAACATATTTCAAAGTAGTTGAAGAGAAAAGAATTCAAGGGGCAAGTGGAGGAAAAGGTAATGTTACAAAAGTCAGTTTTCAAGAAGTATAGAATGGTTATTTTTTGCATTTTAGTACATTTGATAAAAGCATGTGCTTTAAAAAGTTTTTTTTTATATATATATATTTTATTAGAAAACAATATACCATTGTCAGGTGCCAAACCTGACAATTCGAAAGTTATGAGTAACTTCAAACGACTGTTCGAAGGGGATACTAGTTGTTTCTTGAAAGCCATGTGCCATTGGCAGTTTCAACATCGACTGTTCTTATGAACATGGCTCATGGCTTAAAAATACGAGGTAGTGTTTCATGGGCTTATCTTCAAGAAAGATTCCGATCTGTTGCCAATAGTCCACCTTGCAACTCTAAGGTGACGTTAATTCAACCAACCCCAAATCATTTGCTCAAAGATAAGAGATGAAAATATTGAAAGATTACCAGTAGAAGAAAGACGAGCGTGGCGCTATCCATCTAGCAATGCGAGAAAAAATGTTTTTGTGACACAATGCACCCTCGGCCATACGTTAATTATCAATCAACCGCTATTTCAAAACATCAATTACTTGCTGTTGTTGCACACGGATAATATATTAGGAATCAATATTCTTACTAGTCAGCTACTTGTTAAAATGTTTGGCACCGAAACAAAATTAAATTCTATATTTCTGACTTTATCTTTAAAAAAAATTAATGTCGTTATAAATTAGAATAATTCAAAATGACTTTCATCTAAATGTCTTGGTTGTATTTAATACTCACATAAGAATTTTGCCGTGATCAAACTTTTACTGTCATTAAAATATGTTGGTAAAGCAGGTTTTAAAAAATCCACTACGGTGACTGTAGCTAATGAATTGAGTGCCGAGGAAATGGTGCTTAAAGATCCACTGAAAATCCCAGCTATGCATAACCCTGTTAATCCAGGAATGGCACCGATTCGTGTCACTATGTAAAATGGTATCATCTAAAAAATAAATATTTTAATGGTTATTTAAATTCTAAAATGAAACAAAATATTAGAAACAAGTTTATAATAGCAACTACAATTTCTGACTGTACAATTTTTAAACACATTTTTTTTAATAATAGTTTCCGATTAATGATTTTATTTACTTTGAAAAAAATTTGGAAGTATAACTTATTACATTAAAAAAAATAATAAGTTCGCAAATCATTTATTTTTTTCTAAAGATACGTGTGGTCTTTGTTTAGTTCAATAAAACGAAATATAAAGATATAACAAGTTATTGGGTTAATATTAATAAAATAAAACATAATTTAGGCTTTCAAATTAGTGCAGCGTGTAAGAATATCCGTAAATAATTTTGAAAGTATATTTTTTTATATAAAACTAGCAAAATAACCCGTTCGTCGCACGGGAATAAATAAAATAACGACAAATGAAAAAATATATACATTTCCTCTCCTCCCTGGGAAAATCGCATATACCAGTTTAAAATTCCCCTTAAAAAATTTTCTTTTTTATAAATTAAAATGTCTTTATTTTTAATAAATTAGAAATTAAAAAAAGTAAAAATATCTCTATACTACCTGGTTGTTAATACACCAAAAAAAATCCGATAATTTTTATATTGTCTCTCACAAGGTATGGAGTTTTAAAATTTAAACATTCTTGCACAGAAATACTTTTAGAGATTAATAGGAATTTCCTTTCATTAGGGTATACATAGTTGCCTGAAATCCCAAAATAAAAAACGACACTTGTAAAATACTTAACTCCAAATGGAATCAGTCGATGGGTATAAATAATATAATATCGTTTAGACGAAAGTCAGAGGTTTCAAACATGCCAATTTTTAACCAGTTCCTCCTCTTAGGTTTGAAACGCGTGGGTAGGAGTGTTGCAGTATACGCCTCAGCCACCATAACTCAACGTGGAATCAGCCTATATGGACAAATGACATACCATCGTGTAAAGGAAATTTTCTTTCCGCTATGTAGGCCCTTCATTAGGCCGGGTCGAAATTTTTTTTTTCGATATCGTTATTCTAATAGTGCGGAAAGGGTGACCAGTGTGGTCAATAAACAAGCTGTAAAATATTTTTTTGATCGGATAATATCTTCTGCCTCCTCATCGCACTTGAAATTTCGAAATTTGGGTAAAAAATGGCTTTTTTCGCTTATTATAGGAAAAATAATATTTTCCGAAATAGTTATCCTAATTGCACGGAAAGGGTGTCTAATATGATCACCAAACACGATGTAAAATATTTTTTCGATCAGATAATATCTTCTGCCTCCACATCGCACTTGAATTACCGCTATTTTTGTTAAAAAGTTCACTTTTTCATGTGATAAAAATATGGTTCGAATACTATTTAATAGATGCACTTACACAAATACACTTACAGAACTAGTTTACAGATGTTTAAATATATTCTTAGGGTAAAATTCATTGGCAGATCCAGTGAGGAGGGACACAAGGGCCCGTGCCCCCCCCCCCCCCTCTCCAGACAGGCCCACTTATTTTTTTCCTTATGTAATCGTGGAAGATTTCGATTTATGTAACATATGTTGTGTGATTATTTCAAAGGACAGGGGGATCACTGCACGATATATTGATTTAGTGGTTGTTGTCCAAATGTTGTTAATGCTTGACTTTCTGATTTTGTAGGCAAAAACTGTGCTAAGTTTTTTTACCTACATTAAATCTTCCACGTTTACAGAAATTTGAATTCATCCTTATGGTCAAATTCATTGGCGGATCCAGTGAGGGAGGACAGGGGCCCGTGCACCCCCCCCACCATCCAGACAGGTCCACTTCTCTTTTTCCTTATGTAATCGTGGAAGATTTAAATGTAGGTAAAAAACTTATCAGGTTTTTGGTCAACAAACTCAGAAAGTCAAGCATTAACAACCTTTGGGCAACAACCACTAAATCAATATGGTGTGCAGTGATCTCCCTCTTCTTTGAAATAATCACACAAAATCTTTACATAACTTATATCACTGATTTTGATAAGAACGTTGTTTTAATGAATTTATCTCTATTGTCAGTCTATTGGTCTCTATTGCCCACATAAACCTTAGCAGATGCTTCTGTTACTGTTACTAACTTTACCCATCGTTCAACTACCTGTGTGTGAGATGGGATGTGAACTATAAGTCCATTTTGGGTTGTTTTTATCACTCACAATGAACCAGAATATGTCAGTGAACGGA
The DNA here is from genome assembly GCA_963932185.1 of Troglohyphantes excavatus. Lineage (NCBI taxonomy): Eukaryota > Metazoa > Arthropoda > Arachnida > Araneae > Linyphiidae > Troglohyphantes > Troglohyphantes excavatus. The sequence continues at coordinate 28,707,247 of OZ010674.1, forward strand.
GCATTGGACGAGGAGTAACAGTGGTAGATGACCAGTCAATCATTTCAGTACAGTTATCAGTTTCAAAGTTCAGCTTTGCTGGGAGAAATGAACGCACACCCCTCTCTCTACATCAGCTTTAGAAGGTGACATTCTTACCTTAATTATGAGCCCTGCAACAAGCTCTCTAATGTACGATTTTCTGTCCATCAGCATTATCAGCAAAAGGCTCTGAGGATGCGCGGAGTATGCGTGGCGATAAATTGCTGCATCAACGACATTTTTTAGTTTTGACTAATATATTTTGATCTAGAGATAGCTATCCAAACAGGCTTATAACCATGTTTTAGGAACGTGTAGACTTTATGTCAATCCATGTTGACGTGTAAACTCTCATAACAAACTTAACTATGTGTGTGGAGAGCTGACATATAATCGTAGTACTCTATTCGCTGTGTCATACAGCGCGAATGCGATAGTGTCCTAGGTTTCTTTTCCAATGCTCCATGATATATCCACTGACATATTTTGGTCCATTGTGAGAGATAAAATTAACTCGAAATGGGACTTATAGTTCACTTCCCATCTCACGTACAGGCAGTTGAAAGTTATGTGAAGTTAGTAACATAAGCATCTTCTAAGGTTTATGTGGGGCTGACAATAGAGACGAATTCATTAGCATAACATTCTCATCACAACCAGTGGTATGATTTATGTAAAGATGTGTGATTATTTCAAAGAAGAGGGAGATCACTGCACACCATTTTGATTTAGTGGTTGTTGCCCAAAGGTTGTTGTTAATGCTTGACTTTCTGCTTTTGTTGACAAAAAACGTGATAAGTTTTTTACCTACATTTAAATCTTCCACGATTACATAAGGAAAAAGAGAAGTGGACCTGTCTGTGAGGGGGGGGGGTGCACGGGCCCCTGTCCTCCCTCACTGGATCCGCCAATGAATTTGACCATAAGGATGAATTCAAATATCTGTAATCTAGTCATCTGTAAGTATTTTTTTTATTTCTGTAATCGTGGAAGATTTAATGTAGGTAAAAAACTTAGCACAGTTTTTGCCTACAAAATCAGAAAGTCAAGCATTAACAACCTTTGGACAACAACCACTAAATCAATATATCGTTCAGCGATCCCCCTGTCCTTTGAAATAATCACACAACATATGTTACATAAATCGAAATCTTCCACGATTACATAAGGAAAAAAAGAAGTGGGCCTGTCTGGAGAGGGGGGGGGGGGGGGGGCACGGGCCCTTGTGTCCCTCCTCACTGGATCTGCCAATGAATTTTACCATAAGAATATATTCAAACATCTGTAAACTAGTCATCTGTAAGTGTATTTGTGTAAGTGCATCTATTAAATAGTATTCGAACCATATTTTTATCGCATGAAAAAGTGCACTTTTTAACAAAAATAGCAGTAATTCAAGTGCGATCTAGAGGCAGAAGATATTATCTGATCGAAAAAATATTTTACATCGTGTTTGTTGATCATATTAGACACCCTTTCCGTGCAATTAGGATAACTATTTCGGAAAATATTATTTTTCCTATAATAAGCGAAAAAAGCCATTTTTTACCCAAATTTCGAAATTTCAAGTGCGATGAGGAGGCAGAAGATATTATCCGATCAAAAAAATATTTTACAGCCTGCTTATTGACCACACTGGTCACCCTTTCCGCACTATTAGAATAACGATATCGAAAAAAATGTTTTTTCGACCCGGCCTACCCTCCATCCTCTCCCCCTCTCAACTTTGTACCGAGTAAGGTCCAATAAGTCGCGGTCTATACCGACCTGATTTTTTTAATATGGATGTCGGAATTTAATCGGGTCATGACTACAATTATATTTAATTTTTCAGTGCTTACTTTGATCCATGAATTTAAATACTATTGTCATCATTATTAAACGATAATGTGCATTATAGAATGTATTTTATAGGAATAAGTATTTACATAGAACTATGATTTTTTTATATAAAAAAATATTAAATTAAATAATAATAATAAAAAAAAAAAACTTAAGGAAAATGCGCTAAAAAGTAAAAACTAATTTTCATTTTACGATTGAGTTAAAAAAATTGAATTATTTAATATCAATATTATAATTATTAAAAACTTTTCGAAACAGTGCCAAACTTTTGGTAAGATTTTTGTAAATTGGCACCAACTTTGGCGCAATCCAACTTTACGAGACAATCCAACTTTGGCGATGGACTAGCGCCCTATACTTTATTAAGTCCTTTAAAAAAAGATTTTATTTTTTCTTTTTAGTTTTTAATTTAGCAAGGGGCTTTGCCACCTTGTATTATTCACCAAGAAATTCAAGTAACAATTTGTGCTTACATTTTGTCTCAACAATGTAAATTGTAAAACAATTCATGTCCATGCCAATATACTCTGGGTAAACAAGATGCATTGTTGTTTAAAAAAACTCCGGTTAATTGACATTTTCGGATATATAACAGACGGATAACCGATTATTTTTTTGTAGATTTTGCTTAAGTGGATTTTTCTTTATCTATTAAAATAAAATAATTTTTTCAAACGGTCTGTTTATTGAACATTCCGGATAGTTAAATACCGGATATATTTTTTAATAAAGCTCAAAGGTGAAACATCCGCTTTCCAACAAAAATAATTGTCTAAATATATGAATTAGAACCGAAATCTTGCGCGAACATACATAAAAATATAATAAAAAAACCATAACAGTCGAATTGATAACCTCTTTCCGTGGCGCGATTTTATTTAATTTAAAGTTTCTGACGGTTTTGTTTTGTAATTTTGGTTGGCGCACTGTTCAGTCGGTTAGAAAAGCACTATGATCATCATTTTTAAATTATTAAAAATAATTCATCAAGAAGAGATTGCAGTTTTAAAGCATTAACGCCAAGCTTAATTTTTAATGAAACTACTGAAACAATCGCGATATTGAACTGTTCTTAAGCCGTATGGAAATGAAAAAGGCAGCAAAATGAGAAAACAGAAGTTCTTAAAGATTAACAATTTAAGAAATTTGATCTTGAACTTCAATGATTTAACCTTCAAAACAATCATAATTTCCCGTTTTCAGAATTGCAATTTTGATTTGACTATTTCCAAATGCCTGTTCTAATGTATAATTTTGGTTACTTCTTTGCAATATATTCGACCAGCAACTTGTGTATCAAATTAATAGTTTGCGTTTTTGACCTTTGGAATACAAAACACAAAATGTTAAATTGCAACCAGAATAAAACTAAACGTTTTTTGCAAATAAACTGCCTCAAATTTTTAATAAAATAATCTTAACAGCCCTGCATAAAAACACAACAAAAAACAGCATGTTTTAAAATACTACACAAGTTTCTTTTGCTAGTTCCAAATTCCCATGTGTTAAAGAATTCAAATGAATGCTATTATTACCGAAGAATAAACATCAATTTTAATTTGGAGGATTTAATTAAAAAAATTATTTCCGGAACAATGTAATAAAAATTCGGTATTTACTCATTTTATTAAACCATTTTTTCTAAAAATTTTATTTTTGATACTATTGTTATTGTATTTGCATCGAAAAATACCTGTCATGTAAATACTTAGTAAGTTTCCACAGCAAATTAAAGCCAAAACGCACTTTATCCAAAGAATAAACTTTTATAACTTGGCGATTTAATTAATTAGCAAACGGTTAAATATCATAATCTCACCATGTACGTTGAATAATTCTAAATTTCATTCTTAAAGTTCTCCATTTAATGTTTAAAAAGGAAATATTCCTTTTCACATTAAATAAAATATTTTCTCAATTAGTAGATGGTAACTTCGGAATTTTATTCGTTTAATTATATTAAAATGTCATATAGAGTTGAAAATTCACAGGGAAACTAAGCTTCGTGCATTAAAAAGAAGAAAATAAAATATTTTTCAAATAAATTAAATTGACGTTCATACACAAATTACTCGCATTATGAAAATATTGTTCTAAAAGTCTGATCTTGGGCAATCAAGTATAGTTACAATTAACCTGCATACAAACAAAGCAAAAGGCACAAAACAACTGTAAACCATTTCCATAAGGAAGAATTATAATTATTTTAATTTTTGCAATAATCCGTACTGTAGCAGAAAACTCAATGTGCGAATATTTTCAGTAATTATTAAATCAAACAAAACTTATGACATAAATTTAATAGTGTCAATAACGAAAAGAATATTCTTCGAAAATAATCCGCGTTAAGTCATTGAAATACATTAAAATCATTTTAATATACGAATGGAACATCGTACAAACTTAAAAATTATTACAAAAAAATGTCTAATTTTTCAAGTAAAGGTCACTTCAAATTTCATAAAGCTTGGTTGTGTAATTATGGAATATTCCGTGTAAAGATCGGCATTCTAATTAATTCATTATTTTCGCTTTTCTCCGAAGATTTTGACTGATTTTACTATTGCCACTTCGTGAAACTTTGATGACGTACAATAAAAACTGTCTTAACATTCGAATGGAAAATCGTAGAGCCTTGAAAATATTCACGTTAAAATTATTATTTTTTGAACTAATTATTCTGTGAATTTCAAAGCTCTTCGTTTTGTAGTTACGGAGCCTTTTTTGTACTGTCATACAAACCAACAGAGATTCGGACACATTTTGAGATTTTCATCTTTATATATAAGATTCAATGTTGATTACCAATAAGTAAATACATACATAAAGTGTAGTGGATAAATGTCAATGTAATGCTAATTATGAATAATAAGAGGAGAAATTTTGAAATATTTCAGTTTCAATTGATAATTCAGTTTTATTTTTTATAATTAATAAATTTTTTTCAATGAATATACATTGTAAAATTATTTTAAATCTTGCAAACGCCTTTTTTTCTGTAAAATAATTTTATTCTATTGAATGTAAATGTTTATATTTTGAAGATCAAAAATGTCTCGATGAAAAATAAATTAAACACAGCTTAATAAAACTTATATATGTCGATAACATTCATTTGAGGTAAACCATGAAAAGACTCGCAATGCTTTTTAATTAATTAAGAAAAGGTAGGAAGCAAGTGAGAATATTTACCTGATCGTACGTTGTTAAACCCGTGTGATCTCTGTTTAATAAAGGATCACAATAGTGGTAAATGCCGTAGAGAATCAAACCCGTAAAGTTGCACAAAAGTTGGAAGAATGCAACTGGTAAGACACTCCAGCGCAGAACCCTATTTGCGGAGAAAGCAATAATTTTCATGATAATTAAAAAAATAAATATACGACGTGATTGTGGTTTAATTTATTAAATTGTATTTAATTCTCAGTTTATAAAATTCAAAATTCAAAATAAAGCTTTAATTATTCTGTTTTCACGTGTGAAAAATAGATTAAAAAAATGTATTTTATAGTTATTGGGAATTGTATGAATATCCTGAGATATATGTAATGGCAAATAATTGATTTTTTTAATTTAAAAAAGGCGGACGTGTAATTACTGATAAAGTATACCACATATTATAACTTAGGGACGCATAATAGATTGATATCTTCCGATTTTTTTTTATTTTAACTTTGTTTTAATTAATTTTTTTTTTACTGAACGATGGTTCTTAAATTTTGGCTTTTGTGTGTTGGCGCTCTTGTATGTATAACACAATACCTACGTGCACATGTGTGCCACGGAATCGTAATGGTTTTTATAGGTGCTTTTTTGTACGACTGTTTGTAGACTGCCTGATCCCTTATTTTACAAAGTGCCTCTAGATGAGCATAGGGAACTCCGGGATAACCAAATGCCCATCTAAAGGCATAGGAAAAAAAAAAGAGGCTCAGGCAGTCTATAAAGCTCTAAAAGTCCTAATTTATTTTCCTTGATACATTTTTTAAAAGTTTAAAAATAAAATGTGTCAGACAAAAGTTTATAAATGAGTCAGTGATTTTGATTCAATGATGAACGGTTATTCCATACACAACGACATTTAAAATAAATTTTGAATTTCTTTAGAGATTAAAAATGATGATTTTTCGGACATATGTAAAAATAAGAATATATGGCGATTGTTTGAGAAAGTGTCATTAAATGCAGATTGTTGAATAATATATCATTGCCGAAAAAAGGACGAAATAAATGTTTAAGTTATACAATATTTTGTACACGACATTTTCATTTAATGTTAATAAAACAGGATCATAACTGCAGATTTGTGTACGGAAATATAAGTATGATACACTCAAAATGTTATATAAATGCACTGTTAAAAACAGGTATTGAAAAATAAGTAAAATGTACTCATTGTTTAGTACATTGGAAGTTTATCATGGCTCCGAATACATAATTTTCAATTTTAAAAAAGACATGTACTGACGCAGCCCAATGCCTTATAGAATGCCTATCAGAATGACTTGAAGAATTTATAAACAGAAGAAATGTTAAAAAGATGTTCCAAAAGAATGAGAAGTAAAATAATAAAATTGTACTAACTCATTTTTCATTTAAGCAATCGACATCAAATACTGTGGCCACCTTCCACAAACAAACCACATACAAACCACCTTCTGAACACCTATTTTAATTTTATAAGGTCGCTTTGTTAAGATCGCTTGTACAGAAGCTGATATTAGCAATATTAAATCTCTCTGCGTCATCGCTCATTTACGATACAATTATACTCAAAGAAAATAAGTATTCTCAGGTAATTTTTAAGTAATTTTTTTTTACTGTGTGATTTGAAAACTTATCCCAATATTGACTAAGGATAAGTCAATGATAAACGTATATTGCGTTGGTGAATGGAAATGTTAGATGTTTTACTTACGCTTTGGCCCTTTCTGCGGTACTCATGCTCAACATTCTTTGAACTTCTGTTTGGCCAGCTCCGTAGTAAGCGACTCCGAGCCATAGGCCACGCAGAAAACAATTCCAGAAAGTATAACGTTTAGTCAGATCCATCGAAAAACTAATTAAAATCATACACAATTTAAGTTTGGGTCTTTGGTATTGCAAAATTAATTTTTTTCTTGTTTTTTAATCAACTCTCTTATTGAACATATATATTCGAGTTTACTTATTTTAATATATATATATATATATATATATATATATATATATATATATATATATATATATATATATATATATATATATATATATATATATTGAAAAAATTGCCATCTTGTTACAATAAAAAAAGTTTCGTAGACTATCATACACCAAGTATATATTTTAATTATAACGAGATTTTTAAAAATATGTTATGTATCTATGTAAATCAAAATAAGTATTTCTATCTGCATTGACAATAAATGTGTAACATACTAAGCAGGGAATTTTTAGTTGCTTTTGAAACCATATTCAAGAATATAATAAAAAAAATTAATTTCATCAAGAATGCATGCAGGAATGCCAAAAACGTTTTTTGGAGAAAGAAAATACTGAGAAAATATATGCGTGATTTATTAATCACTTTTATGGTACACAAAATATATTATCATTCAAACCTGATTCACCGAGTTTATTTGTATATACAAATGTTATCTCAATGTTTACTAGTAGTGGCGACCTTTAAGGGGACTTGGTACACTTTGATTTGAGAAAATCGATGAAAATATCAATTATTATTTTTTTTGCTTAAAATATGCTCTTATACCTAAAGTTTATTATTACAAAGTTTTAAAACGATCTGATAATTATAAATGTAATTAAAATGCGTTTCATTACTCTCATAGCACTTAAAATGCTACGTCCATTTCGATGTTTACATTTTTGACGCAACAGCTTTTCGAAATTTATTTAAGGAAAAATCAGCTAAGAACAAGTTGAACGTGTTTATCTGTGACTGTATCTATCACATCACATGTTTGTTTACTTTTTTTTACCGTGGTTTGATATAATTTTAAATTTGAAGGTACAAGGAGACGTATTTGCCAAAGGCGACGTATTTAACAAATGTAATAACATGTTTTTTGCTATTGTCAAAGCATATTCTAAAGTCTTTTATTACTATAAAAGACTTTTACCATAAAAGACTGGAATATGTATGTTTAATGAATTCAGTTGTATTAGTATGGTTTCTAACACAAAATTAGTCTAAAACAATATTTTAAACACTATTATTTTGATTTTAACAGATTTTTCTCCAAAATTTAGTTTTATTATCATTTTAAAACTGAGTACACAATAGTGATTTAATATACTCCAATTAAATAATAAAAACCGGAATTTTATATGTATGCAAGACGTTATAAAATTAATTATGTGTAAAGAAAATATCAAATGTATTCCTCGAGTTATTTGAATTTGAAATGTTTAAACTGATTTATCTCAGTTTGTGTTTTTTGCATATGCCACGGTATTTAAAATAGGAATACTTTCTCACATATTATTCAAATGACTTGATTTTTTTCTGAAATACCTGTATAACCTATTTAAAATAATCAAGGATGGGTTTTGCAAAATAATGAAAAGAAAAAAAGTTAAAAATTAAAAAGTAGACTAAATCATGTTTTTTTCCATTTTTTTGCATATACATCGACATTTTATTTTTTTTCTCAAGAACTAAATCAGTTATTTCAAATTCGATCCTTAAAGTTATAAAGTATAGTACAGTGAATGTAAGAAAAAAAATTCTTTACAAAATTATAAAAACTGAAAAAGAAAAACCATTTTTAAAACAGTTCAATTTTTTAAAAAAAAATTAAATTTTGAAAAATATACTCATAAAAATAATTTTTTTGTTGCTAAAATCATGTTATATAATAATAACCTTCAATAATATGTGTAAAATATCTAAGTAAATTATTTAATAAAAAAAATTATTCCAAGGGTACCGAGTCCCCTTAACAAAAAATGTAGCTGGAATAAACTATCTTAATTTTTACTGCATATAGGAGAAATTAATAAAAGATTAACTATTTTATAATATTGAAAATAATACTGATTTTTAATATAGTTTCTTTGGTAACTCAAAGTTTTTACAAATAAAATTAAATGATTTTTAAATTTTAAGCGTAACTAATATTAGAAACAACATTGCTTTCCGAATTTTAATTTGTTTGTTACGTGAAATGAGAATCTATGATGAAAATTCCGCTACTCAATGGCAAATAAGTGACAAGAACAGCAGGTTCAAGAACATGCTTTTTTTCTGACAATGGAAAAATATCTACTCAATTTCCTTTCGAATCGCAATAGTTCATCGACATCAAACGAATCCCCTTCCAAAGGCTGTGCTTGCTGAACAACCATTTAAGTTATAAAGTTTTTTTTAATATATGTACCTCTATATAAATGAATCACTGGATTTTAAATTGGGACTTCTACATAGGAAATCCATAACAGGAATCCCTTTTAAACTAATAAAATTATGTAATTTTCTACGCCTTAAAATAAATATTCTCATTATCAAGATTTTTTTTTTCAAATTGTTTTGTCTTCGATAATACAGTAATGAAAATTATTCAACATGGGCACCAAAAATCTCTGAAACTTTAAAAATCGCAGTACTTCAATTCTTGAAACAATGTTAGTTGCATTGTAACGACAATGCTCGTTATAAGGAAAAATCACATAATTCTAATTGCATAGATTAAATTTGAGAATTCCTCACTTGAACACTTCGAGTCTTTTTCCAGCGTTTGCAATTTTGAAAATGTTCGCAATTCCTCCGATGTCCAAGATGCCTATAGTGCAAACTGTTAAAACGCATGCACACATGAGAAAGGATTGGAAAACATCCGTCCACAAAACTGCTTTCAAACCTCCCTAAAATATAAAGGACTATTCTATTATATTATTCTTAAAACTCTAGAAACACATAATATGCATTTAATTTGTGATTCTTATGATTGTACGTGTTTGAAAAGGTTATATGTTTTACATAATTCTAAATATTAAAGAATAAGTTTAATACTTTATTTGAAGTAATGGGATTCTTGTTTTGAGCTACAATAGTTTATATCCAGGTATTGTCAGAAAAAGATTATTACAATTTTCTTTAATGGATGCTTCAATTTATTCAATAATGCGAAAGTCTGGTCTGTCTTAAAACAAATATGGATATGCAAAAACAACGAATATGCAGGGTGAACCAAAATTCCGTGACACATTTTTAAATGTCATATATAATTAAAACATTGGCATAAGAAAGTGCGTTTTTTTTACTAAATCGGTTTTCGCGATGAATAATAATTTTTGCCTAATAAAACTTTTAGTTCCAAATTTCACTCATAGAATGCGCTGTACCTTAAGAAGTTCCGAAAAATTCCTCAAAACATGAATTTGGAAATTGAATTATTAGAGTTTTAAAGACCCAAACAATATTAAATATGATAGTGGATTGTACAAAATAAATCCTCGGCGATAATTGCTTGTGACAACAAAAAATATCTGGTTGTCCGAAGTTACATGTGATTGTTTGTAATGTTCTAAGCAACTCATAGCGTCTTCTACGGCTAAATTTGGAAATAAAATTTTTATTCGATTAAAATACTTTTCAACTTAACATCAAACCACACTTTCTTTAGCTTATTACTTTATATTATAATAATTTTATATACAGTGGCTCACAAAAGTGTTGTTACACTATAAACATTTGTGAAAAAGCGCTGTAGTCTGGAATTGAATTCGAATATAAAGTCCAATATTATTTCACATCATCTCCATGTTATTCTGAATAAAACGTAATATATATATTATAAATATTGAATTATTTTCTTAAAGTCGGTTTTCCTTTTTTTTATTTTTATTTTTATTATTATTCAATATAATAACTTTTTTCTTTAGGTAAAAAAATCATATTTTAAATAAATACTTATTGCTAAAAAATATCTTTTATAATACACAGAGATTTAAGTAATGATGACAATTATAATTAAATTCATCAATTAACATTGAAAAATAAAGTATAATTTTAGTCATGGCCCGAATAAATTCCAAGACATCCGTGTAAAAAAAAATCAGGTATGTACAGACCGCCCTGTATTGACCCTTACTCGGTACCAGGTTGAGAGGCAAGAGGATAAATTGCCTACATAGTTAAAACGACCTACTTTGCTTTACATGTTGGTATGTAATTTATCCATATGGGCTGATTCGCGTTGAGTTATGGCAGCGGAAACATATAATGTAACCCTACTCCCCACGTGTTACAAACGCAAGAGGGGGAATTGGTTAATAATCGGCACATTCGAAACGTCCGACTTTCGCCTACACGATAGTATATTATTTATACCCATCGGCTCTTTGCTATTGAAGTTAAGGATTTTACATGTGTCGTTTTTCATTATGGAGTTTCATCCAACTGTGTTTACCCTTACTGAAAGGATATTCCTATTAATCTCTAAAAGTATTTTTGTGCTGAAATATTTAAATTTTAATACTACATACCTTGTGAGAGACAATAATGAAATTATTGAATTTCTATCGGTGATTTAGCAACCAAGTAATATAGTGATATTTTTACTTTTTTAACTTCTAATTTATTAAAAATAAAGACAATGAAAATTTTACTTTATAAAAAAAATCATTTTTTAAGAATGAACTCTAAACTGTTATATGCGATTTTCCTTGGGAAGAGAAGAAATGTATATATTTTCTGCTTTTTGTCGTTATTTTACTTACCCCCTTGCGAAGAACGGGCACTTTCGCTAGTTTTCTTATAAATCGAGAAATTTTGCCCAGCATTTAAAAAGTACGATAATGATTTAAAAATTTATAAGATAACAGCAAATATTTACTTGCCATTGAACAGTAAAATGCACAACAAAGTCCAACTGAAATAACAGATATCTCGAATGATAAACTTGTAACAGCACTTAGAGACAGAACCGCAGCGTAGAGGACAACAGACATATAGAACACCTATGTAAGAGATGTTTACAATGAATTTAAATATTTCATAAAAATGTGTCATGAAGTTTAATTAATATGATTAAAGAAAAGCTCATACCGTCTGAAGGATGTAGGCTGCAGAAATTGTGTATCTCGTGAGCTTCCCAAATCTGAGTTCTAAATACTGAAAATATTTACTTGATTATAGTTTCTGATAGTTTCAATTTACAGTTTTATGCTTTTACAAAACAAAACTGTTTACATGTGTGTTATATATTTGTATTTACTATGCCTTTTTATACATATAAAGGTTTTAAACGTATTATATTTATGTTTTCCTATTTTCACTTGTTATTGAACTATCATTCCTATATCATAAGAATGTAGGTTAGATGTATAAGGGTATAATGATGACTTCGCTATTATTATACTTTATTTTGTATAAAATAATATTTAAAAAAAATCTCAGCATTTAAAATTAAAATCGGAATATATTAGTTCAAATTAAGGAGGCAATAGTTAAAAACTTGGAATAGATTCCAGGCCGTCTTGATTAGCCTATTGTGTAGCAATAACATGTTATTAATTAAGCAAAACAAATAAACTAAAATTAATGTTGCATTTATATTCGTCTGCTAGTTTACATTTTGCATCTTTATTCTGATAGTGCTTTTAAGTATATTTTTAAGACTATATTCTAACAACAATAGCATATATATATATATATATATATATATATATATATATAATTGTGATTTAATATTGTTAATATCAGCTTCTGGCCATCTTAACAAAGCGACCTGACAAACTTAAAATAGGTGTTCAGAAGATGGTTTTCCACATTGGTTGATGTCGATTGCTTAAATGAAATCTGAGTTATTTCAATTATGTTACTTTACTTCCCATTATTTTAACCCACCTTCTAACATTTATTTTGTTTGTAATTTCTTCAACATCGCCCTGGTAGTACAAAGGATAAGACATTGGAGTGTTATCCCTGAGGACCTGGGTTGGATTTCCGGTAAATCTTAATTGTAATTATCGATATTTTTGAAAGGGATTTATAGGCGGCACCCTCTGTAAGATAGCATCTAAAGTACATGCCGTAATGAAAATGAAAACTTATGTATTCGGAGTTATGATAAACATCGAGTGTAATAAGAAATTAATACATTTTACTTATTTTCGAACGCCTATTTTTAACACAAAAACATGCTACACAGTAAGTTGTAAGACCACATACGTACACTATAAATATTTTCTATAAAATAATAAAAAACAATCTTTAATTACCTCGTAAATTGTTGAAACTCCGCACCGAAAATACACGGGAACAAAAATATAAGAAGATATAATCATGCCCAATGCTACTCCAAAAGACGTCATTATGTACTGTGTTCCATATCTGTACACTTCAGAAGGACTGCCTACCATCGAATTAGCAGATGCCATAGTGACCGTGATGGACAAGATAACTGGAAATTTCGACATGTTCTTTCCAGCCATGACATAATCCTTCATCGTCTTCTGTTTACCACCATTGTATCGAAAATATATCCCGATAGCTGCAGAAATCAAGAGTGCAAGTGAAATGACCACATAGTCAGTGATACCAAGGTAATGCCTTTCACCCATTTTCTCACATGAACACTGGAGAAGTAATGTTGTTGAGGACAACAGCGAAAGCACATTGTCATAGTACCATATTTCTATACTTTTATTGCATTATTTTATCTTGAGATAATGGAGCATGTTTATATCTCATCTGATCTCCAATAAATTACTTTTAACAAGGACAATGTTAGATCGGAACTTAAGTTGCCAGTATTAAAGGTTCATTAATTACGGAATCATTTCAACAAGGAAGAATATGAGTTATGCAGTTATTTATGTTGATTAAAGGAGTCTTTTGTCTTATATTAATACGAATATATAAATGATTGGATTTTCTTCTGTTTATTCGAGCACAACCACTAATTTTGAGTTTTTTACTTGAATTTAAATAAACACTGATTTATATAATCAGATTATTTATTTTTTGTTTGTCTGTCTGTCGTTCTATTTGTCTAGTTTTAACACAAAAACAACTGAATTGTGTTTTTAAACTTGCATCATTTTATCAATAATATCCCAACTTAACATTTGCTTTCTTCATCTGAGATAGTTAAAACAGTATGCACTTTTCTCTACTTTCTATATATATATAATTATAAGGCATTAACTTTAAATTAACTAATAAGAAATTAACTAATAAGAAATTAACTAATAAGAAATTAACTAATAAGAAATTAACTAATAAGAAATTAACTAATAAGAAATTAACTAATAAGAAATTAACTAATAAGAAATTAACTAATAAGAAATTAACTAATAAGAAATTAACTAATAAGAAATTAACTAATAAGAAATTAACTAATAAGAAATTAACTAATAAGAAATTAACTAATAAGAAATTAACTAATAAGAAATTAACTAATAAGAAATTAACTAATAAGGAATTAACTAATAAGAAATTAAATATTAAAAATTAACTTTTTGTGAAAACGGCGTTGTTGTAGTTTTGAACTAAACAGCATTATTAAGGTTAATATATTCAGTATTGTCGGATTCGTCATTAGAAGAAGAATATAGGAATCGTTCGTTAATAAGTATAGTGCCAACCAAAGGAGGAATACATACTAACTGTTTGGTATTTCCAGTGATTACAAATCCATGCCCAGTACATGTTTTGATTCGTTTAAGGCTCTTAAACGTAACTGACATGATTAAAATGACGCTAACTGTGTTATTTGTCAGCGAATGGATTAACCACATTAAAAATTTAACGTATAGTGTTTACTTTTAAGGAGCTTGAAAAAATATTTTTAAAAAAAATTCCTTTTATTATAAATATTGGCAGTAAACATTGAAACATTGCATTTTTAAAATTATATTTTACAATTCACCGAAATTATACCAGTTCTGCGCACGTAGCTTTTAATAAAATTTATTCATTGATCATTCTCCATCTTTCTTTATACCCAGGAAGATGAAATTTGGTTCCTTATATCTTTATTGTAAAAATAAAGTAACTGCCGCTATCGGTGATATTTCTCTTCTACATTTTCAGACACTATTTAAAAAGTAACAATTAGATAATTAGGAAATTTACTGAAATATAAAAAAAAATGCTTTATAAAAAAAATAGCCATCGCTTTTTTTTAAACTGAACTTTTCGGAGATGGCCACCGTTTTACGTTCATAATATTTCCTCTTCTTCCGCATTATTTTTGAAGTTGACTTACCAGACATATATTCTATTGGTTGACAATGTAAACTTTTTTCATTTGTTTTACTTTTATTTTCAAAAATAAAAATGTCACTGTGTGACTTACACTGCAAGAAAGGACAATATTTGTTGGATATCATTTCAATTTACGTTTTCTTCCTCATGCTTTGATATAAAAAAAATTATGTTATGCCAGTTTCGTTGTATGGGGTTTGAAATTTAATCAGGTAAAAAATATATTTCTAGATATGTTTTCAAATTATTTTAATTTAAATTAATCTGTGTGACTTACACCACAACTGAAACGTGACTTACACTACACTGACAATAAGCACTGGTAAAATGATATAAATAAAATTAAATTAAAACTGTACATAACTTGAAAAATTATATTGTGAAAAACTATAAAAGCATTTACATTCAAAGTTTCGGTTAGGCATTTTTTTTATTTTTACAACATTTGCGGAACCTGCTTTTTCTGTCCAATGGAAATTAATCCTTGTGCATTGCAAAAATCAATTTTTATTGTAGAGCTTTCTTTAAAAATGAATTGTCCAGCAAAATTTTTCACTTTTCTTCTTCCTACAAATGAAACCCTGGCCCGTCGCACCGGGGGGTTTGGAGGTTGGGAATTTCAGACCACGAGTTGGGAAAATTTATGACTGAAGAAAATTAATATTATAACAAATGAAAGCTAGGGAAGATTAGAAATTACCAAACTTGTAATATTATATTTAAATTAGACTTCAGAACGGACACTGCATTGAAATATGGGTGCAGCAAATCAATGATTGTGAGAGAAATGTTTAATATTATCTAAAATATATATAAAAAATCACGAAAAATGTCGATAAGTTGGAATTGGAAATTTTCGGCACTGTTGGGAATTTCGAATAGTAGGGTTGAGAATTTCGAACCAATAAGTTGGGAAATTTCTTGTTTCAACGCCCCCAAATATATGTTGTGTGACGGCACTGATGAAACTTATACCCTATTGCCACTTTTAAGTTCTTCTCGATTGTTATCTTTTTTCTTAGGTCTTCTCCTTTTTTGCTCAGTTCTCTAATAAAATCAAAATCTTTGATTCCAGGTGTATTATATGCCTCTTCATAAAAATCTTTATCAAAGATTTTATTTCATTGCTGTAATTCTTGAGCAGTTGAGCAGGCAAGTTGATATATCTCCGGTGTAAACTGATGTGCTAGTTTCTTTACAATGGCCTTACATTTATATGGGCTTTAAGGTAGACTTTTCTTGACTCTTGCAATATCTTTACCAAATGAGCTACAATTTTGATAATCTTTCTTAGGAGAATCTACTGAATTTGGATTAGAAGTGCTTGGTTTATTTAAACCGGCTGCGGAAATTCTTTTTTACCTGTATCTTTTTATCTCTTCTTTCACGTTTGCTTTAAAAATCACATTGATTAACTTTCGTTGTAATTTCCATTTTCTTACACCTTTCCCTTTGCTATCTAGATTAATTATCTTTAACTGCTTGAAATATTCCATTTTTTTTTCTTTCTATAATCTCTTTCTTTAATTTTGCTACTTGTTTCCCCATTTACAGTTTAAATAAGAAAAGTATAATAAATAACAATATTTAAAAATAAGACCACTTGTGATGTTATTTTTAAATATTGTTAATTCGCAATTTGTAATCGTTGTTGTTCGCCAAACACAGCATATAGTTGTGACTTACTCTACGCTGTGACTTACACTACAGTTTTAATTTATTGAATATTCACTAAAAAATCTCATTCTTTTAAAAATCAAAACTGCAGTCTGATAGAGATTAGTATTGAGGAGGAAATCACTGATTTTTTAAAAATGTATCACTGAGAATTAAAAAAAATTAGAACTTTTGTTCTTTTTTGTGACTTACACTACAGTTAAAAAATCCTCATTTCATTTGGTTCTAAAACAATAATTAAATCAAGATACATTTTTATAAAGTAAGAATTTTGATTGTACATTAGTTGTATTTCTCAATTCCATCCCACATTGATATACCAAAAATTTGCAAAAAATTCAAAATACGCACCAACTTTAAAATTTCCAATAACAACACCCAATTTTGACTCAATATTTAGAATCTACCGCAAAATATATCGTTGGATATCAATTTGCAAGTCATTTGGCCAAGTAGTTTTTTAATTATGAATATTGAAAGTTTAGAGCTTGTAATGTTAAATGAATTTCTTAAAATTTTAGTTATATCTCTCGAAATAACAATTTTATTAAGCTTATATTTTTATCTGTGTTACTTCTAAACGAACCAAATAAAATAAACTAACTTTCATTACTTATTTGTATATTTTTTAATTTTATTTAAATTAGGATATTAATATTCATAAAATTTATGAATGGCAACTATGCTATATTTTGATAGTAATGGATTCAAAAAAAAGTTTTATATGCACATCTCAAATTTCGTGATTTTCCTCTTTGTAATTTTTTTGCTATATTAAAATGTGCATCAAATTATCATTTCAGGGGTCATACATAAATTTAAAATCAATAGTACTTAAGAGAAATCTTCTCCAATTTTGCGAATTAAAAGCGCTGTGATCGCGTTGGCATAAAATTAAAAAAAAATCTTATATACCGGCTAGGGGTACACGGGATTGGTGCACGTTAAATAGGACCCAAGTCCAAAGTCCGGTCGCCTATTGAGGTTGCGTCGGGTACCAGCTCAGGTGTTGTTCCAAAAGTAGGGTGGCACTTGTTTCCGCTCGTCACCCAAAATCTGTTTTACTTTGCTATTACTTGAATATTGGGTATTGTGAGGTTTTTGGACCACAACACCATATGTGGCTTTATTTAAAAAAATATTTTTTACAGGTGCAAAAATGTTGCGCACATTGAAGTGCTATAAACATTGTTAAAAAATTTGATTATTTCTTTATTAAATACAAATGTGCATATTTTTGTTTTTTTAAATGAGTTTTAAAAAGTATTAAAATACTTTTGGGACACCCTGTATAACCTAAGACAAGCACGATCTTATGGAGAAAAAAAATAAGTAATTACATAACCTCAATTCAAACTTTGTGTGTAAATATAACATTTACAATATTTCATTTAAATTTAGAATTGAGAAACCGCGTATTGGTAGAACCTTAATTAAACTATTTCAAAAAAAATGTTCCATTTGAATTTTAAAATTAAAGTAAATCATTGGTATATGAATTTTAAACCTGGAATGAATAATTTTTTCAAGATATATAATTCTATTATTTTTAAATTTTCTTACAATATTAAATTTGTCATTTGCCTACTTAATTTCGGAACATCATAAAATACAAATAATAAAATTTGACGTTATCAAAAATACTATATAAAATCACATTAAAGTAGTACCATATCTTTAAGTATAAAACATACTGTAGCATATTATTAGAACAATTCTAGGCGAGTCTGACCACGCATAAGAACGCCAAAACTTTTTCTACCAGCGTCCTTCATTTCATATTCCAATTAATACTTTGTTCAATGTGGATGTATCCCCTCAAATAAGATCGATACACATTGTCTAATATCTCTGCATATAAATGTAGGAAATTAACGAAAATTTATATTTAGATTATTTTGAGGGCGGGGAACATTTCTGTGCTATCAAAAGTAGGTGTTGCTATTGAACATTTTAAAGTTGGTGCGGATTCGAGTATAAAGATAGTCTTCTGTTCAAATATTTTTTATATCAATGTGTAGTAGACTTTATTCCCTACAAAATGGTATATGAAATTTAGCCCTACAATAAATAGTGGCCGAGAAATTAGGGGTGGTTCTTTTTTTTCCCGGTTGTACTGTTTATGTTGTCTGGACGTGAATTGGAGCTCCTTAACCATATTGTGTGTCTAATAAATGATAATAATAAATGTATTGAACATCTATTACATAAATTTTTTAACAATTTCTAAACGTTTTGTTTTCAAAATTAACCATTCATTAACATAAGTATTTACATCGCAATTTCGTCAATAATATATGTCATATGTTGGTATTCAATTAAATGAAATCACAGTTCGAATACAAAATATTTATTCTTCCACGATTGTACTTTCAAATATATTGGTAGTGTTAAAGCATTTTAAATTTCACACTCTTTTCTCGTCCACATAGTTTGCATCTCCTTCGACTAAAAATCCGGAGTTTTGTTGAAGTTGGTAGACTGGAGGAATTGCATTATTCGCACTGGACTTTGATGTCCAAAACCGGGTAACGGGACTGAGACATTTTGAATCAGGTGGAATAACATTACGCTTCCAGCCTAAAAAATAAATTTTAGATTAAATATAAGAAAATCCATTTATTTTTATGAAGTTTTTTATTAATTCTACTATTGTAATGGTACACATCTTAACTTCATATATTCAGACAAAAAATTTGGATATATTGAATTGACAAATTTTGAACGATAATTTTTAATGAAACCTTTTTTTTTTTATTCCTTCCATGTTACTTTCAATTCGGTAGACAGCTTTTGCGAAATTATAACATGAAAATGAAATACTTGAGGCGATAAGCAGTAAATTTCATTAACATATCTCCAATATTTTATGATGTAGATAATATTGAGAGAAAATGTTGCAGTTGTGAGAATTTAACTGGTAATTTAGCAACTCTGTTAAAAATAGGGACTCAAAAGTTGTTTAAATTTATTTATTTTTAAGTACATTCAATGCTTATCATGGTTCCGAATACATAAGTCAAAAATTTCGATTATTAAAAAAATGAGTACAATGGTCATGTGCTGGCCTACATGAGATGCCTTCATAACTCACGCTCAATAAATATCGACAATTACAACCCAAACTTACCGGGAATCGAACACAGATCTTCAGGCATCGTAGTCCAGAACCTTACTCGTTAAACTACCAGAAACTTGAAGAAATTATAAACAGATTAATGTTAAAAAAGTACACCTAAAGCCTGGGAAATAAGATAATTGAATTGTAATTACTCGGTTTCCATTTAAGCAATCTATGTCAAATAACGTGGAAAAGCATCTTCAGAACAACTATTTTAAGTTTGTCAAGTCGTTTTGTTAAGATGTCTAGAACAGAAGCTGATATTAGAAATACTAAATGACACTGCTCATTTTTGAGAAAGTACGGTTACTTAAATTTGAGTACGCCATCGCTCATTTAAGGTGCAATTGTACAAGAAAAATGAGTAGGTTCAGATACTCATTTGTGACCCTTTTTTTTACAGTGTATATTATTAAAACCGATACACTTAATTTAATTGTTTAAAATTATGTTTTAGTTCAAACACCATCATATGTTTTGCTTTTGATTATAAACAAATATATGACTGCAGAAATTTCACTTATTTATCGAGCATCATTGATTCATGACCTCAAACTATTTTCTTAGGATGTCATGATAATTGTTTGAGCTGTATACTTTGTGAGTTTTGGATTTTCTATACACTTGGAACATATTTGTTACAGTTTTCACGACATCTATATAAAACTATTAAATATCTAAGATAAAGTCGTTTAGGTTTCACACATACAAAGGGAAAAAATATAAATATACTTTACCTGTGACAATAATTGCCAAGAATATTGTGGCAAGAGTCAGTAGAGTACCAAGTATTGGTAACCAATTGAAAGATATCTTATAAATGATCAGTGTATCACTGCTGAAAGATTCAATCACATTAATGTTATTTTTTTAAGTTAAATAAAATTATACACTAGAAATCTGAACTACATCAATGAATGATATTAAAAATTGCATAAAAATTCAGAAAATTATAATTGATTTTTTTAATTGAGTAAATACGCGCAGTCCCTTTTACTGTAATGTTTTATATTAATAACATTACAGGAAAAAGGACTGTGCGTATTTACGCAATTAAAAAAAGGACTATGAATAGATTTAAAAATCATAGTTTTCACATTAAATGAACTTTTAACATCAAATTATTTTGCATCTCAATTAAAATTAAGTTATTAGTTATAACTACATAAATGTCTTCTTATAGGTATATTAAACAGGAATTGTATTATTACATTTTACTTTTATTATTTCCCATTCTTTCTCTTATTTTAAATATTACTTTTATTTTTTTCCAGACATAAACTTTTTTACTGTGAAAAAATTCTTTGATATTTTTTTAATAATAATTGGTGATTTAGTGGTTGTTTCGTCTAACAGATAATTTTTATAAACGTGTAGTATTTATCTTAGAAAAATAAAATTGGAAACAAACGCTAATTTTTAGTACTTTTCTCTATTAGTATATAGGTTCATTTATTTTTCGAATCAGGCAGCGTAGAAAATAAGAGATAATTTTGATAGTAATCAAATGCAGTCAATTACCTGAAATCCTTCAGAGTGTGCATACTTGTGGTTGAACCGTTTTGCTGTATAACTGAAGAAATCGTCGAGTTGGACAAATATATTTCTGACGAACAGTTGTTTGCATGTAGCTGTAGGGTAGGTTCAATGTATCTGGATATTAACGAACCGAATCCAATCCAGCCCATTATTATAAAGGAAGTGAGGAATCCAAACAATATACACTAAAAATAAAATATATTGCAATACTTTACATATAATATTCCAGTTAGGCTATTACTTAGACCAGAATACATCATTCCACTACATTGTTGATTTATATTGGGAAAAATGATTGGCTTGAATGATTTTAACGGTTATCAGTATATAAATTTTTTTTCGAATATCGGTCGGTATATGGCCTAAATGAACCGTTTTAACTATTTTTTTGGGTAGGTGGGTTAAAAACTATCCCACCTTTTGCTTATTTTTTTATGCAAGGTGGGATATATTTTAACACACCTTGAAAAGTTAAGTTACTCATAGTCAGAGTGTTTAGTATTTTTTAAAAAAGATTTTCATTATGTTGGCAATGCTATGCACCAACGGTTAATGCATAAATAAGTGATTCATAAATAAGAGTAAAAATTTATCTTTCCATTTTTTTATAATAAAAAAAGTTCTGTGCAACTAGGGGTTTTATTTTATTTAAAATATTGTGCTTCAAAGAGTTAAGGCGTGAAACCAAATAATAATATATTACCATACTCTCCCATACGAAAAATTTTATCCTTTTGATTACATCATTCGATCATTTAAATAAAATAAAAACGTATACACGCAATTTGTGTCATGGAAAAATATAATTTTATACGTGTTTCAAATAACTTATGATGTGCGATAAAAAAAAGAATTTTAAATATTCCTTGCTTTAAAAATAAAACTTACAACTATAACGATTTAAAAGTTTTCTCACCTTGTCGTTGGCTTTCCTAGTCAGAACGGCTATGAGAAAAACAGCAACCATGGGGCCTTCCATTACGCCCATAAGGCTGTTTCCGATTTGTTTGAGGCTTTGCAAACTCGAATACATCAAAGCAAAGCAAATGCAGATGATTCCATATAGTGCAGCTATTGGTGAAAACAAAACAATACGTTTAAGCGTGTAGTGTGCTATGGAATAAAACGCCCACATAAAGAGCACTTTTCAGAAGAAACCTATAAAAATGACATTTCCGAACGTGATGGTATCAGAAATATTCATCGTTTCTTAGATTAACGTATCTGCACATCTACAAAAGAAAGTCCATTTTCGGCGGTTCAGGGTCACAAGACTCGCAAACACTGGCTCGTAATTTTAAACCCTAAATACATTATTAAGAAATAAGTTGAGTTGTATTCCTTCATTCAAAGCTTCCGTGCTACTTTAAGCGTGAGGACATTTGGACCACGTCTTATCTAACCACCACGCCCATTTTTGGTTAGGCTTATCAGAAATCAAAATAAAGAGCCTACAGTTCCAATTTGGCCGAAGGATACATGAAAAACATTATTAGGCATCTCTAACACCAAATCTAACATGGGATAATGCATGGGGATATAGGTTGGTCGTTTATATCACTACTATCCAAATACATGTTCCTGAGAAATATGAGGGAAAATGTAGGTTATCAATATCATCACAAACCAAATTAAATCCAGTTTTCTATTTGTAGAGTACTTCCAATATGAATATGGCTTTTGCCATGAAAACGTATACTTTCGGTTTGGCAAGCGTGAGTAATTTCATTGTCATGAAACGTTATAATGATTATTTTAAGGCCTTTTAAAGAGATTTTTTATATAGCATAAGAACGGGTTACTTTGTCCTACATACGAGTTACTTTTTCCTACACACGAGTTACTTTGTCTCGTACAGGTTACTTTATCTCACATACGGGTTACTTTGTCTCATATACGGGTCTTAAAAACTGAAAAGCCCACCTGAAAACGATCTGTAGAAACCATGTCCGTAACCATGTTACTACCTGTTCTATAGCGAACAGCATACTTCAGACCTTGTATGTTTTAAAAAGTAATCAACAACGGAGGGAGTTTGAGTGTATTGCTATTTATGTATAAGATATATTGTTACCAAGACCAAATTAGATTCTATATTCCCGCCTTTATAATATAAGACCCCTCAATAAAAGAATATAACACTTACATAAGAATTTCGCCGTGATCAAACTTTTTCTGTCATTAAAATATGCCGGAAAAACAGGTTTTAAGAAGTCCACCAATGTGACTGTGGCTAATGAATTGAGTACTGACGAAATGGTGCTCAAAGATCCGCTGAAAATCCCAGCTATGCATAATCCTGTTATTCCAGGAATGGCACCGACTCGTGTCACTATGTAGTACGGTATCAGCTAAAATAACAAGTATTGTAATTTGAAAATAAATTTTAAACTATTTAAAAACAAATTTGTCTTAGTAACTAAATATTACGCGCTATGAAATCATTTAAATAAAAAGTGTCGGCACATTTCAAAATATATTTTTAAAAAAAAGCTATAAATAATAACGGTTTTTCTATTTCACATGACTAGCATGCTTTTTAAATTTTTGTGTTATTGCGTAATTTGTTGGGTGTAAACATATTATGGTGTATATTTTTTTAATTGTAAAAAATAACCATTTAACCGTGGGAAAACTTTATCAAAATTAAACTTATATATAATTTAGTTTATTTTGATTTTAGTAAGAAAAAAAACGACCAAAAATAGTAATATTTGGTTTATAAAAATAGTATTTAATGAGTATTTCTGTTAATGATTTTGAAAATATAATCTAAAAAGTAACATTTTACCAACTATAAGTTGAATGTTAACGATAAATTAGGATAAGTACGCGTAAAATCTTATAAATATACAATGAATAATTAATCATATTATATCCAGAACAATAATTTTAGAATATTCAATTCTACTTAATAATTCAATCTAATTTTATATAAATGTTATATGGGTTTGAATGAACTATCATCTGTGGAAGAATTATTTAATTATCTACTTATAATCGTAAATATGTCTTCAAAATATTTTTTTATTGAATGCAAAATGTAATATTTTGAATACAAACTTTTCAAACGAAATTTCGTGATAAGCGATTTCGCGTTAAGCATTAACGGAGTATGAGTGTATTGCTATGTGTAACATATATTGAGTTGTATTGTAAGATATATTGAGTTGTATTATAAGATATATTGGCACCAAAAACAAATTTGATTGTATATTGTCGCTTTTACGTTTAAAAAAAAATGAAAACACTTTCTAAAATGTTGTTCAGTATAAGAAACCAATTTAATATAAATTAACCCCAATTTTATAAAATTAATATTCATCTATAACATTTATTTAACGAAAATGACAAAATGATTCATATTGCTATTCACTATTAAGGAAAAGGTATGAAACAAGAGAAAATATTTACCTGGTCGTATTTGGTCAAGCCAGTGTGGTTTCTGTTTAATAAGGGATCGCACGAATGGTAAATGCCGTAGATAATCAAACCCATAAAATCGCATAGAAGGTGGAAGAACATCACTGGTAAGACACTCAAAAGAAGAACCCTATTTGCGGAAAAAGCTTTAATTTTCCTGATAGTTGAAACCAGTTGAAAATTCAACATGATTATAGTTTAGTTTTCATAATTATATATACTTTTGAGTTAAAAATTATAAAAGTTCTAAGCGTTATCCATTCTTTTTCATATAAAATATGCGAAATTGAAATTTATGCAACATATTTAAAATTGACAATTGACGTATAATTAATTGATTTCAATTAAATGATGAATAGTTATTTGATACGATCTTAACGATTGATTATTAGCATATCGCACATTTGAGATTGATTAAGGATTAAAATGAATCCTCAGGACTATGCAACTGGAAATTATATGAATTAATTAATTAATTAATTAATTATTGTCCATTTATGATAGATAAATAAGATTTCAATTGTATGTAAACAACATAAAATAAAATTTTAGAGATATTTTGTATATAATATTTTCAATTAGATGTTATTGGAACAGGATATATGCGTTCTCAAACGTCTGAAAATTGAGTTCAAAAGACGAACTGCTATTTACCAAGAATAAGTCAAATTTAAACGTATATGACGTTGAATGGAAAATTATATGTTTTACTTACGATTTAGCTCTTTCTTTGGTACTCATACTCAGCATTCTTTGAACTTCTGTTTGACCAGCACCGTAGTAAGCCAGACCTCCCCATAAACCACGCAGAAAACAGTTCCAGAAAGTATATCGTTTAGTCAGATCCATCGAAAAACTAAATAAAATGGTATAAAATTTAAATTTGGCTTTTTCTATTGCACATTTTGAAAATTGTTATTACTTTTATTTTAATCAACTTTTTTCGAATATTTCTCGTAATATTTGTTATTTTACAGATATATATAAATTCTCATCACTAAAATAAATCGGTTACATAATTTTAACCAAGATATGTAATGTTCGTCAATTGTAATTTAAAATGCACTTTATACATTAATATACTTATCCCAGTAGAAACATTCAGCATAACATCTTCATCAAAATTGTCAATAAAGGTTTTTTTTACCGTTTTATAAATGATATTAAAATAAAAAACTGCCGTTTTTTTTATTATTTTCCTTCATAAAATCTCCTTTCATCATCTCCTTTCTAATATCTGCATTTCCTCTCTATGATTAAAAACTGAAGGTTTTTTTTGCAGAATTTCTTACAATTTTTATGACGGAGATTGAAACAAAAACTTTTCATTTCATAGGTCTTCAAATAAACTTCAGTTTTACTACATAAAACCTTCAATTTTAAAATGTTGATAAAGGTTTTATGCTGACTTTCTTTCGATGGGATTTTACATACATTTATACTTATATACATTTTAAGTACCTATATATGAATATATGGTACTTTTTTATATATATATCAAAATTTGCACCAAAGCTATATAAGATTTTCAAATAAAATACGTACCCGAAAATCGTAAAAAAAAATCATAGATACACTCTAACAAGTAATTATTTCCAGACTTTGCATGGTCCAAGGATTTTTAGGCATGAATAATGAAGATAGAATAAGAAATTTGAATATGTACACTCTGGAAGAGAGAAGGGTTAGGCGAGATTTGATTAAAATGTTTAAATTTATCAAACATGGAGATGTGGAAGGTTTAGATTTTAATGTGAGTGATATAGAACGAGAGGTCTTGCGTTTAAATCAAACAATCCCATTTTAATCGGGAAGAAAGAAAACACTATTTCTATAATAGGGTAATAGACAAATGGAACAACTTGCCAGTGAATATTGTTAATTGTACAGGAGTAACGGAATTTAAGAAGAAGTTAGATATTCATTGGGGGATAGTTAGGAGGTACTACCTGGACCAACCTTGTTAGGCCTTTAGTCTGTTGTTAGTCGTCAATATTTGTATTTGTATTCAGACGCTTGGATGCTGTGCCGGGATAGTTGAACATTTCTCTCTCTCTGTGAAACATTTTATGTAACACGATTTTTTTCAGAAAATGGTCGTAACAAATGATAAGGTCATTAATAAATTTATTTGAAATTAATCCGTTTTGTTTATGAATAATTACTTAATTTCTTTTACCTTTGATAACGCATGATAATATGCTAATTGATTGATAACATGCTAAAACCAATACTGATTGTTAATACAGTTTTTTGGTGCATTTAAGTTGGGTAACTAGCGTAACACCATTTATGTATTATCTTATAGGTTGTCCTATTATCATGTCCCCGTCACCTGTGCCTATTTCATGTTCCCGTTACGTGCATATATTGTTTCCCCGTTAATACGATTATAACGCCCTCTATATATTTTATGCCGCCCCTCGATTTGCCGGGATGCGTTAGTCTTGTAACTGCCCTCTTGCGGTGTATGCGAATTTAGGTTCGTCCCTCTCCGATTTTTCTAATGTAACGTTAGGCATGTGTGATTAAAATGTTTATGTTCAATCCTTGAGCAATTATTTAGTCTATATGCCTTACAGTTGCTATAAATAAAGTTAACTATTATATTTGTATGAATTGACGCTCATGGACGTGATATCACGTCCAGTTTTTCCATTAATGCATTCAATTTTTGCATTCATGCATATATTGGATTTTTTAAATGTAGTTTTTTTTTTAGGTATACTTTGAAAGTTGTGAGCTTCAATGGGTTAATATGCAAATTTTCATTATAAAAGCATTTAAATTTTTGTTTCCTTAAACTTAAAAATATTGTAATTGTATTGATTCAACATTTTAACCAGGAGGGGAAATACTTATTTGCAGATTCCAGGTCAAGGAATAATGTTTGGTTGCAGTTTATAGACAATGCTAATTATACATATAAGGAAAAATCACATAATATTAAAAAAAAAATCCTTACTTGAGTAGTTCGAGTCTTTTTCCTGCGTTGGCAATTTTGAAAATGTTCGAAATTCCTCCGTTGTCGTAAATGCCTGCAGCGCAAACAGTTATGACGCAGGAACACATGAGAAAGGTTTGAAAAACGTCTGTCCACAAAACTGCTTTTAAACCTCCCTAAAACACAAATTACTGTTTTATTATATATATATTTTTAATATTATATTTAAAACTATAAGCACGGCAATAAATACCTTAGTGATTGTTATAATTGTAAGTGTTTAAAAAGATGGTTTATTTTACATAATTCTAAACATTAAAGAAACATTTTAAAACATTATTTGATTCATTTGGATTCTTTGTTTTAACTGCAACAGGTTATTTCCCCAAATTATCAGATAGCATATTTTTTTCATTGAGTTATTAATTAATAATAAATTCGATTTATTCAATAATGCAAAACTCTGATATGTCTTGAAATGCACTTGGATATGCATATTTGACAAATATACAGGGTGAGCCAAAAGTCAGTGACGCATTTTAAAATTAAATCTAAAATTATGTCATTGGCGTAAGAGAGAAATGTTTGTTCAAAATGTCACTTATAGATGGCGCTGTACTTTAAGAACTTCAGAAAAAAGTCTACATGAATATGGGGGGCTGAATTAGAGCAGTAGTTCCTAACCTTTAGGCGGGCCTCGGGCTATCGAGTTGGAAAGTTAAGATATTATGCGGATACACTGTTTTCCAGGAAAAAATATTTAGAAGTCAAATCGGCAAATAACTAAGATATTAAATAATATATATTTCAATAAAGTCATTTATACGTTTAGATTCCTTTTTTTTTATTTAGATAAGGTAGCTTTTGAAAATAATGTAATATTGTGTATTTATATTATTTCAAATAACAATGACAACATTCGAAATTACGTCATTTCACCAACTTCTATATTCCTGGGTAATGCCGCATACATTTAAAAATGTATTAAAATACACTTTAAAAAATGCAATTGGAAGGATCCCACTTACATATTTTATGCCAAAAATACATGAAAATAAAATTCAACATAATACATGAACAGTATCAGCTGTACCACAGTTGCGACATAGAATTAAAAATTTTACTTTTCTTAACAAAATGCGATAAATAATTCGTTTCTGGTAATAATCCATAGGAATTAATGTAAAGAAGAAGAAAACTGGAATACTAAGGCAAAATTTTTATTTATATTAATTAATTAAGCTGTAATTTTCTCAATTATTTTCGTATAAAAAAGGTTTTTTTAATAAAAAAAATAAAACGTTTTAAATTGTTCAAAAGCACAACGGCCCACTTTGGACCCTTTCGCCAACCACGTGTTCGAACCAATGAATTAGATCGTTTGAATATCGCGTAAACTACAAAGGATGCTCACAATATAAAACCATAGTAAATTGCACAAAATAAATTCTCTGTGATATCTTCTAACGCAATAAATTATTTGTAACTGATTCTCACAAGTTTTTCATGTGTTTATTCTTAAGTTTTAAGTCGAACATTGGAGCAACACTAAAAATTATATTTGAATAAAAAATATTTTCATAGCGTGAAGCGTTGGCGTCCAAACCACACTTTCGGGCGCCTTTAATGTTATGTTAAATTACGAAATGTGTTGGGGTATTTTGTTCCAGCCTTCCCAATATATGACAAAAATGTACATAAAACAAAAATATTTACTTACCATTGTACAATAAAATGCACAGCAAAGTCCTACTGAAATAACGGATATCTCGAATGATAAATTGGTAACCGCACTTAGAGCAAGAACCGCAGCGTAGAGTACAACAGACATGTAGAACACCTATTTAATACATGTTTATAATTATATAAAAATTCCATATAAAATATGTCATAGAATTTAATTGATAGAATTATATACATAAACTCATACCATCTGAAGGACATACGCTGCAGAAAATGTGTATCTCGTAAGCTTCCCAAATCTGAGTTCTAAATACTGAAAATATTTAATTAATTGGTTAACATAAAATTTCAATTTAAGGTTTTATGCTTTTAAAAGATATACAACTGCGACCATGTATGTTATAGATTTGCATTAATTTAGTATTTTATTATGATTTTGGTATTTGTTGTGTACTTTAATAGGCAAATGATTCAATTTTCATCACGAAATGTACAATACAGTTTTATGCAGATTTAGGGTAACACTTATTATGTTTATGTTATGTAAGGTGTTTAAGAATCATCTTTACAACTAGCTGGACAACTCGGACGAGGTATGGATCACCAAGGCTAAATGCATTTTCGCGTATATGTTGTTCCAAAATACCCTGTACTACAATCTATATATCATAAGAATGTAACTTAGATATATAAGGGTATACTGAGTACATCGATAGTTTAATACTATAATTTATATAAAATAAGATTTTTCCTTATAAACTAATATATAAAATTGCAATGTAATATTTAGACTTAATAGAGCACAAAGTTAACTAGAATTTTTTTTTAATATATCCCAAGTCGCCTCGAATAGTCTGTTGCATAGCAATGATACGATGCTATAAATTAAACAAATTAACTGTTAATAAAAATAATAAAGCATTTTTACCTAACATTCATCTATCAGCTTACCTTTCGTTTTCTTAATCTGACAATGCTTTTAAGTATATTTTTAGGACATACTTATCAATTGGCAAATATAAAACTACATAGTAAAGAAATCGCTAACTAGTGAACTACATAACACCAATTTTTTTTAGTCAACTTAACTTGTAAAAATGGATACCTACGACATTAAAATATTTATATATAAAATTTTCTAACCAAAAGCAATAAAAATATAATTACTTCGTAAACGGTTAACACACCACACTGAAAATACACGGGGACTAAAATATAAGAAGATATAATCATTCCCAATGCTAATCCAACAGACTTCATGACGTACTGCGTACCATATCTGTACCCTTCAGAAGGACTGCTCAGTATCGTACTGGCAGATGTCATAGTGACCGTGATGGACAAGATGACGGGGAATTTGGACATGTTTTTTCCCGCCATGAGGAATCCAGTAATCGTCTGTTTACCAGCATAGTATCGAAAAAGT
The DNA here is from genome assembly GCA_963932185.1 of Troglohyphantes excavatus. Taxonomy (NCBI): domain Eukaryota; kingdom Metazoa; phylum Arthropoda; class Arachnida; order Araneae; family Linyphiidae; genus Troglohyphantes; species Troglohyphantes excavatus. The sequence continues at coordinate 28,738,139 of OZ010674.1, forward strand.
ATTCCGAAACCTGCAGAAATCAATAGTGTAAGGGCAATGATCACACAGTCAGTGATTCCAAGGTAATGCCTTGTACTCATCTTTTGAGATGGGGACTGAAGGAAATCTCTTTTCGAATATGATGTTAAATTGTCTTGTTAGTTCTTGTACAGAATTCGTATACTCCTTATGAATACATTTCCTAGCAATCATCAACAATCACACATCTCGTTAAGTGCTCGAATAATTTTTTGTAATTGGTCCAATCAATTGATGTAGTCAATGGTGAACTAATTGGAGTATAATAAATATCTTTAATAAGGCCTCATTGTTTCTATTTACAATCGTAACTTTCAAATTCAGAGAAATTTATGTTACAGAAAAAACGATGTTCTGTTTTCCAAAGATGAATAAAAGATATTTGTATGTGACAAATGAAGGTCAGAGATCACTATTTTTTATAGTATATGTTGTCAATATTTTGTAAATGTATTTTTACATATGTACAATACAAATTATGGTTTGAAACATTTCACAAATTGAAATTACCTATTATCACACGAAATTCTAGGAAACTGTTTATTCGATATCTCTTAAATTGTATACGTATATGTGCGCAATATGTATGTATTTATTAAATAAAATACATTAAATGAAATTCCCTAAATTTTGTCGGGTCTTTACTTTAAAATAAAATACTTCTTGTAAAATAAGTATTTTTCACTAAAGATTACAAAAGACGGTGCAATTGCAAGATATGAAACCCTTTTATGATATTATTTGAATGTATGCAACATAAAATTATTTTTTATTAGATTTAAGAAAACATGTAAAGTAATAAAAAAAAATTACAGTAACAGGCAGACCTGGCATTTTTGAATGAAAAAACATATTAAATATTTTTTTTATTGTAAAAGTGTTTAATAATTTAGAATTTACCTAGAAAATAATTAGATATTAATAGTGTTTGTCAATGTTATGTGTGGCGTATGTTGTCTTGTTGGCTAGCGCTTGAGACGTGAAAGTTACGCTGAGAATGACGTTATATCTGATTTATAGGAAATTCAAGTACTTGTAGGATTGCATCATTTGACACCCTATTAAACTCTGATCACGTATTCGAATTGCTTAAATAGGTTTGAAAATGCCATATATTTATTTTGTGTTATATGTATGCTTTTGTTGCAAAAAAAAATGATTGCATTGACTCAGTGTTTGACAATATATATATATATATATATATATATATATATATATATATATATATATATATATATATATATATATATATATATATATATATATATATATATATATATATATATATATATATATATATATATATATATATATATATATTAAAGTAAATTAGTAAACTACATACCACACATACGTACAACATAAATATTTTCTAATAAAACATAATTACTTCGTAAATTGTTGACACACCACACTGGAAATACACGGGAACAAATATATAAGAAGATATAATCATGCCCAATACTAATCCAAAAGACGTTATTATGTACTGTGTGCCATATCTGTACGCTTCAGAGGGACTGCCCAGCATTGTTTTGGCAGATGTCATAGTGACCGTGATGGAAAAGATGACGGGAAACTTATACCTGTTCTTTCCAGCCATGACATAATCCTTCATCGTCTTCTGTTTACCACCACTGTATCCAAGAAATATCCCGATAGCTACAGATATCAAGAGTGCAAGTGAAATGACCAATAGTCAGTGATACCAAGGTAATGCCTTTCACCCATTTCCCAATCTGAACATTCAAAAGCAGTGCTGTAGAAGACTACAACGCGAGCTTTTTGACATTGGGTCATATTTCAATAATTTTAGTTGATTATTTTATCTTGAGGAATTGAAGGATGTTCATGCATCTCATCTGTTCTCTATAAATTATTTTGTCAAGGTCAACGTTACGGAATTTATTGGATAAATGGTCAATGTTCACTAATTACTGAAACATTTCAATAAGGAAGTAGTTAAGTTATGCATTTATTTGTATTTTGAGTAAAGGCTAATACCGATATTTTTTTTCTTATATTTAATACGTATATATATAATATTGGATTGTCGTCTTTTATTCGAATAAAACCACTAATTTGGAGTTTTTTCTTTAAATTTTAGATAAATACTGATTCAGAAAATCCCATAATGTGTTGTCTGTCTGTCATTCGATTTGACCGATTTTAATTCAAAAACGACTGAATAATTTTTTTAAAAACTTGCACCATTTTATCAATAATATCCCAACTGAATATTTGCTTTTTTTAATGTGTATATTTACAACCGTTAAAAAATTAGAGACTTTTTTCCAAGTTACCATAAAAATTACTATAAGAAATTAATTTGAGAATGACGTTATTATATCTGATTTATCGGAAATTCAAGTTCTTGTAGGATTGCTTTATTTGACACCCAATTAAACTCTGATAACGTATTCGAATTGAATAAATAACTTTGAAAATGCAATATATTAATTTCGTGTTATGTGTATGTTTTTCTTGCTAAGAAAAAAAATGATTGCATTGTCTCAGCGTTTGACAAATGTTATCTACACTAGAATTTTTATGGATATCAAAATTAAAGAGAATATTTAGGTAACATTTTATATTTTTAAGTTGAGGATATCATTTAAAAGTCATAAAAAAATTATCAATAATTCCACTTATTATTGTTTTGTCAAATAGGCAATTATTCATGTAAATATTTTATAATTTAGTACTAAGTGTATTCGAAAACAATGAGATGTTTGTACATATGTTACTATTCAACTGTTGCAATTAATTTTAATTTTATTTTGCAATTTTTTCTTTAAATCCTATTTTATATGATATCCCAGCTAAAAAAGTCAACATAACATTTTGATCAAAGTTGTCAAATTAAACGTTTTTTGAAGGTTTTATAGAGGATATTTAAACGAACAACGGCAATTTTTTGTTGTTGAAGTTTTTGATTTTCCTGCGTAAAACTTTTAAAGAATCGTCATTTTCTTTCCATGACAAAAAATTTAAAGTTTTTGCAGGATTTTTTTAAGGTTTTTGACAGTTTTTATGAAGGATATTGAAATTAAAACGTAAATTAGTGATGCCATACTCAAATTTAAGTAACCATACTTTCGCAAAAATGATCAGTGTGATTTAATATTGCTAATATTAACTTCTGTTCAAGCCATCTTAACAAAGCGACCTGACAAACTTAAAATAGTTGTTCAGAAGATAGTTTTCCACGTTATTTGTTGTCGATTGCTTAAATGGAAACTGAGTTATTACATTTCAATTATCTTACTTCCCATTCTTGTGGCTCACCTTTCTAACATTACTTTTGTTTATAGCTTTTTCAAGTCGTCCTGGTAATTTTACGGATCTGGACTGCGGTGCCTTTGATTCCCGGTAAGTTTTGCTTGTAATTGTTAATATTTATTGGAAGTGATTTATGAAGGCAGAATATGTAAGCTAGCATCTGCTCTTTTGATTCATTTTTACCCATTGTACTCATTTTAAAGTACGCCTTTTTCAAAATTGAATATTATGTAATCGGAGCCATGGTAATCATGCATCGATTGTATTCAAAAATGAGTACATTTTACTTATGCTTGAAAACCTATTTTTAATAGTGTACATTAAAAAAATCATCGAAATAATTCAATTAATGTAGTCATGTACATAATGTAACCATGTTCCAAGGCTATTAAAACTAAACGATTTTTTTGTCTTGCAAATTTGGCTTGTGTTTTCAAAATAATAATAATAAATATATTTAGTGGGAATAAATGCTTTCTTTTTGTAAACCTTGTTGCAAACATACAAATAATACACAGGTCACAAATTGTTGGTAGATGGTAATACATATTTTGCCTGTTTCCAACTACTTTCATTATATTTTAAACACATGTTTTAGCTTTAGTAGAAAAAAAGCAAAATTATATTAAACAGTATTGTTTATTATGTGTAATTAAACAGCCAAACAATGAACATCGCACATTAGTTTGTGAACACCCATAACAAACCACAATTGATGTCTTCATGATTTCATGCTCTTGAGCCACCCCCATTTCATTATTGAGCACAGCGTGTTCGTCTGTGTTAGATATCTCTATGAAAAAATAAGTGCGGTAATTTTTAATCGTGTTCGAAGTAATAGTTGAGAGATGATGGACTAAGTTAATTGTATTATCTGTGATTATTTTCATGTCTCCAAAAACAAAAAATATATCTTAATTCATCAATTCACTTTTAGTAATTAATTAGTATAGTTGCAAAATTAACTGCTTTAGTTATAGTTATTTTTGTTATTTTCTCTCACGTACTTAAAATTAACATAACTATAAAGTTGGGAAACTTTGTTTTATTTACGGTTATACATTATTTTAAAACATATTACTATGAATGCATATTGACATCTATTATTTAACAATTTCCAAAAGTTATGTTTTTAAATAAACCATTCATCGATATTTACATCAAGTTACCGAAATGTTATCTGCCATATGTTGTTACGTCAATTAAATAAAAATAACAGCGAAAACGCAAAATATTTATTTTGCAATTTTTGTACTTTCATATAAATTTATTGTGTTAAATCTTTTAAATGTCACACTTTTTTCTCGGTCACATAGTTTGCCTTGCTTTCGAATAAAAATCCATCGGGTTCTTGAAGTTGGCGAGCTGGAGAAATTTCTTTATTCGTAACCGAATCTGACATCCAAAGACGGGTAACAGGGCTAAGGCATATTGAATCAGGGGGAATGACATTTTCCTTCCAGCCTAAGAAAGAAAGAAAATCAGTAAACCAAAAAAATTAGTTTATAATGATCAATACTTCTGTTAGTTCTTCTTTTTAATATTATTGTAATGATATCATCTTAATTTCGTATATGCTGAGAGCAAATGTGAATATATCGAATTGACAAACTTTTTGCCATAATTTTAATAAATTTCTTTTTTTTAATTTATTTATTCCATCGCATTTACAAAATTGGCTGTTGTTTTATTAATTAATTATGATGTAATAACACTAAATAAAATATTGATGCGGTAAGCAGAAATATACAATAACATTACCTCCAATGTTACTATGAAGATGATATTCACAGAGCAGATTGTTCTAATATTACGTATGTCAAATAATAAAATTATACTTCTAAATATGCTGGCCGGAACACTATTTTGTAAACCCAAAATATAATAAATTATGTGAATAATAACATTTATTTAACAATTTGAAATTATGTTTTCGTTCAATTACCATTTGCTTTAGCTTATAATTGAAATGTAATAAGTCATTTAAAAGGCGTTATTTCGTAACACGAAATAATCACACTTTTATCAAGATAGTTTAAAATAATTGTTTTGTGAGTTCTCTTACTTTCTGCTCACTTGAAATTAAATTCGTTAAAAAAATTATTATGATAGCTATAACAAGGTGGTAACATAACCTGGAAAACCGGGAAATCGGGGAATTATCATAGACATTTTTAATTCAGTAAATATCAGGGAAATTTTCAAAATTTCGCAAAAAATCAGGGAAATTTTCAAATTTGGATCATTAAAACTTCAATTATCGTCTATTATGCCCTCTATTCTGGGTAATTTAGTTGTCAATATTTCCTTCTAGTTCTGAAACAGAATTAAAAAAAAAAAACATGGTTATGGGCATTTTCATATTTTCATTTTTTTTTTTAAATATAAACCACTGCTGGAGGGAGAAGCAAAAGCAAAGTGTGTTGGACCTTGAATTGTAAGCAACATGCGAAATGTTCTAACAATTGAACTAATGGATATGTGATTTATTGAAGATTGGAATAGGAAATAGGAAGCATATAAAACATTTAAAATTACCTACAAAAGAAATAATTTGAAAAAAGAATAATTTTTTTTGCATTATCTGCTTCCAGAGAACATGTTTAATTACTATTATGCCTGTTGCAATGGCATAATTTGTGTTTTATTCATAAATTATTATTTTAACTGTCAATAAGTATTGCTTATAATTTATCATTTATAATGAAATATATTAATTGAATCATTGTAACATGGCTACTTTGTTTCTATACAAAGCATGTATTGCAACATTTCTAAATGTAATTGTAAAATCAAGGATAATTTTGTGACACCATCATCATGGAAATCAGAGAGATATTAGGCAAGGATAGTGAAGACCATATATATATATATATATATATATATATATATATATATATATATATATATATATATATATATATATATATATATATATATATATATATATATATATATATATATATATATATATATATATATATACTATGACGTCAAATAGTTGCTCTCTCCGCCTTCCGTCAGGCAGCTCGAGAACGAGCACACCTTATATATATATATATATATATATATATATATATATATATATATATATATATATATATATATATATATATATATATATATATATATATATATATATATATATATATATATATATATATATATATATATATATATATATATATATATATATATATATATATATATATATATATATACTATGACGTCAAATAGTTGCTCTCTCCGCCTTCCGTCAGGCAGCTCGAGAACGAGCACACCTTATATATATATATATATATATATATATATATATATATATATATATATATATATATATATATATATATATATATATATATATATATATATATATATATATATATATATATATATATAAGGTGTGCTCGTTCTCGAGCTGCCTGACGGAAGGCGGAGAGAGCAACTATTTGACGTCATAGTGACGCCTTCCTTCGCCTACTGTGGGTGTGTCTAATGCTCTCGTTTGAACCAATGGCAAGGCTGAACTAGATGCGCGCGCGTTGGTTGATTGTGCTGCCATCTATTCGTTTTTTTGTAAACTATTAAAAAGTGATAAGCTAACTTTATTTAGTTACTTTTACTGCATTTTATGAGTTTAAATTATATTTTAAGGATTGCATTTAGTATGGAAAAATTGCAAAAAAGTTGCTTAATAAATTAAGCGTATTAAAATAATATTAGCTGCCACGAGGGCATGCCCATGAATTTTGAAAGAGTAAAATAGTGGTCGGAACTATCCGGTCAATGCATTTGTATTGGACATATTAAATGAGTTACAATTTCAATCAAGTAAAATACGGGGACATAACAAAACAAGGACGGATTAGTAGTAAAGTTACCTGAACACAATTATTTACAGATATTTACATTATTTTGCTAATTAAAAATTAAATCACCAGTTGTTACCCAACCGGGATCGAACCTAAGTAGCAATGCTTGAAACACACAGCCAATGAGAATGATCAAAAACCGATAGTAAGGCGGAGCTAAAATGATGTCAAAAGTAAGGCGGAGCTAAAATGACGTCAAATAGTTGCCTTTCCTTGCCCACTTTTAAAAAGCGAAAAACGAGCGCACCTTCTATATATAGTGTTCACTATCCTTGATATTAGCGAACTTTTTTCCCAGAATGTTGTTGCCATCCTGTATAAACCATATACTATAATAACTAAAAGATAGTTATTTAAATGCTAAAATTTGCTTTAATGGCATTTATTACTTACCTGTGACAATAATTGCAAAGAATGTTGCGAAGAGAGTCAAGAGACTACCAAGAATTGTCAACCAATGGAAGGATAACTTATAAATGACGAGTATATCTCTATAAAACAGATTTAATAACAATAATGTTAACATAATGAGTTAATTAAAATTAAACACAAGAAATCTAAACTACTTCAATGAACGACATTAAAAATGGCAAAAGTCTTCAGATAATTTTAAATATTTTTTAGTAATGTCTATATTAATAACATTACAGGAAAAAGGACTGTGATTATTTACGTAATTAAGAAAATCGTAATTAAAAAAATCTGGAAAATATTTGCCTTAATTTACATGTTTGTTAGAGCAGAGTTTGTAGGTGGTACTGTCTTTGATTCCTAATTAATCTGTCTATGGGACCTCGTTTACACTTTGCAAGAATCATTTGGGATCATTTATCATTTTTGCAGTTGAGAGGGGATAATTCAAAGCTTACAGATTGGTGAATTTTTTTTTATGGTGCATGCTCTTTAGTATAAATTAAGGCAGCTCGATAATTATGTGGGTCACAACCTTTGAGCATAAATGGTTTGTAGTAAAGAGAATATGACGTCTTAATCGTAAAGCCCACATCTCAGAGCTAAAGGCCGATATCACGTGCCATCTCTTCAAAATTATGAATGAAAAAATACTCGTGATTGGCTGATGAATTGGGAAATGCGTAACAAAGAACATTTATGAATGGAATGACGTGATTAACCACATGTCTGAGGCCATATATATTGGCTTCACTTTGATGTTTACAAGAGTGATGTCATGTCTCCTCAACTACAAATGATCTATGCGCGAAGGTCACAACACACTGTATTCAAAACTATAATACCATATACAGTAAAATCCGTTTATAACGATGTCGGGTATAACGATAGGCCGGGTATAACAATGTAAAATGCAATGGAAGTTTGGATTTCTATAGTAGTCCATGTTCATTTTTCCGGATATAATGATGCCGGTTATAACGCTAATCCGCATGTAACGATTGAGTTTCCAATGTTTTATGCCGATAACAACCTCTTATAACAATAAAGAAGAGAGGGCCGTTTGCACAATAAACACACGTCTACCAAATAACATGTGAACAAGAACGCCCGAAATGAGTCTTATATAATAAGTATTAGTTGACTATTTAAAGTGTATAATTAAAAAAAAAATAATAAAATTAATTCAGTTCAAATAAAGATATCTCTATCGATATACATCTAGTAAACGGATATTTATTGCTGTAATTAAAAATATTACTATATCGAAAATTTGAAAAATTACTACTATTGAGTCTTTACTGCTTTCATAACAACGGGTAGTTTGAATGTTTATCAAATGTGGAAGGAAAATTGCTTTTTAACATTGCCAATTACCTGAAATCTTTTGGAGTAGGCACGGTTGAACTGTTTCCTTGTAAATCAGAAGAAATCGTCATGTTCAACAAATACGTATCTGTTGAACAGTTGTTGGTGTGAAGCGGTAAAGGAGGTTCTATGTATCTCGATAACAATGAACCGAATCCTATCCACGCCATTATTATAAAGGCTGTAAGGAATCCAAATAATATGCACTAAAAAATAAAATATAAAGCATTGCTTTCCATTTAATGTTTCAGTCATACTATTAATTACTAAACATAACGCACCACACTCTATTGATCTTTAACTGTTATCATACGATAAGAAATTGTATGTATGAAGCCTAGATTAACCGTTTAAGAGTGTAGAACCAAATAAAAAAACACGGTACCCTACATGCCCATGCTAAATGTTAATTTTTATCACTCATTGTTCGATCCTTTAAATGAAAGAAATATTAACAGGTCATTTATACTATAGAAAAGTTATTCTCTCGGTGTTTTAAATATCTTATGATAGGCATACAATCTTAAATTTATTTAATAAATTTCATATTCAAGTTAAAAACTGTGAACCATGGTTAATTGAAAGTCGATATATTTTTTTTTACCTTGTCGTTGCCTTTCCTTGTCAGAACGGCAATGGTGAAAACGGCAACCATGGGTCCTTCCATTGTGCTCATAAGGGTGCTGGATATTTGTACGAGGCTTTGCATGCTTGAAAGGGTCAAAGCACCGCTAATGCAGATGATTCCATATAGTGCAGCTATTTATGTAAAGAAAACAATAGCATGCTCAAACATGTAAGGTGATATGGAAAAAATTACCCCTATTCAGAACACTTAAGAAGAAGAACCCAGAAAACTTTACAATGATGGTATGCTTTGTACACATATGTAAACAAATAATATAATGACAGCTGCAAAATTAAATAAAAAAAGTCGAATGCTCAGTGTACTGCCTCGGAGACCCGAGCCCCAAATCCTAATTTGTTTATTAATGATTTCAGAAATACCATTTTTTTAAAATTATTAGAACATCTTTTTCTGAACAATAAACAAAAATATATTTAAAAAAATTATGTTTGTTATTTTTTGCGTTTTTAAAATTTAAAAAGACTTTTTTTAAAAACACTACTCCTCTTTCAATGTTTATGTTTTTAATTTTTTTTAATTAATTAAATAACGTCAATGTATATACTACAAAAGTATGAATAGACTTTTGGAGATTTGTGTTTTAATTGTCTTCAAAAACTTATTTTAAGTTCACAACCCAAAAAATAATCAAATTTTAAGTTGAATAATTTGTAAAAAAATATTTTATAACTTAATGTTAAAAAGCTATACATACGTTTATTAAACAAATATTACAGCTTCAAAAACTATTAACAGTTTAGTTTTAAGTTAATTATTTACAAAGCCTTATCATTTTAAAAGTGACCAAAATTAAAAAAATATATATTTTGAGTAAATGAAGATTGTTGCAGACGAAAAGTATGTAGACAGATGATGAATGGTATATAAACATGTAAAAAAAAACATATGTTCTGTTCCTTCTACTGTTTTGAAATTTTGTGCACACCTTCTTAAGGACTTTTAGCATCGTTTTATGAAGAAAAAATAATAAAAAAATTTCCGGATTTTGGGGCTTGGGTCCCCCTTATGTAAAGAAAATTCAAACTTTCTAAAATGTCATTCAATTTCATATTATTGATTTGTTTAACACTCACATAAGAATTTTGCCGTGAACAAACTTTTTCTGTCACTAAAATAAGTTGGAAAGGCAGGTTTTAAAAAATCCACAATGGTGACCGTAGCTAAGGAATTGAGTGCCGAGGAAATGGTGCTTAAAGATCCACTGAAAATCCCAGCTATGCATAACCCTGTTAATCCAGGAATGGCACCGACTCGTGTCACTATGTAATAAGGTATCATCTAAAAGCAAACAATTATTTAAAGGTGAAATTAAATTTTAAAATCAACTTATAATGTATCTACAATTTATAAATCTGAAATTACTTAAATTATAAATAAAAGTTTATTCGTATGGATTTAAAATTTCTAATATTTTTTTAATATATTTTGATAAAGATAATCATAAATTTATTTCATCAAAAATAATAAAAATGTAACTATTCTACATTTTTTCAAAATGATTTATTGATTTTGGTTAGTTAAAAAAACGAAAAATAAAGATATGATGGTTTAATAAAGCTACAGTAAAATGTCGTTTAAACTTAATAATAAGCGTAACGTAGGAAATAATTTAAATATTCCTGTTGCAGAATATATAATCTTTTGTATATGCAAAATATTTTTTTTCATATATTTTTTAAATAATATTGGGTACAAATAAGGTTTTTTGTTTGAATTAGAGTGTTTACATGCATTTAATAAACATTTTCTGTAAAGTTATTGGATATTTATTCTGAAAAATTTACTAAAATATAGGTTATCAAGTTGAAAATTAAAAATTGTATGTGTAAAAAAAAGTTTATTATTTTAAATTGTTTATACAAAACTAAATTTTTGCAATGTAATAACCATAACAAATATTTAGTTATTGACTGTTATATTTTTAAATAAATAATACATTCGAAATAATTTGGAGCAATTTTAAGTTGAATGAAATGCGACTGATTTTGTTGTTGGGAACTGCTGTCTCCCCTTAAAATTGTATAATATGTACTTTTTTAATTTGAAAAGTAACTATGCAGCAACAGCAAGTTGAATGTTGATGACCAACATAATCAAAGAGATGCTAAAGTCAAATGGATTAAAATAAATGTAGCATTAATATTCATCCTGTCAAGGGAGATAGCTTTGATATATTTCCGTTATAATTGATAATTCTGTTTATTTTTATACGATTGATATACATGTTTCAATAAACATATATTGTAAAATTATTTAAAGTCTTCCAATGCGTGTATGTCAGCGGAATTATTATTAATTAATAAGTACTCAGTACTCATTTATAATTACTCAGTACTCATTAATAATTGCTCAGCACTTATTAATAAGTAATCAGTACACATTAATAATTACTCAGTTTGCATTAATAAGTTATCAGCACTCATTAATAATTTCTCAGTGCTCTTTAATAATTAATATTTACTCAGTGCTCATTAATAATGACTTAATACTCATTAATAATTACTCAGCACTCATTAATTTTTACTCCGTACTCATTTATAATAACTACTCATTACTCGTTAATAATTACTCCGTACTCATTTATAATTACTAAGTACTCATTAATAATTACTCCGTACTCATTTATAATAATTCCTCAGTATTCATTAATAATTACTCAATACTATTTAATAATTACTCAGTACTCATTAATAATTACTCAATACGTATTAACAATTTCTCAGTGCTCTTTAATAATTAATATTTACTCAGTGCTCATTAATAATTACTTAATACTCTAATAATTACTCAGCACTCATTAAGTTTTACTCCGTACTCATTTATAATAACTACTCATTACTCGTTAATAATTACTCCGTACTCATTTATAATAACTACTCATTACTCGTTAATAATTACTCCGTACTCATTTATAATTACTAAGTACTCATTAATAATTACTCCGTACTCATTTATAATAATTCCTCAGTACTCATTAATAATTACTCAATACTTATTAATAATTACTCAGTACTCATTAATAATTACTCAATACTTATTAATAATTACTCAGTACACATTAATAATGACTCAGTTCGCATTAAAAAGTAATCAGCACTCATTATTAATTATTCCGTACTCATTTTTAATAACTACTCAGTACTCATTAATAATTATTCCGTACTCATTAATAATTATTCCGTACTCATTTATAATAATTACTCAGTACTCATTAATAATTACTTCGTACTCATTAATAATTACTTCGTTGGGTTTACAACCCAAAACGAATTGCATGGAATAACCCAACGTTGGCATTCCATCGTCCATCGCATAACGTCCATCGCAATAATTACTTCGTACTCATATATAATTACTTAATAATTACTCTGTACTCATTTATAATAATTCCTCAGTACTCATTAATAATTACTCAATACTTATTAATAATTACTCAGCACTCATTAAGTTTTACTCCGTACTCATTTATAATAACTACTCATTACTCGTTAATAATTACTCCGTACTCATTTATAATAACTACTCATTACTCGTTAATAATTACTCCGTACTCATTTATAATTAATAAGTACTCATTAATAATTACTCCGTACTCATTTATAATAATTCCTCAGTACTCATTAATAATTACTCAATACTTATTAATAATTACTCAGTACTCATTAATAATTACTCAATACTTATTAATAATTACTCAGTACACATTAATAATGACTCAGTTCGCATTAAAAAGTAATCAGCACTCATTATTAATTATTCCGTACTCATTTTTAATAACTACTCAGTACTCATTAATAATTATTCCGTACTCATTAATAATTATTCCGTACTCATTTATAATAATTACTCAGTACTCATTAATAATTACTTCGTACTCATTAATAATTACTTCGTACTCATATATAATTACTTAATAATTACTCTGTACTCATTTATAATAATTCCTCAGTACTCATTAATAATTACTCAATACTTATTAATAATTACTCAGTACTCATTAATAATTACTCCGTACACATTAATTATTACTCCGTACTCATAAATAATTACTCAGTACTCATTAATAATTATTCACTACTCATTAATAATTACTCATTGATTATTACTCAATAATCCATGAAATATAAATGGACCACAGTTTTATAGAACCAATATGTGTCGATAACATTCATTTGAGGAAAACCTGAAAATGACTCACAGTGCTTTTCGTTATTAAGTTATAAAACAAAAGAAAGTATTTACCTGATCGTACTTGGTCAAACCAGTGTGATTTCTGTTTAATAAGGGATCGCATGAATGGTAAATGCCGTAGATAATCAAACCAATAAAGATGCACAGAAGGTGGAAGAACAGCACTGGGATGATACTCCAGTAGAGAACCCTATTTGCAATAGAACTTTATGTTTTCTGATAGTTAAAAAATTATATACGACATTATTGTGGTTTGATTTAATTATATTTACTTTCAGTTAAAAATTAGAATAGTTCTTTAACATCTTTACAAAAAGACAGCGTTATTGATTGTATTTCATATAAAGTATGTTGAAATAAAATAAAGGACATATATTTCACAATTCAAATGTAAATTATAGGAATATGTTGACATAAGGTAATAATCAATTAAATTGATCTTTTTATTTAGAAGGACATGCATTAAATACTGATGAAATGTGGACCATATATATTATAATTTCAAGATACAGGAAAGGCGGAGACGATATTTTTATTTAGAACGTTATGATTGTATGATTGTTATAAAAACGTTCCAATCACTAAATATTATGATTTACCCCATATACTGCATGATATTTTATTTTTAATTCAGCTTATTTAGAAGTATTACGTTTTTTTACTCAAAAAATCGGGTTTAGGTAAAGTTATTAAAATACCAATTAAATATAAATATTAATTACATATAAAAGACTGAAAAAATATAAACATATGTGTTCAAGAATTAATGATTGTATTTCTTATTTCGCCATGACGAATTCAAAATTTAGTTAAACTATCACTAATATGCATTGGTATTAAAATCCCTCTTTACTTTCAAAGTTTTGAAACCATTAGAAAAATATAAGAATTAGCTCCTGAGTAATTTTGAGTTTTAGAAAAGTATTGAAGTAGGGTAATTGATTTCAATCAGTCATCAATGGTTATTTGATGGTCAGTTAAAGAATTAATTGTTAGCATGTCACTATTTATATACTTATAAACGATTAAAGTTCAATCTTCAGGACTATAAATGAAAATGTGATGGCGATAGCATGTGCTTAAGGTAAAAATACAACTTGTTCCACTGGAAAAGAACACGTATTTTACAATGGTAACAACACAATAAGTTGTAACCTTCCCTAACAGAAAGTGAATGAAAAAACCGCCATCCGTTGGACAGCACTGTTACCCGATCCTCACAGAAAAAAAATATTTTTACCTTCTTTTATTGAATGTATTCCCTTTTTTTTAACTGTAAAACATTATCATCATCTGGAATAAAGTAAACAAGCAAGGAATAAAGTAACACCCATTGAAGCTATACCATATTTTATTCAATATATTTAGTTGTTATTGTTGTACTGAATTTTTTTTGAATTAGTTGTTATTGGAACTGGAGATCCGCGTTGGAAAATATACGAATAAAACACTAAAAATTTTGAATAATTTATTTGAAAATGCAGCCCACTAGTAACCTAGAATAAGTCAATATTAAACGTAAATAATAGTGTTGAATGGAAATTCCATGCGTTTTACTTACGATTTTGCCCTTTCTGTGGTACTCATACTCAGCATTCTTTGAACTTCTGTTTGACTAGTACCGTAGTAAGCGATACCGCCCCATAGACCACGCAGAAAACAATTCCAAAAGGTATATCTTTTAGTCAGATCCATAGAAAAACTAAATAAAATGGTATATAATTACACTTTGTGCATTTTTCACTGCAAAATTTCAAGACTGCAATAGATCCTTTTCTAAGCAGCTTTCTTTGAATATTGAACACATGTATGCCATTTACAGTTAAATACTTATTGGTAAAATAAATTACTATTTAAATTAATGTATTGAAAGCGAGTAAGTATTGACATGTCAAAAAGGTTTTAATAATGAAATATATAAATTTTGTATATTCTTTTTTTTTAAATTATGTATTGAAAAAATTTGCAGCTTGGTAATTCAAAATTGCTTTGAACACAATATTAGTTTCAAAGGGTATAGAGCTGTTTGAAATGTTTCCTATGAATCTGTGCAATATATAAAAATATTTAAATTTATTTTAACAATAAATATATAATAAATTAAAAAGCTTATTTTTATGCAGTATTTAAAAGCATATCCAAGAAGATCATTGAGGAAAATTTGAAATAATACCATTTTTAAATAAAAAAAGAGGTTAGCTAAGAAACTTTCAGGGTGCAAAATACTAAGAAAACAAATGCGTGATTTATTAATGTCTTATTTGATGTAAAATCGATTATGAGTAAAAACAAATACATGATTTACGAATTAAATGGTACATTTTAGGCTAAAATATATTTGTTTATAGTGGGGTCAATAGGAAACCAAAAAAATGCAAAAGAAAATAGAAAAAATTAAAATGGGAAAAGAAAACTAAAACCGTTGGAAAAAAGCTTCCAAAGCACAATTTTACTTGGGAAAGCATCATCAGCTTAATTTATGACAAATATTATGATATTATTAATATTTGTCATAAATTAAGTTAACGATTGTTGGATCAAGTGCAAATAAGGTAGTTGGAGGACAAGTGTGTATATATATATATATATATATATATATATATATATATATATATATATATATATATATATATATATATATATATATATTAATATAAAAGCACTAAAAATTTAAGATATTTTATACTTCTCCCCACTTTCACATTAATTATATCATGACTTTAACAAACTTTCTTTAACTTTGGATATCGCCCCCTTTTCCCAGTACAAAAACATCCTTCATGTGACTGCTTTCTCTCCCACGCCACTTCGTAAATCCAAACCTAAACCTAACAATGCGAACTAAACTTGAGATGAACCAATCAGAGGTGTCCAGGATGCATTCTCCTTATCAAAGTATCCGTATTATATACAGATTCACGATGTAACCTCGAAGCTGTGATGTCGTGCTCTGAGAAGTCATGAGAAATAAATGTTTGAACTAATCATCGGCCCTTAGTTATACCTGCATAGTTGGACATATATCACAATCATAACGGCTACAACTATAAATAAATAAACACCATATACATATATATATAATTTTTTTTTAGAGAAGGCATTTAATTTATTACTTGAATAATTCGAGCCTTTTTCCTGCGTTTGCAATTTTGAAAATGTTCGAAATTCCTCCGTTGTCCCAGATGCCTGCAGAACAAACAGTTATGACGCAGGAACACATGAGAAAGGTTTGGAAAACGTCTGTCCACAAAACTGCTTTCAAACCTCCCTAAAATACAAAGAACTCTTACAGTTCGGGTCTTTCTGAATGGCGTTTGTGACGTCACGTTGTTTACATGGGTTAAATAAGCCGTTTGGTCAACTCACTTAAACTCGTTCGTTGATTGGCTAAAACTATTTTTGAGGGCGTTTCCCGACCGCCAATTAGTTGGACAAATTTTATAATTTTAAATTTAAAAGAAACAGTGTAAAAGCTTATTTGATGTATTAGTCTTAACAACAACAAAGTTGCTATTTGTCAATAGCAACTTTGAAAAATTCAATGATGTAAAACATTTATTTTAACTTGATCTTGAGTGTATGTTAAAATAGACTCGGGTATACATATGCGGCAAATGTATAAAATGATTTGAAATATTATAAGTAAAGAGTGTTAGGGGGCAAGTGTTCAATATAAGTTTTGCTTACCATAGAACAATAAAATGCGCAGCAAATTCCTACGGAAATAATAGATATCTCGAACGATAAATTTGTAACAGCACTTAGAGCCAGAACCGCAGCGTAGAGGACAACAGATATGTAAAACACCTATTTAACAGATACTTACAATGAGATCAAATATTCCATTTCCATTAAAAATATATCATGAAATACAATTAATATTGTTATACAAAAGCTCTTACCATCTGCAGGATGTAGGCTGCAGATATTGTGTATCTTGTAAGCTTCCCAAATCTAAGTTCTAAATACTGAAAATATTAACTTGATTAGCTAACTAATATTTTAAATCTACGTTTTATGCTTTTACGAAATAAAACAGCTTATGTGTTTGCTTAAAATTGCATTTAGTATGCCATTAAATTAAATATAAAATAATTTATTATTTTATTATGAGTTTTGTTTTGTTGGGTTCTATATTAGGTAAATGATTTTGTGTTTATCATAAAATATATACCGTTTTGTGAAGACAAAGAAGTAAAATTACATATTTTTTACATATTTGTTTATACATACATATTATATACTACTGCATTAAATATTACTACATTACATATTTGTTTATCTTTTCTCCCCTTTTTCTGAAGAACTGCAATCCATTTATAATAAACACGAACGCGAAAAACGCGCAGGAGCTGCTCGGTGATTCGAGAATTCATACCACGTGGTATGAATTCTCAAATCACCGAGAAGCTACCGCACGTTTTTCACGATCGCATATAATGGGCCTGAGAAAATATCTTATATATAAAAGGGTATAGTGATGACGTCGATAGCTTATTGCGAAGCAATAACACTATGTTAATTAAACAAAACAAATTAACTGATAATACAGCAATACATCATTTTCCCCCTAACGTTGTCCTGACAGCTTGCTTTTTGTTTCCTTAACTTAACAATACTTTTAAGTATATTTTTTAAGACCATAGTATAATAATTAGCGAATATAAAACTAACATAGTATAGAAATCGCACACAATAATCCAAAATACAGTAATAACTTCAGAATTAACAGCCACTTATTAAGCTACATAACATCCCTAACAACGTTTTCTTTCAAGTTAAATTTTAAGAACACATACGTACATCATTAATATTTGTTATCAAATAATATTAAAACTATAATTACTTCGTAAATTGTTGATACACCACACTGAAAATATACGGGAACAAAAATATAAGAGGATAAAATCATGCCCAATGAAACTCCAATGTACTTTATGGCGAACTGTGTACCAAATCTGTACGTTTCGGAAGGTGTTCCCAACATCGTAGTGGAAGATATCATAGTGACCGTTATGGAGAAGATGACGGGAAATTTTGGCATTTTCTTTCCGGCCATGAGGTATTCCGTCATCGTCTTTTGTTTTCCTCCATGAAATTTAACAGTTATCCCGATCGCTGCAGAAATCAAAAGTGTTAATGCAATGACCGCATAGTCTGCGATTCCAAGATAATGCCTGGAGTCCATCTTTAGAGACAGCAACTGAAAGAAGCCTGCTAGCGAATACGATGTTCAAGAAAATCCTAAAAGTGTTATTTGTTCTTGCAGATAATTTCCGTTCCATTTATTGCCGCATTTTCTGGCAGTCTTAATAACTGGCATACGTCTTAATAACCGCCGAAATAAGTTTTTGACCCAATGAATTGATGTTCGCTATAGAAGAGCTAATTGGATAATGGCAATATATATCAGTAACAAGATAACTCGTCTTATGACTTCATTGTTTCTGTTTAAAATTGTAAATGTCAAGTTTAGAGTTATTTATGTTAAGGTGAGATATGCGAGGTTATTCTGTTTTCAAAGGAAGAATAAAAGACGAATGTGTGTGAGATATCAAGGTTAGGTAATCTTTTTTAAATGTTGTCATTGTTTTTTATATTAGAGATGCTTTCTTAAAGTTTGGACATTTTAAAACGTTTATTTGAGTTGAAACACTTACATTTCTGTTTGAAACTAATGGTTTCGAAACTCAAAGATTGCTAAACCGAAATTAGGTACTGTGTTGTTAATTCGACGGTTCGGTATTTCGTCTGTGTGTCTGTAAATTGATTGTTTTTTGTTCGATTTTCTTCAAATTTGACACGAATGTTCCTTGAAGTCCATAAAACAACGTATATGTTTTATTAATATTTTCTATAAGATTATTTTTTTATTGCTTTCCAAGATGGTGGCCGTTTCAGTGTTATCAGGATAGGATGGTTCAACCCCTCCCATTGTATAATGGCTAAAATTAAGAAAGTCTAGTAAAAAAATTAAAAATCAAATTACAATAAAAAGGGGGGGGGGGCGGAATCCTCTTAAAATACATAGTTGTTTTCCAAAAGCTTCAAAATCATGTTTTGAGGTCATTTTTTATATTGTTATTTGTCATGTAGAGAAAAGACCGCCAAACGCTGTCTTATAAACACGATACTCTAAAGCATACTATGGCAACCATAAAATACTCTAAACAGAGATTCTGAAAATTTAACCTTCACTATTTATTCTCTATTTTTTTTTCATGATCATGTAGTAATTTACTAATTTTAAATATAGTTAATGACTCTTCATGTATGTAAAAAATATTAAGGACAATTTCATGAGAATCACTGGTAACTGACGCTATTTCGATATTTATCAGTCAAAGTATTCCTGTTTACTTAAATAAAAATTAATAACTGTTTTCTAAATTTTGATGGGGAGGAGTTTTTTTTTAAATGTGGGAGGAAGGATTAAATTCGTTTTTTTTGGGACGGGGATGTTTTTGGGGGGGAAAGGGGAGATAGGTTTTTGTTTGTCCTCGCATTTTAGAAAACAAATAATACAATTTGAGGGCACAATGAAATCATAAGTTTACATTTGGAATTTTGTAATGAAACTTGACAAACATAAAACAGTAGTCCAGAAGACGGTTTTCCATTTAACATTGTGTCGATACTTAAAAAAAGACAGCTATTTACAACTTCTCATTTTGACACAATTTTCTTGCTATTCCAGATACAACGTTGGTTAAAGTAAAGAATAAGATGGCACTTCGGCATTCATGGAAAACTTTAGCGTGGATGTCCTACTGTTTCCATTTCCCATACCGAGATATCGATGTCACATAAACAGGTTGGTGGAGCTACTTACTCAAGATTAAACCAATGAAATGCATGAAATGAAGATATGCAAGACGTCATTCTGACGATGGTTTAAAACTTTTACGATACTATTGCTAAATATATGAGTTAATAAGTATTTACGAAATAGCGAAATGTTTTATTAGCGTATTAACTAATCACACAACGGTGATTGAAAAACTAACGAAATTCCGATTTCGATTCCAATTTGCACATGCGTGTAAAATATATTACTAAACTAATTCCGCATGCGTGTAAAAAATATAGCGCAAGTAATTAATTCACAAGGTTGCCAATTTGATCAGATATTTATATATACGCAAATTAAAAAACTCCGTATCTCCGTTGATTTTCAATTAAAAATTTTTTTCTTGTATTAAATTAAAGGTTGAAATTAAAAATACCGTTCCGCCAATGCTGATTTTATTTTTTTACGAAATGTAGTTTGGGTTCTGGAATATATTTTACGGACGCGGCTTAACATTACGAGTTGTGCACAGTATATATAAGCTCTACCGGTCGGGCGTTCGCTTCTTGTTGGCTCCTTTGTCGAGAGGGCGTTATTTCTTCTTTTTTTGGCTTAGCGTTGCGAACCCGACCGGGTCGCTTGATGGCGACATTAATTTTGACGCTTTGGCGTAGTGCTTCCGTATTATGTACTTTAACCCAACCCTTTAACTGAGATCATGTATTTTTATATTTAAAAATGTGATTCAGATGTCTTATGGTTGTAGCTTGTTATGAATTTTTTAAATGAAATTTTAGAGTATTTAGAAGAAAAGTGATTGATTGATGAGAAAAAAAACCCGCTAAAAAGTTATCTTTAAGTCGTTATCCATTTAATAAAGGAAAAGTCAAATGTTAGGTGGGTTGTTTTAATTAACTCCATGCGAAATTCATACGAAGAACGGGTATTTTTGCGTGTTTAAAATTAAATTTATATTCTTATACATGGTGTAATCAATGCAGCACATTCACAGAATTGAACTGTTCGACCGACATTTTTCTTTCTGTCTTTGTTTATCTGTATTAGATATTTATTTAAAAAAAAACAAGTTTGTTCAATTTCAAGTTTTTTTTTAAAGTAAGTTTTGAATACGGTAGCGAAGAAAAGTGTACATCAACTGCATTATCTTTTAAATTAATCTTCTATATTGATGAACTAATAACGAACAAACATTCGTCAATACACTTTCAGGAGAATGGTATTAAATTGCAAGATTTTTGGAAGTTCTCTTGGATAGATGATGTAAATTAACATTAATATTTATGAATATATTAATCTTATGTCTCGATGAAACAAAATCATCAGTAAACTTATCAATACATATTTGCAGAATATACTTCGTTTAAGTACCTTTAATTAATTTTTATAACATTAACTAGTTTAATTATCGTTATTTTTGCATTTTAACTCATTTACTTCTAATAGACATAAATTCAATGTTGTGGATCTATGTTTTATTTATGCCTATACCTTTACTTTTAAAAATATTGCAATGAATACGATTTTATATATATTATTTAACAACTACCCTGGTTTTTTTTTTAATGAACCATCTACATTACTTCAAACTGTCCCAATTTTATTTGTCCTTCCAGCGGGTTGGCTGTCAAACGGTTTAAATCTTAAAACATAATATCGAGATACGAGCACTTAAAGTTTGCTGGATATAATGTTAAATAGAAAAACATTTAACTCATTATTGGACAACCTATTGAATTAGGATTGACCAAATGATAAAGCTACTAGCTGCCTAGAACCTAGTGTTAGTTGATTTTCTTCTATTGTTTGACTTATATTAGTTAGCAGTTTTCCAGCATATATATTGGTACCCAATCATATATGTTATTTCTGTAGTAAAGATCCCGTTTACACAACTTACACGCAACGGATCTTAACACATAAGGTGTCAAAGGAAGGAGAATTTCAGGAACCAGTGACGAATAATACTTTCATCTCATAAATGCCCACGTTTGTTTTAAATGCGTTTAAAAAAATTCATTTTAACGTGTGGTTTTTCAACAAACCGTTGATAATATTGAATTCTATGAACATACGTTAAACTTTTTTTGTTTTTATAAAATATTAACTAATATCTTTAACCGGAGAGGGTATGTGGGTAGGGGGAGGTGTTCATGCGATAGTTATCGTTAGGGCATGCTAATTAAATAATAAAAATAATAAATTAATTAACAATACAATTAAAATAATAAATTAATTAACAATACAATAAAAAACATACAATTTACTAAACAAATTTATTAAGTAATTTTTGCCATTACACATAAATTGATTTTTTTTTAAGTTTCAAATTTCATATTCTTTTCTTGACGATACAATTTTCTTATTTCCGACTACAAATACCGCCAGTTGTTGAAGTTCAAAATCTGTAGGGATTTTATTGTTCGTATCACACTTTGATGTCCACAAGCGGGAGACAAGACGGGCACACTTTGAATCAAGTGGAATGACATTGCTCTTCCAACCTTAAAAGAGAAAATAGAAATAAATCCAAGACATGTAGATTATTAGGATTAATACTTTGTGGCCAGAGTTAAGTATTGATGTAATTTAAATAAAGTAAATTTTAATTTGCTGAACTAAACTCCTTTTTGCCAGAGAGTAAATTCAAATTGGTTGAATTTACACTTGAGGAGCAAACGTTCAGAACGGGATTTGTCTAAAATGTCTGAGAATTAGATAATTATATCACTTAATTTATCTTCAAATTTTCTATAAAGCAAACCTAGTTTATTGCATTCCAACACATTTATTGTCTCATTGAAAATACATGACTCGCTAATACTAAAATCTTTACGGTCAATGGTTAATGCATTTACGGTCTTTACGGTCCATGCATTTAAGAAATGTCCATTGCATTTTCCCACAAATCACCTTAATTATACGAAACTCGTTTTGAATGTTCGCTCTGCACTTGATGAAGATTAGTAGTTTTTTTACAGATTTTTTCCTATTTATTGAGGTTTTTAAAAATGTGTTAATAATATTATTAAATAGAGGACATTATATTATTCCTAAATGATACTCATGAGTAGTTAGCAGTACGTAACATGTACGACCTACAACTAATCGTATACAGCGTAAATATACTATTCTGTTAAAAATAGGTACTTAAAAATAGGTAAAATGTACTCATTTTTGATTACATCCGATGCTTATCGTAGCTCTGAATACATAAGTTTCATTTTTAAAAAAGACATTTACACAAAAATAAGTAAAATGTGTAAAAAGAGCAGTTGTTTGCCTACATAAATTACTTTCAATAACTTTCAACAATTACAACCAGGACTATCCAGGAATCGAGCCCAATCCGTCTACCTGATGTCGTCCACACCAAAGTCCAAGGCTTTATCCGTTGTACTACCAGAGGGACATGATGAAGTTATAAATAGAAGTAATGTTAAAAATGAGTGGTAAAAGAATGGGAAGTAAGATAATGGAGTTGTAATTTAATAAATCGACATAAAATAATTTTGAAAACCATCTTCTGAACAATTTTTTTAAGTTTGTTGTCGCTTTGTTAAGATTTCTTGAACAAAAGCTTATATTAGCAATATTAAACCATACTGCTCATTTATGTAAAAGTACGATTACTTCAATTTCAGTACGTTATCGCTCATTTACAATGGAATTGTACTCAAAGAAAAACGAGTACGTGCATGTACTCATTTTTAAGCACATTTTTTTGCAGTATACGATTGGACTGCTTGTACTTCTATTTTTTGAAAATGTAAACTTTTTTCATTTTATTTAACTTTAATTTTTAAAAATAAAAATGTCACAGTGTGACTTACACTACAAAAAAGGACACGGTTTTTTGGATATCATTTCAATTTACGTTTTCTTCCTCATGCTTTGATATAAAAATATTATGTTATGCCAGTTTCGTTGTATAGGGTGAATGTTACACAATGAAGTTTAATCAGGTAAAAATTGTATTTCTAGTTGTGTTTTCAAATTATTTTAATTTAAATTAATTTGTGTGACTTACACTACAACTGAAACGTGACTTACACTACACCTCAATATAAGCACTGGTAAAATGATATAAATAAAATTAAAATATAACTTTACATAACTTGAAAAATTATAATGTGAAAAACTATAATAGAATTTACAATCAAAGTTTCAGTCAGGCAATTTTTTTTTATTTTTTCAACAATTACAACATTTGCGGCACCTGGTTTTTCTGGCCAATGAAAAATATTCCTTGCGCATTGCAAAAATCCACTTTTATTGTAGAGCCTTCTTTAGAAATGAATTGTCCAGCAAAATATTTCACTTTTCTTCTTCCTACAAATGAAACCCAGGCCCGTCGCACCTGGCGGGGTGAGTCCGGAAACCCTGAAAGTTGGGAATTTCAACCGGAAGAAAATTAATATTATTAACAAATTGTTGCCCAACTTGTAAGATTATATTTAAATTAAACCTCAGAACGGACACTGCATTGGAATATTAGTGCAACAAATCAATGCTTGTGAGAGAACTGTTTACATTACCTGAAAAATATATAAAAAATCATGAAAAAGGTCGATAAGTTGGAATTGGGAATTTTCAGCATTGTTGGGAATTTCGAATAGTAGGGTTGAAAATTTCGAATCGCTAAGTTGGGAAATTTCTTGTTTCAACCCCCCAAAATATTGTTTGTGTAACGGCACTGATGAAATCTATACCCTATTGCCTATTTTAAGTTCATCTCGATTGTTATCTTTTTCTTAGGTCTTCTCGTTTTTTTGTTCAGTTCTCTAAGAATTACAAAATCCTTGATTACTGGAATATTATATGCCTCTTCATAAAAATCTTTATCAAAGATTTTATTTCATTCCTTAGTGCAGTAATTCTTTAATGTTGAGCAGGCAGGTTGACCTATCTCCAGTGTAAACTGATGTGCTAGTTTCTTTGCAATGGCCTCCTGACATTTATTTGGGCTTTAAGGTGGACTTTTCTTGACTCTTGCAATATCTTTAAAAAATGAGCTACAATTTTGATAGGCCTTCTTAGGAGAATCTACTGAATTTGGATTAGAAGGGCTTGGTTCATTTTAAGCGGTTGCGGAAATTATTTTTTACCTGTATTTTTTTTTATCTATTCCCTCTTCTTTGCTTTAAAAATCCCTTTGATCAACTTTCATTGTAATTTCCACGTTCTTACACCTTTCCTCTTGCTATCTAGATTAATTATCTTTAACTGCTTGAAATATTCCATTTTTTTTTTCTCTAATCTCTATCTTTCATTTTTCTACTTTTTCCCCATTTACAGTTTAAATAAAAAATGTATAATAAATAACAATATTTAAAAATAAGATCACTTATGATATTATTTTTAAATATTGTTACTGTGTATTTTGTAATCGTTGTTGTTCTACAAACACAGCATATAGTGTGACTTACTCTACGCCGTGACTTACACTACAATTTTAATTTATTTAATATTCACTAAAAAATTTCCTTCTTTTAAAAATCAAAACTGCAGTCTGATAGAGATTAGTATAGAGGAGGAAATCACTGATTTTTTTTTAATTGTGGCTCAATTTAAAAAAAATAGAAGAACTTTTGTTCTTTTTTTGTGAATTACACTACATTTGAAAAATACATATTTCATTTGGTATATATATATATATATATATATATATATATATATTTATATATATATATATATATATATATATATATATCACATGAACAACACTTCCACACACACCCATTCGGGTGAAAGATAGCGAATATTTTATAGTAGATAGTAGAAAATATTTTTGACGCTTTGCTCATAGAAGACAACGTTATCAATGGCTTGTTTATAAAAATCCTTTAAAATAAATAGTCCTAAACGCATTTAAAAAAAAAAACGTTGAGATGAAAGTACTATTAGTCACTGGTGAATGAAATTCTATTTCTTTTGATACCTAATGTTTTAAATTTCCTTGCGTTTAAGGGACGTAAAAGGGATCTTTACTACAGAAGTAATATATATGACTAGCATGCCCGTACCGGAAAGTTTCAATTGCGGCCCACGGCAACTTTTGTCTGGGCGATGAACGATTGTGTTTTTTTTTGTGGAAAATATGGTAACACGGTTTTCCCTTCGGCAGCAATTGGGTTATTGCCTCCCGTGCGATACTTATCGCATTAATCAACAGTGATTTTTTTTTAAATTATAGCAAAATCTAAATTTCATTACACGCATTAAAAATGATAAAAGATTTATTTAACGATAGTTTTTTTAAAAATTATTATCAGGTTGTTTCACATACAACCTTTTAAAATAAATATTTTGGCACGATTTTATAGTATGTCACATTACATTTTCTATTCTTAATGCAAAATTTTCATACTTCACATTTGTTTCTCATCTACGACGTTTTCTTTCTCAGTACGCAGGCCTTGCAAAAGTTGACTATTGTCAGAAATTTCAATATTCGTGCTCTTGAATGAGTTTTTTCTTGTCCACAAGCGAGTCACAGGACTGAGGCATTTCGAATCACTTGGAATCACATTTATACTCCAACCTACAGTAGAAAGACATTCTTGTTTATAATAATGTGCTTATTTATTGTTTCATTTTTAAATAAAAGTGTGGGATATATACTTCTGAAAATAATTTTGTAACGACTATAAAATGACGCCACTACACAATTTTTGTAATTTTTAATAAATGAAGGGGTAAATACGAAAGGATCTTAATGAAGTAAGATTGGGAAAACTATGGATTACGTTTATTTGGATGCTGTTAGTTGTACAGGAATATCATGGTAGATGTAAGATGAAGATTAAATTCATATTCTACCATTGTTTTAGAAACTTATTACTTGTACGCATGAGTAATAAAAAAAATTAAAAAGTATCCCAAACGTACCTCGTTTTATTGTACATATATAGAACCTCAGAAAAAGCCTATACTTCAATAAATCTACGAAACTTCCTTAATCAAATAGATAGCAAAAGATATTTATGTATTTCTTACCTGTAAAAATAACCGCCAGCAATGTAAAAGTAAGAGTCAGAAGGGTTCCAAGTATAGGCAACCACATGTAGGATACTTTATAAATAATTAGCAAATCACTGAAAACAGATTTAAGTGGAACTATTTTAATGTGTGTTAGAAAAGGAATACATTTATATTTATAGCAAGCTTTTGCAATACTCTTTGCGAAACGTTTAGAAAGTTTAAAAATAAAGTTTTAATCTTAACATTTATAAAGTTTAAAACCTCTGAAGTTAAAAATTATAGTATCGTATAAATATTTTGAAATTTAAAAAATACATTCCAATATCGTTAATACATTTGTTTGCGCGTAGTTCGCGTTAAAATATTTTCTGAAAATTGAAAAAAAAACAAGAATATATATTACTAAGCATACAATCGGATCTACTGTACTTTAATATTTTTCTAATTATTTGCAATTCATAAATTACTTTTATTTTACATTGAACTATAAATAAATAGTTCAGATGAATGGATAGTACATATTCCACTTGAAAGTAAAAGCCAAAACATATTCTTGTAAATTTAAATACAGTCGAGTTGTAAATAGGTTTACGGCATACATAAACTTCGCTACTGCGATTCATTTCCTTTAAACATTAAAATATACAATTACGAAACTAGTAGTAGAAAATTTTGAGATATTACGAATAGGTTATTATTATCTTTTGGGGATAATAGTATCATGGAGTACTTCACGAAAAAAGTTTATTTCTAGTAAAAAAAAATTTTTGCTTTAATATGTAATGTAATTTAATGACTATTTAAAAAAAAATGTCATTAACCAATATTGAAACTTTTAAAATGTAGATTTTGATGAACTCATTTTTTTCCCGAAGATTTTTGGTTAATCCGGATAACTGGAGTTCGGATAATTGGAGTTCTACTGTAAATTACCTGAAATCTTTTTGACTATTAATAGATGAAAATGAACTATTTCCTTGTAACGCAGAAATTGTTATGTTGAATGAAGAAATATCTGCCGAGCAATTAGTTCTATGAAGGGGAAGAGGAGGTTCCATGTATTTGCCAATTATTGTACCAAATGCAATCCATCCTACTATTGGTAGGGCTACAAAAAATCCAAACAAAATGCACTGAAAAAAAATAGATAAGTAAGAAAAATTATATGCCTGTACAGGGATATTTTCTTAAATTAAAATTAATTATATCAATGCTAAAGTGTTGACAATGAAATATCATAAAAAGATTGTGTCCTTTGTAATTCTTATCCAATTTTTTTTTTTTTTTTAAATTGTGTCATATCACGCAAAACTATTTTTTTTATATAGGATTAAAAGTACAGATAAATAACTATAGCATGATTGTTGTTACATTTGCACTAACGAATTTAAAATTCATACCTTATCGTCGGCTTTCCTCGTTAGTACGGCTATAGAGAAAATGGCAACAATGGGTCCTTCAAGAAGGCTCAAAAGAGTAGTTGATACTTGTTTCACACTTTGTATACTTGAAAACATCAAAGTGCAGACAATGCAGATGATCCCGTACAGTGCAGCTGTGTGTGTAATATATATATATATATATATATATTAAATTACAAAGAATAAATATTAAAAAAAATACAGGATTATAATTTCTACCGTTTAATCTATAAGTTCCACCATCTTTTTTACTAAGGCGCAATCAACAGGAATCTTGCACTGACCTTAGCTTTTTAGTGCTGGTGTAATGGACTGAGGGTGCTCTCAATCTAGCTTTGGGGAGGGCAGATGATGGTTTTGTTACTGTAGGAAAGTGCACTGGACATTGGACAATCTCTATAAAAAATGGCTCTGTACTGAATTCAGCAGAAAGTACGTCTCACCGTGGAGAAAGGACTGCTATTCTTTCCCCTTCCAAAAACCGAAAAGTAACCACTTTACCTTCTATGCCTAAAATATCTGGTTTTGCAGGGGCCGGAGTTGGTTTGGTACGGCCACGCTATAGTTAACTCCATTTTAGAAGGTTAAATTAATTAGTGGTAATGGACAAATTGATGATAGCCATAGCAGTTAGAAAACAAATGATATTTAATCATTCAAATATAAAAGTTAAGTATTTACATTTAGAGGTTATCTATGGCATTACAGTTAGATGAGCAGCACCCTGAAAGAGCGTGCAGAGAGTTTGATGGTTTGTCTGGGAATGTCTCTGTTCAGTCAGTGTTGTTCGCATTCGGCCCGTCCCCTGCGTGAGCCTGCGTTGGAGCTCTCTCATTGGTTTGAGATATAAAGTTTCTTGGAGTTTCTTGGAACCGAAAGAAAGTTGGATGAACTCCAGGACGCTGCAGTTTGAAAGACTAAAACACATGCTTACCATATGGAACCCATAATTTCTAAACCTAAAACTGTCAAATATTTAGGATGAACACAAATGCGGACTTTACGCACCTGGGTACTGTTGTACTCATAGGAAATATCAACACTCTGTACTTAGTTATAATTTGATGTAAATCTTTGGATTTACTTTTAATTGAATGTGGGAAGTAGTAGAAAAGTAGACCTTCTTACCCCACGAGGCGGTATAGCGGAAGTGTACGTGACCGGAAATATGTATGGTTATGACGCCACCCCGGAAGTGACGAAGTTGGCATGCCCACATCCCATTACATAACTCTCGGTCACACCCATTTCCGGATAGGTCGTCGTACGGAAGGTCATTTTTTAAAAAAAAGTATATTGAAGACGAAAACATCCACGTGTTCCACAAAGTGTAGACATATAATACATTGAAAAGTCATGAATAAATAATATTTTTTTTATAAAACATGTAAAAAAAGTTTAAAAGAAAAAAACCTATATTATAAAGTAGTGATCAATAAAAATGACAAAAAACATTGTAAATACTCTTGTTTAAAAGTTGGTGTTAATTAGGAGGATAATTGATGTTTCTAAGTTTCGGTTCCTTTTTAGGAACATCTCTTCCTGGCGAATTGGATATTCAAAAAGAATATGTTGGAAATTTTTAATTGTTTTTGTGGAATTCAATTTTTATTGGCAACTAACAAAATATAGTAACAATATTAAATGTACTTATTTATGGCCATCGCTAATGAATTTGAGACCCCCTACACAAAACCGTTCAGTGTAACCTCCTTCACCAAACCATCAGCGTCCCTTCCCACAGCTACACAGAGGGGACCCTCAGCACCAACACTAAAAAGCTGAGGCCAACGCAAGAATCATGTTGTCTGTGTTTTAAATTTTGTTTGTGACTAACAAAATATAGTAACAATATTAAATGTACTTATTTATGGCCATCGCTAATGAATTTGAGACCCCCTACACAAAACCGTTCAGTGTAACCTCCTTCACCAAACCATCAGCGTCCCTTCCCACAGCTACACAGAGGGGACCCTCAGCACCAACACTAAAAAGCTGAGGCCAACGCAAGAATCATGTTGTCTGTGTTTTAAATTTTGTTTGTGACTAACAAAATATAGTAACAATATTAAATGTACTTATTTATGGCCATCGCTAATGAATTTGAGACCCCCTACACAAAACCGTTCAGTGTAACCTCCTTCACCAAACCATCAGCGTCCCTTCCCACAGCTACACAGAGGGGACCCTCAGCACCAACACTAAAAAGCTGAGGCCAACGCAAGAATCATGTTGTCTGTGTTTTAAATTTTGTTTGTGACTAACAAAATATAGTAACAATATTAAATGTACTTATTTATGGCCATCGCTAATGAATTTGAGACCCCCTACACAAAACCGTTCAGTGTAACCTCCTTCACCAAACCATCAGCGTCCCTTCCCACAGCTACACAGAGGAGACCCTCAGCACCAACACTAAAAAGCTGAGGCCAACGCAAGAATCATGTTGTCTGTGTTTTAAATTTTGTTTGTGACTAACAAAATATAGTAACAATATTAAATGTACTTATTTATGGCCATCGCTAATGAATTTGAGACCCCCTACACAAAACCGTTCAGTGTAACCTCCTTCACCAAACCATCAGCGTCCCTTCCTCCAGCTACACAGAGGGGACCCTCAGCACCAACACTATAAAGCTGAGGCCAACGCAAGAATCATGTTGTCTGTGTTTTAGTAGAAAATAACAATGCTTAATTTAATACTCACTCAAGAACTTTGCCACCCACAAGCTCCTGTTGTCGTTAAAATAGTCTGGGTTAATGGGTTTCAAAAAATCAATCACGGTAACTGTAGCTAACGAATTGAGGGATGAGGAAATGGTGCTTAAGGATCCACTGAAAATTCCAGCTATGCAAAGACCAGTTAATCCCGGAATGGAACCAACTCTTGTGACAATGTAGTACGGTACCATCTACAAATTGAGGATTTTAATGATGTAAAAATATATTTAAATCGACAAATTTTAAAACACGTGTAAATATATACTAATTTTAAGTAGAAAACATAATTTATACAGTAGAAATATATTATGTCTACCAGTAAATATTCTGAATAATAATTTTTTGAAGCTACAGAATTTGAGAGTGTCATTACGAATCAAAATGATGTGAAAAGGTTATTTCAACCATCTTTGGTCATGAAAACTTTACATACTACATCCACTGAAAAACATACATTTGATTGTTTATACGAACATGATGATTGAGGAAGCATGAACCTCAAATATATTAATTTTTATACCACTCTGATTAGCGTGATTTAAATGGACTAATTAAAAGCCTTTGTTGTTGCTTTTACAACAATTCTTTGGTATTCATACACATAAATGCCAAAGAATTGTCGAACTGATACGTTGCATTGTCTGGCCGATGCCATCTCTTGCAGAAAGACAGTAAACGTGTATGGTTATTTGATCGAAATATAACTTCACACGTAACAAAATAAATCGGGAGAAGCTTCTGCAATTATGAGTGCACATCGAAATCACTAAAATAAACTCCTCACTAAACTTTGAAAGAAAAAAAAATAATCTTTAAAAATATTTTGAATACATTTAAACCATTTCCTTTGTGTTCCCGCGAACCCCTTGGGGTCCGCGGACCACCATTTGGGAACTACTGGTATAAATGACCATTCGAGCCGTATGTGCCAAGAGTATAATTGCCGTTTATTATCGTGTTATATTATTGTAATTGTTAGCATATCATCGTTTTTAAAATAAACTTTTGATATACTCGATGTGTATATTGTTGAAATGAAATGTATTGGTTGACTCTTCCCAATTACTTTTGTGATCTAAAGTTTGTCTTTCACATAAATGGCATTTGGTGAAACACCAATTTTTACTTTGTTTATGAGCAATTTTTTCCAAAGATCAAATGTACTTTTATAACATAGGGTCACATTAACAGTTGACAAACTTCTTTCAGACAAATTCTTACTTTACTCATGGGTCGTCTTTCTTCCTGCTTGTGGTATGTAATGTTTTGACCATATATATGTTTGCCCAATTCCTACAAGTCATGCATTTTACCACTGATAATAACGTTTAAGAACACGATATCTATCTATCTCTATATCTGTATCTATTTATCTAGCTATCTATCCACCTATCTATCTTTTTCAAGGTAGTATTTCCTTTTTATAGAAATAAATTTGTTAGTTATTAGAAAAATACTTATTTTTTTTAATGTATTAGTTTAAAATTAATTTACGGAATTAAAGAATATACATAAAAAATAAGTTGTTTAGGCTGATTCAAGTAAAAACATATACATTTTCTATTAATAGTTTATAAGTTGTATTTTATAGAAAAACAATTTTACAGTAACTTTTTTTTATAAATGAAATTTATCTAAAGACAATGATTGTTAGTATTTGCGATTTATGAAAGCTGTCCAAATTACCTGATCGTATTTTGTCAAACCCGTATGACTGCTGTTTAGTAATGGATCACATGCATGGTAAATGCCGTACAGAATCAAACCCATAATAATACACAAAAGTTGAAAGCACATAACTGGAAAAACACTCAGACGAAGAACCCTATTTCAGAAAGAAAGTAATGCTAATTTAAATGTTTACAGTCAATTTAAAATATGTTCTCTGTTTCGAAATATATTATATATTAAAAGTGAACAGACAAAAGTTCAAATAGATCAAACAATTTATTTCCAGTATTAAGAGAAATATAGTTTAGTGCAAAATACTTTTTGGTTAATTTTTATTTCTAAAATCGTATGGTAATATTTTAATCAATTAAAAATACCTACGATTTTGCTCTGTCACATGTACTCATAGTCATCATTCTTTGAACTTCTGTTTGACCAGTTCCGTAGTAGGCAATTCCACCCCAAATCCCACGCAAAAAGCAATTCCAAAAAGTATATCGTATTGTCAGGTCCATAGAAAACCTAAAATCAAATTTCAGCTTGATTCGAGTCATTCTAAAAGTAGTACATTAAAATAAATGGTTTGCGAATGATTGAATTAGAACGAATATTTAAATTTCTGACCTGTTTTGACCAATTTTCGATACCAAATTTTATACATACATAAATTTTTAATCGAGCTAAGAAAAAACAGCGCAGCTTTCTTCCGGGATAAGGCTAGTGAGTGGGTGTGCAGGGTTAAGCCCCTAGTGCAATTGGCTGGTTTGTCTTTTATATAACAACTTTTTTAGCCACATCTTCGAAGATTTTTTTTAAGGGGGAAGAGGTCTTAGCGTTTTTTATTTTTCTAAAGTTTTTTTTTGTGGGGATATAAACTACAAAATATTTTACATTTCGAATTAACACTTTCACTGCCGATGTCTAAAAGGATGCAAGTTGACTATTGCCTTTTACGTGTTATTGTAAAGAATGTATCACGCGCCAGCGCGTCAGTGGCAGCGAACGTGTTAAATTTGTAAGTTAATTTTTAAACTTTAAACTTGGACTATATAATCGAAATTATGAAACTATTTTATGAATAGGAAAGAGAAATATATACTGTTTAGAGTAAAAACTGTATATTTTGCATTCCCAAGAAGAAAAATGTTTGTTGGTAATACTCTGAATCAAAATTCGTACCAATGCACTCGAAATATAGCAGAAGTTTTATAAGCTTTTCATGAACTACAATTATTAACAACTTTTTAAATGATTTTTCTTTATAAGTGAATCTTTATAAGTAATATTATTCAGCTTATAGACCTTTTTAATCGTAATGACATTAGTATACTTATAAGTACATTTAATTTATTTGCTTATTAACATATGTCTTAAGGGTCAGGTAAAATTTACTAAAATGCGTTGATTTATTTAAAAAAAAACTTTTCAAAACAGAGTGTTACATTATCTTACTTGAAAAACTCCAGTCTTTGTCCAGCTTTAGAAATATTAAAAATGTTTGTAATTCCTCCACTATCTCCGATGCCAATTACGTATACAGTTATAACATAGGATAGCATGAGGAATGCCTGTAAAACATCTGTCCATAACACGGCTTTTAAACCACCCTGTGAAATAAACAAAAAGAGTTATGGTCGGTTTCCCAACGATTTAATTCATTACAAACTAAAAAAAAACTTATATCAGTAATTTTTACTACATTTTGTAACTTTGTTGATTATCGCCTTATCAAAGAATATTTATTTCAAATTTTATTTTGAGTATTTAGCTTTGAAAGTAACTCTTTAGGCGTCTGCAGCTCCTAAGCTGTTTCTATCCCTCCTTTGGCTTCCCCCCCCCCCCATGATATTAAAGCTAAACCTGTGTGTTTTTTGCTCAAAGTGCTGGTCGTGAACATAACATCCATCTGTTCGGAACAACATGCATGTATTTAATTACATGCATTAAAATACACTTATTTTTAAAAAACCTGTCAATGTAACAGTTCAAATTAACAATTTAAAAATTATTAATTAATTGTTATTTAGATCTCAAGTTTATAGCATATATGTTAGGTGGTAACTGAATTCAATTGATCTGAATTTTATAAGGAGAGAAAGCACGTGTATTGCGATTGTATATTATTATCATAGTTACAATCACCTTAGTCAATTCATAGTGATATGTATACGCGGTTCGTATATTAATGTGTATCAAATCAAGTAGTGCTTCA
Source organism: Troglohyphantes excavatus (assembly GCA_963932185.1). Classification (NCBI taxonomy): domain Eukaryota; kingdom Metazoa; phylum Arthropoda; class Arachnida; order Araneae; family Linyphiidae; genus Troglohyphantes; species Troglohyphantes excavatus. The sequence goes on from OZ010674.1 coordinate 28,773,747, forward strand.
GAATCATCTTCCCAGTTGACGCGTCTAACCAAGTCGGGCTTCTGAGTCACCTCTCGAGTTGACGCACAATACCAAGTGGTGTTTCAGACCCACGTCCCTAGTTGATGCATCAAACCGAGTGGTTTTTCAGAGTCACCTCTCGAGTTGACGCATCAAATCAAGTCGGGCTTCAGATTCATCTTCTCAGTTTATGCATCAAACCAAGTGGTGACTGAGAGTCACTTCTCGACCGTAAAGGGTTAAGAAGTTATATAAAAAATTTACTTACCACTGAGCAATAGAATGCACAGCAGAGTCCGAGAGATATGACAGACATCTCAAAAGAAATATTTGTGACTGCGCTTAATGCCAAAACTGCGGCATACAGTACAACAGACATGTATAACACCTATTAAAATTTTTTTGTTATTAAGTTATTCATGAAAATATCTTAAATTCGATTTTATAAAAACTTACTTACCGATTGAATGATGTAAGCTGCAGAAATAGTGTATCTCGTAAGTTTACCAAATCTCATTTCCAAGTACTGAAAATTAAGACACATTATTAAAATTTATCGATATGACTTATTTATTTTATAGGTGAAAAAATTGTGCCTTAGCAGCCGTAGCGAACGCTGCTTGATTACAAAATTTAAGTAATTTACTTCTGTAAATGGGATTGGGGCAATATAAGTAAGTCTCCTTATTTTCGTCGATAAGCAATGCTCGCTCGTGATTCGCCTCCGGTTCGCTATCGGTTGCCCAATCTCAGTCAAACAAATATGTACTTTTGAAAACAAGCTTCTGAGTTGAAGAATGCAACAGAAAAACGAGACGAACCCAACAAAAAAAGTCAGCATAAAACCTTCATCAAAATTTTGAAATTGAAGGTTTTATGCAGGAAAACTGCAGTTTTTTGAAGATCTATAAAATTAAAGGTTTTTGTTTCAAGATCCTTCATAAAAACTGTAAAAAGAATTCATGAAAACCTGCAAAAAACCTTCAATTTTTAATTATGAAGGGAAAATTCAAATATTTTAAAGGTTTTATGCAGGAAAATCAAAAACTTAAAAAAAAAACTGCAGTTTTTTGTTTCAATATCCTTTATAAAACTTTAAAAAAAAACTTCAATTTGACAATTTTGATGAAGGTTTTATGCTGACTTTTTTTGATGGAAAGGTCCATATTTTGTTGAAACTTGAGATTTCAACGCCTTATTTTAACTACAGGTTGTATTTGCTGCACAATACCAAGTTGCCAAATGGGAATAACGATAATAGTCCGTTACAGTTGCTCCCAAAAGTGTTCGTAATATGTATAATTGATTAAAACTGCATATCTTATGACACACAATATAGAGGTTAATTGATTTTTATCGCTATTTTAGCAACTAAATAATGAATAATTGTTTTTTTATATCTATTTTTAATTACTTACGTATTAAAAATAAAAATATGTTAAATTTTAATTTATAAAAAAAAATAATGGGACCCATTTAAGTTTAAATTTTAAAATGCTATATGCTATTATCCCAGGGTCGAGAGAAAGTATATTTTTCTATCATGGGTAGTTATTTTATTGATCTTCGTGCGAAGAACTGGTACTTTTGCTAGCCTTATGTAAATATAGAAATTAATGTTTGACGTTTGTCTGATCGTTGCTAATAAACTCAAAAACAACACATCGGATTACGGTAACAGATGCGACAGACATATGCACATGCTTAGGCTCATTTTTAAAACGCTACAACTCCAGGAAGTTAAAAAAAAATAAGTTTTTAAACTAACTTTTTAAACTTTTTCTAAAACTAACTGCATGTTATTTTGTTTTAAAAAAATCCCTTTAATCAATGTTACTCTTAGGAGTTTAAAAATTAGGTCACGTCTGGAATTGGTTGGAAATTTGTCTTAACTGGTCGGTAATGGCGGTACATTCACTCTGTAATAAATGAAATGTCATGGAAGAATTTGTGGTCCGGTTCCGTGTAATAAAGTTTAAAAGGCTAATAATTTTATTTCATCAATATAATTATAATATATGCTAGTTATTGCTGATTTCAGTTTACCAATATTTAAATTGATCAAAATATTATCCAATTTTACTTTTCTGTACTCAATATACTCTGGCTCAAGTAAAATTGTAAAATTTTCTTTGTAATATATTACAAACTTTTTAAGTTTTATAAAAGCAGAAACTGTTGGAGTTTGAACACCATTTGTAAAATTTACCAATTAAGTCAGATAAAGGGATAAGTATACATTTTAGAGGGCAAAGTAGTATATATGTAGTTGTTTTTATTCTCGTATTACGCAATACTAATTTTGTGTTTTTAATTAAAATTGTAATCGTATTGAATGATTTTGATAGCTCGCAACTCAATACTATTTTCACAGATCCACATTTTTTTCAAAAATATTTACATCTTTGTAAAACAATTTCACCACCACCCCTGATAAAAAGAAGTTCCTTACGCCACTGCCCTCAACAATAAAATCTTTAATGAAATTTATGACGCCCATAGAACTATCTGGTTCTACGGGCGTTTTCTGTCTAGAAAACCACAAAACAAACAATAAACAACGAGATATATCCGTGTTCATCATATGTTGGTTGCATCAAATGTAGATATATCAGCCCATTAATTTTCTCAGAAATGCTTAGGAAATTCATTTTTATTTAAACGTGTTCTGTAGATTTATTTTTAGTACTCTTTTGTCATTGTGGTTATGATAATATTAATAATAGATTACTTCTAATTATAATTCATATTTTAAAACTTTCTTACATAACTTTAAAACACCATGGCATTTGTTCGAAAAAAAAGTTATGTATCGGGATTGAACTATTCCAACTACATTACTTTAGTATCAAAATACGTTTTGAACTTCAATAACAATATAAGGTCACACAAAGCAAACTTGTAAAAAGGCTAAACCTCTATACTGACCCTTGTACAGCTTTTCCTATGTAACAAATATTGTTTAAATACGTCAAACTAGTACATCTTTATAACATTGACCAGTTAAAATAACAATTACATCATAAAAAGTTGAATCATCACACTGGAAATACACATTTTTCAGGCACTAATACATAAGAGAGTAAGGAATCCGAAATATAGAAGTAAAAATACCAGCTACATTTTTGGCAACTCCCAATCCGACGGACAACATTTTCTGAAACAATATAACATTTTCAATGCTAAAGTGCACCAACAAAAACTAGTAATAAAGTATTATTTGTAAAATGTGTAATCTGTTTACTGATCCTGCGAGTAGGTACGAGTTTTCAATACTTTGTAACATATATACATTTATATCACCGTCTAGATAAGAAAGTAAAAAAATACCTCATAAATAGTTGATACACCGCACTGGAAGTACACAGGCACAAATACATAAGAAGACAAAATCATGCCCAAAGCTATTCCAAAGACCTTAACGGCGTACTGTGTACCGTATCTGTACGCCTCAGAAGGACTGCTCAGCATCGTGCTAGCGGATATCATAGTAACGATAATCGACAGGACCACAGGGAATTTCGACATGTTCTTTCCAGCCAAGAAGTATTCCATTATTGTCTTCTGTCCCCCACCATAGTATCGAAAAAGTATCCCAATCACTGCAGATATCAAAAGTGTTAGTGCTATGACCACATAATCTGCGATTCCAAGGTAATGCCTGGAGCCCATATTTTCGACACCGGTTCCTCTGCAAGAGAATTATGCCTTGTGTGACGTTATATCGTTATTGAAGCCAAAACGTATTTTTTAAAAGTGACGTATTTTGACACTGGCAACTATCGTATTCATGTGATTTTGTTAATGAATGCAATTTGTCTTTATAATTGACCCGAAGAATGATTTCGATCATTGAGTTAATTGGGGTGCAATAAATTGTTTTTTAACGAGGTCTGTTGTAGCAATTATTTCTAAAGTACTGCCTTCTCCAATACCCGAAGTTATACGTCAGAATGAAGAACGTTTCGATATATGAGGTGGTGATAATAAAAGTGGTGTAAGTCATTTTTTTTAAATTGAATTAATTTCATATTTGAATTAACTATTAATTTCATCACCCGACGCAACCTTAATAGGCGTCAGGACATTGAACACCGGTCAAATTTATAACACACCGGCGGTAATTGGGGATATTTTTGGGTGACTTCTGTATTTTAGAGAGAATCTCGCAACCCTCCGATCGCAAGATCGCTACAGCTTAATCAAATCCACTTCGATTCGAATTCACATTCCTCATGTACTCCTTTACATGGGTTTGATAGTAGATAGGAAGAGTGGCGCAATAGTAGTAATGATGGGGACATAGTGCAAGTCAGACTTATACCAATTTCACGACAGTTGCATCCAGTAATCCAGGAGTGGGTTGTTGACAATGTGGTTATCACACAAATAATCTTTTTTTTTTCGTAATTTTTTTTAATTCCGTCATAGAACATTTAATTATCAAAATACTCTGTACGTCCGTAATTCATGAAACTGTTCTTTTTATGGTCCTTTTTTTATCGCTCCGGGTGGACAGTCATCTTTCATCCCCAAAAGATTTTTTTTACTTTACGCAAGAGGTGCGGTGGTTCATTGGCAATGTATCGGTTTATAATCGGAGGATAGAGAGTTTGATTATCTATGTGGACTTGACAAATTGCAGCGAACTCGTGAGAGTTATTAGATTCGTTCTTAAATAAAGTAGTCTAAAAATATTTACATTATACACCATTAAGGGAATGGTGCGAGTTAAAATCTGGTTGTGGTCCAATGTCCTGACGCGTATCGAAGTTGTGTCGGGTGCCAGCTCTTGTGATGGCCTCGTTACACGACCATGGAAATGCGAGGCAGTGTTCCCCGCGTCATCGTTTGAGGTAGACTCCAAACCATCGCCAACAGCTCACTGTGCAGTTTTATTTATTTTTACTTATTTTAATACTCATTTTTGAGTAGGTCTTTTTCAAAATTGAAACTTATGTTTTCGGAGCCATAATCATCGAAAGTACTTAAAAGCAAGTAACTTTTACTTATTTTTGAGTACCTATTTTTAACAGTTATTATCGATGTGCACTAATAACAAACAAACATTCGTCACACTTTTACCAGAACCGTACGCAATTTTAAGATTTTTAGAAGTAATCTTGGAAAGATGGTGTGAATAAATATTAATATTTTCCATGGGATATTTACCGCATGGGCATACCAGTTAAATAATAATACAATAAGAGAAGACAATTTACAAAACAATTTTATTGAGTCATTTTTGCCATTACACGTAAATTGATTTTTTTTTAAACTTTTAAATTTCGTATTTTTTTTCCATCAACACAGTTTTTCTTTTATTTTCAATTAAAAATACCTCCTGTTGTTGAAGTCCAAAAGCTGTAGCAAAATCTGCAAAAGCATTGTGTAGGAATGTCACTGTTCGTACCACACTTTGATGTCCACAAACGGATGTGACAGGACTGGAACATTTTGAATCAAGTGGAATGACATTGCTCTTCCAGCCTTTAAAAAAGAAAATAGAAATAATTCCAAGTGATGTAGATTAAAACGATTAAAACTTTGTGTTCGGAGTCTAGTATTGATGTAATTTAAATAAAGTACATTTTAATTTGCGAACTAAACTCTTTTTAGCTTAGAGTAAATTTAAATGGGTTGAATTTACAGTTGAGGAGCAAATATTCAGAACGGTATTTGTTTAAAATGATTGAGAATAAGATAATTACATCACTTAATTTACCTTCAAATTTTCTATAAAAGAAATCTATTGTATTGGACCATAACACATATTTCCCCATTGAAATAATAACTTGGAAATATTAAAATCTTTACATGCGTCAATGCATTGATATACCATTTACATTTCCCCACAAATCATCACCTTAATTAGACAAAAGACGTTTTGAATGTTCGTTCCTCGTTTGTTGCACTATAGCAAAGTCTTTTTACAGATTTTCCCCCTTTTATTGAGGTTTTTAAAAGTTTAATAATAATGGTGTTTAACAAATGACATTATATTATTCCTATTTTTTAAAAAAAACGTTAAAATGAATTATTTTAAGCGCATTTTTTTAATTGTTTTAAACGCATTTTTTTATAAAAAATATTTATGAGATAAAGTACGATTCGTCACTGGTCCAGGAATTTCTCTTTCTTTTGGTATCACACATGTTGAGATCTGATTTATTGTGTCTAAGGGACGCAAAAGAATCTTTATTTCAGAAATATATATGACTATCATGCCCCTGCGTAATTAACGTATGAACATTTCCCTCCCACACACACCCCTTCCATATTAGCTAATTTTTTCATGGTCAAACAAATCGAAAAGTTTAAAGGTCTGCCCACAGATGGCAGCATTATGACAGGCCCGTTTCAAAAATCCCTTAAAATGAATTATTTAAAAAAAAAAACTTGATATTTATGAGATGAAAGTACGATTCGTCACTGGTGCATGACATTTTCTTTCTTTGAGGCCGCATGTGTTAAGTTTCGTTAAGTCTAAGGGGCATAAAAGGGATCTTTGCTATAGAAATAATGTATATGACTAGAATGTCCGTGCGATGAGTTATAGCATGAACCAACTGTATTTGTTTCAATTAAAGCAAAATCTAGATTTCATTACACACATTAAAAATGATAAGATTTATTTAAATATAAATTTGTTTAAATTATTATTAGGTTGCTTTGCATACAAAACATTTGAACAAATATTTTCGCAAGATTTATGTTATTTCACATTGCATTTTCATTTCTCAATTTAAATTTTCATACTTCACATTTGTTTCTCAGCTACCACGTTGTCTTTTTCAGTACGCAGGCCTTGCGGGAGTTGACCATTGTCAGATATTTCAATATTCGTATTTTTAAATGAGTTCCTTTGTGTCCACAATCGAGTCACAGGACTGAGGCATTTGGAATCAGCTGGAATCACATTTATACTCCAACCTACAGTAAGAAGATATTTTTTGTTTATAATAATTTGTTTATTTACTGTAACATTTTTAAATAATTGTGTGCGATATATACTTCTGAAAATAATTTTGTTACGACCGAAAAATGACGCCACTGCACTATTTACTATTTTGGCGTGCTTTAAAATACCCGAAATTTGTAATCGCTAACAAAAAATCAGTTTTACAAACAATTAACCCTTTGCACTCCGCTGTCGCCTCTCAGGCGCCAACCGAACGACCCGTTCTTTGGTTCCCTGTTCTTTAAAATAAACGAGAACAACATGATCTTGGGTTAAAAAAAAACATGATCTTTTTTCAACTTGTTGTCTTGCACATCCAATATAGATTATGCTTTTGTTTTCTTCTATGAGCAAAATAAATTATGGGAAAAAGAACATAAAAAGGAATAACTGTTCCGTAAAAAGAACGCGAAACGCAAAGTCTTCTTGAAGTGCAAAGGGTTAAGGGGGAGGGGGGGGGGGGACTTTTCGATAACTTCTTTAAAAAAAATCACTTAAAATGTTTAAATATACGTTGAGGTGAAAAAGTCTTTCAAATAGAGCAATATTATTTCCTTGTTTTACGAAAAGCTATTTGAATTTTCTAAGTACTATTTAATAAATGAATGAGCTTTTTATATACCGTGAAGCGGGGTAACTTTGGGACAACGAGTAATTTTCGGCTTTCGAATTTCCAGCCATTGTGACATGCGTTTCGAATTGGAATCTCCACTAATGAATCGTCCAGTGTGTTGCTACATGTCGGCACTTATTTGAAGACATAGTTTCACTATCGTTCAAAGACTACTCGACTGGTTTTAAACCACGTGTTGCCAAGTGTCGCCAGAAATAACAAAAAAGAGAAAAAAAACAGAGTTTATGGGAGTGCTAATATTTTTCTACAAGGATCTGAAGACGGCAAAACATTCAGCGACTTGAAAGAGCAGCTGGATCCATTGATGCCAATAATCATACAAATACCAATACTCTTAATCGTACATAGTAGGGCCCAGTGGCGGCTCGCCCACTACAGCAAGTACAGCCGGGCTGCACCTAAATTCACTAGAGTAATTTAAAATTAAAATCAGATATTTACTAATGAATGAACTTAAATGAAGATTAGAATTGAAAAGGAAATTTCTACGGTAGTAAAAAAAATTTCCGATAAATAGCAAGCATGTTACCGTAATGCACAATTCTGGAGGAAAAAAACTCCACTCAAAATTGCAGCCAAAAAGCGAAATTCGAAATCGGCTGCATCGTTGCCATGGCAACCGCTACATAGTATGGAGATTCCCCGCCTCGTTAATGCACTGCATTTGTGAGAAGGTACAGCCGAAATGAATTTTCTTGTTTTAGCTGCACTTGAGGTTCGATATGCTGATTGGCTCATGGTTGAAACGAGAACTTACAAGAATATCTCAAAACGCAAATGGTTTTCGTGATACATTTACTGTGTGCTTTTGTTTCAGGACATGGTCCTGCTGTTGTTTCATTATTTAAGTTAATATTAAAATTGACCGATTCGCATGTTTAAAAGAAAGCAGGATTGCTTTAATTTTCAAAAATAAGTTAGTATTTTCTATTTTTTTCGCATGTTAATATTTTGTAAAAATTGAAAGGAAACTTTGATTTGAGTAGTGAATAATAAAGAATTTCCGTTCATGTATGGTTTTTGGAAAATAGGGGGGAGGGTGGGGGGATTCACATGATTTCGGCTACACTAACATTTTAGACCACGGGCCGCCACTGGTAGGGCCACAATCTTTTGTAATATATTTTATTATTATGTCATAAGTCCCATATAAAATGTTGTGCCGCGCTTCGAGCTGGGACCGAATTCCCTACCTCAAAATCCACAGCAAGGAGCCCTTGCCCTCTCGGCCAAAACGATTGTAGAGTTGCAATTTTAGTCATTGAGCACACCCTGAAGAGGGGAGGAGCTCCCATTACATCAATTGATGTATTATCACGTGGGATAGTGGTGGTGTACGAGTTCGTTCTTCGTTCGGGACGTATTGCCCTATCGGTTGTTGTGCCCGTGATATGCTGATCACGTGGGCAATTATCGTGGTGGCTGAGTGTTGATGTCGCTGGGTCGTTTTAAAGTTGCGTGTATTCGTGGTCCCCGGTCATCAGGTGAGGGGACGCGCTTCAAAATGGACCCCAACGATCTGTCTTATCCACAGCAAGGCGCTCTTGCCCAAAACAATCGCCGATGGTCAAGAGCGCAGAGTTCTTATTTAAATCGTTGAGTACACCCCACGCATTATACCCATATCATTTGGATTGTTTGATTTTTCATATTATTTCTAAGCGAAAAAATACTGTCTCGAAGTTTCTCCACTTAGGATTAAGAGTGGGATAATGATATAGCACGTTAATTTACACGTTATTAGACAGAGTAATATCATGTCCATATTTAGTAAAATGAAGATTAACTTCATATTTTACCATAGTTTAAGAAATCTAACTTAATACTTGCAGACACCGAGTAATTAAAAAACCGGAAAAAGTGTCACAAAATTACCTCATTTTACAGTATTTGTATAGAACCTACGGAAAGGCCTATACTTCTATAAATCTACGTAACTTCCTTAATCAAATAGAAAACAAAAGAGATTTATGTATACCATACCTGTAAAAATAACCGCCAACAATGTGAAAGTAAGAGTCAGAAGGGTTCCAAGTATTGGCAACCACATATAGGATAATTTATAAATAATTAGCAAATCGCTGAAAACAGATTTAAATGGTTAATGTGTGTAGGAAAAGGACTAAATACATTTATATTTATAGCAAGCTTTTACAATACTCTTTGCAAAACGCTTAGAAAATAAGTTTAAAATTAAATAAAGTTTTAATTTTAATATTTTAAGAAATTTAAAGTTAAAAATCATAATATAGTATAAAGATTATGAAGTTTAAATAATAAAATACACTCCAATATCGTTAATGCTTTTTTGTCTAATAGTGTACGTACAGGTAGTTAGCGTTAAAATATTTTCTAAAAGATGAAAAGATTATAATAATATATATTACTAACTATAAAATCGGATCTGCTTTACTTTAATGTGTTTATAATAATTTGCAGTTCATAAATTATTTTATATTGAACTATAAAGAAATAGTTAAGATAAATAGATAGTATATATTCCACTTGAAATTAAAAGCCAGAATATACTCCTCTTTTAAATTTAAATACACTTGAATGTAAATTTGTTTACGACATACATAAAAAAAAGTAATGCGATTAATCTCTTTTAAACTTTAAAGTATACAATTACAAAATTACTAGTATATAATTTTGAGATATTACAAATAAGTAAAATTTGTTTGCAAACCGCACTTGATGCATTGATGTAACACAAGGTGTATTGCACATTTTTTGATTTGACACATGTTACGATCGTTATTAACCAACTTCGTGGAGTGTAACGTTAAATGACTTGAAAACAGTTTATTCCATGTCTAATTGTAATATAAGCATGTTTCAGAAAAACCACAAAACGGCTAAATATATCACGATAGATGCAAATATTATGTGATCACTACATCATACATTTCTTTATGCTATGAAGCCTATGAATTTAAATTTCATTTTTCGATAAACGTCCTCGTTGAACGTTTGTTTCCTACAGTCCATAAAATGTATGACCCATTTATAAGTACAGTAGAACTGTAACTATCCTAATCAATTGGGACCAGACCTCAACCGGATAATCGAATAACCTGTATAATGGGATAATTCACGAAAAAAAGGGTATTTAAAGTAAAACAAACGAAATTTGCTTTAATATATAATGTTATTTAATGACTTTTAAAAACAATATCATTCGCCAATAAAAAACTTTTAAAATGGGGATTTTGAGGATTTTTTTTCTCAAAGCGATCTTGCTTTTGTTAATCCGGATAACTGTAGTTCGGATAATTAGAGTTCTACTATGAATTACCTGAAATCTTTTGGAGAATTTATAGTTGCGAATGAACTATTTCCTTGTAAAGCAGAAATGGTCATGTTGAATGAAGAAATATCTGCCAAACAATTAGTTGTGTGCAGCGGTAGAGGAGGTTCCATGTATTTGCCAAGTAATGTGCCAAATGCAATCCATCCTACTATTGGTAGGGCTACCAGAAATCCAAATAAAATGCACTGAAAAAAAATAGATAAATAAGAAAAATTATATACATGTACAGGGATATTTTCTTAAATTAAACTTAATTACATCAACGCTAAAATGTTGATAATAAAATATCATAAATGCTTCGTGATACGGCTCACTTTGAGTTTAACTTGTCTAATCCAGCGTCACCGAGAAATAGGAAGGTACTCCTAGTTGTCCAGTGGATAAAGGCTTTCAGCTGGTAATCAGAGGATTGCTAGCTCGAGCCTATGTGATGGACTCGACAAAGAAATATTGAAAAAGTAGTGACATTGCTATCGGAGGGTTGCCAACTACAAAAATACTAGAAAGTTGTATAAAACATCCAACAAATTATACTGGCGTGTATACGGGACTGGTGCAAGATAAATCTTATCGGGGTCCAATGTTCTGACGTCCATTAAGGTTGAATTGGGTGCTAGCTCAGGTGTTACCTCGACATCTGACCAGGGTTAAAAAATAATGAGGTATTTGTGTGTATGTATCTGTGTGTGGCTGCATTAGGCTTGTAAATGAGGGTAGACATAGGTAGCTGGAAACGTGCCCAAATCCAATCCGAGTAATAGGAACCCTCAGGTTAAAAATAATCCTCTGTAATTCTTATCCAAAATAAAAAATTTAACAACTTTTCAAATATCATATGTCCCGCAAAACTATTTCTTTGATATACGATTGAAAATATAGATAAATAACTATAGCATGATTGTTGTTACATTTGCACTAACGAATTTGAAATTCGTACCTTATCGTCGGCTTTTCTCGTTAGTACGGCTATAGAGAAAATGGCAACAATGGGTCCTTCAAAAAGGCTCAAAAGAGTAGTTGATACTTGTTTCACACTTTGTATACTTGAAAACATCAAAGTGCAGACAATGCATATGATTCCGTAGAGTGCAGCTGTTTGTGATAAAACAATGTATATTAAATTACAAAATATAAATATTAAAAAAATACATGATTATTACATTTTTTTACCGTTTACCCTATTAAGTCCCATTATCTTTTACTAAGACACAATCAACAGCAATCTTGCACTCACGTTAGATTTTTAGTGTTGGTGTCATGGACTGAAGGTGCTTTCAATCTAGCTACGGGGAGGGACGGTGATGGTTTTGTTGCTGGAGGAAAGTGCACTGGACAATCTCTTACACTGGACAATCTCTTATTACACATGGAACTGTACTAAATTCAGACGAACGTACGTCACACAGTAGATAAAGGATTGATGTTCTTTCCTTTCCCATTCTTAAACCGAAAAGTAATCAATCTATAATCTGCGACTAAAATAGTTCGTTTGGAAAAATAAAACACATACAACCCATGGTTTCAAAACATAAAATAGTCAAATATTTAGGCTGAACACAAATGTGAACTTTACGTAACTGGGTATTGTCGTACCCAGGGGAAATATCAACAGACAAACACTGTGTAATATTCGATGTCAATCTTTGGATACCTTTTAATTTATTTTGTAAATAGTAGAAAAGTGGGGCTTCTACCCCGTAAGGCGGTATACCGGAAGTGGGCGTGGTCAGAAGTCACAGAAGTCACGTTTTATTACGCTAGGCGTTAAGTGGCATCATATGCACGCCCACTTCCTGTCACGTAACTTCCGGTCACACCCGTTTCCGGATAGGTCGACGTACGAAAGTATATTTAAAAATAATATTGAAGACGAAAAAAATCCTCATGTTCCACAAATTATCACACGGGGCTTGTAGATGTAAGCACAGACGTCTAATTCATTGAAGAGTCGTGAGTAGATAATAAATCATATGTAAAAATGTTAAGAGAAAAAAAAACCTATATTATAAAGTAGTGATCAATAAAATTAAAAAAAAACATTGAAAATACTCTTGTTTAAAAGTTGGTGACAATTGGGTGGCCAATTACTGTTTCTAAGTTTCGGTTTCCTTATAAAAACCTCTATATTCCTGAAGAATTGGACATTCGAACAGAGTAGGTTGGGAATTTTTAATTTTTTCTGGTTTTTTTTACCTTTCACCAAATTATTAGCGCCCCTTTCGAAAGCTACATAGAGAGCACCCTAAGCAACAACACTGTAAAGCTAAGGCCAGCGCAGAGTTCATGTTGGATGTGTCTTAGTAAAATATAGGGAAGTTAATATAATACTCACTCAAGAACTTTGCCACCCACAAGCTCCTTTTGTCGTTAAAATAGTCTGGTTTAATGGGTTTCAAAAAATCCATCACGGTGACTGTAGCTAACGAATTGAGGGATGCGGAAATGGTGCTTAACGATCCACTGAAAATGCCAGCTATGCAAAGACCAGTTAATCCCGGAATGGAACCGACTCTTGTGACAATGTAGTACGGCACCATCTACAAATTGAGGATTTTAATGAAATAAAAAAAATATTAAAATAGACAAATTTAAAATACGTGTAAATATAAACTAATTTTAAATTCAAAACATAATTAATAGAGACAAAATATGTTATGATGTATGCCAGTAAATATTTTAAATAATCATATTTTGAAGTTAGAGAACTTGAGAGTGTCATCGCGATTTAAAATATTGTGGGATTTAGGCATGCAGACTTTACAGCATACATCTACTAAAAAGAGTATATTTAATTGTTCATACAAACATATGATTGAGGAAGCCTGAACCTCAAAGAAATTAATTACAGACCATTTTAATCAGTCAGATTTTAAAGGAACATTTAAAAGGCTTTGTTGGGCTTTTACAACAATTCTTTGGCATTTATAAACATAAATACCAAATAATTATCGTAATGAGACGTTGCATTACCTTGCCGATACCATCTGTTGCAGAAAGACAGTAAACATGTATGGTTATTTGATTAAAGTCCACTTGATACGTAACAAAATAAATCGAGTGTAGCTTCTGCAATTATGAGTGGACATCGAAATCACTAAATAAACTCCTCACTAAACTTTGAAAGAAAAAGTTTTATCATTTTTAAAGATATATTCGATACATTTTAAGCCTTTTTTCTTTGTGTTCCCGTGTACCCCTTAGCATATTGATGTGGGTGTGTTGACCACTTTTTGAGAACCATTGGTTTATATGACCATTCGAGTCGTATGGGCCAAGAGTATATTTGTCGTTTATTGTCGTGTTGTTATATTATTGTAATTGTTATATATTGTCGTTTTTAAAATAAACTATTGATATACTCCTGGATATTGTAAATAGCTTAAATGAAATATATAGGATGGCTCTTCCTCTCCCCACTTACTTTTTAACGGACTGATAAGCGCGCCAACCAAAACTTTAAAATAAAACAGCCAGAAACTTTAAATTAAAACCGCCAAATCGCGCGCCAAGAAGAGAGGTTATCAATTCGACTGTTTTGTATTTTTTTTTGTATGTTTGCGCAAGATTTCTGTTCTACTTCAGATATTTGGACAATTTTTTTTGCTGTATAGGAAATATTTTTGTCCAAGACCTACAAGTCACGCATTTTACCAATGATAGCAACGTTTAATATATTTACAGAATACTCGCATACCCAATTCAAGTTGATGAGGTTTTGATTATTTTAAAAGTAGTGGGTAATTTCAACTACAATAATATTATAAGGTGTCTTTCTGTGAGTAAAATGCAAGCAAAAAACTTCATTGCTCGGAAGCTAATTCAAGTAAAAACATATTACAATATTATCAATTTTCTATTAATGTTTTATAAGTTGAATTTCACAAAAAAACACTTTATTATTTTTACTGAAACTTTTTTCTATAAATGAAATTTAACTAAAGACAATGATTGTAAGTATATGCGATTTATGAAAGCTGTCCAAATTACCTGATCGTATTTTGTCAAACCCGTATGACTGCTGTTTAGTAATGGATCACATGCATGGTAAATGCCGTACAGAATCAAACCCATAATAACACACAAAAGTTGAAAGCACATAACTGGAAAAACACTCAGACGAAGAACCCTATTTCAAAAAGAAAGTAATACTAATTTAAATGTTTAAATGCAATTGAATATCTGCTCTTCGTGCCAATATATATTATATATAAAAAGTGAAAAACCTGATAAAAGTTCAAAATTTATCAAACAATTTATTTTCAGTATTAAGAGAAATAAATACGTACGGTAATAAAGTTTGTTGCGTAATACTTTTGGTTATCTTTTTTTATTTCTAAAGTCGTGAGGTAATATTTCAATCTTTTGAAAATACTTACGATTTTGCTCTGTCGCATGTACTCATAGTCATCATTCTTTGAATTTCTGCTTGACCAGTTCCGTAGTAGGCAACACCGCTCCAAAGCCCACGCAAAAAGCAATTCCAAAAAGTATATCGTCTTGTCAGGTCCATGGAAAAACTAAAATCAAATTTCAGTTTGATTCGAGTCAATCTTAAAATTGTACATTAAAATAAATGTTTTACGAACGATTAAAATTAGGGAGAATATTCCAATTTTTGACCAGTTTCGAACAATTTCCGAGCAGTTCCAAACAAAAAAAATCCTATGGCTACTGAACTCAAATTAGACTGTAAAATGAAATTTAAAGGTCATTAACTCATCAAAGGAAAATTGATGAAGTTGCACTTTCATTGTACGAAATTGTAAAACGGAAATATAGATCATACAAATCAAAGTACTGAAAAAAAGTTTTAAATAATCGAAATGCTCTGTGTATATGTTTAAACTTTTTCCTGAACAATTACTATGGATTGACAGTAGGGTGTGCAGCTTAAAAGGTATGACAATATATTTTATTATTATTTTTGCAAGGCTCTCCTTTCAATTTGCCAATAATTTCATCAATTGATATTAATTTTAAAATCTGGACGCTAATTTCGCCATTTTGATGATATTTTTAAATATAGGACCATATTTTGACTCATTTGGCAAATTGTTTATTCAATTGCGACATTTTTATTTATTTGACGATATTTTTTACGATATTTACACAGCAGCCAATCAATATTCATCGTTTTTCATCGCATCATT
The DNA here is from genome assembly GCA_963932185.1 of Troglohyphantes excavatus. Taxonomy (NCBI): domain Eukaryota; kingdom Metazoa; phylum Arthropoda; class Arachnida; order Araneae; family Linyphiidae; genus Troglohyphantes; species Troglohyphantes excavatus. Next base: position 28,789,805 of record OZ010674.1, read on the forward strand.
CATATTTTTGGTCGCCAAATTGATTTTTAACAATAATGTTATGAAGGGAAGACTCAGATGTAAATTTTCCATAGGAATAATGTAATGGAAAATGGAAAAAAATTCTATAACTTTTAAACTGTTGCAGATAGCCACATGAAACAAAGTGAAGATTTTAAAGTAAGAAAATATTGTTCAAATGGGGCAAGTTTCATAAAAATCTGTGCAGTAATTTTAGTGTAAAATCCGGACAAATGGACTAAAAAACAGACAAAAAAAATTTTAATGTTATTTTCTGAATCAGTGTATCCTAATTCGTGAAAAAAAACTCAAATGAGGGTTTTGTTCGATTCCACCGTCATACACTCTATTCTGAGATATAAGTATTGATGACTCAAGGGTCAAGAATGAGGTAAAATTTACTAACATGCGTTTCTTTATTTTAAAAATATATATATATAAAGCTACATATTCTTACTTGAACAATTCCAGTCTTTGTCCAGCTTTTGAAATATTAAAAATGTTTGTAATTCCGCCACCATCTCCGATGCCGACCACATAAACAGTTATAACATAAGATAACATGAGGAATGCCTGTAAAACATCTGTCCATAAGACGGCTTTTAAACCACCCTGTGAAATAAACAAAAAGCGTTATCGTCGGTTTCCCAACGATTTAAATCATTACAAACTAAAAAAAAATTAGATCAGTACATTTTACAACATTTCATAACTTTGTTGATAATTTCCTTTTCAAAAGAATGTTCCTTTCTAAAGTGTATTTCAAGTATTTAACTCTGAGAGTAAATCTTTAGGCGTCAGTAGCCAGTGAGCTGCACTTATTTTCATCCTTTTACTTTTCCTCCCATAAAGTTCCAGATCAATATATTAAAATACAAATACACCGTTAAAAATACGCAATAAAAATACAAATACACCGTTAAAAATTCGCTATAAAAATACAAATACACCGTTAAAAATACGCAATAAAAATACAAATACACCGTTAAAAATTCGCAATAAAAATACAAATACAACGTTAAAAATACAAATACAAACGTTAAAAATACAAATACGATGTTAAAATACACACTAAAAATATAAATACAACGCTAAAAATACGCACTAAAAATACAAATACACCGTTAAAAATACACAATAAAAATACAAATATAACGTTAAAAATACACAATAAAAATACAAATACAACGTTAAAAATACGCAATAAACATACAAATACAACGCTAAAAATACAAACAGATCTAGACATGTTTCGGGAGATGCATCTCCTTTCATCAGTAGAAAAGAAAAATCTGTGTGTACAGTGACTTTTCGTTTCTGCTGTTGAAGGGAGATGTATCTCCCGAAATATGTCTATATATTTTTGTATTTGTATTGCGTACTAGCAATATGGCCCGGCGTTGCTCGCGATCAATTTGTGAAGTGATTCTTTTTATTTTTAGCGTACCCGTGCAAATGACGTTCGTTGTGAACTGTGACTGTGTGAACTTTGTGCACTGTGAAAAATAAACTTTAACAAAATTTAGATTTATTCAATTACGTAGAGCAAGATACCTAATCCTAATACTTTCTAATTTCTATGTTCACGACTTTACATGCTATTCCAACTACATATTAAACTGATGTTTTTGTAAAATGTTTTTTTTTTATTTCGTTATATAAAAATTCCTAAAAATCAGAGATTAAAAAAGCCTTTGCTAATATTAGTCCTGTAATACAATGTCAATAAAAATAATATATTCTGCAAAAATAAAAGTAAAACAGTTGGCGATGTTTGCTTCAATGGCAGTTGGTGTTGAAAACTTATATTATTTTAAAAGTTGTATATTTTTTTGTATAAAATAAGTGACATTTAGTAACATAGAAAGCATGTACTAAACTTAATATTCATTTTAACACTGGCGATGCAATATATATCAAAAAACAAAATATTGCATTTTTCCAATTGGAAATAATTTATCGTTTTTGTTGAAGTTTTTTTTTTTTTTTTTTTTTTGCCTTTTGGCAATCCGTCTTTGAACATAATTTCTACAGAGAAATAAATTAGTAATATTTTTTATAACTGTTCACCCTTCAATTTCAGAAAATTGTAAAATATAATTTTAAATATGCCTGCATCAATATTTACATACAATATTTCTTTTTTTAAAATTAATTTTCAAATATTAATTTTTGAATTTCAATAAAATGTTTTCTAAGTGAAACCTATAAAATAAGCTACATGGAGGCATATATGTAGATAAAACTAAGTCAAACTTTTAGGGTAGCTCATTCTAATAATATTACACTGTTCCTCTCCATAACAAATATATCTATTGGCATAGGTATAATTACGTTAGATAGGAAATTAAGCACCAACGCGTTTAGGATCTCAAAGTAAAGCAATGGTAGGGGCATGAACGGATACCCATTGCGTCAGACGAAACAACTTGTTTGCCTTCCTCCTTCGGTTGGCGAGGTTTTTTTAACGACCGATTCCTATAATCTGCTGCATAAAAAGTGTATTTTTTTAAAAGAAAAATCGCAATAATTGAAGGCAGCCAGTATTGTTGAAAAATAATTTTGGTCGCCAAGGTACAATAATTATATGAAGAGAAGATCTATATGCACATTTCCAACAGGAATAACGTATGAGAAATTGGAAAAAATTCTATTACTTTTAAACGATTGCAGATATCCACATGAAACAAAGTGCAGATTTTAAACTGAGAAAACATTGTTCAAACGGTGCAAGTTTCATAAAAAAAATTGAAGTAGTTTGTGAGTTAAATTCGGACAAACAAAAACAGACAGACAAAAAAATTTAATGTGATTTTCTGAATCAGTGTATCCCAATTCGCGAAGAAGACTCAAATGACGGGAAATTGTTCGATTCCATAGACAGACACTCCATTCTTATATAATTATTTATTTTTTATGTTGTATTTGTATTTTAATATTCTTACGCAATGTCTTTGTTTAAATGTTCTCTATAAGACAAGTTTTTATTTTATAAAGGTCAATCTTTATGCTGTTTCCTCAAAGTACCGGCCATGCACATAACATTTGGAGCAGCATGCATATATTTACTTTCATGTATAAAATTCTATTATTTTTAAAAAACATGTCAGTGTAAAAGTTAAAATTAATAATTTAAATAGTATTAATTAATTGTAATTTAGATCACAAGTGCGGCCTTATCTTTTAGCATTGATGCATGCAATGCCATGCCGTTGCTTGTTTATATAATTTTAATTTGAGTTTCAGTTTATTTGTTGTATAATTTAACATTAAATTGAAATTAAAATTTAAAAATTCTATACCAATATTCAGTAATACCACATTCCCGTTTCACGAGCTGCCATGGATTTTATATAAAATTACATGAACATAATCCATTTACATGAACAAAAAATAAAATCAACAAATGTAATTATTTATGCATATTAACTCTTTGCGGTCGTTTTTCACTGGGGTGAACCGGCAACTTGAGGCGGTTTTCCTCAATCTTGGGGATTTCATTATAGTCGTCCCTAAAAATCACCTCTCGACCTCAAAGGGTGAAGAAGTCATATAAAAAATTCACATACCACTGAGCAATAAAATGCACAACAAAGTCCAAGAGATACGACAGACATCTCAAAAGATATATTTGTTACTGCGCTTAAAGCCAAAACTGCGGCAAACAGTACAGCAGACATGTAGAACACCTATTAAAAAAATGGTTGCTATTAAGTTACTTATTATAATATCTTGGATTCGAGTTCATCAAAAAAAAAATGTACTTACCGTTTGAATGATGTAAGCTGCAGAAATTGTGTATCTCATAAGTTTACCAAATCTCATTTCCAAGTACTGAAAATTAAAACACATTATTAAAATTAATCGTGATGGCTGATTTATTTTATAGTTAAAGAGCTTATTTTCAAAGGGGGATATTTTTTTGCCTTGGCAGCCATAGCGAACGCTGCTTGACGACAACATTCAAGTGATTCACTTCAAAATATGGAATTGGGACAATATAAGTGAATCTCTTGAATTTCGTCGTAAAGCAGTGCTCGCTCGTGACCTCCTGTTCGGTACAGTTGCCGAACCCTAGTCAGGAAAATATTTCCTTTTGAAAACAAGCCTGTCAATTGAAGAATGCAGCAGAAAAACGAAACGACACAGTTCCAATTTTACCTTATTTTAACTACTGGCAAAATACTATTTGCGAAATGGGAAGAGCGATAATAGTCCATTACAGTTGCTCCCTTAAATTCTCGTACACCCAAGAATTTTTTTTTAATCTGGAATATGTTTAATTGAGTAAATTATAAAATATGAATTATAAAAATGACATTATAATTAAATAATAAGTTTGACGCTTGTCTGTTTGTTACCAATAAACTTAAAAACAGCGCGGCGGATTACGGTAACAGTTGCCACAGACATAGAACTCAGTCTAGAATAGATTTAGGGTCATATATAAACGCTAGACCTCTAGAGTGTTGAGAAAAAGAAATCATATTTTTTTTTAATTAAGTTTCACATGTTAAAGCATTGAATGGCAACAGTTTAATCCTGTTGAAATGCAAGGATAGTGAAGACTATATATAGAAGGTGTGCTCGTTTTTCGCTTTTTGAAAGTGGGCAAGGAAATCACATTTTTGACGTCATTTTTGCTCCACCTTACTATGGGTTTTTGATCATTCTCATTGGCTGTGTGTTTCAAGCATTGCTACTTATGTTCGATCCCCGGTTGGGTAACAACTAAATAATATTGATATATAAATATTGTAAATATCGGTCAATAATTGTGTTCAGGTAGCTTCACTACTAATCCGTCCTTGTTTTGTTTTGATTGAAATTGTAACTCATTTAATATGTTCAATACAAATGCATTGACCTTTATGTTTCTTACCCCTATTTTACTCTTTCAAAATTCATAGACATGCTCTTGTGGCAGCTAATATTATTTTAATACGCTTAATTTATTAAGCAAATCTTTTGCAATTTTTCCATACTAAATTCAATCCTTAAAATATATTTTAAAATCGTAAAATGCAGTAAAAGTAACTAAATAAAGTTAGCTTATCACTTTTTAATAGTTCACAAAAAAACAAATAGATGGCAGCACCTCACAAACGAGAGCATTAGACACGCCTACAGAAACCGGAGGTAGGCGTCGCTATGACGTCAAAAATTTGATTTCCCCGCCTTCCGTCAGACAGCGCGAGAACGAGTCTTCACTATAAAATGTATGTTTCTTTTATGTTATCGAAAAATTTAATTTATGTAATTTCTAGTATAAATTGTTATATCTATTTTCTAAATTTAAAATCCAGAAATATGATTGAGAACAGCTACGTAGCTAAAAAACGTAGAAATTCTAAAGGAACAAAATATTGTTTAAATTTTTTGTTATTTTAACGAGACCATTTCCAAATATGCACTGTTGCAGCATTGTTCAGTGTATTCCAACAAAGTTGTTCTCATTGAAACTATTGTAGATTCCGCATTTTGAAAAGGTATGAAAAAAAATTTACCTGGAATATCAATCGAAAACATTTCAAATCAATAGCCATCTTATCTTGTTTAATTTTAAAAAAATGAAAATTAGTCGTTTGTCCGTTCGTTCCCAAAAAACTAAAAAACGCCACAATGAAATATCCTGAAATTTGGCAATTGGAATAAAACGACGACCATATTAAATATATGCGGATTTTTAGAACAACAGTTTAAATTTGATGAAATATATCTCTTCTCAAATAATTTAACTTCGTGAAAACATTGTATTTTTCATGGATGTTTGCGTTACGGCTTTTGGCGACTTATTATATGGCTTATGACGACTTAATATTTAAGCTCAATATGCTAGTAGATCCTTAAATACAGTCATGTAAACAAATGGTAGGAATTGTAGATTCAAATGTTGTCTCGTCATCTGACCATGGTTCAAAAATACGAGGCATTGTTTCCGGGTCTTTCCCTCGAGATAGGCCCCGAGCTGTCGCCAATAGGCCAATGTGCAGCTCTAGTACGACGTTAATTAACCAAAACCAAACCACATTTAAACTGTTTGACCGCTCAGAAAGTTAACTAAATTGTAAAGTTGTTTTTCTGTTGGAAAGTTTAAATGATATTTTAATAAATTTATATAATATTAAAATAAAAAAAATATTCTTAAATACTTTTTTATCCTTAAATTTATTCCCCAATAAAAAAAGTTTGGAAAATATTAGAAAATAAAGTATTTTTTATGAATGTAAAAATGGTGTGTGTTGCTGGAAAAACTAGAGATTAAAGGACGCAAAAATGTTAAGAAGGTTAAATCTATAAAGTGTAACATGGTCATAACTCTTACATCAGCCACAAAAAAATAGCAACCCTTCTTTGAGTGTCAAAATATTAGCTGGTTAATTAATGTCGCACCTGCGCAGTAGGATTTTGACGACGGTTCAATGCCTATCTCTTAGAGGTCTCGTATTTTTTAACCAAGGTCAGATGACGAGGACAACACCTGAGCTGGCACCCGACGCAACCTCAATAAGCGTCAGGTCATTGGACCCCGATCACATTTATCGTGCACCCGCTCCGTATACACCCTAGTATAATTTTGCTGGATGTTCTGGTCGACTTTCTAGTATTTTTGTAGCGAAGCTGGCAACTCTTTACTTACAACTACTTTTTTTTAATTTTTAATTGTTAAGTCTATCGCACGGTTTCTAACTGGCAATCCTCTGATTACTAGCTGAACGCCTTTTTCCACTGGGTCATTGTATTCCCTACAGAAGGTGAAATATAGAATTAAAAAATACCAGCTATAACTTGAGAAATTCTTAATTACACGGACAAAATCTTTTGAAACAGGTAAAGCATTTTCAGTGCTAAAGTACACCAACAAAATTAATACTAATATTCTATTTATAAAATGAGTACCTTGTTTACTCATGCTGCAATTAGGTACGAGTTTTCAGTACTTTGTAAATATTATACATTTTTATCGTATATTTAAGAAAGTAAAAAATAATAAATACCTCATAAATAGTTGATACACCGCACTGGAAGTAAACAGGCACAAATACATAAGAGGACAAAATCATGCCCAAAGCTAAACCTAAACCATGCATGGCGTACTGTGAACCGTATCTGTACGCTTCAGAAGGACTGCTCAGCATCGTGCTAGCGGATGTCATTGTAACGGTAATCGACAGCACCACAGGGAATTTCGACATGTTCCTTCCAGCCAAGAAGTATTCCATTATTGTCTTCTGTCCCCCACCATAGTATCGAAAAAGTATCCCAATCACTGCAGATATTAAGAGTGTAAGTCCTATGACCACATAATCAGTGATTCCAAGGTAATACCTGGAAGCCATCTTTTGATGCAGTCTATAAACTCCGAAAATTCAACTGTGATATTCAAAGAAAATGTTGGAAATTGTACTTAAATATTATCACTTTTTTTCTTTTGGAATAATTTTTATCATTAAACGGAATGCTGTTCCTCATAAATATCTGCAATTGTTGTTCTGGGAAATTTATTGGTCACATAAATTCCCGGCACTTCTTTTGGACTTATACAAGAAGCTGTAAATTTTAAATGTAATTGCGTGGTTATAAAAAAAGTTTAACATTGAGAAAATGTCTGGAAAATATCATTTTTCAAATTATCTCATCAGATACACCTTCAGTTACTTAAAATCTATAAAATTTGAGTATGTATATATATATGTGTATATGTAGTGATCACGAGTAACTTATTGTTTGAGAACTCAAACTGAGTAACTGTTTGATTGAAAATTTCCCATAATTTATATATTTTTCATAATTACCATAGTAGTTAACTTATTTTATGTTTTACTATAATAAAAATAAAATTTCAGGAAGATTAAAAAAAAAACGACGAAAGATTGTTCCTATTACAAAGAGTAACTATTTATTTGTGTAGTTATAAATAAGAATTTTTTTAAGTTAGTTATAAATCATATCTCCATCTCTGGATAAAAGATTAACTTAATAGGCACGGACCAGCCTGTTAGAAGTTATAGACATTACGCGGACCACCACTTCTATTTACAGTAAACAACATTCAAGAGAGAGCCAAATGTTAATGTAATGGTATGATATACCATATGTTTTAATAAAGTTATTAACCCACTGACGCTCATGCCATTTTAACAAAGTTGTTTTCACTTGTTGGCAGTTTAAATATTATTTCTTAGCCGTGCAGTTATATATTTTTACCGAAATTTTATTTAATTGTTAAGAGGTCGCTTTTAAGTTATACCTAAAACAGTGGCGGCCCGTGGTCGAAAATGTTAGTACAGCCTAATATCATGTGAACCCCCCCCCCCCCCACGCCTAAAACCATACATGAACGGAACATACATTTAAACAGCCCATACATGACCGGAAATTCTTTATTATTCACTACTCAAATCAAAGTTTCCTTTCATTTTTTACAAAATGATAACACGCGAAAAAAAATTTAAAACACTTACTTATTTTTTGAAAATTAAAACAATCCTGCCTACTTTTAAACACGCGAATCGGTCAATTTTAATATTAACGAAACAACAGCAGGACCATGTCCTGAAACAAACAGCACACAGTAAATGTATCACGAAAACCATTTCCGTTTGGAGATATTCTCGTAAGTTCTCGTTTCACCAACGATCCAATCAGCATATCGAACCTCAAGTACAGCTAAAACAAGAAAATTCATTTCGGCTGTACCTTCTCACAAATGCAGTACATTAGCATGGAGAGAAACTCCATACTACGTAGAGGTTGCCATGGCGACGATGCAGCCGATTTCGAATTTCGCTTTTTGACTGCAGTTTGATTGAATGGAGTATTTTCCCCTCGTGAATTGTGCATTACGGTAACAGGCTTGCTATTTATCGCTGATTTTGTTTACTGCCGTAGAATTTTCATTTTCAATTCTAATCTTCATTTAAGAAAATTAGTAACATATCCTATTTTGGTTTTAAAATACACTAATGAATCTAGGTGCAGCCCGGCGGTACTTGCTGTAGTGGGCGAGCCATAGAGTAATAATACAAATAGAGGAATAAAAATGCTGATTTCCGTGTGTCCATCATTGAAACCACGTGATAGGTAGAAATGCCAATTCATTCATGTGCCAATATTACTTGGCAGGCCTTGGCGACTTTCAGAACTAAACGAGATCGAAGTATTGTAATATGGTTTTGTGTTTAATTTTGTATTTAAATATAGTTTTTTTAACGAGTGGCGCAATTTAAGGGAGTTTAACGGATATATTAAGGAGATTTTTCTTAATTTGTAGTTTTGAAATTATTGCATTACGTTTTTATGTAAAAAATTTACCATAAGCGAAGTTCTTTCAATTGTTATTTCGTATACTTCAATAAGAGAAAAGGAACAATAAAACCTGATAAATATAAAGAGTTTCACTTCTTTGAGTATTGAACACAAATAAAATATTTTCGTTTCGTTAATGAAGAGGAAATATTTAGCGCATATTGTTTGAAAATAAGTAAATACATACCTACATATATGTTAAGAAGTTGAATACGGACAGAACTCCTTATCACCAAAAAAAAGAAGTGCGCAAAATTTGAAACTCCTGCAGATGTCTGAACGCCAAATGTGGCAGAGCTATAACCACGTGATGTTGGTTTTTCTTTTCAATGTTGACACCGCGGCCTTATGAGAGTCTGGTATTGAAGGCGCTCTCTATTTAATATTACAACTCTCTGGGGCGGGCCGCCACTGACCTAAAACAATTAGATTTAAAAAATATTGTAGAATTGAGTATTTTTAATGAGTTTAAAAACTGGATATATTGATGGAAAAACTGGAGATCCCTGGACGGGATATCACGCCCGTGAGCTTCAGAGGGTTAATATATACTCTAGTTAGTTTATTTTTTTTAACAAAAATCACTGTTTTGTTCTTGATGTTACTTTATGCAACAATGCAGTGAAAAATAAGTATTCAGAAAAGGGTCTACAGCAAATTTAATGAAGTTAGTAGTCCTTTTAAGAACTATTTGCGCGGTTTTACATCTTCTTTCATTGACCATTGAAGGACCTGGAAGTTGTTGCATTTGGTAGTTAGTAACAATTGGATACTGCGTGTTATTAAACGCATTATTTCTCATCTAGAACCGAGTGACAGGACTCAGACATTTTGAATCAGGTGGAATGGTATTCGCTGTCCAACCTGTAAAATAAAATAATATTTTGACAAATTTATTATTAGTTCATACAAATTCCTTTCATTGGGGTTAATTTTAATGAACTATAAATGTAATGGAGATGTTGTTAAGAATAATCAGACACACACACACAAACTTCAAAATAAAATTTAAACCAATGTTCTAAGAAGATTTATCGATTCCTTTTACAGATAAAACTATGTAATTTGTCCATTATAAGTCTAATATATATATATATATATATATTTGACATCATTAGTAAGTTTTATAAAATTAGTAAGGAACGTTGAAATTGGATTAAATTGGTCTCCCTACCAAAGAGGGAAAAAAGCAGTGAAGTTTGCTTAAGCAATAATCAATTTTGTTTACCTTATAAAACAATTTAGCGATAAATGCGATTAATATCAAACACATCACATAATGTAGTTATATAAAAGCATATGAAACATGGATATGCAAAATAAGATTTGTTTCTTACCTGTCACAATAACTACCAGGAGTGTAGTTGTAAGAGTTTTTAGTCTAACGAGTAATGGTAACCAATTAAATGATATTTTGTGTAGGATCAGCAGTTCACTGAACACAGATTTAATAGGTTGGTTTGTTTGTTTGTTAATTAACGTCGCACTAGAGCTGCACAGTGGGCTATTGGCGACGGTTCGGGGTCAATCTCGAAGGAAAGACCCGGAAACACATACACATTCACACACACATACATACATACACGCATTCATGCATGCACCTCGTTATTTTAGAACCATGGTCAGATGACGAGGAAACACCTGAACTGGCATCCAACGCCTTCAATAGACGTCGGGACTTTGGACCCCGATCAGATTTATCGTGCACCAGTCCCGTATACACGCAAGTATATTTTGTTGGATATTCTGGACGACTTTCTAGTATTTTTGTAGCGAAGCTGGCAATCCTCTGATCGCAAGATCACTACTTTTTTACTTTTCTATGTCAAGTCCATTTCACGCATTCGAACCACCAATCCTCTGATTATTCTGATTCACAGATTTAATAAGTTATTATACAAAAATGAATCACTGTTTAACTGTTGTAAATTATTTTAATCAAAGCATTTGTGATAGTTTCTTAAACTGAAAAATATTATTTTTTTAATAAACTAAACTTAAAATTAATATGTCGTTTATTTATCGTTTTATATGCTTTTTGTAATGTAGGCTTAGGTTTTTATAATTTATATTCTGTGTAGTGTTTACAATATTCTCAGGCTATGAACGCATAGTTTAGTTTTGAGCTGCGCAGGAGTATCTGCGCAGAGCAGTAAGTGGGACAGACGGGCAGGGACCCTTGAGGAGGAATGTTGTGTGATATGCACGTCTTGAGTATTGGGGTAGCTATTTTCCTATTTTTCTTTATAATTATTAGTTTGTAAGTTGTGCTTTGGTTAGATGTGATTGTCTGTCTTATGTGTAATAAATGTATGTAGTTTAAAATTGCGTATCTGATGATTATCTACCCATTCAATGAAACTCATTATCAAACAACGAACCGAAAAGGATAGTCGCCCGACATTGGCGCAGTCGGTAGGATTTATATTTGAGTGCGTGGGTAGACGGTAGAAGTAAGTGCGCATTGGGTTCGAGGTCATTATTCAATTCGAGCAGAGATCACGTGAAGAAAAGGCGGGAGAGTTTGTTTTGGTTTTGGATTGGAGAGGAAAGCTCTATGGGGGTAAGAGTTTCGGTTTGAGATTTAGTGTGTATAAAAGAAAAAGTGTTGCATTGCGAATGTTTTGCTTTTGGGTGTATCTTTTATGGAAGTAATGTGGTGTGTTAGCGTTTGTTCTTTGTTGAAGTTGGTAAATTTAAGTGTGGTTTATTTGGGATTGTGGGAAGATAAATGTGCGATAGTATATTGCTGATATATTTTGAAGTTACTGTTGGGGGAAAATTTCATAATGAGTTCTAGGAAAGCTAAACAAAGGCAGGATGAAATTGAATTAGAGGCGGAGCGTAAGCGTACTCACGACTTAGAGTTCCATAAGCTAGAAATAGAGAAATTGAAACTTGAACTTCATTTGGAGAGATTGAGACAGTCAAATAGACAGTCGGACGTATCTATTAATCAAAATAATGAGTCAAATAATTGTAACCAATCAATTGAGAGCGTAGTTAAATGTATAAAAACGTTAACCATCCCAGTTCCTTGTAATGCAGAGGGTTGGCATGTATTTTTCCAATCTTTGGAAAGGGCGTTTAACACAAAACAAGTGCATGTAGATTTAAAATCAGAAGTTTTAATAAACTTACTGGGGGATAAAGTGGCAAATTTACTGGCGTTTATTGACGAGGAAACATTTAAAAGTTATGAAAAGGTTAAGGAAATTGTTCTTAGAGAATTTGAACCAACTCCAAAAATATGTCTTGAAAATTTTAGAAATTCAAAACGTAACTCAGATGAAACGCATATTCAATTTGCATCGAGATTAATTTCAAATTTCGAATACTATTGCAAACTCAGAAAAGTAGATAGTTTGGAATCCCTTAAGAAACTAATAGTGTCAGATCACTTGTATAAAACGTTAGACAGTGAAACAGCTTGTCATATCGGGATTAAACAGGGTGAAGGATGGTTGGAACCTATATCAATGGCTAAAGAGTGTGATATTTATTATGACTCCAAAAATAAATCTTTCTCAAAACCTCAAGGCAATGGGTTAAAACCGCAGGTCCAGGAAAACTCACCACGTTTGGGCAGAGACGAAGTTGCGCAAAAATATATAGCGCCTCATTTGAGAAGGGATAACACGAATAGGAATAAACCCAATGGGGAGTGCTATGTGTGCGGGCTTCGTAATCATTTGGCCAAGGATTGTTTTAAAAGATTTTCTGGTAGGAAGGATGTTAGAAATAATAGGGGTAAAACATTTAACTCAAGAAACGATGCGAATAGCGATGCCATTGTGGCAAAGGTGGAAACGAATTGTTTTGAGTCAGGTAATAGGGCTAAAACTCTACATCCATTAACGCGAGTTAAAGTATTCATTGAGGGATGTGAATTAGACGCATTGATTGATTCGGGTGCTGAAATTTTGGTCCTCAACCCGAATGCTTTAAGATTAAAACAAATTCCAGGTCATGGGATTGTAAAACTGACTTCTGCATTTGGGGAACAAGTTGAGGCGAAACTTGCAATAATAAAACTTGGTTTGAGGGACTCGGGAAGTTCTTTAAATCGTACAATTGATGTTGAGGCTGCACTGACGGATAGGTTGAATAGCGCAGACTGTTTACTTCCACCAAATGTTTATGAGAAGTTGAAGGAGGGATGTTTGAGTCTAAGGTGCGTTGAGGGAGTTGGTGAAGAATATGTTGCAAATGAAGGGGAAGGCGTGGTCATCGATTTATCGTTGGATAGGGACAATTCTTTGTGTCTGGAAAAATTATTTGCTGAGCGGGAGATTAATTGTGATGCTGTTAACTGTAATGGGATAGGCGTTGATCAGGTTTCAGAAGTCTGCAGGTTAAAGGAAGAACAGGGCAATTGCAAAACTCTTGGAAAGGTTCGCGAAGATGTAAGATTAGGGAAGGGAAATGTTTTGAAAATTGATGGTTTGTTGTATCATAAAGACAAAGTTCTAGGTCAGTCGGTATCTCAGTTGGTATTGCCGTTAAATCGTAGGACAAAGGTGTTGGAGTTAGCACACGAGTCTGTTTTTGGGGCACATATGGGTATTAGGAAAACGAAGGAAAGAATTAGGTTAAGTTTTTATTGGCCTGGCTTAGCTCAAGACGTTGCAAATTTTTGTCGCACCTGTTCAAAATGTCAATTAAGAAGTCCAGAAAAGATTTCGGATAGAGCTCCAATCACACCAGTTTTGCGACCAGAACTGCCATTCGAAGTTGTGAACATTGATGTGATCGGCCCTATAGAACCAGCTTCTGGAAGAGGACACAAATATGTCCTAACTCTGATGGATCAGCACTCGAGATGACCGGAAGCCATTCCATTGAGAAGTCTAACGGCAAGATCAGCATGCGATGCACTACTATACATATTCCTAAGGATGGGAATTCCTAATGTGGTCGCAAGTGACCAAGGTACCAACTTCACCGCTGCATTGACGCAGGAGTTTTTGACGCGCATCGGATCCTCACCCAGATTCTCATGTCCAGGGTATGCAGCGAGTAACGGACTAGTTGAAAGGTGGAACAAAACTCTTAAAGACATGCTTCATCACGTGATTAGAGAAGATCAAAGTAACTGGGATCGCCAGATTCCATATCTTCTTTTTGCTTATCGCGAAGTGCCGAATGCAACGACGCGTGAATCTCCATTCAAATTATTGTATGGAAGGGAGCCAAGAGGTCCGCTTGCCATACTGAAATCCACGTGGGCAGGAGAGGTTCCTCTACCAACTGGAACTTCAAAAACTGTCATCGAGTATCTTCAAGATATGAAACATCAGATGGAGATGGCAGCTGAAAAGGCAAAAGTTGTGACAGCAGAAAGACAAAAGTCGTATGCGGATTACTTTAATAAACGCTCATCAACTAGGAAGTTCGATGTGGGTGAACAGGTTTATCTGCTGATTCCAGATTCCTCTAACAAGGTGTATGCCAGGTGGACTGGACCCGCAGAAATTGTAAAGTTCTGTCCACCAAATTCCTACATGGTGAAATTAGACGATAATAGCATTAAACATGTGCATGTGAACAAAATAAGAAAACACCATCTACGTCTGAATGCAGTGGGTGTGATTTTTGAAGATGAGGAAGAATTCGGGGAAATACAAGAGACACCAAAAGAAATGACACGAGGTGTACGGGAAATTCTAGATGAACTTGATCTTGATCACTTGAACGATAAAAAGAAAGGACAGTTATTGCGTATAGTGGAAAAATATAGTGAACTATTTACAGGGAACGTAAAGATCGCAAAGGTCGGTGAACACAGGATTAGATTGAAACCAAATGTGGAAAGAAAGAAGCCCTATGTCTACAAAATCCCCGAAACTTTGAAATACAAGGTAGACGAACAAATCCAAGAACTTCTTGATTTGGATTTGATAGAGGAGAGCAGTGCTGAAATCGCGTATCCTGTGGTATGTGTTGCGAAGAAATGTGGAGGGATACGCCTGTGTGTGGATTACAGATCGCTAAATGAGGCTTGTTTGACAGATGATTTTCCAATGGAAGACGCAAAGGATCTTCTACATACAATTGGAAGAGCCAAAGTGATCACTACACTTGACTTGCTGAAAGGATACTGGGCGATTCCTATGGAGTATGAAAGCAGAGATCTGACATCATTCAAGACCCACCGTCAACAGTATCGGTTCAAAGTCATGAGTTTCGGATTAAAGAATGCTTCAGCAACGTTTCAACGAGAAATGAACAGAGTCCTGGCCCCTTACAGAGAGTTTGCGCGTGCGTACATTGACGACATTGCCATTTTCTCTGAAAGCTGGGAAGAACACTTGGAGCATCTGGACATAGTCTTCAATAAACTTAAGGAGCTGAACTTCACAGTCAACATTGAAAAGTGTTCCTTTGTGAAAGCACAGATAAAATATCTGGGCCATGTCATCGGATCAGGAAGACATCAACCTGATCGTGAGAAGATAGACGTTGTGACATCGCTGAGACGACCAGAAACCAAAAAGGAGTTACGTAGCGCGCTTGGCCTATGTAACTATTATCGTGACTATATTCCGAAATATGCTGAATTGGCATATCCATTAACTCAACTAACTAAAAAGTGTGTTGCTGAGAAGATACCGTGGTTAGAAGAGCACGATCTGGCTTTTGAGGGGTTGAAGAGAGCTCTTGCAATTGCCCAGTCCCTATATACACCTGAATTCGGATTTCCGTTTGTGATTCACTCAGACGCTTCTCAAATAGGAGTAGGTGCATGTCTCTCGCAAAAACACGAGGATAAAATTTATCCCATTGCATTCGTCAGTCAGAAGCTAAGTAAGGCTCAACAGGCATGGTCAACCATAGAGAGGGAAGCTTATGCGATTGTGTGGAGTCTCAAGAAATTCGAATCGTGGATCTTCGGTGCGGAAATTGAGTTCTTCACAGACCATAATCCCTTGCCATATCTGACGAAATGTGCTCCGCAATCTTCGCGATTGCAACGTTGGGCTTTTGCCATTCAAAGATACAATATAACTTTGAGACACTGCCCTGGTGCCAAAATGCCACATGCTGATGCACTTTCTCGTCTAGTATGATTTTTGAGTATTAAGTGAATTAGATGTAATGTTCCGGAATGGTAACAAGCATCTTTACATCTGTATTAGCACTGCATTTACTTATTATTTTATTTCATATTATATATTGTTAATTTTCATTTGTCATATTTGAAATAATTTTGATATATGCTTTTTAAATATTTTTCTACAAATAACGTACCATATATTGGATATTGTAATAATATATTTTATATATATATTTTGTGTAGGGTAAGAAATGTGATAATTGTAGAATTGTGCTAAAGTTTTCTTTTGAAGAGATTTAAAGTTAGAGGTTTAGGTTGATGATGTGACAGGTATGGTCATGCGTTAGGGAATATTTCAACAATTAAATTCATATAAGTGTCATGTGTATTGTTGAGACCCCTAACACTTATCTTACGTGGGGGGTGTAGTGTTTACAATATTCTCAGGCTATGAACGCATAGTTTAGTTTTGAGCTGCGCAGGAGTATCTGCGCAGAGCAGTAAGTGGGACAGACGGGCTGGGACCCTCGAGGAGGAATGTTGTGTGATATGCACGTCTTGAGTATTGGGGTAGCTATTTTCCTATTTTTCTTTATAATTATTAGTTTGTAAGTTGTGCTTTGGTTAGATGTGATTGTCTGTCTTATGTGTAATAAATGTATGTAGTTTAAAATTGCGTATCTGATGATTATCTACCCATTCAATGAAACTCATTATCAAACAACGAACCGAAAAGGATAGTCGCCCGACATTTTGAAAATAGAATTACTAGTTTTATTAAATACTTTCCTTCATAACAACACGCAGCACGGGTTTGTTTTGTCGTTGCTTAAATGTTTTCAAGGCGGTTTAGTTTGGTTAAATAACGTCGCACTTGAGCTGCACAGTGGGCTATTGGCGACGGTTCGGGGTCAATTTTGAAGGAAAGACCCGGGAAAACATTCACACATACATTCATACATGCACCTCGTTATTTTAGAACCATGGTCAGATGACGAGGGAACACCTGAACTGGCACCCAACGCCTTCAATAGACGTCGGGACTTTGGGCCCCGATCAGCTGTTTTCAAGGTGGTCGTGGAGTAAAAGTTATGCGAGTAAGATGGCTAATGAAGTTTGTTCTTTTTATCTGGCCGTGATTCAAAATAACAAATCAATGTTACCAGCTCTTTCTTTGGATCCTCGGGGCCCGGTAGCCCAGTGGATAAATGCGTTCAGCTGATAATCAGATAATTGCTAGTTCGAGCCCGTAAAATGGATTTGACAAAGAAAATAAAAAAAAAATAACGATCTTGTGATCGGAGCGTTGCCAGCTTCGCTACAAAAATTTTAGAAAGTCGCCCATAGCATTCAACAAATTATACCGGTGTGTATACGGGTTTTGTTTTGTTTGATTAATTAACATCGCACTTGAGCTGCACAGTGCGCTATTGACGACGGTTCGGGGCTTATTTCGAAGGAAAGTCTCGGAAATACAGCCCCGTAATTTCAAATTTGTTGTTTAAATTAACGTCGAACTAGAGCTGCAACTTGGGCTATTGGCGGCGGTTCCGGATCATCTATTTTAAAGGAAAGGTTGGTTTTGTTAACAATTTTTTCAGATTTATGTTATGGGCGCTTGGCGACGGTTCAAGATCTCAAGATTCCAATCGATATCTATTTTACCATATTTTATTAAAAAATAAAAATTAGTCCTTGGTATATTCATTGTTAATAAACTCAAAAACTGCACAATGAATACCCTGAAAGTTGGCTTATGGATAAAACTAAACAATATGAAATATAAGCTATTTTTTAGAGCAACAGTTTATATGTGATAATATATATCTGTTCTAAAATAATTTAACGTCATGAAAACAATGTATTTTTCATGGATGTTTGCGTTATGGCTTTTGGCGACTTATTACATGGCTTAAGAAGACAAAATGTGTAAGTTCAATATGCTAGTAGAGGCTTAAATACCGTCATGTAAACAAATGAATATGTAATTTTAAAAGTAGCGAATGAATTAAAGTACCTGTGATGCTGCCGCATTTTTTAAATTACTATTTAAATGTTAGTGTTTCCAAACTATTATAAAAAGCAAAATGTAAAAAAGCAGAATGTAAAAAAAAAAACTTAGAATCGATACTTAAACAAATTTGAAAATCAGTGCACCAAAAACTAGTACTACCGTGTTATTTGTAAAATGTGTAATATGTTTACTGACCCTACGATTAGACACAGAGTTGTCAATAATTTGTAAAAATTATACATTTTTATCATCGTCCAGCTAAGAAAGTAAAATATAATAAATACCTCATAAATAGTGATACACCACTGGGAGTACACAGGTACAAATACATAAAAGGACAAAATCACGCCCAAAGCTGTTTATAAGTCCTTAATGGCGTACTGTGTACGTATCTGTACGCCTCAGAAGGACTACTCAGCATCGTGTTAGCGGATGTCATTGTAACGGTAATCGACAAGACCACAGGGAATTTCGGCATGTTCCTTCCAGCCAAGAAGTACTCCATTAGTGTTTGATGTTCCTCACCATAGTATCGAAAAAGTATCCCAATCGCTGCAGATATCAAGAGAGTAAGTGTAATGACCACATAAAATTGCATCCCTTGTTTGAGTGCCAAAAAATTAGTTGGTTGGCTAAAAAGTGTCGCACTAGAGCTGCGTAATGGGCTATCACCGACACCTCGTGACGTATCTCGAAGGTTTTGGTTTGGTTTGGTAATATATATAATTAACGTCGCACTAGAGCTCAACAGTGGGCTATTGGCGGAAGTTCGGGCATATCTCGAAGGATACACCGGAGGACCATCATGGTATGGCAGTTGGTCCCGAGTGTCATAAAATAAATCATGGGGATGGTACACTGATCTCTAACTGTAACTTCTGGATAGGGCAAGACATTTTGTTGACTTGAAGCCGATATGGAGGCCGCCATGATGTGTCCCACTTTTCTTGATACCGCAATATTTCTCATGTTAAAATACGCCGACATATATTACTTTTGGGTAAGTTTTTTTTTATTTTCTTTTTAAACCCATTTTAAATGTAATCTGCTATTAAAATAGGAAGTCATTTGCAAGTCAAAGTCGAAGTGGTTAAAAAGCAAGAGGAAAAACTATCTGTTTGGCAATATAAAAATTAATTTTATAAGAAGAAAATATAATATTTATATACATTTAATACTTCTACAATGCTTTGGTAATAAAAAACACCACTAAATCATTTTTAAAAGAATGTTGGGGCACAGTATGGTAGCTTTCAATTGGTTTCAACGCGCCCGTAGAGGAAACAAGGTTTGAGCCTTCCAGCAGTTACAGTTATAGTTCAGTGGGATGGTATTGGAATAGTATTGCAAGTAAGACTTATGCCACTTTTCTGACAGTTGCATTCAGTAATCCAAGAGTGGATTGTTGACGGTATGGCTATCACATAAATTAAAATGATCAATTAAAATGATCTCAACGCCTTGTGTTAGCTACAGGGCTGTATTTTCACTGTACAAAGCTTTGCATCGAGAAAAAATTATACTCCGTCATAGAACATTCAATTATCAATATACTCTGTTCGTCCATAATACATAAAGCTGTTCGTTTTTGTTTGTTCTTTAACACTCCGGGTGGACAGTCATCTTGCGTCTCCAAAAGTAAAACTTTGCGTGAGAGGTGAGGTGGTTCATTGAAAATGTATATGGCTTGTAATCGGAGGATTGAGAGTTTGATTATCTACGTGGACTTAACAAATTGCAGCGGACTCGTGATAAGGAATCCAAGATACGTTCTTGAAAAAAAGTCATCTAAAATATCTACATTTTCCACCATCATGTATAAGGGAATGGTGCGAGTTAAATCTGATTGTGGTCCAATGTCCTGACGCGCTTTGAAGCAACATCTCCAGTTGATTGAAGTCGCGCCAGCTCATGTGCTGGCATCGTTATATGACCATCAAAATGCGAGGCAATGTTCCCCGCGTCTTCGTTCGAGATAGACTCCAAACCGTCGCCAACAGATCAAAGTGCAGTTTTATTTATTTTAACTCATTGTAGTATTCATTTTTGAGTACATGTCTTTTTGAAAATTGAAACTTATGTTATCGGAGCCATGTACTTAAAAGCGAGAAAACTTTACTTATTCTTGAGTACCTATTTTTAACAGTTATCATCGATTTGCACTAATAACAAAAAAAGCATTCGTCATACTTTTACCAGAACCGTACGCAATTTTGAAATTTTTCGAAGTGAGAATTAACATTAATATTTATCATGTGATAATTACCTCATGGGCATACCAGTTAAATAATAATACTATAAGAGAAGACAATTTACAAAACAATTTTATTGGGTAATTTTTTCCATTACACGTAAATTGATTAAAAAAAACTGTTAAATCTCGTATTCTTTTCTCGACAACAGTTTTTCTTATTTTCGATTAAATATACCTCCTGTTGTTGAAGTTCAAAAGCTGTAGCAAAATCTGCAAAAGCATTGTGTAGAAATGTAACTGTTCGTACCACACTTTGATGTCCACAAACGGACAGGACTGGCACATTTTGGATCAAGCGGAATGACATTGCTCTTCCATCCTTAAAAAAGAAAATAGAAATAATTCCAAGACATGTAGATTAATATGATTAAAACTTTAAGTTCAAAGTCTAGTATTGATGTAATTTAAATAAAGTTCATTTTAATTTGCGATTTAAACTCCTTTTAGCCTGAGAGTAAATTTAAATTGGTTGAATTTACACTTGAAGAGCATATATTCAGAACGAGATTTGCTTAAAATTTCTGAGAATTAGATAATTACATTACTTAATTTACGTTCAAATAATTTTCTGTAAAAGAAACTATTGTATTAGACCATAACACAAATTGCCACATTGAAATAATAACTTGAAAATATTAAAATTTTTACAATGCGTCAATACATTGATATACCGTTTACATTTTCCAACAACTCACCTTATTGTAGACAAAAGAAGTTTTGAATGTTCGCTCCTCATTTGTTGAACAATGGCATAGCCTTTTATAGATTTTCACCCCATTTGAAGCCTTTAAGGTGGTCCGATACCCAAAATTCGCAAAAAAAAATCATTTTTTTTTTATATTTAAAAAATAATATTCAAACTAATCTTAATAACTCACAAAAGACTGCTTCAAAAAATTCCTATTACTTTTTTAGTTATGAATGTTTTAAAGAGACACTATATTAATGATGTGTTCCTATAACATAGTTGTATCACTATATGTAAACTTTAAAAGCAAATATCTCTGTTCGTAGTTTTGAAATTTAATGAACACTAAAAATGCTAAGGCTTTTTTACTATTATACTTAAAATCATAATTTTTGTGTGTATAGCAAGATAAATATATTTTAAATAGATGTATGCATTCAGATTTTCTATTTTTACCATAATTTGTTTTTTAAAACCACTTAAAATGGAATTTTATTTTTTTTCATCAATTTTTTTTCCAAAATTTCTAATATATTTTATTTTTTTAAAGTGATGTATCTGAATCAAAATTTGAATGCATACATCTATTTACATATTATTCAAGATCTTAAATAAAAAAAATGCTTCAAAATATTAAAAAACAAAAAAGTAGTAGGAATTTTAAAATTGTTAAAAAATTTACTAAAATTTTAATTTAAAAATAAATGTGCAATTTAAAAAAAAAATTGAGCGTCTTAAAATGGTTTTTTATGCATATTTAGAAAGAGAAAAAAAATTGGATTGTACAATTATAAAAATAAAAAAAAAAATGTTGAAGGTATCGGACCCCCTTAAAAGTTTAATAATAATGGTGTTTAACAAATGACATTATATAATTCCTAAATGAAACACTTGAGGAGTTGGGTAGCATTTTAATCAAAAGTTTAACGGTCTGTACATAGATGGAAGTATAATCAAAAATTTGTTTAAAAAACCCGTTAAAATAAATTATTTTAAACACATTTTTAAGAAAACGTTTATATTTATGCGATAGAAGTACGATTCGTCACTGGTTAATGAAATTACCTTTCTTTTGATATCTCATGTGTTAAGATTTGATTTGTTGTGTCTAAGGGGCGCAAAAAGGATCTTTATTTCAGAAATATATATGACTATTATATCATACCCGTGCGCATTTATCGTATGAAAATCCCCCCCCC
The DNA here is from genome assembly GCA_963932185.1 of Troglohyphantes excavatus. Taxonomy (NCBI): domain Eukaryota; kingdom Metazoa; phylum Arthropoda; class Arachnida; order Araneae; family Linyphiidae; genus Troglohyphantes; species Troglohyphantes excavatus. The sequence goes on from OZ010674.1 coordinate 28,812,326, forward strand.
CACCCTCCCTCCCACACTCGCCCGTTCCGGTGAAAGATATTAGCTAATTTTGTTTATGGTCAAATAAATCAAAAAGCGTAAAGATCTGCTCATAGATGGCAGTATCATGAAAAGCCCTTTAAAAAAATTAGTAAAAATGAATTGGCATTTAAAAAAAAATTATATTTATAAGATGAAAGTACGATTCGTCCCTGGTGCATGACATTTTCTTTCTTTTGAGGCCGCATGTGTTAAGATTTGTTGCGCCTAAGGGACATAAAAGGGATCTTTGCTATAGAAATATTATATATGACTAGCATGTCCGTGCGATGATTTATCGCATGAACCAACTGTATTTGTTTCAATTAAAGCAAAATCTAGATTTCATTACACACATTAAAAATGATAAGATTTATTTAAATATAAATTTGTTTAAATTATTATTAGGTTGTTTTGCATACAAAACTTTAGAACAAATATTTTAGTAAGATTTATAATATTTCACATTATATTTTCATTCTCAATTAAAATATTCATAATTCACATTTGTTTCTCAGCTACGACGTTTCCTTTTTCAGTACGCAGCCCTTGCGGAAGTTGACCATTGTCAGAAATTTCAATTTTCGTGCTCTTAAGTGAATTCCTTCGTGTCCACAAGCGAGTCACAGGACTGAGGCATTTGGAATCCTCTGGAATCACATTTATACTCCAACCTACAGTAAGAAGATATTTTTGTTTTTAATAATTTATTTATTTTTGCATTTTTAAATAATAGTATGCGATATGTACTTCTGAAGACAATTTTGTTACGACTGAAAAATGACGCCACTTTACTATTTACTATTTTGGCGTGTTTTAAAATATCCAAAAAGGTCGCAAGATTGCAGAGTTTCTATTTTAGTCGTTGAGTACACCCCCGCACACTCCCCTCTTAGTGATGAGGTTAGGAACGCCCATCACATCAACTGATGTGTTGTCACGTTGGATATTTGGTGTGTGAGTTCGTCCGTGATGTATTGCGTGACGCGTTGCCTATCGGTTGTGCCCGTGATATGCTGATCACGTGGACAATGATTGAGGTGGGCTGAGTGTAGATGGCGCCCCGGGTCGTTCGAAAGTTGCGTGTGGTCCGGGTCATCAGGTGAGGTGCCGCGCTTCGAACTGGGCCCGAAAGCGCTATCTTATAATCCACAGCAAGGCGCTTTTGCCTTCTCGACCAAAACGATCGCCGATGGTCGAGAGCGCAGATTTACTATTTAATTCGTTGAATATACCCCTGCAATATTCTCATATCATTGGGTTAAATTGATTGTTCCTATTATTTCTAAGCGAAAAAGGTACTGTCCCGAAGTTTCTCCACTTCATGGAGTTAGGACAACGATGAAGGACATTTATTTGGATGCTATTGAACATAGAGTAATATCATGTCCATATTTAGTAAGATGAAGATTAACTTCATAGTTTACCATATTTTAAGAAATCTAACTTTATACTTGTAGACACGAGTAATAAAAAATCGGAAAGTGTCCCACGGTTACCTCGTTTTATGGTATATGTATAGAACCTCCGGTATATGTATAAAAGTATATGTTGTAATACCGGAAAAGCCTATATTTCAATAAATTTACATAACTTCCTTAATCAAATAGATAACAAAATATATTTATGTATTTCTTACCTGTAACAATAACTGCCAACAACGTAAAAGTAAGAGTCAGAAGGGTTCCAAGTATTGGCAACCACATATAGGATAATTTATAAATGATTAGCAAATTGCTGGAAACAGATACAAAGAACTATTTTAATGGATGTTAGAAAGGAATAAATACATTTATATTTATAGCAAGCTTTTACAATACTCTTTGCAAAACGTTTAGAAAATAAGTTTAAAAATGAAGTTTTAATTTTAACATTTATAAAGTTTATAGTTTAAAAACTTTAAAGTTAAAAATTATAGTATAGTATAAAGATTATGAAGTTTAAATATTATAATACATTCCAAATATCGTTAATACATTTTTATATAAAAGTGTACAGGTAGTTAGCTTTAAAATATTTTCTGAAAGCTGTAAAAGCAATAATAATATATATTACTAAGTATACAATCGGATATACTTTACTTTAATTTGTTTCTAATTATTTGCAATTAATAGATTGGTTTTGTTTTATATTAAACAATAAACAATTAGTTAGGATAAATAGATAGTGCATATTCCATTTGCAAGTAAAACTCAGAACATATTCTTCTAAATTTAAATTCAGTCGAATTGTTACTGAGTTTACGACATACATAAAGCCGTGCTGCGATTCATTTCCTTTAAACTTTAAAGTATACAATTACAAAACTAGTAGTATATAATTTTAAGAAATTACAAAATGATTAATATTATATTTTTTGAAAAACGCACTTGATGCATTACATACATTTTCCATTGACACATCATGTTAATATTTTCAATAACCAGCTTCGTGGAATGGCATGTTATATGTGACTTGAAAATAGTTTGTTTCAAGTCAAAGTTCAATATAAACATATTTCAAAACAGCCAGAGAACAGCTAAATATATCACGGTGATGCTATGGGTGATGCTATGGGATCACGGTGATGTTATGCACGGTGATATTATGGGATCACTACATTAGAGGTTTCTTTATGCTATGATGCTTATGAATTTAAAATGCATTTTTGGAAATTTGTTCTCGTAGAACCTTTGTTTCCTACAATCTATAAAATGTGTGACCCATTTATAATTACAGTAGAAGTGTAATTATCCGGATCAATTGGGGCCAGATCTTAACCGGATAATCGAATAACCGTATAATGGGATCATTCACGAAAAAATATGTTATTTCTAGTAAAACAAAAAATTTGATTTAATATGTAATGTTATTTAATGAGTTTTAAAAGCAATATCATTCACCAACAACAAACTTTTAAAATGTGGATTTTGAGGATTTTTTTTCTCGAAGCGATTTGCTTTTGTTGATTCGGATAACTGGAGTTTGGATTATTAAAAATCTACTGTAAATTACTTGACATCTTTTGGAGAATTTATAGTTGCGAATGAACTATTTCCTTGTAAAGCAGAAATTGTCATGTTGAACGAAGAAATGTCTGCCGAACAATCAGTTGTATAAAGAGGTAGAGGTGGTTCCATGTATTTGCCAAGTAATGTGCCAAATGCAATCCATCCTACTATTGGTAAGGCTGCAAGAAATCCAAATAAAATGCACTGAAAAAAATAGATAAATAAGAACAATTATATGCCTATACAGGGATATTTTCTTAAATTAAACTTAATTAAATCAACGCTAAATAGTTGACAATGAAATATCATAAAGGCTTATTACACTTAAACTGATGAATTTGAAATTCGTACCTTATCGTTGGCTTTCCTCGTTAGTACGGCTATAGAAAAAATGGCAACAATGGGTCCTTCAAGAAGGCTCAAAAGAGTAGTTGATACTTGTTTCACACTTTGTATACTTGAAAACATCAAAGTGCAGACAATACATATAATCCCGTACAATGTAGCTGTTTGTGTTAAAAAAAATTATATTAAATTACAAAATATAAATATTTAAAACAATGATGATTATAACGTTTGCCGTTTAATCCATTATCTCTTACTAAGACACAATCAACAGCAATCTTGCACTGACCTTAGATTTTTAGTGTTGGTGTCATGGACTGAGGGTGCTCTCAATCAAACTATGGGGATGAACGCTGATGGTTTTGTTGTTGTATGCCAGTGCACTGGACAATCTCTTATTACAACTGGAACTGTACTAAATTCAGCAGACAGTACGTCACACAGTAAAACAAGGACTTCCATTATTTCCTTAAACTTTCTGAAACCGAAAAGTAACCACTTTATATTCTGCAACTAAAATAATTGGGTTTTGGAAGACTAAAACTGATGCTTACCATATGGAACCAATGAATTCAAAACCTAAAACAGTCGAAAATTTAGGCTAAACACAAATATGGACTTTAACTATAGATAAACACTGCGTAATTAGTCAGTATTTGATGCCAATATTTGGATTTACTTTTAATTGATTTTGGTAAGTAGTAGAAAAGTGGGGCTTCTACCCCATGAGGCGGTATGGCTGTATACCGGATGTGTACGTGGCCAGAAGTCACGTGACCGGAAGTATTCATGGTTATGACGCCACGCAGGAAGTGGTGCCATATGCACGCTCACTTCTCGCATGTAACTTCCGGTCACACCTAATTTCGCATAGGTCGCCGTACGACAGTACATTAAAAAAAAATATGAAAAAAGAAAAATATCCTCGTCTTGCACAAATTATCACACGAGGCTTACAGATATAAGTATAAGCTAATTATCCCTAGATGTCTAATAAATGGTCGAACATATCGCATGTTAATGACCCTTAATCTTCTAATAGACGCCATAAAGTATATACATTAAATTTTTATTGGACATAGTGAGTGATTTTAAGAGCTGGATATCATGACATATAAGGTGCTAGTAAAATAAAACTGTTGTTTGGGTAATTAAGTTCAAATTTCCCAAACCAATTTTTGCCCAAGCATTATTTTAGCTACTGATTAAAAAGTGGTGTCTCAGAGAAGGTAATAACTGTAAAACGTATCTACTGCTGAATTTATACAGTGTCGTTTTTATACAGGATGGTTACGAACTGTTAGATGGTGGTCATTGTTTGGATAATCACCTTTAGTTGTAATGTCATAATAAAACATTTTTAACCATATACTTCAGTTATAATTTTAACATGTCGCTTAGATTTAGTAGCAACTTACAAAGCAGCTAAAATATAAAAATATTAATAAATGTAGTCAATTATTATGTGCAGTTGAACAGCCAGATGATGACCAACGTTCATCAATTTCAGCCCACCCTACACAAGAACTTCCAAAAATACCTCCTTCAACAAATCATCAGCGTCCCTTCCAACAGCTACATAGAGTTCACCCTCAGCACCAACACGATAAAGCTAAGGCCAGCGCAAACTTCATGTTGGCTGTGTCCTAGTAAAATATAGAGAAGTTAATATAATACTCACTCAAGAACTTTGCCACCCACAAGCTCCTTTTGTCGTTAAAATAGTCTGGTTTAATGGGTTTCAAAAAATCCATCACGGTGACTGTAGCTAACGAATTGAGGGATGAGGAAATGGTGCTTAAGGATCCACTGAAAATGCCAGCTATGCACAGACCAGTTAATCCCGGAATGGAACCGACTCTTGTGACAATGTAGTACGGTACCATCTACAAATGGAGGATTGTAATGATATTAAAAAATATTATAATCGGCAAATTTAAAACTCGTGTAAATGTAATGATTAGAAAAAAATACAATATTTAACAATAATGTAAAAAAAATTTAACAGGTAATAACAAGTAATAAATAAAATAAACCTTCTATTGTGTATTACAATCGCGGGTTGAATGTCAATTGATGCAAGTTAGAAAACAGAGTTCCAAGATAAAAGCATGGGAAGTTTGTAATCCGCTTTTGTATGTGGAATAACGTTTAACCTATTATTGGAGAACCTATTGAACTAGAACCCATGACAATTGGGCGAATGATATAATTGCCTATAGCAATGAAAAATGGTGCTTGTCTATTTTCGGTTATTTTTCCTTACACTACTTGACAAACAACAGATCCACAACTTAACGTTTTCAGAGGAGTATTTCCATTTTATAGCAATAAATTTGTTAGTTATTAGAAAAATATTTTTTTTTGTTTTCTATTTAATGCATATCTTCAAATAATACTTATTAATTTTTGTAATGTATTAGTTTAAAATTAATTTACGAAATAAAGAAGATACATTAAAAATAAGTTGGGTAGGCTAATTAAAGTAAAAACATATGACAATATTATAAATTTTCTATTAATAGTTTATAAGTTGTATTTTATAGAAAAACAATTTTACTGAAACTTTTTTTCTATAAATGAAATATAACTAAAGACAATGATTGTTAGCATTTGCGATTTATGAAAGCTGACCAAATTACCTGATCGTATTTTGTCAAACCCGTATGACTGCTGTTTAGTAATGGATCACATACATGGTAAATGCTGTACAGAATCAAACCCATAATAACACAGAGAATGTTAAAGAACATAACTGGAAAAACACTCAGACGAAGAACCCTAGTTTAGAAAGAAAATCATATTAATTTAAATGTTTACAGGCAATTTAAAATATGTTCTCTGTTTTAATATATATTATATAAATTAAAAGTGAAAAAAATGATAAAATTTCAAATTTATCAAACAATTTATTATCAGTATTAAGAGAAGTAAAGTTTAACGTACAATACTTTTAGTTTTTTTTTTCTTAAGTCGCATGGTAATATTTTAATCATTTAAAAATACTTACGATTTTGCTCTGTCACATGTACTCATAGTCATCATTCTTTGAACTTCTGCTTGACCAGCTCCGTAGTAGGCAATACCGGCCCAAAACCCACGCAAAAAGCAATTCCAAAAAGTATATCGTCTTGTCAGGTCCAACGAAAAACTAAAATCAAATTTCAGCTTGATTCGAGTCATTCTTAAAATTGTACAATAAAATAAATGTATTACGAACGATTGAGTTAAGGTGAATATTCCAATTTCTGACCAGTTTTGACCAATTTCCGACCAATTTAGACCAATTTCCGACCAAACATAAAATTCCTCTGGCTACTGAACTCACTTTAGACAGAAAATTAAATTTAAAGGCCCAAAGTTATTGACTCATAATTTACGTCTTTCCTAATGGATAGGTCAAAGGGAAAAGGTCGTGGGAAAAAGAGATCTCCGCTTTTTGTTGACATCTAGATATCAACACTTTATGTTAGTTAGAGGGCTACACTTTCATTGTACGAAATATTTTAACGGAAAATGCAGAGAAAAAGTTTTTAAAATCTCAATGCTCTGTGCCCATGAGTAAACTTTTTTTTCTGCATAATTACTCTGGATGGACAGCAGCATAAAAGGCAAGCAAATATATATTTTTTTATTATTTTTGCAAGTCTCGCCTCTTATGCTGTTCCTTTATAAATTAAGCCACTACATAAAAAACTTTGAGCAATACATTTTAATATTTAGAGGTTGCACAATTGACTCAAAGTTATAAACAATTGGAGAAAAAATTAGGATGTTACCTTAGCGTGTATTTACAATGTATTTTATTCTTTAATTTTAAACAATTTATTTATTTTATTGTATGTATTATCAACTTATCTTACATTAAATTGTCAATACCTTTGCAAATACTAAAACAGGTTTTTTTATACATTTTTCAATATATAAAACAACTTCTAGTAGGAATTGTAGATGTATTACACCGTTAGCAATCAATTCACTCTGTTCTTGAATAAGTAAATAAACATTTAAAATAGCTTGGCATAGTTAATAGTAGACACCATATATTTTGCATTCCCAAATCAAAAAATGTTTGTTTGTAATATTATGAATAAAAATTCGTACCAATACACGCAAAGAATAGCAGAATTTTTATAAACTTTAAAAAAAAATTCTTTAAATTTTTTTTTAATAATTTTTTTTTATAAGTGAATCTTTATTAGTAATATTTATTCAGTTTAGACTTTTTTCATCGTAATAACCTTAGAATACTTATAAGTACATAATTTACTTGCTTTTTAACATACGACTCAAGGGTCAAAAGTCATGTAGGATTTACTAAAAGTTATTGACTTATTTAAAAATATATATAAAGTTATATATCCTTACTTGAAAAACTCCAGTCTTTGTCCAGTTTTTGAAATATTAAAAATGTTTGTAATTCCACCACTATCTCCGATGCCAATTACGTATACAGTTATAACATAGGATAGCATAAGGAATGCCTGTAAAACATCTGTCCATAACACGGCTTTTAAACCACCCTGTGAAATAAACAAAAAGGGTTAACTTCGGTTTCCCAACGGTTTAAATCATTACAAACTATAAAAGTTCAGTAAATAATACAACATTTCATAGATATTTCCCTCCTTTTGCTTTTCCCCTATGATGTTATTAAAGCAATCTATCTGATATTTCTTTAAAATGCCGGTCGCGAACACAACATCCACCTGTTTGAAACAACATACATAGATAGAATGCCATGTATAAAATACTTTTATTTTATTTAAAAAAAAACACATATCAATGTAAGAGTTAAAATTAATAATTTAAAAATTATTAATTGTTATTTAGATCTCAAATTCATTGCATTTACGTTAAATAGTAACTGGATTTAATTGTGTTATAAAGAGAGAAATTATGTCTTGATATTTTGTATTATTTTCAGTTAAATTCACCTTTGTCAATTCATACTAATATGTAAATTATATTATTATAACAATTAATAATTTAAAAATTATTAATTATTTAGATCTCAAATTCATAGCATTTACGTTAGATAGCAACTGGATTTAATTGTTTTATAAGGAGATAAATTATGTCTTTTGATATTTTGTATTATTATCAGTTACATTCACCTTTGTCAATTCATACTAATATGTATACACAGTCGGTTCGTATACTAGTGATGCATACTGACAGCACTGCCAACCATGCATTGAATTCCTACAATGCATCACCACTTGGATTTATGCTCAACTCTCTCAACTTGTAGCATCAAACCAAGTGGTGACAGAGTCACCTCTCGACCGCAAAGGGTTATGAAGTCATAAAAATAATTAACTTACCACTGAGCAATAGAATGCACAGCAGAGTCCGAGCGATATGACAGACATCTCAAAAGATATATTTGTCACTGCGCTTAAAGCAAGAACTGCGGCAAACAGTACAGCAGACATATATAACACCTATTAAAAAAAAGTTACTATCAAGTTACTCATTAAAATATCTTGAATTCTAGTTTACAAAAAAAAAACATCTACTTACCGATTGAATGATGTAAGCTGCAGAAATCGTGTATCTCGTAAGTTTACCAAATCTCATTTCCAAGTACTGAAAATTATAACACATTAAAAAAATTAATCGAGATGACTTATTTCTTTTATAGTTGAATAATTTATTTTCCAAAAGGGGCATTTTTTGTGCCTTGGCAGCCGTAGAACGCTGCTTGGCGACAAAATTTAAGTGATTCGCTTATAAATATGGAATTGGGATGGACATAAGTGAATCTCTTGAATTTTGAAGTGCTCGCTCGTGACCTTCGGTTTGCTACTGGTTGCCGAATCCCAGTCAAGAAAATATTTAATTTTAAAAACAAGCTTGTCAGTAGAACAATGCAGCAGAAAAACGATAAAGGTCCACTTTTAGTTCAAACTAATATTTCAACGCCTTATTTTAACTATAGAGCTGTATTTGATACACTATACCAAATTGCCAAATGAGGTAAACAATAATTGTCCGATACAGTTGCTTCAAAATGTGTTGGAATTTTTTAAAGCTGGAATTTGTTTAATTGATTATATTCTGAAATATGAATTATAAAAATTATATTATAAATCAATACTTATATATAAGAATGGAGTGTCTGTCAGTGGAATCGAACAAAACCCCTCATTTTGAGTTTTCTCCACGAATTAGGATACACTGATTCCGAAAATCACATTTAAAATTTTTTTGTCTGTCTGTTTGTCCGGATTTAACTCAAAAACTACTGCACGGATTTTTATGAAACTTGCACCATGTGAACACACTTTTCTTAGTTTAAAATATGCACTTTGTTTCATGTGGATATCTGCAACCATTCAAAAGTTATAGAACTTTTTCCATTTTCTCTAACATTACGCCTATGGGAAATTTACATCTCGATCTTCCCCTCATAACATTATTGTTAAAAATCACCTTGGCGACCAAAAATATTTTTCGACAATACTGGGATAAACGATTTATTTTGATTGGCTGATGAGTAAATGTCGCCAAACGGATTAAAAATGTCGCCAAATATTGCCAAATGAATTAAAAATGTCGCTAAATGAATTAAAATTTTCTCCAAATCAATAAAAATGTTGCCAAATGAGCTAAAATAAAGGTCCTATATTTAAAAATATCATCACAATGGCGAAATTAGTGTCCAAATAACAAAATTAACGTCGTTGACAAAAACCTTGCCAACCGAAGGAGGAAGATAAACCAGCTTTTTTGACTGACGCCATGTGTATTCATGTTCTGAACAACTTAACTTTTATGACAATAATGCTTTTTGTTACGGAGTGGAATATGTCTATGGTGTTGAAATGGGCCACCTAAAAGTTTAATTTAAGATTTTCTATATTTATACCTCCATGTAGCTTATTTTTAAAGTTTTACCTCAAAAACATATTATTGGAATTCAAAAATGAATGTTGTATAATTATTTTTTATAAGAAATATTGTCCGTAAATATTGACCCTTATGAAATTATGTTGAAAGACGGATATATAGACTCCGGTCACCAATGAGCACAAAAAAAAAAAACTTCACCAAATACGATACGTTATTTCGATTTGGAACAATGCAATATTTGTTCTTTGGTATATTATTGCGTCGCCAATATTAAAACTAATGAATGTGAAATATTTTTATACAAAAAATGTGCAATTAAAAAAAAATTTAGGAATTTTTATTTAATAAAAAGAAACATTTTACAAAAACATCACTTTAAATAGTAATCGCTTTAAATTGTAGTCGCAATAGCATGTAAAGTCGTGAACATAAAAATATATTTAGGTATCTCAAAAAATATTCAAAGTAATTTAATAAATCTGGATTTTGATAAAGTTTATTTTTCACAGTGCACAAAGCGTGATATGAGATGGCTACGCTGACAATACAAAATCGAGCATCTCTTACTGCGCAAAGTGACCACGAGCAACGCCGGGCCATATTGCTAGTAAATAATAAAAATGAAAGTTTGTCTGTTTGTTGCCAATAAACTTAAAACAGCACAGAGGATTACGGAAACAGTTGTCACAGGCATAGAACACAGCCTAAAATATGTCTAGGTTCATTTATAGAACGCTAGATCTCCAGGAAGCTGAATTTTTTAATTTTTTTATTATTAAATTTAACATTCAAAACATTGAATGGCAACAGATTAATCTGGTTGAAATGCATGTTTCTTTTATGTTTCCAAGGTACTTTTTTATGTAATTTGAACTATCAAGTGTAACATTTTTTAATTTATTGAATTTGGCTGAAAATCCAGAAATGAGATTGAGAACAGCTAACGAAGTTAAAAAACGTACAGATTCAAAATGCACAAAATGTTTCGTTTGAAAAATTACAGTTTTAACGAGTCCATTTTTTAATTATGTAACGATGGATAGTTCGACTGTTAAAATTTTTTTTTAGTATATTCCGGCGAAGTTGTCATGAAAATGGTATGAAAAAGAAAAATCCCTGGGAATACCATTGAACCAGGAAAAATTGATCTTACCTTAGTTAATTTAAAAAAAAAAACTCAAAATCGGCACAATTAATACTTTGAAAGTTGGCACATGGAATAAAATGCTGACATTTTCAAGTATATACTAATTTTTAGAGCAATTGTTTAAATTTGATAAAATATTTCCAAATAATTTAACGTTATGAAAACGATTTATTTGTATTGATGTTTGCTTTATAGCTTTTGGCGACTTATTACATGGCTTATGACGACTAAATGTGTACGCTCAATATGCTAGTAGATGCTTAAATACAGTCATGTAAACAAATGAATATGTAATTTTAAAAGAAGCGAATAAATTAACTTGCATGCGATTCTGGGGTTAACATATTTTAAGATCAATGAGCAATAAATTACAATTTAAATTTTAGTGTTTCAAAACTATTGGAATAAACAAAATATTAAAAAGCATATTGTAAAAAAATACCTTAGAATGGGTGGTTGTAGTTTAGTGGCGCAAGAGCAACACTTGGGCTAACCTTAAAATGGATAATTAAACAAAATTGAAAGTGAATACAACAAAAGCACGGAGAAACGACTGCTTTCTTCGTCAGGGGGTTTCAACCAGATCGAGTCTCTCGGCTCTGATTTTTCTGATTGTGCTGTATGCATATTCAACCTAAAACAGTCCAACAAATCCCAAAATCCCGTAAAGCAAGAGCATGGAAAGTCAAATGCAAAAGACATGAAAAACTAATTTAAGTACATTTATTCAAGTATAATAAATCAAATAAAATTCCCTCGTACTTTATATTCTACCACGTGGAATGCAAAGTATGAAGTAATCCAATAAATAAAACAAATCTTCCTATGTGAAATGCTTCCATTGTCCAATTCTTTAACCAAAGTCAACCAAATCCACAAGCATAAATAAAGTCAAATTCCGTCGAAATTATAAATATTCAAGCGAACTTTAGTCTTTCAATGTACCGTAAAATTCCTTGAGAACGCCCTTAACAACAAATTTTAAAATGAAATTTACGACACACATAGCACCATCTGCCCAGAAAACACCAAAAACTGCGTGATTTCTATACTCATCATATGTTGCATCAAATCTAGATATCAACCCATTAATATTTCAGAAATGCTTTGGAAAATCATTTTTATTTAAGCGCGTTCTATAGATTTGTTTTTACTATTGTTATGTCACTGTGGCTATGTTTATTTTTATTAACCAAATAAAAAGCGCTTCAACTAAAAATTTAAAATAAAACCGCCAAAATATTTTAATTAAAACGCCAAAACGCGCCAAAAGGAGAGAGGTTATCAATTCGAATGTTATGTATTTTTTTATGTATGTTTGGGCGATATTTCTGCTCTAATTCAGATATTTGAACAATTTTGTGCTTGATATGGGATGTTTGTTTCACTTGGGCACCTATTGAAAAAAATATTCGGTTATCCGACATCTAACTATCCCGGAAACTGGACAGTTTGACAAAAAATATTGTCCACTTTCGGAAATTCTTTTTCTGTTAGAGAAAAAATCCATTTTAGCAAAAACAGCAAAAAATAATCGTTTATCCGGCTGTTATATATCCGGAAATATCCGCAAAATAGAATGAAAAATACCAGCTATAACTTTAGCAACTCCCAGTCAGACGGACAAAATTTTACGTAACAATGTAACGTTTTCAGTGCCAACTTAAGGCTAACAATGTCCATTTTCAGTGCACCAAAAACTACTACTAACGTGTTATTTGTAAAATGTGTAATATGATTACTGATCTTGTAATTAAATACGAGTTGTCAATACTTTGTACAAATTTTACATTTTTATCTCATCCAGGCAAGAAAGTAAAAATAATAAATACCTCATAAATAGTTGATACACCGCACTGGAAGTACACAGGAAGAAATACATAAGAGGACAAAATCATGCCTAAAGCTATTCCAAAGTCCTTCATGACGTACTGTGTACCGTATCTGTACGCTTCAGAAGGACTGCTCAGCATCGTGATAGCGGATGTCATTGTAACGGTAATCGACAAGACCACAGGGAATTTCGGCATGTTCCTTCCAGCCAAGAAGTATTCCACCAGTGTATTATGTTTCCCACCATAGTATCGAAAACGTATCCCAATTGCTGCAGAAATTAAAAGTGTAAGTGCTATGACCACATAATCTGCGATTCCAAGGTAATGCCTGGAACCCATTTTATCAACACAAGTTTCTGCAAGAGAGTTCTGCCTTGTGTGACATGATATTGTTATTGCAGTTCAAAGCGTATTTGTGAAAAGTGGCGTATTTTGGTACTAATGACAACTTTTGTATTTGTGATTCTGTTAATGGCTGCAACTTGTCTTTATAATTACCGGGGCCCAGGTAGCCAAGTGGATAAAGGCGATCGGTTGGGTTGCCAGCTTCGCTACAAAAATAACAGAAATTCATACAGAGCATCCGACCTCCGTGGCCGAGCGGTTAAAGGCGTCAGCTGGGAATACGAAGATTCGATCCTAGGCGATGGACTTAACAAAGAAAAGTAAAAAAAGTAGTGATCTTGTGATCGGAGGATTGCCAGCTTCGCTACAAAATACTAGAAAAGTCGTCCAGAACATCCGCAAAAATTAACGGCGTGTATACGGGACTGGTGCACGATACATCTGATCGGTGTCCAAAGTCCCGGCGTCTATTGAAGGCGTTGGGTGCCAGTTCAGGTGTTTCCTCGTCATCTGACCAGGGTTCTAAAATAACGAGGTGTGTGTGAATGTGTATGTGTTCCCGGGTCTTTCCTTAGAGATAGACTCCGAACCGTCCCAATAGCCCACTGTGCAGCTCTAGTGCGACGTTAATTAACCAAACCGTACAGAGCACCCAATAAATTATACTGGCGTTTATACGGACCTGGAACACAAAAAATGTTTGGTTTTGTTTTGTTAATTAACGTTGCACTAGAGCTGCACAGTGGGCTATTGGCGACGGTTCGGGGTCAATCTCGAAGGAAAGACCCGGGAACACATACACATTCATACATGCACCTCGTTATTTTAGAACCATGGTCAGATGACGAGGAAACACCTGAACTGGCACCCAACGCCTTCAATAGACGTCGGGACTTTGGACCCCGATCAGATGTATCGTGCACCAGTCCCGTATACACGCCAGTAAAATTTGTTGGATATTCTGGACGACTTTCTAGTATTTTTGTAGCGAAGCTGGCAACCCTCCGATCGCAAGATCACTACTTTTTTTTACTTTTCTATGTCAAGTCCTTCGCACGGATTCGAACCACCAATCATCTGATTAGTAGCTGAACGCCTTACCAACTGAGCAACTGGGGCTCCAGAAAGTAGTCAGAGCATCCAGTAAATTATACTGGCGTTTATACGGAACTGGCACACAATAAATTTGATCGGCATTCAAAGTCCTGATGCCTATTGAAGGCGTGGGTGCCAGCTCAGGTGTTGTCCTTGTCATCAGACCATGATTCAAAAATACGATTAATCATTCCCTGGTCTTTCTTCCGATATAGGCCTCGAACAGTCGCCAATAGCCCACTGTGCAGGTCTAGTGCAACGTTATTTAACCAAACCAAAGCAGAATTAATAAGGTTTCAATATATGTGGTGGTGAAAAAAAAAGTAGTGTAAGTAATTTTTTTTTATTTTGGTTAATTTCATATCAGAATTCTTCACATTTAAATCCATAAGATGTAGAAATGGGGTAAGTCATAACCACTGAACTCTAACTGTAACTGCTGGAAGGCTCAAACTTTGTTTCCTCTACGGGCGCGTTGAAACCAATTGAAATCTGCCATACGGTGCCCCAACATTTTTTTAAAAATGATTTAGTGGTGTTTTTTATTATCAAAGCATTGTAGAAGTATTAAATATATTTAAATATTATATTTTCTTCTTATAGAATTAATTTTTATATTGCCAAACAGATAGTTTTTGCTCTTGCTTTTTAACTACTTCTACTTTGACTTGCAAATGACTTCCTATTTTAATAGCAGATTACATTAAAAATGGGTTTAAAAATAAAATTAAAAAAACTTACCCTAAAATAATTTATGTCGGCGTATTTTAACATGAAAAATATACGAAATATTGCGGTATCAAGAAAAGTGTGCCCCCTCATGGCGGCCTCCATATCGGCTTCAAGTCAACAAAATGTCTTGCCCTATCCAGAAGTTACAGTTAGAGATCAGTGGTCATAACTCTTACATCAGTCATATCGAATAGCAGCTGTTGTTTGAGTGTCAAAAAAATTAACGAAATTTTGGTTTGGCTAATTAATGTCGCACTCGAGGCACTGGACTATCGGCGAATGTTCGGGATCTATCAAGAAGTAAAGACCCGGGAACACTTCCTCGTATTTTTGAACCATGGTCAGATCACGAGGACAACACCTGAGCTGGCACCCGACACAACCTAAATAAGCGTCAGGACCTTGAACATTGATCATATCAGTCACGTATCTGCACCGGCGTAATTGAGGATATTTTTGGACAACTTTTGCTATCTAGGAATTAATCTGGCAACCCTCCATTCGCAAAATCGCTACAGCTGAATTTTTGTCAAATCCTCGTCGATTCGAACTCACATTTCTCTGATTGGTAGCCAGAGCCCTCCGTGGCCGAGCGGTTAAAGGCGTCAGCTGGGAATCCGAGGATTCGTGGTTCGATCTTAGGCGATGGACTTGACTTAGAAAAGTAGTGATCTTGTGATCGGAGGGTTGCAAGCTTCGTTACAAAATACTAGAAAAGTCGTCCGGAACATCCTCAAAAATTAACGGCGTGTATATGGGACTCGGGTCTTTCCTTCGAGATAGACCCCGAACCGTCGCTAATAGCCCATTGTGCAGCTCTAGTGCGATGTTAATTAACCAAACCAAACCCGATCAATAACCTAGGAGTGGATTCTTGACAGTGACATAAATAGTCTCAGGATACAGGATAAAGGCGTTCAGCTAGTAATCAAAGGATTGCTTGTTCGATCCCGTGCAATGGACTTGACAAATAAAACTAAAAAAGTAGTGATCTTACGATCGGATGGTTGCCAGCTACGCTTCAAAAATACTGAAGAAAGTCGTCCAGAACATCCAACAAATTATACTAGGGTGTATACGGGACTGGTGCACGATAATTCTGATCGAGGTCCAAAGTCCTGATGCTTAAGGAGTGGGTGCCAGCTCAGGTGTTGTGCTCGTCATTTAATCATGGTTTATAAATACGAGGCATCGTTCGAGGGTCTTTCTTTTGCAGTTTATCGCACGGATTATCCACTAATTACTTGCTGAACGCCTTTATCCACTGGGCCTCAGAATGTTTGTTTGTGAAACCAAAAGGATCTAACACTTTCATTGAAAGTTCGTTGATCTTCTAACAAAATCATACTGGAGTGTTTACGGGACTGGTGCACGATAAATCTGACCGGGTCCAATGTCCTGACGTCTATCGAGGTTGCGTCGGGTGTGCCATCTCATGTGTTGTCCTCGTCATCTGACTATGGTTCAAAAATGCGAGGCAGCGTTCCCGGGTCTTTCCTTTGAAATAGGCCTCGAATAGGTCAATAGCCCACTGTGCAACCCTATTGCGATGTTATTTACACAAACCAAACCAACCGACAGCGGCATTACCTAATTTGACTAAAGAAGGTGAAAAATACAACCACCTATATCTTTAGCAATCACCAGTCAGACAGACAAAATATTTTGAAACAGGTATAAAATTTTAAGTGCTAAAGTACACCAACAATAATTAATACTAACATGCTATTTGTAGAATGAGTATCATGTTGCAATTAGATACAAGTTGCCAGTACTTTGTAAAAATTATACATTTTTATCGTATAGTTAAGAATTTAAAAATTATATAAATACCTCATAAATAGTTGATACACCACACTGGAAGTACACAGGGACAAATACATAAGATGCCAGAATCATGCCCAAACTCATTCCAAAGCCATTCATGGTGTACTGTGTACCATATCTGTACGCCTCAGAAGGACTGCTCAGCATTGTGTTAGCGGATGTCATGGTAACAGTAATCGACAAGACCACAGGGAATTTCGGCATGTTCCTTCCAGCCAAGAAGTACTCCATTATTGTCTTCTGTCCCCCACCATAGTATCGAAAAAGTATCCCAATCACTGCAGATATCAAGAGTGTAAGTGCAATGACCACATAATCTGTGATTCCAAGGTAATGCCTGGAGACCATCATTTGATGCAGTCTACGTTCTCTGAAAATTCAACTGTGTTATTCATAGAAAAAGCTGGAAAATGTACTTGAACTATATCACTGTTTTTTCTTTTGGAATAATTTTTATCATTAAATGGAATACTGCCTCTCATAAATATCAGCAACTGTTGTTCCTGGAAAATTTATTGGTCACATAAATTCGCTCGCAGTTCTCTTGGACTTATACAAGAAGCTGTAAATTTGAAATGTAATTGTGTGGTTATAAAAGAAAAGTTTAACACTGAGAAAACGTCTGTAAAAATAATGCTTCATATTATCTAATTAGTACACCTTTATATATATATATATATATATATATATATATATATATATATATATATATATATATATATATATATATATATATATATATATATATATATATATATATATATATATATATATATATATATATATATATATATATATATATATATATATATATATATATATATATATATATATATATATATATATATATATATATATATATAAAGTGAGTAACTTATTGGTTGAGAACTAAAAGTGCAAAATAAATGTTACCTTTCATTTCAATTATTTAGAATTTATAAATTATTTTTTGATTGAAAATCACCCATAAGTCATATATCTTTCATAATTATTATAATATTTAATTTATTTTAAGTTTTACTATTAAAAAATAAAATTTCTGAAAAATAAAATAAACCGGCGAAATCTTTTCCTATTACAAAATCTAACTATTTGTGAGTTAAAAATATGAATTCTTTAAGTTTGTTATAAATCATATCTCCATTTCTTGATAAAAGATAAGATATATATTACGCGGAACACCCCTTCTATTAACAGTAAAAAACAACCAGGATCCAAATATAATGTAAAGTTATTTTATACCATTTGTTTAAATAAAGTTATTAACCTACTGAAACTCACGCTATTTTAATAATTGTGAAGTTGTGTTCACTTGTTTTAAGTTACATATTATTTCCTAATTTTGAAAGCATACAATTTAAAATATATTCTAAATGTAATACTACTTTATTTTGAGCTAAAAATAAATTTTAAATTATCATAGTTTTTTGCCTTTTTATTTGTATATTTTTTGTTTCTTTCATAAAAAATAGTAGGATCGTTTAGGAAAATTCTTTGTACTATTTCGTACAAAGAATATGTGTTAAAATGTTTTTTAATATAATGAACATTTGTTTTAATAGTTGGTTTTTCATGACATTAAAAATCCCCGTAATCCCCGAAAATTTAATTTCATAATTAATATTTCTGAAACATATGTTGCACACTGAACTTACTATTATGATATGTAAATAAAAATTATCTATGCAAATGACGCATACAAAACACAGCAAATATGGCTTTTCACGCCAAAATATACATATAATAGCAGAACTAACTTATTTAGCAATAAATTATTTAAACTTTTCTTAATGTTGATTTGTTTCGGATATAGCATTAAAATAGTTTTGATGCATTTTATACCACTTTTATTGCATAGATTTCACAAACGCAACTATTACGCAACCCATAATCGTCCAGTATAAGTATTAAATTAACTAAATTTTAAGCTAATTGCAAATATCGCAATAAAAGTGTTCAATGTATAATAATTATTGAGACCGGGGAATAAACATGAGTTTTATTAAATGTTGAAAGAAGAAAGTTTTATTAAATGTTGAAAGAAGAAAGTTTTATTAAATGTTGAAAGAAGAAAGTTTTATTAAATGTTGAAAGAAGAAAGTTTTATTAAATGTTGAAAGAAGAAAGTTTTATTAAATGTTGAAAGAAGAAAGTTTTATTAAATGTTGAAAGAAGAAAGTTTTATTAAATGTTGAAAGAAGAAAGTTTTATTAAATGTTGAAAGAAGAAAGTTTTATTAAATGTTGAAAGAAGAAAGTTTTATTAAATGTTGAAAGAAGAAAGTTTTATTAAATGTTGAAAGAAGAAAGTTTTATTAAATGTTGAAAGAAGAAAGTTTTATTAAATGTTGAAAGAAGAAAGTTTTATTAAATATTGTCATTAAAAATGAGTGTGACCTTTTAACATTAAATTATTTTTAAACACAGAAAACATTATCCCTTGAAGTGCTTTAAAAATATAAAACTTCCCAGTTTAGACAACAGATGTTTAGGATTAGAAAGACATCAAGTTAAGAAAGAATATTTCCGAAAAGAACAGATCAGAAAAAAGACCAAAGTTTGTCAAAATTTAAGAACATGATGTTCCTATTCTTGTTAAAGAACAGGTGAAAAAGAACAGTTTTTGTTTACATCCCTTTTCACTAACATCACCTTATTAGAATAAATTCCTTCAACTTCCATACAAAAATACTAGAAAGTCGTCCATAATATCCAACAAATTATACTGGCGTGTATACGGGACTGGTGCACGATAAATCTGATCGGGGTCCAAAGTCCCGACGTCTATTGAAGGCGTTGGGTGCCAGTTCAAGTGTTTTCTCGTCATCTGACCAGGGTTCTAAAATAACGAGGTGCATGTATGAAAGTGTGTATAAATGTGTGTGTGAATGTGTATGTGTTCCTGGGTCTTTCCTTTGAGATTGACCCCGAACCGTCGCCAATAGCCCACTGTGCAGCTCTAGTGCGACGTTTTTTAACAAACAAACAAACACACAAACAAACAAATAAACAAAACCTTCAACTTCTATATATTTAGTAAGTAATAAGCTGAGGAATTTCTTCTACCAGGCCCTTCGTTATCTGACTATGGTTCAAAAATACGAGGCATCCTTCCCGGGTCTTTCCTTCGAGATATGCCCCTAACCGTCTCCAATAGCCCACTGTGCAACTCGAATGTGACATTAATTTACCAAACCAAACCAAACCATATCAGACCGACTCGGATCTGACCATCATTTAAAATTGTTTGGTCAATGTTCCGTCCGGGTATTTCCTTCGACATAGATTGGTTTGGTTTGGTTAATTAACGTCGCACTAGAGTTGCACAGTGGGCTATTGGCGACGGTTCGGGGCCTATCTCGAAGGTAAGACCCGGGAACGATACCTCGTATTTTTGAACCATCCTTCGAGATAGACCCCGAACCGTCGCCAATAGTCCAATGTGCATCTCTAGTGCGACTTTAATTAACCAAACCGACTTATACAGTTACTTACTCAAAGGCTGGCAACACACCATCTTGGTTTATTTATAATTTGGTGTTCGATGATGAAATTAAATGCTCGTAGAAAGAACGATTATTAACAGGTATTTATATATAATTGCTATTTGTTTAACTCCATAACTTGATTTAGAAATGAGTTTGCGTAATTATTTTCTTATTGTGTACTAAATGTGTTAAATTGTAATTCTTATGCCCATTCTACACGATGCAGTAAATCGCGCGTGATTCTTGCGAGTAAAAGCAAGACAAGGTATTCCCTTTAACGATTTAAACGCGACGCATTATTTATTTGCTATGTTCCGATAACAAGACCTTCTGATCGCAACCTTCCGATCATGAGATTGTTACAAATTGTCAAGTCCACGTAGATATTTGAACTCGCAATCCCCTCGATTGAGAGTGCGGCGAGCTCATGATCGGAGGGTTGTGGGTTCGAATTTCGACTTTGAGAGTGACGCGAGCTTATGCTCGGACGGTTATGAGTTCGATCTCAAGTGAAGTGAGTTCATGATCGTAGGGTTCTGGATTCGAACCTCGATTTTCAGACTGCAGCGAGCTCGTGCTTAGAGGGTAATTGGCTCGAACCTCGACTTTGGGAGGGAAGAGAGCTCACGATCGGATAGTTGTGGGTTCAAATCGTGACTTTACGAATATAACGAATTTAGCCAATACAATGAAATAAACGAACATATCGAAATACACGAATATTACTAACAGAATGAACCTAATAAATATAACGAAATAAACGAATTTTACCAAAAGACGAATAAAGTAAACATTGCATATATTTCTGGAACTGTTTTGAAAAATGTCAGTGGAGTCCTGTGGATTAAAGCGTCCAGATGGTAATCGGAGGATTGTTAGTTCGAGCCCATGTGATGGTCTCGACAAAGAAAAGTAAAAAAGTAGTGATCTTGCGATTGGACAGTTGCCAGCTTCACTACAAAAATACTAGAAAGTTGTCCAGAACATCCGGGCCACCGTGGCCCAGAGGATAAAGGTGCCAGTAGGGAATCAGAGGATTCCTAGTTCAATCCTGTGCGGCGGACTTGACTAAGAAAAGTAAAACAGTATTGATCTTATGATCGGAGTGTTGCCAGCTTCGCTACCAAAATAGTAGGAATGTCGTCCAGAACATCCACAAAAATTATCGGCGTCTATACGGGACTGGTGCACACGATAAATCTGATCGCGGTCCAAAGTCCCGACGTCTATTCAAGGTGTTAGATGCCAGTTCAGGTGTTTCCTCGTCATCTGACCATGTTTCAAAAATACGAATCGTCGTTCCCGGGTCTTTCCTCGTCATCTGACCATGGTTCAATAATACGAGGCATCGTTCGAAATAGGCCCCGAACCGTCGCCAATAACTCACTGTGCATCTCTAGTGCGATGTTAATTAACCAAACCAAACCATCCAACAAATTACACTAGCGTGTGCACGACAAATATGATCGAAGTCCATTGTCCTGCGCCCACTGAACTCTAACTGTAACTGCTGGAAGGCTCAAACTTTGTTTCCTCTACGGGCGCGTTGAAACCAATTGAAAGCTGCCATACTGTGCCCAACATTTTTTTAAAAATAATTTAGTGGTGTTTTTTATTACCAAAGCATTGTAGAAGTATTAAATATATACAAATATTATATTTTCTTCTTATAGAATTAATTTTTATATTGCCAAACAGATAGTTTTTGCTCTTGCTTTTTAACTACTTCTACTTTGACTTGCAAATGACTTCCTATTTTAATAGCAAATTACATTTAAAATGGGTTTAAAAATAAAATTAAAAAAACTTACCCAAAAATAATATATGTCGGCGTATTTTAACATGAAAAATATACGAAATATTGCGATATCAAGAAAAGTGTGCCCCATGATGGCGGCCTCCATATCGGCTTCAAGTGAACAAAATGTCTTGCCCTATCCAGAAGTTACAGTTAGAGATCAGTGCCTGCGCCTATTGAGGTTACGTCAAGTGCAGCTCAGGCGATGTCCTGGTCATCTCACCATGGTTCAAAAATACTAGGCATTGTTCCCGGGTCTTTCCTTCGAGATATGCCACGAACCGTCGCGAATAGCCAAATGGTCAGCTCTAGTGCGACTTTAATTAGCCAAAACCAAACCGAAAACCTGAAATATAACGAGGAATATGAACGAATTTATGACGGATTATGACGAAATTATGTCTTTGGTCCATTTTACGCGAACGAGTAGAACACGCGTAAGCTCCTCAGGGAATCGATAATTCTTACCACATGGTATGAATTGTCGAATCACGGGGAAGCTCATGTGCGGCCTCCGTGGCCGAGCGGTTAAAGGCGTCAGCTGGGAATCCAAAGATTCGTGGTTCGATGCCAGGCGATGAACTTGAAAAAGAAAAGTAAAAAGTAGTGATCTTGTGATCGGAGAGTTGCCAGCTTCGCTGCAAATACTAAAAAAGTCGTCCAGAACATCCGCAAAAATTAACGACGTGTATACGGGAATGGTGCACGATAAATCTGATCGGGTCCAAAGTCCCGACGTCTATTGAAGGCGTTGGGTGCCAGCTCAGGTGTTTCCTCGTCATCTGACCATGGTTCTAAAATAACGAGGTGCATGTATGAATGTGTATGTGTTCCCGGGTGTTTCCTTCGAAATAGACCCCGAACCGTCGCCAATAGCACACTGTGCAGTTCTAGTGCGACGTTGATTAACCAAACCAAATCCAATGGCATCCTTTGTTCACTTTTGAAATGGTTTCGTGAAATAGGCTCCGGTTAAATTTTTCGTCAAATATAGCAAAATGTTTTGTTATTTTTGACATACATACTTTTAATTTTAGCAGGAATATTTAAAGGGAGCATTTAGCATGCGGTGTATTTCGTCAAAATGACGAATTTCTTCAGAAATGAACACTCAGTTTTAAGATTAAGATTGTTAAAACTCTTTAATTTTAAACTGAAGCCTCTTACGAAATTACGAAATGTTTCAAAGTTGCAGAGAGTAGCGGTGATTAGGTGCTGAAAGTGAGGGGGCAATATCAAAGGGCAAAGGTGGGTGAAGGGGGTGGGGGAGAGTTTTTTTTAAAAAAGATCATTAGTCTCAGGTGACCTAGAAACAATTTTTCACAATTGAAAAAATACTGCTTGTTTCATTTCCTATAATAGAAAAATGTAACAACAATGTTATAACAAAAGCAGATGTGTTTTAATCTCGAGGAAGAACAATTGAACTGTTCATTTACTTCACGAAAGTAAATCGGATAGCTGAAAAATTAAAAAATATACATCCACGTACAAAACGTTTTCAAAATATGCTAAAAACTTTCTCAGTTTTACCTTCAGTAGCTATTTAAACAATAGTTACAGAGACTGGACTCTTCAATATGATGGCTCAACCTAGTTTCACTACTGGCGATGGACAGGGGTCCGATTACCGAATAAGCACTTTAGAGTTCTAGGTGGCCCCAAAATCACCCATACTATAATAATAATTAACATCCCTACAATGGTTTATTTACAGATGGCTCTAAATCAGATAACCATGTCGGATCGGCAGCAGTTTTTAACCGTTTTATAATATCTAATAAAATGAATACACTTTGTTCAGTGTTTACCTCCGAAGTTTATGCGGTGTATATGGCAATAACAAAATTGTCTGATCTTCTTTACAAAAAAATTATTATATATACTAATTCGCGGAGTTGTATCGAAGCATTGCAAAATATTTCTCACAATAGTCATCCTCTAGCTTTACAAATAGTTAAAGAGTGTAACAATCTTTCAGAGCAGTCGTTTGACATTATTTTTTGTTGGATTCCGGCACATGTGGGAATTATAGGCATTGAGAGAGCTGATTCAGCAGCAAAAAATGCTCTCATTTGCTCAGACAACTTCGTGCCTTTGAATGATGCCAAACTAGCTGTTAAACGAGCACAAAATAAAGTAATAGAACTAAATTGGAATAACCAAATTAACAATAAACTATTTTCTATAAAACCGACAATACAACCATTTAAAACAATATCATCTAATAGACGGATGGACGTAAATTTAACAATACTGCGCATAGGTCACACACGTCTCACTCATGCATATCTTTTACTTAATGAACCAGCACAGGTTTGTACCCGGTGCAATTGTCTTTTATCAGTTAAACATATTTTGTGTGTATGCCCAAATTTTAATATTGCAAGACTATCCCATTTTGGTAGTACTGTTTTAACATTAAAAGATTTACTTAACGATCACCCTCATCAAAATTTATTTATTTTTTTGCAGAACATTGGTTTTAATGGTCAAATTTAACTAGGATAGTTTTGTAAACTAACAAATGTTTGGCGCAGCTTTGCCGAATTTGGCTTTTGCGCCATAAAACTCCACCCAACCAACCTACCATGGTTTGCTACTAAAGTTACTTATAGTAACTATTGTAAAAAAACAGTTTTGGTAATGCAAACGATTGGCTTATATTTTATTTTTTAAAAGTGCTATATTAAAAAAAGTTAGGGGCAATTTCCGAAAAAAAAAATGCTTACCCAACATCCAAAAAAGAAGAAACAAAAAAGGCAGCTGTTCTTTTCACCCACACAGAGATTCAACCGGACAGAAGCGGTTCCACACAACACGAGAAAGAGATGAACCAATCACACCGGTTTCAACTATTTTGGGGATAGTATTATGTGAGAAGTGAGATGTCGATCACGGTTTCTCGACCAATAGTAGTGTTTCTTGTAGCCGTGACGTTTCGTAAAGGGGTGTGGCTTAATCATTAGTGACTCTGAATTCAACGAGAATACAAGCGTTTATCTTCCTGATCCTTGATGCTTTGAACCGTGATGTTATCGATGTTCTTTTTTTTAAATAATATAAAAGAAAAGAAGGATTAATATAAAAGAAAGTATGCTTTGAAAAGTAAGTTTCGTATTTTAGTTTATTTGATGTTTATTATGATTTCGTAAATATTGTTATTGAATGTTGAAATTTCGGATAAGGCAGCAATGTGTTGACTATTAATTTGAAACCATGTAAGAAATACCTTTGTAACCCATGGAACTACGGGGATGTTGGATCCTACCCAACTGTATGTTATCGCGCGACATCGTATTTCCGAACTCCACAGTTTTTTTACAAACTTCTAAAACTAACTTCTAATTACATAACAGTTGTTTGATTATTTTTTTTATAAAAATGATTTTTTATTTATGTAAGATATTAATGCATATATATAGAAATGGAGTGTCGTGTCTATGGATTCGAACAAAACCTCTCATTTTTGGGTTTTCTCATTCATTGGGATTTTCGAATTTTTTTTGTGTTTGTCTATTCAGTTGTTTTTTAGCTAAAACCGCGCAAACTTGCAAAAAAAATCAATGTTATTTTCTTCATAAGTGTATCTCGATTCATGCAAAATACGCAAAATGAGTGGTTTTGTTCGAATCTATATAGACCGACATTCCACTATTATATGACATTTTCGGTAGATCGTTTTTATTTTAAATGTTGCTAATTGAATATTAAATTTTGATGTTATTACATTTAATTTTTGATTATATATATTAATGTTCGAAGCATACGTGAATAACTGATATACGTGAATACTGACATATATGTGTATTGATAATAACTTAATCTATCTAATAGCGCTTACACTCTTATGGAAAAAATGACTATTCTATTTCATACAGAAATTATTTCATATAAAATTGACATTAGTTTTTTTTATTTTAATAATGCATGTATGTGTTAAATAATGTTAAGAAATTGTAACTTTTTTTGTTTGATATATGTTTGATTACTTAAAATAAATGTAAAATTGCGAAATTTTCGCATTGTTGATTAAATCAGAATACATACAGTTTTTGTTATTAACGTAACACTCGAACACTTCGCTGCTGCTTTTTCTATTAGAGATTAAGTTAGTTAGAATTTTCGGTAGATTGTTTTTATTTTAAATGTTGCTAATTGAATATTAAATTTTGATGTTATTACATTTAATTTTTGATTATATATATTAATGTTCGAAGCATACGTGAATATGTAATTATTTATATTTTTTACTATTTATTAAAACACTGTTAATAGAAGTTAAATGTCTTAAAATGATAGTAAAAAAAGCAATTAAAAAATAACATATGTAAAATTCACATCACAATGAAATTAAATATAGCTTGTTATATTGAGCAGTATTTAAAACATCACAAATAATTTTATGTCTCAACGCTTTCAAAAGATTTAACGACATTTTCGCATTCAATTTTAAAAATATATCATTGAGGTCATTTCTAAGAAAATATTCTAACTGACTAAAAAGAATAGAAAAATATTGAGTGTGAAAGATAAAAAGAGATCAGGCAGTCCGATTGACGTCTATTATCCGTAAATGCTAGATTTTATACACATCGACGTTCAATTTCTTATCCAAGAAATATCAATCGTGCTGTTTGTTTCTGAGTTATAGTATCAGAATGGATCTCTCTAAATCCGTGTGTTTTGATCCTGATATCTTAATTCAAAGACTTAAGAGTTAAAGATTGTTGTGTGACATTTGAGTTGACACTTTTACGTACCTTGTAGGTTTAACGTAGCTCAAAAGAAATTATCTTATTTATTTTTGATTTTGTCTTAATCTCGTAATTAAAAAAGTTTTCTATTGCAGAGATCACAGGTCGAACGGTGGATAGCCCGTTGTACTTCTCTAATGGAACGAGGATTCAGCCAACCAGGGAGCTGTGCTTCCAAGTCTGGGATTCCTAGGCCAAGTGGGTTACTTGAGCAAAAGGTAACATTTTGTTTTACATACGGTTTCGAAAAATATGTGGCCTGTGGTGGCCGAATGGTGAAGGTGTCGGACCTATGCAATTGTCCCAGAATATCCGAAGGGTGCGGGATCGATACCCAAACGAATACGTAGCGATTTGGAAATCGGAAGGTTGTCAGAATCGTTCCTTTCGCGCACCTTAAGGCCGATGAGGCAGTTAAATGCAGTACTGTTATATTTAACCGAGATTTCAAAGTGCCATTCCAAGACTTCAAACTCCCTATTAAAGAACTCGTATATAAATTTTGGAATGGAGCAAACAGTCTCACAATAAATTGTATTAATTCAAGCCAGTACTACAAAAATGAAAACATAACCTTAAAAGTAGGAAACACAAAGTAATTTTAACGAGATACCATTTTGGACATACTACAGGGTGGCAACATAACCTGGAAAACCGGGGATTTCAGGGAAATTTTTAATTCAGGAAACATCAGGGAAAATGGGGATTTTTCAAATTTGGATCATTAAAAAGGCAATTATCGTCTGTTATGTCCTCCATTCTGGGTAATTTAGTTGTCAATATTTCCTTTTAGTTCTGAATAAGAATTATATAAAAAAAATATGGTATGCGCATTTTCATATTTTTATTTTTATTTTTGTAAAAACGTGAACCACTGCTGGAGAGAAAAGCAAAGTGCGTTGGACCTTGAATTGTAAGCAACATGTGAGGGGCTAATGAATATGGGATTTATTGTAGATTGGAATAGGAAATATGATGCATATAAAACATTTAAAATTTATCTGCAAAAGAAATAATTTGAAGAAAACTTACTTTTCTTGCATTATCTGCTTCCAGAGAACATGTTGGCGCAGCTTGGCCATATTTGGCCCTTGTGCCAATAAACCCCAACCAACCAATCCAGAGAACATGGTTAACTACTATTATGCCTGTCTCAATTGTATAATTTGTGTTGTATCCATAAATTATTATTTTAGCGGACAATTGGTATTGCAAATAATTTTTCATTTATACCGTAATATATTTATTGCATTATTGTACCGTGGATACTTTGTTTCAATACTAAATATGTATTGGAACATTTCTTAATGTAATTATAAAATCAGGGAAATTTTTGTGATATCATCATGAAAATCAGGGAAATATCAGGGAACTTTTATTCCAGAATATTGTTGCCACCCTGTACTAGATTCTCTCGCGAACATCTCTAAAAGGTGAACCAAATCCACAATGTGATATATACAATCAAGATCTCAATATCCTACATATTTTAATTGATTATCTTGATTTTACATATTTTTATTGAATGTCTTTATTTTACATATTTTAGAATTTTAAATTTCGGACGTAGCCATATCACTATGGAAGTAATTTTAGGTGACAATTTTAACCACTCCGTTTTTGAAATTTTTGAAACATATTAATTTTTATTACAAACTTTGATTGTACCACCCACTATTTGCATAACAAACCTGTAAATACCTCGTAAGTCTTAAATTTATCGAGCGTTTGGTGCAGTTTGACCCTTGAGTACAGATTAATCAAACCTTTCGCGCACCGACAAAATCCACCTTGTCTATGGGTCCGATGCACGTTGAAGCAGCAGCTGTCCGCTAATGTCCTCAACCCTTTGTTAGTTTTCGTGGGGTGCCAGTCCAGATGCTCTTATCATCTGACCATGGTTTAAAGTTACCATGTTGTCATCTGACCATGATTTAAAATTACCAGGTCGTCATCTGACCATGGTTCAAAAACATGACACATTGTTCCCAAGTCTTTCTTTCGAGAGGTCGAAATTACCTTGTGTTTGGCGCAGCTTGGCCATTTTTGGCTATTGTGCCAATATATATACATACAACTAACTAACCAACTTTTCCTTCGAGATAAACCCCGAACTGTCGCCAATAACCCACTGTTCAGCTTTAGTGCGACGTTATTTCAATCAGCCAACCTAAAATTGCCAGGTTTTTCCTTATACGTATACCCTAAACATACACCAATAGTTCGCTGCAGCTATAGTGCCACCAAATTAATGTCGCATCAGCGAACAATTTCATAATTGAACAATTTCATAAGGAGAATGGCTTCGAAAATTTGAAGTTTAATGTTGTTGAAATATTAAGGAAATGACGAAGGGTTAAAATAAATCAAACGCGGGCGAAATCGGTTTCTGCTTCATTTAGAAGTTTAAAATAGATATACTCAAAATAGTTTTTTTTTAAGTTACAAAATTGATATTGGTTGGTTCTTGTTCCAAGCTGCTACAGAATTTAACCAACTCTCATAATTAAGAAACACTTTAATCTCTTTATTTTGAACTCTCACTTGTTAAGATTCGGCAAGTATAATAGGCGTCAGAGAGAATAATGGTTTGGAATTTAATTATTTGTGGTTTAACATGATGCTGTCCGGTTTTCGCTGTTACTACACGTTTTGGAGGGCTTTGAATACAACGCAAAGGTTATAAAAACAACTGTGTGTGAAGATAAACTTTAAAGAATGAATAATATTTTGAGTAAAATATCTACGGTTATCAAATTGTGTGAAAGTTTAAGAGTGTGCAGGTGATGTGATGGTAATGGTGACGCCGAAATCGAACATTATAAAAGAGATGGAAAGTTGTTAAAGTATACAAGTTTTTTTTTTATATTTTGGTATTTCAGATATTGCACTAAAACAATTTTAAGAACTTCGTTTAAAAATGGTGTTTCATATTTATAAATCTTTCTGTATACATTCGTTTCAGACAAATTAAAAATATTTCTACAAACATAAAATTGTTTGATGCTGTGCTTTTCGATTACTGTCTCTTTTCCTACCGTCGAGCACGATTGATCTGACAGGCACAGCGAGACCTGCGCGCGCAAATCCACTGAAATTTGTTCGACTAGTTTCATGTCAAATACATGTTATTGTTTTGCAGAAACTTTTTTATTTTCTTCTTTTTACATCATTAATAATATGTCCATCACTTGGCTATTGTATAATTAGGTGTTTATAATGTTTTTTAAATGCCTGTCAACCACATTGCGCCCAAACTCAGCGGTCAACATATTGCGCCCGATTGAAGGTTAATAAACTTGTGATTGCGATCATGCCGACTCCATTTTGCTTAGAATATGATAAGAGGAGTGTGTTCATTTCTATGAATGCTCCCTTAGGAAGTGCAAGAAAATGACGATGGATGCGCTTCTCAACGAAATATTTGATACACTTGGTTAAGTTCTTTAAATTCGTTACAATATCTTAAATATTAATTCAAAATTTCTAAAAATGAACAGATATCAAAGTGAAATAAAGACAGACAGCGTGTCCGTTCGAAAATTCTCGCATGTGTTCTTCGATGAAACATCGTTCAAATTTGAAAATAGTCAAATTTAAAATTGTAAAATTTTCAAACCAAATATTATGTTAATGTAGTCGTTCTTATCAGTTTTACAAATGTGAAATGGATAGATTTAAAATTTTTAGACGATATTTCAAATTACACGAAGTAATTGCTTTTACGAGGTAGAAATATAAATTTTAAAATATTAAATTGTTCACACTCTCAAGTTTAACCCATAAACTTAATTGAAAAAAAAATATTTTGCAATTTCCTGGAATTGCTGCTTTCTGAAAATTAAGATCGTCATTGTCTGAGAAATACTACTTCTTTTGAGACATCGTTTGTTAAGATTAGTCACATGTAAGAAGCGTAAAAATATATCTGTGTTACAGAAATAATATCATTATTTAAATTATATAATGACGATTGAAATCTTACATATATATACTTTTTTTATAAAAACCGGAATACAAAACGTCTAAGTATTTATAATTTACAGCCAGACCAAAAATGTATGAAGTAAATAAAATTATGCATATTTTTAAAATATATGCAATTTACCTTTTATCCATATTAACTATTAACCGAATTTCACCAACAACTTTTTTAAATATTAACAAATTTATTATATGATTTTTTGAATTACTTTTATTAAATTACTCTAACCTGAGACTTATTTTCCAAATTTTTCCTGAAATGTAACAAGACCAAAATTTTAAGAATATTCTCAAAAAAAAAAAATTTATCAGAAAAAGATGACATGACTAGTTTTTATATATTTCGTAAAATGAGAATGTAATACCTTTCGATTAAACTACACGATTTTGTGCCATTTAAGTATATGTAGATGGAGGGATATGTGCAGAGTTTCAGCTCTTCAAATAAACGAGAAATAAACGTCCATTCAAAAATAAAATGCCCCCTTTAAAATACTTTGATTTTACCGATTCTTAAAAATCAATATAAATTTAATAACTTATTACTAAGTTTTGTAAAAAATTAAATTTAAATTAAATTTAGCCTGAAATAAACCTAAGATAAATCTTTTCCAAACCCCATTAATCTTTGATAAACCTGTTTTAAAGGTTTATTCTTAAATAAAGTGTTTTTAATTATTATTTTTAAACTATTAATTTTCTTAAAATTGTTACTAAGAAAGAAAATATACTTCCCACCACCAACATTTAGTAATAGTTTTTTTTTTAATCAAATAACATTGATCTCATTATAAGGAAAATTATTTCTTTTCTTCGTAACATGCGAATGTTCTACTCCTAAAATGTAGTTGAGTAACCCTCGAAAGAGATCTCGACTGCGTTCGGGATGGGCATCCAGGGTCAACTACCGGAGTAAGCAAGCCACGTGTACTATAATACTTGTGTAACTTGTGTAACTGTAGATAAATCTTTTCCAAACCCCATTAATCTTTGATAAACCTGTTTTAAAGGTTTATTCTTAAATAAAGTGTTTTTAATTATTATTTTTAAACTATTAATTTTCTTAAAATTGTTACTAAGAAAGAAAATATACTTCCCACCACCAACATTTAGTAATAGTTTTTTTTTTAATCAAATAACATTGATCTCATTATAAGGAAAATTATTTCTTTTCTTCGTAACATGCGAATGTTCTACTCCTAAAATGTAGTTGAGTAACCCTCGAAAGAGATCTCGACTGCGTTCGGGGTGGGCGTCTGGGTCAACTACCGGAGTAAGCAAGCCACGTGTAATATCACACCTAATGTCATACTTCTGTGAAACTGCATATGTACTAATTGAATTGTAAATATTCATCATATCATTGTAATATAGCACACATAAAAATGGAGGAAGACGAGAACACCTCTTATTTTTTTAACTATGAATTTATAAATTTAAATATATATATTTTTAGACATTATGTAAATTTTATGACTATTGTTTAATGTGTATAGAATATTAAGATTAATTATTTTTATTTATATAATTGTAAAATTTATGTGTAAACTAAAACCACAAGTTCAACTAATAAATCGTACTTCTTGGGGTATTTCGAATTTTTCAGGTTTTATTTTTAAACTTGCAGATTTTTTTTTTTTAATTTTGAGATATATGGAATTTTGTATGAAATCCGGAATGCATTAAATTGTATGGGAGGTAATAAGTATTTTTTAAAAGGGGTTTTTGTAGGCAGATCAACTATTGATTAATTCTTAAATGTCAGAAGGGAGCTGAGCCGGTGAGAAGAGGAGAAGGAACGATAGCCTCCTGCTTCCATCACTTGCCGGACATCAGACGGGGGCAGTCCCTACTCTTATTCCACGGACCTAGGTGTCGGTAAAAACTAGCCTCTGGATTCGGCACCGGTTCGTGGAAACCTGCCCCCCTCTAGCTTCGAATGGCGACCCGACTTGGCGGGGGGTTATCCGGTTCCAGAGCCGGATTCCCCTCGGGTCGCCCCCCCCCCCTTCACCTAACGAATGTCCGGACTGCTTCGACATCTAGGGCGGTGGGGTTGAGGACACGCCAGTCACCTGCCCCCACCCCCGCCTCACCTGTGCTCAGAAGGGGTCCTCGGCGGGTCCCGCTTCGTGCCTCCCTTGGGATGGAATTGTTTATTTTATTATTATTATAGCTAGTGGTCTAGTATATTTAAAATAGTGTAATAACATTGTCTTTTGATTGATTTGTTTTGACTTGTGGTTTCAGTTTGAACGTGTGTATCTCGGAACTAAGGGATCGCACATAGAAAAAAAAACATATTTGATCAAAAGCATAAAATAAAATGGTTTCAGTAGTTTAAAGCGAATATACATCATATGAAATAAACCTAAGATAAATCTTTTCCAAACCCCATTAATCTTTGATAAACCTGTTTTAAAGGTTTATTCTTAAATAAAGTGTTTTTAATTATTATTTTTAAACTATTAATTTTCTTAAAATTGTTACTAAGAAAGAAAATATACTTCCCACCACCAACATTTAGTAATAGTTTTTTTTTTAATCAAATAACATTGATCTCATTATAAGGAAAATTATTTCTTTTCTTCGTAACATGCGAATGTTCTACTCCTAAAATGTAGTTGAGTAACCCTCGAAAGAGATCTCGACTGCGTTCGGGATGGGCATCCAGGGTCAACTACCGGAGTAAGCAAGCCACGTGTACTATAATACTTGTGTAACTGAATATACTATATAACTGATTATGTAATAATTAAATTTTAAATATTAACTATACTGCTGCTGCCGAAAATCAATAAAAAAAAAAGAGGAAGACGAGAACCCCTCTAAAAAAAATATTATGTATAAAATTTTGTTAAATTTTTAAATTATGTGTACGTTGCTGTTGGGGGGAAAAACATCTTCGTAGTATTAATGTTTTCAAATTCTTTTCCATAAACTTAAAAGTTCATTCCTTATAGAACGGAACATTTACTCTTAAATAAACCTATTTTTAAATGATTAATTTTCATAAAATTGCTACTAAGAATGGAAATAAACTCCCCCACCAACAACGTTAAGTAATAACTTTTTCAAAATTAAATTATATTGATATCATTATGCGGAAACATATGTTCTGTAATTCCTAATACTCCCACGGGTAGTAGAGTAACCCTCGAAAGAGATCCCGACTGCGTTCGGGGTGGGCGTCTGGGTCAACTACCGGAGTAAGCAAGCCACGTGTAATATCACACCTAATGTCATACTTCTGTGAAACTGCATATGTACTAATTGAATTGTAAATATTCATCATATCATTGTAATATAGCACACATAAAAATGGAGGAAGACGAGAACACCTCTTATTTTTTTAACTATGAATTTATAAATTTAAATATATATATTTTTAGACATTATGTAAATTTTATGACTATTGTTTAATGTGTATAGAATATTAAGATTAATTATTTTTATTTATATAATTGTAAAATTTATGTGTAAACTAAAACCACAAGTTCAACTAATAAATCGTACTTCTTGGGGTATTTCGAATTTTTCAGGTTTTATTTTTAAACTTGCAGATTTTTTTTTTTTAATTTTGAGATATATGGAATTTTGTATGAAATCCGGAATGCATTAAATTGTATGGGAGGTAATAAGTATTTTTTAAAAGGGGTTTTTGTAGGCAGATCAACTATTGATTAATTCTTAAATGTCAGAAGGGAGCTGAGCCGGTGAGAAGAGGAGAAGGAACGATAGCCTCCTGCTTCCATCACTTGCCGGACATCAGACGGGGGCAGTCCCTACTCTTATTCCACGGACCTAGGTGTCGGTAAAAACTAGCCTCTGGATTCGGCACCGGTTCGTGGAAACCTGCCCCCCTCTAGCTTCGAATGGCGACCCGACTTGGCGGGGGGTTATCCGGTTCCAGAGCCGGATTCCCCTCGGGTCGCCCCCCCCCCCTTCACCTAACGAATGTCCGGACTGCTTCGACATCTAGGGCGGTGGGGTTGAGGACACGCCAGTCACCTGCCCCCACCCCCGCCTCACCTGTGCTCAGAAGGGGTCCTCGGCGGGTCCCGCTTCGTGCCTCCCTTGGGATGGAATTGTTTATTTTATTATTATTATAGCTAGTGGTCTAGTATATTTAAAATAGTGTAATAACATTGTCTTTTGATTGATTTGTTTTGACTTGTGGTTTCAGTTTGAACGTGTGTATCTCGGAACTAAGGGATCGCACATAGAAAAAAAAACATATTTGATCAAAAGCATAAAATAAAATGGTTTCAGTAGTTTAAAGCGAATATACATCATATGATATGGTGGTCTACGCCATTAAAATGACTTAAAGTGTGCTGTAATAACAATCTAAAATGATATTATGTAACATGACGAACGAAATCTTAGTTGCGCTGTCTTTGGACTTCAAAGTCAATCATTTTGTCAGTAGGATGCGTTTGTGTATTAATAGCTATTAGCAATAAGAGCAAAATTTTCAATAATGGTTTCGTATACAAAAGCATGCATTTGCTAATATATAGAAAGCTCTAACGCTTCCACAATCGCTGCCATTGTCAAGCAACAAGATTTGTTTGTTTTATTATGTATTCCTACCAGGAGTTGCGAAAGGTTTGTTGTGTATTATAAACACAATTTCAATTGTGAAAGAGTATTGGAAGTTGGAGAGAAATCTATGGGATTATCCCCGGCTTCCAAACGAGCTCCACAATTAAAAAAAATTACCAATCATAGTTTAATTTTTTTTTTAATTTACGACTCTTACGGAGTTTTTTTTTAACACTTGGCAGGGAGTAAGGGTTGTAGGGAGAGGAATTCTTCCCCATCATCAAATGAGCTTCAAAATTTAATTTTTGACAAATCACACGATTTGAAACCGTGAATTTTTAATGCATGTAGTGTTTACCCTTATTTTCTCACAGCTCCTGGTAGGAATATTAGAATCGGGGAGAGGACTTCTCTCTGCTTCTAAATTATATTTTCATGTTCCTTTCATAAGGAATCAAGTCATGTCTAAAATTAAGATATAGGGTTGTAGGGTCTTATGCCCTCCACCTCTTAAATAAACATATAAAACAAAAATTCGAACAAAATTGTGCTATTTTTCACTGAGAAATATGTGAAGGGAGTTAACAATTCCTTTTGTTGCTCTCAACTTTTTATTGAATGGCAGGTAATATCCGGGAGGTAAATTTACCCTCCTAATCACAAAAGAGTTTCCAAATTTAAATCAATTATTTTTAAGTAGCACATTTTGTATGCTGTTAGACATGTACTTCTTAAAATTGTTAACTGTACCTCGGAGCCAGGAGAGCCTAAGCCACATTTGGACGACTATATAGGAGAGGGAAAAATCTGAATCCTACTTAAACTAAAATTTTGAGCTTTTATAGCTCGTTAAATGTTGAAAAAAATTGCTTTTAGTGAATTTTGTTATGTTTCGATAGCTAAATCTGGTCTTATGTTTGTCCGGCTCTGAAGTAATATATTAATCGTGTAACCAAAAAGTAAAATCTTATAATTTTATAAGGAGATATAAAAATATTATTACACAAAACCACTAAAATTACTTTTATTTATTACTAATTGGTAAAGTTTTCAAATAGAAAATAGCAATATTTACTTAAAAAACGGCTAGATTTATTTTATTAAAATGTTTTACAGATTATTACTAATAATTATAGAAAACAACAACTAATTAAAAAGCATAAGTTTGTTTCTCGCTATTTACGAAGAGCTGAAAATTTGCACAATTTCGGGAAAATTATCTGATAAGTTTAGCTCGATAAGGTTTTGTTACAATTCTAATTAATTTTGGTCTTGTCTAGATTCTTAAGTCCCGATTTCCTTTTAATAAAGTTGAATGGTTGATAAATGTTAACAAAATATCTGAAGAATGTTGGTTTTATAATGTACAAGAAAATAGAATCAGCGATTTCGAAAAAAATAATTTATCTTGTATATTTATAATAAAACTTTATTAATACAACGCTTCAATGTATTTTCGTATAGATTTCAATTTAGAATGATTTTTTAAAAAAAATCTTCAATTTCCCAATTTTAGAATTTTAGCGTTAATTTTTTTTTGTCTGCATTGTTTTACATTGATATCTGTTCCTTTAAACATGTTCCATTTTAAGAATAAGCGACTGTACTCGCGGAGTTTATGATCAACAGCACTATACTCCAAAGACTCTAAACGGATGAAATGATAATTTTCGATTAAATTTACCTGGTCATCATTATCCTATACAGGAAAGAATGCAATCCAAAGAATAAGACCTTTATGTTAAGCTTAAAATATGTAAAGGTTTTAAGGATTATATTTAAGTAAATGTTCGCACAGAACAAGGATTTTAAAAACTTTCTTTGAATTATTAAATATACATAAAACTCGTATTATAAATATAAATGTAGGATAACTGGTTGACAAGCTATCTTTCAAACACTTTCAACTCGACTAATTTATTTTTAATTAAAAATGAGATAATTGATATTCATTTGAAAATTTTCAATAAAGAAGTATATTTTATTTCCTTTGAGTTACCAAATAGAAGATCGTAATACGAAAATTTGGTGTGCAGCATCATACAGTTCTCCATTGAGCCTATTAAAATCCGCTTGTGTTTTCTGATGATTTGGCTTACAGGCCACAACCTTTCATTTCAGCAGGGTGCCACGATTTAGTATTTTTTACATGCTTATTGACGTTGTATGAATGTGTAATTTTTTTTTACATATTTTGAAATTATAAAAGTAAGGGTTCTTTTTGACTTTTGTGTCCCCTATATCAATATTTACACAACTTTTACTAATTTTTAATTATAAGAACACCAAAGAAAAACAGCAACATGACATAGAAATTCTTGGTGAAATTTTAACATTATTTCAGGTCTAAGGCATATTTGGCATATGACACTTTTAAGTACAGTTGGTGAAATTGTTTGTTAATAGGGCAAATATTTAATATCTGTATACGTGCTAGCGTGATAATTAAACTATTATGTAGATAAACAATAATTTTAGAAATCTTCGCTTATTTATTATGGTTGGTGATTACGAAACGTGCGAATTTCGAGTTATTGAAAAATGATTTGAATGTTTGATTTTGGCGTCACCTTTGCAGTTACGTCCCATGAATACTGACGTCGAAATTTATCGGTCTCTTTTTTTTTTTTTGAAAGACTAAACGTGACAGGCCTGTTTTTATCAGTGTGTGGCAATTGAATTATTTCATTGGCTACATAGTAGATAGGATTTGCATTATAAGTGTTCAATTATATTTGAATGTATTTTCAAACGCGTCTGGATTGTGTACCAAATTTCGAGTTATTGAAAAACGATTCGAATGTTCGATTTTGGCGTCATCTTTGCACTTACGTCCCATGAATACTGATTTAGAAATGTGTCGGTCTCTTTTCTTGGAAGACTGAATATGGCAGGTCTTGTTTTCATCAGTGTGTGTAAGTTAAATTACTTAATTGGCTACAGAGTAGATAGGATTTGCATTAAAAGCGTTCAATTAAATTTGAACGTGTTTGCAACAGAGAGTTGTAATATTAAATAGAGAGCGCCTTTAATACCAGACTCTCATAAGGCCGCGGTGTCAACATTGAAAAGAAAAACGTAATCACGTGGTTATAGCGCAGCCACATTTGGCGGTCAGACATCTGCAGGAGTTTCAAATTTGGCGCACTTTCTTCTTTTTTGATGATAAGGAGTTCTGCCCGTATTCAACTTTTTAACATATATGTACGTATTTACCTATTTTCAAACAATATGCGCTAAATATTTCCTCTTCATTAACGAAACGAAAATATTTTATTTGTGTTCAATACTCGAAGAAGCGAAACTCTTTATATTTCTCAGGTTTTATTGTTTATATTTTCTTATTGAAGTATACAAAATAACTATTGAAAGAACTTCGCTTATGGTTAAATTGTTTACATAAAAACGTAACGCAATTATTTCAAAACTACAAAATAAGAAAAATATCCTTAATATATCTGTTAAACTCCCTTAAATTGTGACACTCGTTCAAAAAAACGATATTTAAATACAAAATTAAACACAAAACCTTATTACTAACGAAGAACGATCTCGTTTAGTTCTTAAAGTCGCCAAGGCCTGCCAAGTAATATTGGCGCATGAATGAATTGGCATTTCCACCTATCACGTGGTTTCAATGTTGGACACACGGAAATCAGCATTTTTATTTCTCTATTTATATCATTACTCTATGCTTGGAACCCGTTAACACATATATATATATATATATTTTTAAAAATTGAGTAGCCCTCTTCGAGACTCGGAATCCGCGACCTTTTATTCCAAGTCACGCGCACTATCTACTAAGCTATAAAGGCCTGGGAAATATTTTTTTAAGATATTTCTTTATGCAATACTTTTAATCTTCTTCATACCTATTCATAAAATCTAATGACAGTGGCACCGAACGTAATTGGATCTGATTAAACTGTTAAGCAGTCAACTAGAATGAAGTAGTCAGGTTGACACAACGTGGTCCATAGAAAAGGGGAAATCAGACGTTTAGTGGATAGAAAATTCCCAGAAAAGGGATTGACAATTGTACATATTTCAAAATACGGGTTATGGTAAAGATGTGTAGAAATACACAATTTAAGTGTATTTTTTATTAACCTATTGGTTAAATGTGAATTTTTGTAATATGCGTTATGTTAATGCCATGCCCGCATCAGACAAGAAGGCTGTAAAGGGCCTTTATATTTGAATCTTCCTTTAGGATTTCGTATTGTGTCATATCCTTAATTTCTGAGTTATTATTGTTTACTAATTGGTAAAATTCGATATTGATGAATTTGTGGAGGAAGTCAATTGTGTCTATGGATAAGAGTGCTTCGGAGATATTGGGCTGCCTGCCATCTCTATCAGGATAAGGCTTTGGCATTATTATAATTGGATTCTTTCAGATTTAATGGAGGTTGTTAATGCTTGGTCAGCGTAAGTTAGAATCGGCCTAATTGTGGCCAATATAAAGCAGCCACTTCTTGTTTAATGGTAGTTTGGATTTCCTTCGCATAATTGGTTGAAGTCTGGCTAATGAAACCTTTTGTCCTGTTTGTGACATGCTTGATGTAATCGTCCCATCTGAGTCTGTTGTCCATTGTTAGACTCGGGTAATTTGCTTTGTTAACTCGTGGAATGAGTTCTCCAAACATGCATACTTCAGCAGTTATTTATTTGTGTGTTCTGTGTTTCCTGACCAGCAAGGTTTTGGATTTGGTTACATTAATATCAAATTTCTAGTTCTTGCACCATGTTTCAATTTCCTGCATGGACTTGCGGACCACAGCCGTGTCGTCAGCATAGAAAGCTGTATGACATGGCCCTGTCGGAAAAGGGGGAAATCATATGTGTAAAATAGATAGAGGATATGTCCGAGAACGAAACCTTGAGGTACTCCCGTAGCAATAACTCTGCTTGTGGAGTTTATCCACTCTGTGAACTTCTTGTTGCTCAGGCCCGATACATCACATCCTAATGAGAATCTATTTAAAAAACACGAGATATTTTTATTCACACCACAGGTCTCAGCGGTTCGGAAGAAAATTATTTCATTTAATAACTTTGTGAGCTTACAAAAAGAATTTGAAATAGCCAGAAAGTACAATGGGTTATTTAATATTTTTGTTCAATCACCATGACCATTAAATTACTTTGATTTTGAAGACTTTTTCTTGCTTATCTTATTTTAAATAAACATACAAATGTTTGAGATGTATTCTTATTATAACAAACAAATGTAAGTAAGAATAACAATGTTTCCTATCCATAAAAGAAATTCACTTTTATGCTCCCATATCAATACATTTCTTCTTTGATTATTACTGCAATTAAGAAAATATGTACTTCTTCGTTAAACATTATTCTTTCTAAGAACGTTATTTTCAGCCTGCTTCATTCGCAACTTTGACATTGCGTCGCATTTATTGATGAGGGTGCGTGAGTTGAATTTATATTAGGATTGCATAGCATAATGAAGTGTATACAAATCACATAGCGAGTACCTTAATCAGTGATAGGAGTTGCATTTCACTCACGGAACCTCTTGGCCAAACAAGGCCTGTTTTAAATACAGCCTGTTTGTATTAAAGCCTGATGTGTTAAGACCCATTTCCGACCAGTGCCAATCATAAAAATTCTTGTGGCTACTGAACTTGTACAATTAAATGTATCTAAATTTTAAAAGCCTTTGAATAACATTGGTGAAGGGACTTAGCATATGCACTTAGTTTTACATATGTTTTTCAAGTATTCGGTAACTGGTACATTCATCCAAAATTACTGATTTGTTCTTAATTTGCCCATCTTCCTAGTCTTTGCAGCCACACCTTCCGTGTGCCACAACACATTACGAGGAGCTTTTGCTATGGCCACCTCTCTCTCTCTACTTTTCATTGGAGATTCAACACGGACGACGTCATCTCGAAGTGAGTATGTGTTAAAGTTTTCTTAATTTCAGTAATTGTATACTGTTCTCAGTGGTGCTTTACGTAGAATAAGTTTGGTGAATATTATTTTTTTACTACGCACCCGTAAGTTCACAACACTCATCGATGTTTAAAATTAATTAGTGAGCCTAGTTAAACCATTGTAAAAAATTGCAAAATTTTAATAAATTTTATTTCTGGTTGGCTTCAAATTTCCCATCTAAAATTAAGTTTTCCCATTCAAGCGATAAAAAAAACTGCTAAATTACCAGACTCTAAATAATGTTGTTAAAAAAGTTGGTAATTTGAGTCTCTTAAAAAAGTTTAAACAATGTATCAATTCAGAAAAAAATCCAGGAAAGCTGAAAATAGTTTTAATCTCTTCTAAAAAGTGTACTGTACGATTATATTAATTTTTCAGCCTTACGCCAACTCGGCGTTAGCCGCCATCTTGTAAAAATGGCATCCAAAATCAAAAAGGTATTAATTATTGAGAAAAAGTTCTATTACAAAATTATGTATTAAGTAATTTCCAACAAAAATGTAATTTATAATTTATTTTAGTGGCTCGCCGCTTAGACGTTAGATGAGAATTAAGTTTGAACTAACTCATTTTGTTTAATTTTCCATTGGATTTTATGAAGAGTTCTAAAAGAATGAAATTGAAGAGTTCCTTCTGTAGGAGGCAATTATGCTAATTTAATACTACTATTTTTATTAAGGGATATTTTGCAAATAAGTTATTCCTCAGTTGGCAGAGATATTTCTCAGTGTGGTTCTGAAGTGTAGATTTCTCAGTATAGTTTTCACCTGATCTTTTAACAATCTGGACTCGCAAATAAAATACTTTTCTGGTAAAGACATATTCCCGTTTAATCCAATTGGTATACAGTACATAATAATAATGCATATTTTTTTTTGCTAGACCTTTTACGTGATGATAGAATTGAAAAAATGTCCAGGTTCATGTACAATGTGTAATCTCATAAAGTTAAAGGATCGTAAGGAAAAATCTTTTATTTAAAAAATATTTTCTTCTAAAAGGGACTTGCTCTAACGTTACTCAGATGACTATTGATGCCTTATGTAAATGCAATACATGTCCTCAAAGAATAATTTGGGCGGCAAAGAAGACAGCTTTTCTTAATTAACCTCAAATGTCTCATTGAAAAGTCAATAATGAAACCTTGTCTCTACATATTGTAAACATATGCATTTTATTATTATGTACCACGTTGATGTTTTTCGACCAACACTTTACTTTTTAAAGCGTGATGGAAACTAGGGTATCTTTCGTAAGTTAACCCATCACACAAAAGATATTCACTCAACCCTGAGGACAAATCGCCCACTCTCTGTGCAGCCGTGAATAGACATGACATACTTTGTTATACTGAACACAAGTGTAGAACATATTAACACAGTTAAACATAAGAAAATAGGTGTTGCATAACTGTAAATAAAGATTTTAGAACTACCTGTTAACATTAATAAAATAGAAAAGTATATATAAATTCTTATCTAAAATGGTTTTTAATTTCTATAAATAACAAAATAATGAATAGCATTGCTTAATTTTTCTTAGGAACTTTTTACTAAAATATAGGTGTATAAGATAAAGATATTTTGAACAAAAGTAAAGGCAAAAAACTCATGTCTAAGCGATTTCTTGAATTTGCACGCTACCTAGTTGTTAGATACCAATTTCATTCTCTTCTAGTGTCTAAACGGTGAGTCACAGAAAAAAAGTGTAACTGACATTTTTGTTGGAAATTCCATGAAGTAATTTTGTAATTGAAATGCGTTCTGTAAAATTTACATGTAGACAGATAATTACAAAAAGCTGATTTCGGTCGCCATTTTGCCAAGATGG
The DNA here is from genome assembly GCA_963932185.1 of Troglohyphantes excavatus. NCBI lineage: Eukaryota > Metazoa > Arthropoda > Arachnida > Araneae > Linyphiidae > Troglohyphantes > Troglohyphantes excavatus. Next base: position 28,855,889 of record OZ010674.1, read on the forward strand.
CGGCCAACGCCGGAGTGGTGCTGGGGTAAAAAAAAATAATGCATCACACAGTGTACAGATAACTGTTTAGAAAAGATTAAAAAAAATTCAAGCTTTCCCAGATTTTTTTCCCGAATTGACTCTTTTTTCACTCTTTGCTGACTGGACTTCAGTGCACCCTTGGTCTCCGCCCAGTGTGCAGAAAAAACTCTATGTATAAGGGAAGGGGGAATAATGACTTTTTCACTGCCAAAATAACGAGAGGAGTTGAAAGACAGCGCCCCCCACCCTTTTGCTCAACAATCTTAACATCTGTGTGACATGGGTGGGCATTCCACAGATTAGAGCTCTGCCACCCACGCCCTCCGTCATTCGAAACTGATTATTTGCAGGCAGGTGGTTGTAAAAAAATAAACACTTTCTTGGTGGGACTTCTGTGTTTCAGTGGGTGGTTAGAGGATACAACCATTTGAGATTTTGGGGGAGTCCTGGTCCTGGCTACTGCCCATGATACTATTAGTTTTAAGTGTGAAGAAATGGGTTGGGAGACAAGGAAACGAAATAAAAGGATCGGATTATATTTCTTTCTTGGCAAATTCTTGGAAAAACTGTTAAAGTAGTCAAATAATTTGTTTTCGTGGATTATTTTTTAATTGTAAATGTTTATTTAGTTATATTAATTTTTATAAGAAAGAGATATGGGGTCTCTAACTCGAGATATTCGCTCGATGGTTCCCTCATACTCTAGGAGACAATAAAATATTTTATAAACATGAATCGATAATATCATCTATCACGAATAATTAAAAAAAAATTGCGGCTGAAGGGCTGGGCAATTCGGTTTAATTTTTTTAATTTCATTTTATATTATTGCACCAATTCTGCTTAACGCAACTGAATAACAAATGTATTGCTAATTTTTTTTAAATTTCATATTGCAACTGGCTAGTCAGTGTCTAATGTTTCGTTGAAACTCCATTGCTACTAATCTTTGAAGTAAATTACCGTGTTACCTCCAACTCATGAAGCAAGAACTAAGTATACCACTTTTTTTTTACGATCGTCACAGCAATTCTCCCTTGCCGTACAGTATGTATTTGCTGATATTTTTTTAATCACAAACAACCAGCAGGTATTGCCATTTACTCAAAGTCCATTATAAAATAAAAGAATGGATTATTTTAAACTAAAGTTGAAAGTCGTTAGATATTTTAGTCTTCAAAGATTGATTTTATAGTAAATTGATTCGCTCTATGGATAGAATAAAGTTAACAAACGCGTTTATAATATGAAGCATTCTCTAGAGTTTTTTTTTTTAATTTAAGTTATAACTTTCTGTAAGACTCTTTATTGGTCATTTTTCATTAAACAGTATACGGAATGTCCCGCCAAGATAGTATAAAACTCTACAAAGCAAGAATCCTTCCCATGTTATGCAATAAATATAGACCTTGTTTGGCTTGTATAAATATTGGCAATTGGAAAATCATTTTGAATATTTTCACGAACGTGTGGCGATATACTCTAAACGAAAATTCTCACTGTGGGAATTGTCCACCTTATAAACTTAGTGTCCGGATATTTATATCAAGGACTGCATTTCAACAAACAACAAAGTCGTTTATTTCCTTAATAGAAGCACATTAAAGTGATCACCCACTTGAGTGATCACTCATATCAAACTTACCAAGTATTTCTTCCTTTGCCTTGCAGAGCAGTGCTTTGAATACATCAACACATGCGCAGAACACGTGCGCCTTCGTTAACCATATATCCTTAAGTGGAAGTGATAAACTAGATACTTAAACTTAACTTATGGATCCAATTATAAGCTGTAAACATCCAAATATTTGCAACACTCGCCCTTCAGAGTTTATGCGGTCTTGAAGAGAAACCTTGTGTATTGAGATAGTAAAAAATTCTATATTTTAATATGTGTTTTAATTTCGTTAAACCGATGCTTTTCTACTTTATACAAAGTTAAGCTCTACGATAGTCGTATGATATTTCTATATAACTCCAGTGTTCACTCTAGAAATAAAAAGGGGCAGGGCGATGTTAGCAGAAAAAAAGCACCCCGTTTTTGGAAAGGCACTTCTTGTTTTGAAAAGGACACTTTAAAAAAAAATTGGGGTAGGCATGGCCACCCGTTGACACATCGGACCCGTGATCAAACAAGAAAAAAATTCCGATTTATTGCACATTGGGCTATTGGTGACGGCTCGGGGCTTATCTCGAAGGAAAGAACAGTACAACATTGATGTCACTTTGTGGAAATACTACTTGAAATCCTAAATTTGGCATTTTTAAATTAATGGTTTCGCTAAAAACCAAATCGGTGAGTAGACCGAATTAGTCCACTTACAAAACTAATGAAAAGGCTACTAAAATTCAAAATTTGCTAATAAAATGTCTGATCTTGTAATCTTGCCTCAAACAATCTTACAGGCAACCAATAGGATTCTCTTGTAATCTTGCCTCAAACAATCTTACAGGCAACCAATAGGATTCGTGCAATGCCCCATTCTCGAAATTACCGCGGAATCATCGCGATTTCACAACACGCTTTGTTATAAAGTAGTTTCTTTTCTACTGTCATAATTCACTTAATTCCAATTTACACACAAAAAAAATCGATGTCTTTTTTAAAGACAGCTAGGAAAGCAAGGATGTTTGTGCTTGACTAAAAAGGACAATAGGGGCGGATTTTTTTTCGAAATAGGGCGGCATTTTTGAAAAAGGGGCGCTATCGAGATGAAAAAAGGGCAGGCAGGGCCGACCGCCCTTCAAAAAACGTCTAGAGTGAACACTGTAACTCATTCTGTTTCAAAATATTTAAATACAGAATCTAGTGAACAACACCGCACAACTTTCTGTTTCACTTTTAACATTTATATTATCAAGCATTCATATAAAAAAAATCGTATGCGAACAATGGCGGTTAATCTACAAATGTTCGATTTTGACGCAAATTATGCAGTCCCGTCCCATAGTCACTAGTACAACTTATTTTTCAAAATTAGTTTTTTTGCTATAATCAGTTCTTGTGATATTTCATTCACAGACACTAAACATATTAACTTTTATAAAATTTCTTTCGAGTAAATAACTAATTGAATAAAAATTGTTTATTTGGTTGAGGTTTATTGATTTTTATTGATCAAGGTTAGTTGGCTGTATGGTTCACGGCTACAAACTTTGAACAAATACAAAGAATGCAAGTTAAATTGCCAGACCAACAATTTTTATAGGATCGATTTCAAATAGTGCGTCCCCCCCGACCTACCTGATGTCCCGTGGCAGTTGCGTACTTACAGAGGGCTTTAGGGGCTATAGACTGAAGCGACTAAATAAAAAGTTGGAAAATTTGGTTTAATTATTAATATTCAAAAGTTATCAATCAAATTTGAAAAGCTTTTATTTTCTTCCGAATTATTAAAAACAAATTGAACTTCAGTTAAATGCAATGTCATTTCGGTGTAATTAATAAATTTATTAAAAAAATATATTATTTATACTTATCATCAAATATTTTTAAATAAATGCTTATAATATTTTATGGATTACTGCTAAAAATGTACCAGTTTTGGACATTATACTTAGTTAATTATCTTTATATATATTTCTCTTACGCGGTGATTGAAAAACGCTGTTTTTCTGTACGCTGAGTGGCAACGGTTAGTTTGTTTACGAAATTCTGTTGCGCCCGTATTTTTATTTTGCCATTATGTAAGCCATTTTGACGATTAGCCCCTTCAATTCATTAGTAAACAATTATTTTGTTGATGTCAGCTTAAATTAGGAAGAATATAAACCCTATTACATTAAAATTAGAAGTTTTGAAAAACGCTTTTAAGTTTTCGAATGAGCGGAACATTGACGTGGCGCCATCTATTGGCAATTTTGAAAACTAGATTTCTATGATCTTCATTTTTATGACGTATTAACTTAGTTACGTACGCACTTCTGGTAGGCAATACTATGGTAAGCTTAACGTCAATTATGCCAAAACAAACTACCAATAATGTTAAAAACTAAACTAAAACGCAGAAAAGGTGTGAAAATAACGTGGAAAATAATAAATAATGGTAGAAATAAAATAATAAATAATGGCTTGCCAGTGGTTCCATTGTTTTCATTTGTAGTTTAAAAGAAATTAACTGATTTTATATTGATTTACATGGCCAAAAAATGTATTGATGTCAAGATGAATTATAATTTAAATTTAATTTCAACGTTTAAAATTTTTGGTAATATAATTAAAAAAAAGTATTGTTACTAGGACACATTGTTATTGTGTCCTACCTTTTAGCGAGAGAAGCGAGAAGTGGTTTGCGGAGCAAACCTATGAGGATTGCGTAGCAATCCTCCGGGGGTTGGCGGAGCGTTAGCGGAGCAGGGGGCGGAGCCTCCTAGTACATAGTATATTATACTTGACATCAAAATTACATTCGACACCTCAATTATATTTAGCGCTATGAGTGTTTTGTCTAACTTGAATTCGATAGTCCATGGACTTCTAAAGGTTGGAAATCACTGATTTAAAAAGTGACGCGGTATTTTCAAATACGAGTGAGCGGCCCCGTATGAATTCTGGGCAAATCGCTTCACGCTTTCTATGTAGTACATCGTTCCTAAAACTACTTTTCCAAGTATCAGACGAGCGTAAAATAAATGTAACCGCACTAACGCTTTTTCGAGGCTCACGTTTTCGTTACGGTGTATTTTCCCTACGTGCATCTTTTATCCAGAACCAATTTAAAAGACGTTGCACGTAAAATAAATCAATCAGAGTCAATATACAAAATTAGCAATTTTAATTATATATTCTATATTAATAGTATGTTAGAGGCATTGTAATTTCTAGAATGCCAATCCAGTTCTGTATGCATGGATGTCGGTATATCGTGACGTCATGCTAAACTAATTAATATTTAAATATAAATAATCATTAATACTCAGATATTAGGGGGAGGGGCAGAATAATTTTTGTTCATGTGGAAAACTTACCTTGATTTGCCCCTTGGGGGGGGGGGGGGGGTTGTCAAGGAGTAGCATCACAATTCCTTACAGCAAAAATCATTTTCTTTGAGGGATGGGAAGAAGGAATTAAAGATGGTAAAGGGAAAAAGAAGGCATTGATATGTGGATATTAACGGAGCTATAGTGAAAAATGGATGTAAAATCGGAACAACTATTCGCTCTAAAATGTGGTATTTCAGTAAAAGAAATAAAGGGTGGTCTTTAAATAGAGGTACAATTAACATTAGGTACATTGGGATATTAAAAAAATGTCAGAAGGTGGTCTCATAACAGTGGTGTCTTCCATAGAGGTTTTCGTTGCATGAGATACGGCGTTTTTATAAGTATAAATATTTTATCACCGCTTTAAAAAAAAAATTAAAACCAATTTTCGTTACTCAACTTTTCACAACTATACTTTGTTTGTTGAAACAAGTAAACGAGTTAGATTAATGTAATACAAAAATTACTTATTATGGATTGCAGCTTGGAATGTTCAAAACTCTACAATTCTTTAGTAGTAATCCATAAAATATTTTTATAAGTTAGTTTCAAATACGGGTTAAAATCAGCTGAGCAAAGCGTGTACGAGGCGTGGGAGATGGTTCGAAGCGTCAGCCGCAGCAGTATCATCCATCTGTTGTCGACCCATTCTTATACCTGCTGAACATACAATTTTATTTCAGTGAAAACTGCAGCTAAAGCAACCTGACACCATTTACTTATACTTAAGAGAGACCCGAGCTCCAAATCCTAATTTGTTTATTAATGATTTCAGAAATACCATTTTTTTATATTATTAGAACATCTTTTTCTGAACAATAATCAAAAACGAAAATATATTTTAAAAAATTATTTTTGTTATTTTTTGCGTTTTTTAAGTTAAAAAAGACATTTTTTAAAAACGCTACTCCTCTTTCAATTTTTAATATTTTTAATTTTTTTTAATTGATTAAATAATGTTAATGTATATACTACAAACGTATGAATCAACTTTTGCAGATTTGTGAATTGTCTTCAAAAACTTATTTTAAGTTCACAACCCAATAAATATTCAAATTTTTAAGTTTAATAATTTGTAAAAAAATATTTTATAACTTAATTTAAAAAAGCTATACATACGTTTATTAAACAAATATTTGAGCTTCAAAAACTATTAAAAGTTTAGTTTTAATAGTTGTTGACGCCAGCAATAGGGTGGAGTGAAAGTATAGGGTAAAACTTTTTCTCTCAGGTATCAATATCTAATAGCATGGAAAAGTTGTTACCTGGTATACTAAACACAGTGTAAAAATTTCATACCTCTAAAGCAAGATCTTGAGGGTCCACAATTAACTTTTGTTTTGTAAAAAAGCGAAATCTTACGTCCATGTTAAACTCCCATAGGCAAAATTAAAATGTTTTTTATAAGTGACATAGACTCATTTGTATAAGATTATAACTAACAAATTACATTATTATGAAAACTTATTTTTATGAATTACTTTTAAAATATTCTTGTAATTTGTTTGACCATAAATTTTTTAAAGGAAAAAAATCAGGCTTATTAAATTGAAAATGTTTAATAGTGAAAAATTAACAGTAACACATTATAATAATAATTTTGAGATTTAAGAAGAAAAATATTTATTATATAAGAAATAACTGGTTATAAAGCAGGATTATTCTTGTTTTGTGTTAAATACTTTCACATTTCCACAGGACTTAATTTTTTACGTAGATCAATCCATCTCTGGAATTATGTCCACACTTATGTATTAAATTGAAAAAAAATCCAAATGTTTAACAGTGAAAAATTAACAGTAACATATTATAATAATAACTGTGAGCTTTTAAGAAGAAAACATATATAATAAGAAATACTTTTTAAAAGCAGGATTATATTCTTGCTTTGTGTTAAACACTTTCATATTTTTACGGGACTCAATTTTTGACCAATATGACAAATATATTGACTTCCAGGCGTTTCCATTAGAGTAACATGCTCTTCCACAGTGGTTTGCTTATAATATTTTAACCCCTTTTTAATACACTTTAAAGTATTGTCTTTTCCCCAATCAAAGTATAGCCCTCGAATCTTATTTTATTTTTTTCGTGATTGAAGTAGAGCACGACATTACACTCTTTCTCGTCTCAACTTACCCCTGTCTACAACCCTATGCATATTTTCAGCATTAACAATCCCTATGTACTTCGAATAAAGCAGATGCAGGCCTCGCAACAGGTCCCTTTTTTCCCTAAAAGTCCTTTTTGTTACTTGAGGTACTTAAAAGTCCCTTTTTTCAGAATATGGTCCCTTTTTCCCTTATTTTATCAAAAATAATTTTTTCCACCCTTTATGACTATTATAAAACATTTCTGGCCCTTTCTCCTCCTTATTTAACCATTTTTTTATTATGTAATTACAATCATCTTCGTATATATATATTGAATTTGCTGCTATGGTGTTGCAACTCTCGAATATCATTAAACCAGAAAAAGGCTCGCTTTTTTTGTGTTTACAAATGTAATTTATCACATTAGTGTGGAATGTGGGTCTAAGTGTAAACTGTTCTCCCATGACCACTGGATCTTGTTTATGCAATGCATCAAAAACAAATGTAAATGATGCAGGTGAAAGTGTAAATTGGAATTACACAATTTCCCAGTACCTCGTATCCTAATTAAGCAAATACTGTTCGATTTACTTTTGATTTGAAAAATTAACTTTTCCTGTAGTAGCATTCCTGCTAAATTTCAAGAAATTTGGCCAAAATTTAAAAAGTTACAAATAACTTGAGATTATTACAAAATGAATTTTTAAAAAACTTTTTCCCACAAATTTACTAATTTTTTTAATAATGCTCCGATTTTCTTCAAATTTGGTTGGAATAATGCTTGAAATAGTAGAATGCTATGTAGTTAAAAAAAACATAATTAATTTATATTTTCACATTTTTACTAGGGTAACTGGAAAAAGAGTGAAAGAAAGTCAAAACAATTCAATGTATGTTCTTAAACATAGTTTTGTTGCTGCAACAAAACGCATGCATTCATTCACTGATTTAGTGTTCCTGTTATGCGTTTTTCAAAGGGCGCCGCGCCCTGCCCTTTTTTGTAAGTGCCGATGCGCCCTGCCCTTTTTAGAACTGAAAAATGTGCCCTGCCTTTTTTTCAGTATCTTCTTTGTGCCCTGTAATTAAAAAAAATATTTTTTCGCGAAAACGTAGGTCTGTAGGATTGCCTTGGTATCCTAATCGTACCCTCAACCCACGTGACATTTGCTGAACAACGTAGTTAAAGTAAAGAGGAGTTTCTGAGATCTATAGGTATTCAGTTGGTGACATAAAAGATAATTGTAGGCTGTTTGTACATGTGTACAGCATTTGTTTGTACATGTGTACAGGATTTGTTTGTACATGTGTACAGGATTTGTTTACACATGTGTACAGGATTACTTTTCTTAACATTTGAAATGGGGCGGCAGTTGAGACAGAATTCACAATGCATCAATCCAAAAATTGCTTACTTTGAAGTAAGGTATTTTCCAAGAAAGGATTGTGAATGACTCCTGTCAAAAGATGAATGCCTCTAATTGTGATGCTCTTTGCTCCCTCACAATGCCTGTGGATTTTTCCCTCCCCTTTTTTGAAATTGCCCATTCGTATAATCAATCTTTACGTCAGAAAAATAGTGAACTTTTTATCCCTTTTGTCCGAATATTTCCGATTTCCGTAGGAATCACACGACATTTAAGATGGTTATAATTCTTAATTTCGTTTGCCTCTGACGAATGCAACTTCCAGATGGCACTCTTTTAAGAATTTTTTCATTCATAAAAACCTTAAAATTATAGAAATTCACTAGACGCGATCTGCTGCGATCTCTTTTGTAAGACTTTCAATCCTTTTGCATCTGATGAATTAATGTTTATACTTCACCACTTTCTATTTCATCATGATTAGATTTGCACTACATAACAACATTGCATTAAATTTTTCGAAAATATAATTTAATTTACGAAATTGAAGTTTAGGACTTGTCATTTGGAGTTATAAAAATTGAGGTTTGGAAGAAGCTTGTTTCTTTTTGTTTGGTTGCTATTAATGTTCCAATTTGTTTTACTACTCATATATTTTGTTAATTTTTTTATTTGAAACTTATCTCTCTCCCCCTTTTGAAATTTGAGATAGTAAAAACTTTTTAACAAGGAACTTTAGAAAAATTTAAGGATTTCAAAAAAAAAATTTGGAAAAAAATAACACTACTATTAGAGATTTTTATGTAATGAGTTTATGGTGTAGTTTTTTTTTTAAATTTATTTTATTTTTTGTGAAATTTTAAACATTTCTAAAAAAACACAAAATTATACAAACTTTAAAAAAGCTTTTTAAAAAGAAAAAATTCTGGCCTCCTGAAAAGAAATCCAGTTAAAGGTAAGGAAAGTGCTCTTTCAGTCAACAGCAAGTGCCCTTTTACATAACAAAAAGTGCCCTTTTTGAAAAATCCCCCCCCCCCCTGCCCTTTTTTAAAACTATGTGAACACTAACTGATTTATGTTATAACCCCGCTATTACACGCGGTTTCGCACACGTAAAAAATGGTCCCCCATTTATTCTCCCCCTCCCCCCGTTGTAGTCCTTCTCTTATTTTCCCCTCATTGGCAAAAAAAAAAAGAAAGAAAAAAAAAAAGAGAGAGGCACCCCACTGTATAGTAAGAATTTATTCCTGGAAACATTTGGGCCCCAGTCGGTATACATTTCAGAAAGGGAGTGGGTAAATAGCCAACTTGATTGGTGTGACCTATCTTTCTCTACACGATGGTAGATAATTTTCTCCTCAAAGGTCGATTTTCCGTGGAGTTATGGAGGCTGAAGCATATACTGCAGCCAAGGTCGACCCCCCCCCCTCCTACCACGCGGTAGAAAGGTCAAAGGAGGGAATGAGTTAATAATCGCCCTGGTCGACGTGTTCCTCTTTCCTCTACACGACGGTATGTCATTTATGCACATAAAGAGGGGGGAATAGGTTAAAAATAGACCGGTTCAAAAAGTCACTTTTCTGCACACGATGATACATTATTGATCCCCATAGGCTGATTCTAAGTGAAGTTATATTGATTTTACACATATAATTTTTCACGTTGTGACTCCGACCCTCACCGAAAGCATAGACGATATAGTCAAAAACTGGTATAGTGTTCAAAAATAGCTTACATATATGAAACGTACCATTTCGAGCTTTCTTTCAAACGGATAGAAAATATATATATATTTTTTAATTTTCCAACTCTTTTTACTCCGTTGCTTTGTTCCTATAATTTGGTCAACATAACGTTTAAAATACTCATAAGATTTAACAAATTGTTTTAATAATGTTAATAGTTTTACGGTGCGATATTTATAATGGTGATAGTTAATGAAAATTTAACGCAGGCTTAAATTTTGTAGGTCCCTTTTTATCCCTTTTTTTAAGATATTTGGTCCCTTTTTCCCTAGGGACAAATGTAAAAAGTGTTGCGAGCCCTGAATTAGCAGATGATCTTCATCACCACCTGCCATCCGAAAAAGAAAAAAATATATATTTTGATGGACATTTGGAGATGACACTCTTCTCATCGGATAATCACAACAAAGAGACAGGTGGCTTTTGACGTGGTCGCTGTCTCGGCCATCCACCTGCGCGTGGTATACGTTAAATAACACGCAAGTAGCAATTGTCGACTTTATCCTTTTAGACAAAGGATATTAACGTCTTAAAAATAACAAGCTAGACTTTGGTCAACAAATCGCTGTAATGATCGAAAAAAAAATAGTTTAAAAAGTGGTTGGCGTACTCGTGTTTCTTTTGATTAAAATTCTGATATTATCTAGATTTCTTCGACGGATGCATCCAGCGGCGATTCCAGGAATTGTTTTTTGCGACAAGAGCGTTATTGATAAAGCAAAGCATGTACGGGGCGTGGATGGACATACGCTAAATCAGACGGAATAGTTTGCTCATCTTCCTTTCCTTGAGGTGGCGTTGGCGATCACTTCCTATTTCTACAATCTGCTTAAATGACTTTTCGCATAAAACTCTTTTGGCTGTGCTCCCGTCACAGCTAGAAGTGTTTTCGGAATAAAAAGATAAGACCGGGAGTTTTCTTTACTTACTTGAGACCTCTTTAAAATCGGCTACAGCATGGGACGACATCTGGAATGGCAAATCTTGTTACACTTTGTAACCGTAACTGTACTTGATCATCAGGCCGCTCTTACGAGTGCACGACTCGTGCCTTAGGGCCTCGCATTCATCAGAGAGAGAATTCATCCAAACTTATTCTCTAAGTTTGTGTGGAGGATAAAAGGAGCCCCGCGGTCAGGCCTATCGCACAAGGGGTTTTGGGGCACAACCCCTCCCCCTCCCCCCTTTCAATAATCTGGAAACCTTAAAAGTTAAGAATTTCCAGTTTTAAAAATCCCTCAGTTGGCAAAATTTTTGCCTGAAGAAAATTAATGTTATTTACCAAATGAAAGTGAAGGAAGATTAGAAATTGCCCAACTTTAATCTTAAATTAGACTTCAGAATGGACCTTGCATTGGAACAAATCAATAGTTTTGGGAGAACTGTTTAATATTACCTAATGTATAAAAAAGTTGAAAAATGGCATTTTTTAACAAAGTTGAGTTCGGAATATCGAATCATTAAGTTTGGTTAGATTAGTTAACGTTGCACTAGAACTGCACATTGCGCTACATAAAAAGGGAGGGATGGGTCGTCCGGAGCAAGGCCAAGAAGGTTTTAAGTTAGGCTTCATTGCAGCAGATAAGATAAGATATCGTACTGTGGATTGGTCGCCAACAGAAGGAAGATATCAATTTTATCCGCAGTTAGGTGCCCCCATCCACGACCAAGAGCAGATCTAGATATTGGGGCACGGGGCAATTGCCCCCCCCCCCCTTTCAGACGTACATCGAACATGGAAGGCTTTCCGTTATTTAATGCGTTTTTTTCCTCGTCTTTTAGTGCAATGAACAGACAGATATATGGAAGAGAATTACGAACCTCTTTTAACTAAGCACCTCCTTTTAAATAACTTCATTTAATTTGTATAAATCCCCTATACTTAAAACTCTATTTCCCCCAGGCCATCCGCTTTCTTTTCAGATGCGCACTTTCATATTCATGATTGCATTCCAGAAAGATATTCTTTCCCATGATTCTTGCTGACTCCTCTTGAATTTCACGCTTTTCCAAGTCAAAACAATCCACGTTCTCGACGTCAGCGGTTCCCAATTAGCATTAAACCGTGGACTCGTAGCTAAAACAGAAATAGGACCCGGGTAACTCTTCTTCATATCTGCTGATGGCAGTTCCCCCCCCCCCCTTCCCACCGCCCTCTTTTTTTATTTTACACAATTTTTACCAAGAATAGAGTCACAATTTTACTCAACAAATACATAGAAAATAAAACACCACAATCAGAAGTTTAATTACTTACTAAGTACTAAGTTTAGTCACTTGTACATTTAATATTCATGTAAACATTGCAATGGTCACTTAAGTTAGTTACTTCGCCGATTTTCGAACTGTATGGGTTGAATGAAATCTTTCTTTTTGGTTCAGAATCTCGTCCAAGTAATTTGGCTACAAGCTTTATATTTTCACTCTTAAACCAGCGTGAATATTGTCTGCAACGATATGTATTTTTTATGTAACAGAAAATAGCAAAAACTTGTTCACATTTATAAGTAATGCAAGTAACAAAGGTTTTAAATAACTTAACCCTCTAGTGCATAATTTTTTTCTTTTTTAACGAATTTTTTCTTTTCTTTTTTAACTAATTTTTTTTTTCGTTTTCTTTTTGGCCTGGATCGCTGAAAAAATATACAAAAACAATCCTAAGTACCTATTTAATTAAAATCGTTGTGTTGCGTATATGCAAATTCATGTGTAATTACTAAAATAATTTTCAAAAAAGTATGAAAATAAATACAATCTACATACCTCTGGTATTAGCTAGGATTTTTTGTAGAGCCAGATTATACTCATAAGTAATAAAACAATCTTCGAAAACTTTACCTTCACGAGCCAGTTTTACGAGAACAGACCTCGAAGCAACTAATTGCCTTTTTTACAATAATTTTTATAAAGATAAGGGACCTAAAGGCGGTTATTAGAACCAGGCACATGGTTCCCTACGCGACAATACTATAATAGTTAACATAAAACTCAATTAATTCAACTATTGGTTATTTTAAAGTTGTGTAGCATATATGCTACATTATGCACTAGAGGGTTAAACCTTTCCCGGACAGTTGTTTTTAGCCACTTTGGGCAGTTAAAAAAATTTAATTAGTTCATCTTAAAGTAAAGCTTTTTCAAAAAAAGTTGCCAGGGGCAACCGTTCAATGCATTTTTTTTCCTTTAGACCCAAAGGACCACCATCTGGGCACCATTGCTTTATGTGCCATTCTCACCCATGCCCAAGACTCACTTTTTCCCTATCTCCCACGCGTATGTTTCCCTTTTGGAACTGGACCAGATAAATTTCTCCAAATCGTGTGTGTTCTTGCCATAACAAATCCTTACCAACTTGTACAGTTCCGTATGTTGTACGTGATTTTCCCCATAACGGGGAATTTTTAACGGTCTATTTTTGATATCTTATTTTTTTCGTTATTTAGCTGTTATTCAGATAAAGTCTCGAAAAGTCAAAATCCTAAAAATACGAAAATAAGTGAATTTATGAAGACATGTTTGATAAATAAAACGAATATATTGTTGTTTCAATACGATTATTAGTTTAGGAGTTATTTAATATTAAAGTTGTCGTTGCTAAAATTTCACTTTATTTAATTTTATTCGTCGAGTTTCTGACACACTATTAAAAGGAGAGATCCAATTTTTTAGGCAAAGTAGGAATAGGTTTCAATTGGAAATCCAAGTAGGCATTTTTTTTTAAAAATTCGTATTAGTTTTGAATTTATAAATTTTTTAAACATTTAAACTTTCTCCACTCATTTGAAGTTTATTTCACCCTCATTTTTGCGATGTGATCTCTAAACTGCTATAAATAATTTAAAATTACGTATTTTTTTATTCAAAAAAAGTATCTCCAATGATCTAAAACTTGATCTTTCCGATGTCATTAGGAATAATCAATTAAAAAATCGGGGAACTTTTCAAATTTGGATCATTTAAACCGCAATTATCATCTATTATGCCCTTTATTCTGGGTAGTTTAGTTGTCAATATTTCCTTTTAGTTTTGAAAAAGAATTTATTAAAAAAAGGCATGGTTATGTGATTTTCATATTTTTATTTTTGTGAAAATGTGAATCACTGCTGTCGGGAGAAGCAAAAGAAAAGTGTGTTGGACTTTAAATTGTAAACAACATGTGAGGGGCTAATGAATATCCGATTTTTTGAAGATTGGAATAGGAAATATAAAACATTTAAAGTTATCGCCAAAAAAAAAAAAAATGAAAAAAGTTGCTTTCTATCTGCCGTCAAAGAACATGTTTAATTACTATTATACCTGTCACAATTATATAATTTGTGTTGTATCCATAAATTATTTTAACTGACAATAAGTATTTCTTATAATTTTTCATTTATAATGCAATATATTTATTGTATTTTTGTAGCGTGGATACTTGTTTCTATACAAAACATGTATTGCAACGCAGGGAAATTTTTGTGACACTAACATTGTAATCAGGGAAATATCAGGGAACTTTTCTTCCAGAATTTTGTTGTCACCCTGAATAATTAACTTACATTTTATGATAAATCAGCATTCAGAGACATCAATATAAATAGCTCTAAACCTCCAACGTTAAAAAACGCGCCAAGCGTGACTACCCTACACACTTTTGAAGACGAAACATTTTTTTATTGTTACCACAGCTACCATTTCAGTTAGTCACCTCGTACGATTGAAGGAATGAGATATTATTTCCTTCGTCTTCCTGACATGCGTTTCAGTGTCAACTGCCAACCATCCAATTAAAGCAAAATACACCCCGCCAGTAGATCACTCCCCCCCCCCCCCCCCCCCCCTTCCGATTCCTATAACAATGTCATGCATGTCAGTTGGGTATTTTATTGCAGCGACCGTTGCAACTGGAATGAATGGACATACTATTGGTGTGTGGTCTCTGGCTGAAAGAACGAAATCAGCTTGCAAAGACTGGAATCTGTAAAGTTGTTTGTTTTCTCCCCGAATCACCCCCCCCCCTATTTTTAAAAAAACAAAACAAGTAAACATGAATACGTTGGCAGATTAATATCCGATACAGCAGCATAATTTATTTTTCATGAAATTATTATCTATTTTGAAAATTAGTAAATATCATTCCCTAATTAGGAAATAAATTAGAAAACAAATTTAAATTTTGAGAACTCTTATTTAGAATAGCATATGGTTATGGGACATCTTGTTTATACGGCCCCGTTTAACGATCTTTTTCCTTTGTAGCCGAATACTAGACAATTAAACACGATGACGCCATGTTAGGCTTAGTTTGAGATAAAAATGATCTCAAAACATGTTTTTGAAGCTTTTTAAAAACTATAGGACCCCGGAAAATACCAAATTTTTCTTCATGCAACTCAACAAGAAATTATTATACTAGAAATTGAAATGTTTCTAGTTTTTTAAAGTATTGTTAGGATTTTTACAGTAATTCGACTTTTAATTTTTTCCCCCCTTCTTGACTTTTAATGGGAGGGGTTTGAACCCCCTGAACCACCCCCTTATTTACATGCCTGAAACTAATTAATCCAAAAGACCTCGATAACAGCTGGCGACAGGATAATTGTACTTTCTTAATTCCTTGATTGTAATATTTTCGTTCTTTTTTAAAAACAGTTAAATTTAAATGTTGGTTGTCTTTGGCATGTTGTTCATTAATCAGTTGTTATGGGATTCTATTCTGTTTTTAAAGATATCTCGGAGGAGAGAATATTAACCCTTTCAGGTTTTTGGTGACTTCCGGTAGTCTTACAATAACAACAACCTATTTATAACTTATAGGATGAGACCCATTGATTTCATGTTAACCACATGTGTGAATAAGATAGACGTAGAGCGCAATCTGTTGGCACTTAGCAAAAAGAAGTAGCAATATTTCGAATCGTTACCACATTGCGCGATCAGAAAACATTAAAATATTTATGATGTTTTTTTATATATAGTTAAATTTATTTAACTTTATTGAATCATAAAAAAAACCGTAAGAAACTATAGCGTAACGATCGAAGAATTTTAATTAATTAAAAATAATGACAAAAAAAATTTCAATTTTGTCAATTTCTATAAACTTTAAGAACAATGCACGACATGGGGATTTTAACATATTTTTTTAATTGTTTTACTTCGTTTGCCTGGTAACTTTCACACACTCTAAAGGGTTCGAAAAAAAATAATCTTAATTTTTTTTTTCGACCTATCTTTCTGCGTGGGCATAAAAATCATGATGACGCATTTAAGGGTGATTTGAGATGCAGTCACCAAATCCGAAAGACGTATAAAAAACTTCGTAAGTCAATACAAAAAAGAAAGAGTGGCGCACATCTGGAATAAGCACTTTCAGCATATTCACTTCGGATGTTGATGGAATGCGGTTCGTAAGCGAACGAAGGAGTGCAATGGCTCCACGTGAGCATTCGAAAGAACCTTGAGAACAGAATATGTTTTTTTTGGTTGGGTTGGTTTGGTTAAGTAACGTCGCACTAGAGCTGCAAAGTGGGCTATTGGCGACGATTCAGGCCTATCTCGAAGGAAAGACAAGGGAACGATGCCTCATATTTTTGAATCATGGTCAGAGATGACGAGGCCTCCGCAGTGGCGGCGATTCGGGGGGGCAAGGGGGGGCGGTTGCCCCCGCACTTTTTTTGTATGTTGCCCCCGCAACTTTTTTTATATTGAACTTTTTAAAACTAAACTACAAGTCAATTGTTTTACTGCATTGCCTAACAAAGGAAACATTTTGAACCCCAACTTCCTAACACTACATAGGAACGTAAATAAGGGGGGGGGGGGGAGGGAGGTTTCAGGATGATCAAACCCCTCTCATTGACAGATTTAATGTGCACTAGTCGCCTCCAAACGTCAAACGTTTGGACGATAGGAGAACGGGCTTGCAGCCTCCCGGTAAGGAACTTGGCGCTTTAAAGAGCGCCAAATTGCGAGTTCGAATATTAAATCAAGTAGTATATTTTAATAAATTTTGCTTCTAAAGTACCAGTAATTGTTAAATTAAATCAAAACAAAACATACATTTGCAAAGTCGATTAACTTAATTAAGCTAGCGATTAGCTTAATTAAGATTAAAAGCGATTAACTTTTTAACCAACCATATAATTTCTATAGTTTTTCTGAAAAAAATAGTTTATAATAATTTTACTTATGATTACTTATTAAATAGTTTGGTTATGAAATAGTTTATTTTAGTCAGAAAATCTCCGATTTTAACATTTTTAAAACACAATCCACAAAAGTATATTTGTTTACTTTACTTATCAGCGAATGTTCTCAAAGATGATGGCAGAAAAGATTTAATAGCTTTTTTTTTAATTCTCAATGCTTTGATTTCCAATTGCTTTGAATTCCAAAACATCAAGAAAATAGTTTATTGTAACTACGTATTAAATCTACAAAATACCCAGAATCTATCAGAATGACTCATTCCCAAGTTTTCTCAGTTTTACATGTAAGCAGTAGGGAAAAAAGACGAAACGGCGCCGAATATGACTTATGACTCTCGTTTTGTACCGACATTTTGGAGTCTACAGAGCAAACTGTATATGACTTATGGCTACTCCGATAGATATTTATTTGTTTTTAAATCAGCCGTTGATTTTTTTTATTCAATCAAGGCCACAGGGCCATAGCTCAGTCTTTTTACACATCGTAGCCTTCGCTTAAGGGTCTAGTTAAATTGTCTTTGATTATAGCTAAAATAGCCAAGTGATATCAAGGTGTTTTGAACAGTTCATACTTTTTATACTCCTGAAAATTGGACTTTAGTTTTTGTGGCCCTTTTATATAGTATTTCTGAAAGTTATCGTGCTTTGTTTTGCCTTTTTAAGTCCGAATAACGAAAAAAGAAAGCTTTTAACTTGTCTCAAATCAGCTTTATGGTATGAAAACTTCTTTTCTTAAACTTATGTTATTAAGTTTTTTTTACTGTGTATTTTAAGTTGGTATACTTCAAATAACACAAAATAGTGAGTAAATACAAGTGTGCAATACCATAGCTTTTTTATAGCAATATAATAGCAATTTTTTTTTAGTCCACCTTCCCCCCCCCCCTCCTATTTGGGGGACTTCTTGTTTCCCCTTTATCTTGCCCCCCCCACTTTCAGCACCCAATCGCCGCCACTGTCCGTGGCCGAGTGGATTAAGGCGTCAGCTGGGAATCCAAGGGTTCCCGGTTCAAACTTTGCGATGGACTAGACTAAAGAATAGTAAAAAGTAGTGATATTGCGATCGGAGGGTTGCCAACTTCGCTATCAAAATACTAGAATGTCGTCCAGAACATCCACAAAAAATTAACGGCGTGTATACGGGACTGATGCACGATAAATCTGATCGGGGTCCAAAGTCCCGACGTCTATTAAAGGCGTTGGGTGCCAGCTCAGATGTTGTCCTTGTCAATTGATCATGGTTCAAAAATATGAGGCATCGTTCCCGGGCCTTTCCTTCGAGATAGGCCCCGAACCGTTGCCAATAGCCCACTGTGCAGCTCTAGTGCGACGTTATTTAACCAAACAAACCGAACCATGGTCAGATGACGTAGAAGCACCTGAACTGGCACCCAACGCCTTCAATAGACGTCGGGACTTTGGACCTCGATTAGATGTATCGTGCACCAGTCCCGTATACACGCCGTTAATTTTTGCGGATGTTCAGGACGACTTTTCTAGTATTTTGTAGCGAAGGCGGCAACCCTCCGATTACAAAATCACTACTTTTTTACTTTTCTTAGTAGTCAAGTCCATCGCACAGGATCGAACTAGGAATCCTCAGATTCCCAGCTGAAGAGAGAATATGACGTCATAATCGTGAAGCCCACATCTCAGAGCGAAAGGCCCATACCACGTGTCATCTCTTCAAAGTTATGAATTAATACTCTCGATTGGCTGATGAATTGGGAAATGTGTAATAGTGAAAATTTATGAATGGAGTCGGCCAAAACACTCAGCGGGTAGTGGAGGAGAATAGTGGCAGTAAATATGTCCTCATGTCTACATCACATGCGTGTGGTGCTTACTCAGTTGGTGTTCCATTCGTCGTCTTGGTCATATTTTCAAAATTGCGTGACAGTGCACTTGACATTTTCCTTTGGAACAGATCCCGAAACTTCCCCAAAAGAAAATTGTGTAGCTCTAAATCGGTCACACCGGAAATCCCCCAATATTCTGGAAACCCTAATAATTGGAAATTTCAACTTCTAAAAATCCGCGAGTTAGGAAAATTTATGCCTAATCAAAATTAATTTTATTAGCTAATGAAAGCTAGAGAAGATTATAAATTGCCCAATTTGTATTAGTACATTTAAATTAGACCTCAGAACAGACACTGCATTGGAATACGGGGTGCAACAAATCAATGCTTGTGACAAAACTGTTTAATATTACCTAATATATAAAAAAAGATGAAAAATGTCTATAAGATGGAACTTGGAATTTTTATCACTGTTAAGTTGGGAATTTCGAATAGTTAAATTGGGAATTTCGAATCGTTAAGTTTGGAAATTTCTTGTTTCAAATCAGCTTAAAAATGTAGATAAATATAAATTAACTGTAAAAATCATAAAAATGGAGGTACTTTTTATTTCGGGGGAGGGGGCGGGGGAGAATATCTGAATCCATGTGAGTATGGTATTGATTACACCAATAATAGAAACACGATGACGTCATGTTACGTTTAGTTTGTTCATGTTTTTCCTCAAAGTAAGCCTATGACGTCATCGTGTTTCATTACCTAACATTTTCCGACAAAGGGAAAAAGATCGCTAAACAGGGCCGTATAAACAAAATGCTCCAAAACATACTATGGAAACCATATACTTATTAAAGATTTTCAAAATTTAAATTTGTTCTATAAATTTATGTAATATAATTGCGGAGTGATTTACTTATTTTAAAAATAGTTATTGACAACTGTTAAATATAGTTAATGACAATGATAACTGTTGCTGTCTGTTTCGATACTTATCTGCCAACGTATTCCTGTGTACATGAAAGAAAATTGATAAATGTTTTGAATAAAAAAAATAAGTGTGGGGGGGGGGTGAAATTTTGGTGTGGTTGTTGGAGCATTTTGTTGATTTGGGGGAATAATGTTCCTAAAGAAACTGTTCCGTCCGTTGTTCAAACGCTGAACGCCCCCCCCCCCCCCCCTTCATAATCGAGTGCGAAACTCCTTCAGGGTGGAAACATATCCTGGAAAACCGGGAATCTGGGAATTATCATGAAAATTTTTAATTCTGGGTAAATTGAGGGAAATGTTCCAAATTTAACAAAAAAATCAGGGAATTTTTTCAAATTTGGATCATTAAAACGGCAATTATCTTCTATTCTGGGTAATTTAGTTGTCAATATTTCTTTTTAGTTCTGAAAAAGAATTTAAAAAAAAGCATGATTATGCGTATTTTCATATTTTTAGTTTTATATGTTATAAAACGTGAACCGCTGCTGGAGGGAAAATCAAAATGCATTGGACCTTGAATTGTAAGCAACATTATCTGCATTAACATGTTTAATTACTATTATGCCAGTCGCAATCGCATAATTTGTGTTGTATCTATAAATTATTCTTTTAACTGTCAATAAGTATTGCTTATAATTTATCATGCAAAATATTTATTGAATCATTGTAGCGTGGATAATTTGTTTCTATACAAAGCACGTATTGCAACATTTCTTAATGCAATTGTAACATCAAGGAAATTTTTGTGACACCATCATGGAAATAAGGGAACTTTTTTAAAGAATGTTGTTGCCACCCTGTTCCTGATGCGTTACACAGAGTTCACAGAATATTCACATTACACGAATACGATATTGTATGTCGGATTACTTTTAATTGTTGTATTTTTGTGTGTATTTCAGCCGAAGAATGGCAGTAGCCTCCTCCCTCTCGAGTGGTGCGGGACGTCGATCTGTGATGTGTTTGTTTTTCTGACGAACATGAAGTCCGATGCCCTGAATGAAAGAAAGACTGCAAACAAGAAGAAGAAGAGTGTTCCGTAGAAGCGTCACATTTGAACAATAACCAATTTTTGACAAGCAGTTG
Organism: Troglohyphantes excavatus; assembly: GCA_963932185.1. NCBI lineage: Eukaryota > Metazoa > Arthropoda > Arachnida > Araneae > Linyphiidae > Troglohyphantes > Troglohyphantes excavatus. The sequence goes on from OZ010674.1 coordinate 28,877,159, forward strand.
TTCTGTCATAATTTGTCGGCTTGTTTGAATGAGGCAAAATATTTAACTCTTAAACAGTTTTATGGTTGACAATTCACGTGGCTGCCATGAAGCTCTGGTATCGATGTAATAAGTATATATCCACATACGTATCTGGATACCAGACTCTGAACCCAAGCATTCGAGGAACATGTTTCATATTTGCATCCCGATCCTGTTCTTTTTAAAAAGGTAGTTTCTAGAGTGGTGTTCTACTATGTAGCAGGTTTTTTAGCCGCGACCTTGTTTCTTCCTACTGTAGAATACGTAGAAGAAATGTGACCAGAATTTAGTTTTGGAGTGGGGGCAAGCGAGTTTTTGTCAAAGGAAAAGTAATATTTGTTTTTATATTTCTTATAAAACATCACATTTTTAAATATAATATGAGTGGTCCCATGCAAAAGTAGTTATATCCAAGTTATATTAGCATTATGTCTATAGAATATTTTTCCACATAGTCTCCGAGTGTAAAAGTTTGATGTCGAACATTATTTCCATTCCAGTAGCAGATAGTCGCCAATAGCTCACTGTGCAGCTCTAGTGCGACGTTAATTAACCAAACCAGTAGCATATATTTAAATGTTTCGTGTTGTTATTTTTGTTAGTTTTATTATACATTTTCTGTTAAGAGCGTAGGATTTTTATTTATCGTGAATTCAGTTGTTGCTTGCAATTTTTCAATAGGAATTTTTTCCCCTTTAGTTCTGCCCATAGTGAGCGCACATTGTCCATGCCATTAGAAATGCTCGCAATTTCATTAATGAGCTCGACAATGGGACCAATATTTGATGTTGCTTCGATTAAACCTGTAAAATTATTATTGTTGGCATTCGTTTTTGGTGTAAATTGGCTATGTTTACATTGCTGCTGAAATTTGTGCCATTTGGTGCAATGTTTGTATAACTCATTTGTTCATTTACATGTCTAGATATATCATTAATCCCCTTACCAGCCCGAATATTCTCCAATTTTTCAGCCTCTTTTTCGGCTTTTGTTTTTGGAGGACTACTCGCCGATTTGGTTAAGTTAAAAATTTAAATATTTGAATTTAGTTTTGAACTATATGCACTAATTTTAAAATTGTCAAATATCATTGGTCCTACCAGGTACAGCTTTTGCTAATTGACCTCTAAAACCAGTTTTGATACTTTTACACTTTCACGAACAAGATTTTTTACGAAATTGCAGAGTAGGTGCTTTTTAGTTAAAACGCCCGTAATTTCCGCCAGGAAATATGTTATTATAAGTTGCGAAAAGTTACGTTTTCAATATTATCTGTGCAAAGGGGAATCTGGAATTGTTGGTAGTTCACTCTAGAACAGTGCTACACAATGGGCTATTGTTGGCGGAGATATAGAAAATAACTAGAATTGGTTGATTGAAAAAGCATCGTACTATATCTACCTAATGAGTTATCGGCTAGCTGACCAGGACAACACCAAAGCTGGCACGCTAACCAAAATTTGAAATAAGTTTGGTTTGGGTTTAGTCTGTCACGCTTGAACTTTTTTTTTTGTATGGAGTTGTTTGGGTTTTATTTTAGAGGTAAATTGGAATATTTTTTAGGAGTTCCATTTGTTTAAAGGGAGTACACTTTAAGGTTTTGGGGTAAAATAGGTATTTGTTGAATAGAATACTCATTGTTCATTTGCTTTTTAACCGACTAGAAAAGCTATGTATAAAATCGGGCAACACACCTGGTTAATAGTTGAAAAATTTCTCAATTCACTCAAACTTTTAGTGCATATAGCTGCTTTTGCATCTGGAGTACTCGTATATTAAGTTATTTAAAATAACAATTACTAAAATTTGTAAAATAGTTTTTAATGTGGACGCATTAGAATTTCTACTATGGACGATTTGGCTCTCGAAAGAAATTTCAATCGTTATATTGTTGATATTTGGCTCTGTTTACTACTGAGTTTGCCGACCACCATACAAACAAACTTGCCCTAAATCCCACAAACAAGTCTAATCTTTGCCACAGGACCAAATAAACGCATCCATTTAATAAAAATTCGTCTATTAAACAAATATTATTTTGCCTCGGATAGGTAATGAAGGTGATAGGTGTACGTACGGCTAGCCTAATAATTACCACATTTTAATATTTCTTTGCCCTTTTTGATTGGAGAAAAAAGTAGGTGCGTACGTTGTGGTGTTGTAACCACTGAACTCTATCTGTAACTTCTGGAAGGTTCCAAGCTTGTTTCCTCTATGGCCGCTGAAGGTTTGTGGTGTGCTTATATATGAAATTTAAAAGCAATAGGAACTCTTAAATTACGGTTTTATTGCATTGATTTAAATTAAGTAAAAACAAATACTTATTGTGAAAAATTAAATTGAAGCAATTACAAGAAATTATGACAGGGTTTCTGCAATGCAAGGCAAGCTGCTTAGCCACCTTTCGAAGGCATCGCAGGTTTCGTTTGATCGGCGTTTTTATGATGTTTATCAGGTGATAGTTCACTTCATTTCTTGTTGATTTGGCAGAGTTCGCCAAGGTGGAAATGGTTTGTGGCCTTTTTGGGTACTTACAGGTGATATGGTTGGCAGGACCAACCTGGCGCGTTGTAGCCAATATGTAAACAATCGTAATTTACCCATAATTTTTTTTTAAGTGAATTTAGTGGTATTTTTTTAATACCATATTATTGTAGAAATATTAAATCTATATAAATATTTTATTTTCTTCTAATATAATTGATATTTAAATTTCCAAACAGTTTTTGTTCTTGCTTTTTAACCATTGTGACTTGCAAATGACTCTCTATTTTAATAGCAGATTGCATTTAATATGTGGTTTAAAAGAAAATAAGTAAAGAACTCGGCCAAAAGCAATACATGCCTGCTTATTTTTATATGAAAAATATACGAATTATTGTAGTAGCGATGAAAGCGGGGAACAGTTTCAATCCTTTTAGCTTCAAAATCAAGAAATCTTGCCCAATCCAGAAGTTAGTCACAGATCCGTGATTGTGACTGAACATAACATTTAAAACAAAATCAATTATTTTTAAGCTAATGGCAAGAAAAAGTATTTTATTTAAGATATAATATTAAAAACCTTTTCATACATATAGGACACTTTATTTTAAAAGGCAGTTTCCTGATTGGATTCTTTAATGCAAATTTCGCTAAGTTTCCTCCTCGGGAGCTTTCAATAAAGTGACAAATATGAGTTTAACCTACGAAGGGTACGCGATAATTTTGAGGGGATGTTTACCAATGTTTTTTTTTTTGTTTTGTTTAAAATACCTTGACGAAGAATTCTGCATGAATTTTTGTTCAGTTAGTGAGTAGATGTAAAATGGTTTGCATTAGATGCAATGTAAAACTGTTTGCAATTGAATTGTTATTCTTCTATTTCTGAGACTGTGAGATTGTTTTATTTCATATTACTTATTGTTATTATCACTGCTTATTTTAATGAATGGTTATTATGTTGTTATATACTTCATATGCTCATGCCTTATACAAGGAAGGTGGGAGAGAAAGTCCCCCGCTTAATAAAAAACGCCGCTGTTGTCCGTGTCTTCATTCAACCGCACTCAGTCAAAGGGTCGAATGTAGTTTTTGGCAAATATGTGATTCAACATCTTACGGAAAGGATTTTACAAAAGTGTAAAATATTCTATCTTAGATTTTTTCACCGTATCAGTCCAGTTGCGTCGGTCTTGAATATTTGATTAATTAATATATATTTTTCTTGGAAACTAAGAAAGCATGTATCGTAAAAACATATGTGTAACATTTAATGTATTTTTGAAAGTGAAGTGTTTTAAAACTAGGATGACTGCCCTATGCTTAAACGCCATGATATTGAACGTTATTTTTCTACCTTGGCTTAGTCTTCCCTCCAGTAATTATTTGAGCTCAGTGGTGTGACCATACTTTTAAAAATTAATTTCATAGTGGGACTGATAATACAAACAGATAATTAGTTCAAATTTTTCTGCTTTTCATTATCCGCGGATGCAGCTTGACGAGCTTTATGGCAACGTCAATTAGATCTTGTCGATGTATTACCAACATGGCGATGTATGTAGGAACACTCGCAAGTTTGAGCGCATTTCCTAAAACACAAACCTGTTTATCATTGGTCTGTTCGAATTCTCAGTCCTCCAATCAACTAGTTCCCAAATTATATATATTATTTATTGTATTGGCCAGTATCCTGTCACTAAGGATATTCTAAATTATGTATATAGGACATCGACGGTTCGGCGACTATCTCTAACGAAAAAAACGTCGGGACATTGAACCCCGATCAGATATAACGTGCACTAGTCCCGTATGTACGCCGTAGAAATAGGTAAGTTCGATCGATGTATTTATTGTTACTTCGCAGCGGGTCTGGCAATCCTCCAATCACAAGTTCAATGTATTTGACAAATGGCTGGTATCCCTTGCGGATAAATTTCTTTAAAAGTTTAAGAACTCAAAAATGAGCGGGTTTTACTTGTATAATAAATAACTGGTCCATTTTGTATTCAAATTACACACACAGAATTGCTGTCAATACTCGACTCTAGTATTCTTAATTTTATTTAAATTGGCAGTTAAAACTATTATTTTGTTGTAATAAATATATTTACAAAAACTGTTAAATAATAACAAAAATCAGTATATTTAAGATTTTGTAGTCAAGGCCGGTAGATGGCACACCATTCAAAGTATTGTGTATAAATTTTAAACTGCCGCACAGAACTAGGAGGGTTACCAACTTTAAAAATTATTGAAGAGCATATAACGTTTGCGGCTGATTTAGAAGAACAAAATAAATTTTGCCGGAATTTAGTTATCCGTGTATATGTAAAGTTTCAGGTGTTGCTGTTGCTCTAAATAACTAGTTATTTAATATTTTATATCAAGTTTTATTTATAATTTTGATAGATAAATTGTTTTTGTAAGGCTGATGTAAGATAATGAAAATGTTAGCATTAATGTTTCATAAAACATATAACTCGCAAATCCAACAAAAGATGGCAGCACGATACATTAAATTAAACTGGATATAGATATCCCGCTCTAAAATGTTTCTGGTTTGATTAAATATAGCGCTGCACTACAGTTGTACTGTGGAGTAGCCTACTTTCACTACGCCGTGCATGTCTATTTATAATTACAAAAAATGTAACGACGATATTTTAAGATTAAATATTTAAATATATATATTTAAATATAGATATATTTAAAGATTAAAATTTCGGCTCGTACATGGAAATACTTTCTTCTAATTTAGTGTGTGAGGGCTAATTATAGTCGATGGTTTCCAAAACAATTCGTTTAAAGTTTTTATTGTAAAACGAATTTGATAAATAATTTAAGTCAGAAAAATTTAAGTCAGAAAAATCTTATATTTGGTGTCTTGGAAAGTGAAAAAAAAATTACCCAAATCTTGACGTCGCTCTTCATAACTCCAGGCTAACTTTTTGCTTTGATTTTTAAATTGGGAAAATTTGCATATCGTCTCATTGTGTATAACGTACGTTGGGTATTGGCGACGGTTCGGGACCTATCGCGAAGGTGATCACGGAACAATGCCCCGTATTTTTGAACGTCGGATGACGAGGAAACACCCGAACTGGCACCCAACGCCTTCAATAGACGTGGGAACATTGGACCCCGATCAAATTTATCGTGCACCAGTCCCGTATATATTTTGTAGATGTTCTGGACGACATTTTGGTAGCGAAGTTGGCAAGCCTCCGATCGCAAATATCAAATTTTTTACTATTGTTAGTCTAGTGCGTCGCGCAGGTTCGAACCGGGAACCCTCGGATTCCCAGCTGACGCCTTGATCCACTCGTCCGAAAAGTACCTTGTTTAGAAGGTTGTAGGTCTTGTGAGAGATTTTATCTCTCGAAAGAATCCCGAAATAACTTCGTTGCTGGTACGAAAGTGACATGATGGCAAAATGAACTACAAAATAAATATTCAAGAAATGTATATGCGAAGTACCAACGGAGTGGCTATTTATTCAAAATTTACTTTTGCAAACAAAATCCATGTTCAAACTCTGTAAATAATAACAAAAATCATCTATTCTAATTCTATAAGTTAATATAAATATTAATTATGTTTTATTTGGTATATTCGCATCACCACAACTTGGAGTTATACCAACTTTGACATAGCTTTTATTAGAATATGTTAGAAAAAAAAAGCAATAGGGCCGAATTTACTTATTGATTTAGAACAAAATAATTTGTGCAGGAATTTAGTTAAATTTATATTACAGCTCTTGTTATTATAGCTACTTTCATACTTTCTTTCTTTTCCACTCCATAACGCGATATCGCTTTCAAAATTATTGCATTAATAGAAGTTTAAAAAATTGAACTTGTTATTTAATCAGGTACGTAGGTATAGATTTTTCATTGGGGGGGGGGGGGGGGGTTTCACTGACTGAGCAACGGATTTCTTTACTTAATCTCCCCCCCCCCCTTCCCGAGGGGGGGGGGGGGGGTCCCCTTAGAGGGGAAATACTTCTCAAAAAAATTTATAAATTTTCATTAGTAAAAAGGAATACGTTGGCATTTGAATATCGAGGCAGCAACAGTTATTACTGTCATTAACTACTTTTAACAGTTGTCAATAACTGTACTTTTAAAATTAGTAACTCACTCCTTAATTATGAATTAAATTTAGAGAACAAATTTAAAGTTTGAGAATCCTTATAATATGTGTGGTAACGATTAGTTAGATAATTTATAGTTATGATAGTTTAAAGATCTAATAAGCGTTTTAGTTGACCAAAACTAGTAAAGAATAATATAAATTATAAATGCTACATGATCTAAAGTATAGTGGAAGTAAAATCACTCGAAATTGCCCCTTCCCCCTCCTTCGAAAAGTCTATTTTTTATGATTTTTACAGTAATTCGGTTTTTAATTTTTTTTTATTTTACTTACAATGGGAGACCCCCCCCCCCCCCCCCCCCTTACCTACGTGCCTGTATTTAATACCATATATCACGTTTTATATATCAATTTGAAAGATAATAAATATAGTGTTTAGTAAAGCTGATACAGGATAATGACAATTTCAATATTAATGTTCCATATAACTCATAAACTCAACAACAGATGGCAGCCCTATGCATACTAATAGGTAACATATATACAATAACTGTTACCTAACTTAATAGGCACGGACCACCTAGTTAAAAGTTAGATATTACGCGGACCACCGCTTCTATTAAGAGTATAGTGTTACCGTCTGTTGTTGAATTTACGAGTTTTATGTATAGGTAGTAATTAAACATTGCTCATTTACTACTTTTAGAGATTTTTTCTCTTTCGTAGTCCTCTCTCAACGTCCACAAATTTAGATCCTGTAAAAAAAAATCTTCCATGTTTTTATCCTTTGAATGAATGAATAACACTGATTATCCGTCATTTACTATCCGTCTTTTGATTGATATTCTGACAACTCTTCAAATCAGTGGCGTAGGAACTTCTTTTTTTCAGGGGGGGCTGAATTTTTTTTTCAATCTATTTACAATATAAAATAGTACGGAGTTGCGAGCTATTAAACAATTAAAAACAATCGATGCTTTAATTTTTTTTACAAACAAGTGTTTAACTTGTTAAATGTTTTAACTTGTATCCGTTTTTGTTTCGATAGATTTAGAACATAAAGTAACCAGGAAAATGTTATTACTAATTTCAAATGTACGTTTTGTAGGTAAAAATATGAATTTTTTCAGATTTGAGGAATTCCGTCTCTATTTAACTTTCTTTAACAAAATGTAATTTTCTAAATGAAGAAATTTCAACTATATAAGCTGTTTAGAAAATAGTGCATGGATCTGATGGCTTATTACTTCAAAGGGAATAAATTATGGGAAATACGATTATAATTTATGAAATGTCCATAATAATATTTTTTTTTATTTAAAAATGCATTTTTACATTATTTTTAAAATTATTCTTTAAAGCTTTAGCGTTGTAGACATTTATATAAATACTTGAAATTACGTTTATATTTTAGCTGTGTAAATTGATAAATTTATAAGTAGTTTTCAAACTAAACTATCATATTTATGCTTTTCTGACATTTAAGAAAGGACGTAATATAAAAAAAAAATTAAAATAAGCGAGAGTAATCTGAGGAAAAAAAAAATTAATATTATTGTGAAAACATATAAATTTGTCAGTTTAAATATTACTGAAATGAAATAAACCATAACTAGTATTCTATTGATGCAATAAAATAATTAACAATTTAGACTATGTAAATACACATTTTCCGTGCACTAATTCTACAATGACTTACATACAATACTTATATACAATGAATACAATACTTAATGTTATTCACTATATATACTGTATAACATTAAGTATGTTAATTCATTATAATAGTGTATAACAAAACTAAACATCATTATAATTAGAGTTACTGCCAATTTATATAAGCATAATTACATTTATCGTTAGAAAAGATGGTATTACTTTTAATTGACTTTTAGAAAGCAGAAAAAATTACTTATCTGACAAAACAGAGGAATATGCTGACAGAAGAAATCTACTACCATTCGTTTGTAAAAAGAAATGCTTCCTAAAATTGCTGTCTTTACACTAAAAAGAGAAACTGTAATGCGGTTGTAAGATCTCACCAGGGATTTCTTTTTTGTTGCTTCCATGACTTCCTGCATGACTTCGGCCCCTAGGGGCAAGTTTCAGAAAAGCCAGTGGCGGCCCGTGGTCGAAAATGTTAGTGCAGCCGAAATCATGTGACCCCCCCCCCCCCCCAAAAAAAAAACTTTTTCAAACTTTCAAAAGCCATTTCTGGGATATTTATCGAAAATCCTTTGAGGGATCGGCAAAACAAAAAAAATATAGACATTCGCTATCTTTAAATCTTACGTCAAATTCCATTATTATGGTATCCAAAATTTCAAAATATAACATTTTAAATTTCTTAAACACATCTTCGTGAGTTCGGAAGTCATCTTGTCTTTTGAAAACAATTTCTGTTTTCGAATTCGCAATTTCAAAAATACGTTTGAACGTGTTCTCATTATGGTTTTGTCTTATAATGTTCTGAATTACCTTGACTTGCTGAAAACCATAATTTATATCTAAGGATTTTTTTTGAAGAATGTCATATAAAACATCTGTTTGTTGAAAAATAAAATCAAAAATTAAAGATAAAAGTGTGAATCCAAAATCATTAAAATAATTCAGAAATCCATTTGTCCATCGAATTGCTCCCATTCACTCCCTCAACAGCCATTCCTTCCACAGGGTTGCGAAACAGCACTTATCAATACCGCCAAAGCTGAAACAATTATCGAGCCAAGGGGCTTTTCCTCCATCAGGCAAAGCGGTCTAGAGATGCTAGTAAAATACTCGGTCCCCTCCCCACATGTCCCGCCGATTCAAACACGGGAGCCAATCAATTCACAGAATTTCCAACTACAGCTCGAGTTGAAAAAATCCTTTTGAGCTGCGTTTGTGACGTCACAGCCTCATTTTAACGTGAAGGGGAAGGCATACCACGTAAGGTTGTCATGGCAACGATGCAGCCGATTTCTGACTTCGCTTTTTAGCTGCAATTTTCATTGACTGAAGTTTTTTTCCCTTCTGAATTGTGCATTACGGCAAAAAGGTTAGCTATTTATCGGAGATTTTGTTTACTACCGTAGAAATTTCATTTTCAATTATAATCTTCATTTAAGAAAATTAGTAAAATATCTGATTTTAGTTTTTGATGAATTTAGGTGCAGCCCGGCTGTACTTGCTGTAGTGGGCGAGCCGCCACTGAGAAAAGCCTATATAGAAAACTGTCTACACAAGCATACATTGTCATTCTCAATGGGGAGATCATCAATCAGCTAAAATCGACAATAAGGGTGAGCGCCAGTAAATTACAAACAAATGGGGACGAACTATACAATTCCCAGCTTTGGTGGCCATTCACATGTCTTAAAGATGACCGTGCTACCCAGGGTGCTACCGATATGGCTGGTCGAGTAACCAGATGGCGGTCTGGCGGTAGCATTTTGCAAACGAAGTACAGCTGTTGACGGCAAACAGGTAATTTTCTGGTGTTTCTCACAAAAGGTGACATATGACTAATGACATGTACAGTCGTCTTCGATTGGAAACAGTTGAGAAAGGAACTCATTGTCCTCGCCTGTACCTTTCAAAGCAAATTCCCCCCACTTTAAAACACGTTTAGAATAAATAAGGGGCGCTTCTTTTCGAATGCCTCTTTGTAGGAATTCTCAATTTCACCGATTCGTTTTTTAAGTATTTTTTTTAAAGTATAATATTAGGGGGGGCTGAGCCCCTTCAAAATAATTCCTGGGGGGGCCCGAGCACCCCCAGCCCCCCTACTTCCTACGCCTATGCTTCAAATAAAGCTCAGCATGTCCTTGTGATAAATAAATACCACAAGCCAAGTTACGTGATTGATTTGGAAATAGATTAACTTAATAGGCACGGACCACCTAGTTAAAAGTTAGATATTAAGCGGACCACCACTTCTATTAAGAGTAAAAAAAAATCCAGGAGCCAAATATACATGTAAAGGTTATATATACCATATGTTTTAATAAAGTTATTAACCCACTGATGCTCACGCTATTTTAGTAAGTGTAAAATTGTTTTAACTTTTTGAAGTTTAAATATTATTTCCAGAAGTCCACTTAATTTTTACCGAAATTTTATTTAATTGTAAAGAGGTTGCTTTTAAGTTATACCTAACAAAATAGATTTGAAAAATATTGTCAAATGGAGTATTTTTATGAGTTTAAAAACTGGATGAATTCATGAGAAAAACTGGAGATCCCTGGAAGGAAATATCACGTGATCCATGAGCGTCAGAGGGATAATATCTACTCTACTTAGTTTATTTTTTTAAAAAAAATGCACCGTTTTCTTCTTTATGTAACTTTATGCAACATTGAAGTGAAAAATAAGTATACAGAATATTTAACGAAGTTAGTTATCCTTTTAAGAACTATTTACAAGACTTTACATCTTCTTTATCGACGGCGACGCATCGGCTTTCATTGAATATTGAAGGATCTGGGAGTTGTTGCATTTGGTAATTAGTAACAATTGTATCCTTTGTGTTATTAAATGCACTATTTCTCATCCAGAACCGAGTGACAGGACTCAGACATTTTGAATCAGGTGGAATGATATTCTCTTTCCAACCTATAAAATAAATTTTGACAAATTTATTATTGGTATACTATTAGTTTTTATTCAGGTAAATTTTTTTAAAGAATTGTGAGAGTGGGGGAGATTTTATTAATAAGAATGTAAGAATCATACAAACTTCAAAGTAAAATTTAAACAAATCTTCTAGGAAGATTTATCGATTCCTTTTATAAATAAAACTATGTGATTTATCCATTATAAGTCTGAAAATAAAAAAACATATATGTTTGAGTTACAAAATATTAATATATTTTATATCATTAGCAAGTTTTATAAAATTAGTAAGGAAAGTTGAAATTAGATTAAATTGGTCTTCCTAACAAAGAGGGAAAAAAAGCAGTGCAGTTTGTTTAAACAATGAACAATATTGTTTACCTTATGAAACAATTTACCGATTAATGCGTTTAATCACATAATGAATTTCATATCAATATAAATACATATTAAACATGATATGCAACACTGGATTTTTTTCTTACCTGTCACAATAACTGCCAGGAGTGTGGCTGTGAGAGTTATCAGTGTACCGAGTAATGGTAACCAATTAAATGATATTTTGTATATAATCAGCAGTTCACTGAAAGCAGATTTAATTACAGTTATTATACAAAAATGAATCGCTGTTTTAAATGTTCTCCATCGAATGAATTTGTGATAGTTTCTTAAATTGGAAAATATAATTCGCTTATTTTTCGTTGTAATATGCTTTTTGTAATATCGGCTTAAGTTTTTATAATTTATATTATGAATAGAATTAGTTAGAAAGTTTTATTAAATACTTTCTTTCATAACAACTCGTAGCGTTGTTACTCATTTATTTTGTCGTTGCTTAAATGCTTTCAAGTTGTTCGTGGTGTAAAGTTATGTGAGTAAGATGCATTGATCTCTAACTGTAACTTCTGGATTGGGCAAGACATTTTTTTTTTTATTTGAAGACAATGTGGAAGCAGCCATGCTGTGTCCCACTTTCACGCTACCACAATATTTCGTATATTTTTCTCGTTAAAACTAGCCGTCATGTATTGCATTTGTCTTAGTTTTTTTCCATTTTCTTTCGAAACCTATTTTAAACGCAATCTGCTATTAAAACAGAAAGTCATTTGCAAGTGAAAGTCGCAGTAGTTAAGACTAAAAGCAAGAGCAAAAACTATTTGTTTGGCAATATAAAAATTAATTATATCAGAAGAAAATATAATATTTATATATATTTAATATTTCTAGGTAATAAATTATAGTAGGTATATATAGGTAATAAAAAACACCACTAAATCACTTCGAAAAAATATTGCGGCACAGCATGGCTGCTTTCAATTGGCTTCAACTAGCCCATATAAGAAACAAGGTTTGAGCCTTCCAGCAGTTACAGTTAGAGTTCAGTAGTTCGAATCCGTACGATGGACTTGACAAAGAAAAATACACAAATAGTGATCGGAGGGTTGCCAGCTTCGCCACAAAAATACTAGAAATTCGTCTAGAATATCTAAAAATTATACTGGCGTGTATACGGGACTTGTGCCTGATAAATTTGATCGGAGTCCAATGCCCTGACGCCTAATGAGGTCGCTTGGGTGCCAGCTGAAATGTTGTCCTCGTCATCTGACCATGGTTCAAAAATACGAGGCATCGTTCCAGGGTCTTTCTTTCGAGATAGGCCTCGAACCGTCGCCAATAGCTCTATTGCGACGTTATTTAACCAAACCAATCCAACTCTAGAACAACACTTGAGCAGTCATCCGACGAAACCTCAATTGGCGTCAGGACATTGTACCCCGATCTGATTTAACGTGCACCAGCCCAATACACAAACCTTACAAATTGGAGGTTTGGTTTTGGTTAATTAACTTCGCACTAGAGCAGCACAGTGGGCTATTGGCGACAGTTCGGGGTCTATCTCGAAGGAAAGATCCGTGAACACATTCACACACACATTTATCGTGCACCAGTCCCTTACACCCGCCGTTAATTTTTGAGGATGTTCTGGACGACTTTTCTAGTATTTTGTAGCGAAGCTGGCAACCCTCTGATCACAAAATCACTACTTTTTTCAATTTTCTTTGTCAAATCCATCGCCTAGGATCGAACCAGTAAATCCTCGGATTCCCAGCTGACGCCTTTAATTGGTTGGTTACATTTACATCGTACTAGAGTTGCACAATGGGCAATTGGCAACAGTTCAAGATCCATCTCGAAGGATACATCTGGGAACACTGCCTCTTAATTTTGAGAGGCCTCCGTGGCTGAGAGGTTAAAGGCGTCAGCTGGGAATAGGAAGATCCCTGGTTCGATCCTAGGCGAGGGACTTGACAAAGAAAAGTAAAAAAAAGTAGTGATCTTGTGATAGGAGGGTTGCCAGCTTCGCTACAAAATACTAGAAAAGTCGTCCAGAACATCCGCAAAAATTAACGGACTGGTGCACGATAAATCTGATCGCGGTCCAAAGTCCTGACGTCTATTGAAGGCGTTGGGTGCCAGCTCAGGTGTTGTCCTCGTCATCTGACCATGGTTCAAAAATATTAAGTATCGTTCCCGGGTCTTATCTTCGAGATAGGCCCCGAACTGTCGCCAATAGCCCACTGTGTAGCTCTGGTGCGACGTTTTTTAATAAAACCAAACCGGGCCTTTCCTTCGAAATAGGGTCCAAACCGTCGCCAATAGCCCATTGTGCAGCTCTAGTGGACGTAATTAACCAAACCAACCCTGCCGAAATCAAAGGTATTTTTCAGTAAATTCGTAAATGCCAAACGAGAGAAAATGTGCCAAGCTAAACCTTTCACTACGAATCGCGGAGAACGTCGTGAAGGTTAGTTTTGGTTTGGTTTTTGTTAATAACCGTCGCACTAGAGCTGCACAGTGGGCTATTGGCAACGGTTCGGGGTCAATCTCGAAGGAAAGACCCGGAAACACATACACATTCACACACACATTCATTCATACATGCACCTCGTTATTTTAGAACCATGGTCAGATGACGAGGAATCACCTGAACTGGCACCCAACGCCTTCAATAGACGTCGGGACTTTGGACCCCGATCAGATTTATCGTGCACCAGTCCCGTATACACGCCAGTATAATTTGTTGGATATTCTGGACGACTTTCTAGTATTTTTGTAGCGAAGCTGGCAACCCTCCGATCGCAAGATCACTACTTTTTTTTTACTTTTCCATGTCAAGTCCATTTCACGGATTCGAACCACCAATCCTCTGATTAGTAGCTGAACGCCTTACCAACTGAGCAACTAGGGCTCGTGAAGGTTAGTAATAGTTTTTAGTTCGTTAACATAGCACTAGATTTATGATATGGGCAGTAGGCGACGGTGCAAGATCTTTTTCAAAAGAAAGTCTCGGAAATACAGCCTCGTAATTTAAATGTTTTTGTTTAAATGAACGTCGAATTAGAGCTGAAACATGAGCTATTGACGACAGTTCGAGATCTACTCTAATGGAATGGTTGGTTTAGTTAACTAACGTCAAATAAAAGCTCTGCATTGGGCTATTGCCGACGGTTCGGGGTGTATCCTGAAGGTAAGTCCCGGAACAATGCCTCGTATTTTTGAACCATGGTCGTATGACGAGGTTTAGTTTGGTAAATTAACGTCGCACTAGAGCTGCACAACGGGCTGTTGGCGACGATTCAGGGTCAATCTTGGAGGTTGGTTGGTTTGTTAATTAACAGCGCACTACAGCTGCACAGTGGCGACGGTTCGGGGTCAATCTTGAAGGAAAGACCCGGGAACACATACACATTCACACACACATTCATACATGCACTTCGTTATTTTAGAAGAATGGTCAGATGACGAGGAAACACATGAACTGGCACCCAACGCCTTCAATAGACATTGGGACTTTGGGCCCCGATCAGATTTATCTTGCACCAGTCCCGTATACACGCCAGTATAATTTGTTGGATATTCTGGACGACTTTCTGGTATTTTTGTAGCGAAGCTGGCAACCCTCCGATCGCCAGATCACTACTTTTTTACTTTTCTATGTCAAGTCCATTTCACGGATTCGAACCACCAATCCTGTGATTAGTAGCTGAACGCCTTACCAACTGAGCAACTGGGGCTCCAATCTCGAAGGAAAGACCCGGGACGATACCTCGTATTTTTGAACCATGGTCATATGACGATTATAACAACTGAGCTAGCATCGGACGTAACCTGAATAGGCGTCAGGACATTGGACTCCGACCAGTTTTATCTTGCACCAGTCCCGTATACACGCCAGTATAATTTGTTGGATGTTCTGGACGACTTTCTACTTCTAGTATTTTTGTACCGAAGCGGACGACCCTACGATTGCAAGATCACTACTTTTTACTTTTATTTGTCAAGTCCACCGCACGTGCTCAAACTATCAATCCTCTGATGACCAGCTGAACGCATTTATCCACTGCGCAACTGGAGCCCCGATTGTGATTTCGAATCGAAGCGGACTCGACAAAAGTGAAGCTATAGTAATCTTGCGATTGGAGGATTTCCAGTTCGCTGCTAAATTACAAAGTATCTTCACTAATCTGATTAAATATAAAAGCTCATAAATCTGATCGGGGTTCAAGTCTTGAAGCTTACATGCCGCGATCCAATGTCTTGACGCTTGTTGAGTTTCACTTGGGTGGCAGATCAGGTGTTATCCACGTTGTTCAAAAATATAGTCTGTGGCGGCACTTCCTGTCGATTCCCGCTCAAACAAACCATGCAATATGTGGCGTCTGAAGATCCTTCTTATCAGTGATTTGCGATCGGAGGGTTACCAGCTTGGCTGCAAAAATACTTAAAAGTCGTCCAGATCATCCAACAAATTAAACTGGAGTGTATACGGGACTGGTGCACGATAAATCTGATCGGGTCCACTGTCCTGACGCCTGTTCAGGTTGTTTCGGGTGCCAGCTCAGGTGTTGCCCTCGTCATCTGACCATGGTTCAAAAATACGAGGCATCGTTCCCGGGTCTTTCCTTCGAGATAGGCCCCGAACCGTCGCCAATAGTACACTCTGCGACCTTAATTAACCAAACCGACTCGAGCAACCAAAACAAGTCGATACTAAACAAACTAACAACGTCGCCAATAGCCCACTCTGCAGCTCGAGTGCAACGTTATTTAATCAAACCAAACTAACAACACTCCCAACCAGGCGTTTGGTCGTAAAGAGAATCAAGCTAGAACCAGTGTTATGCAAATTTGACGGCTAGCCTTTTTTATATATAAGGAGTGAAGTCTTGGGAGATGGATTCACTCGGGACGGCGGAATTGAAAGATTAATTCTTCGTCTTCGCGAGCAAAAAGAACCTCTTGCCAAGCTGCAAGTATTCTTTGATTTCTTCGCCAGCAAAGTCACCGATGCTATGGCTCCTCCCCCTGGCCAACCAGAGGCCGGTTCAGCCTAGGCTTCGCCCTTCTGCTCCGCTCCTGCCTTTCCTGATGCCTGATGAGTTCAAAATATCATGGAAATCAAT
This sequence comes from Troglohyphantes excavatus, assembly GCA_963932185.1. Taxonomy (NCBI): domain Eukaryota; kingdom Metazoa; phylum Arthropoda; class Arachnida; order Araneae; family Linyphiidae; genus Troglohyphantes; species Troglohyphantes excavatus. The sequence goes on from OZ010674.1 coordinate 28,893,820, forward strand.
TTTAACCTCTTGTGTTTTCAAGCATTCGTATGCAATCCGATCGGAGGTAATGGGGCCTTCGGCCCCGGGTACTCCGTAACCATTGTGAAATCTCTTTTGAGATGGATTCACTCACTACTTCCCAGGGGTGTCGTGGTCGGTGGAACATCCTATGGTCTAATTAGGGTATTTTTCTCAAAAATCATGAATGAAACACAAGATGAATGGTCAGAGTATGTCAGGTATCCACCCTTCAAGGAAAGTCACCCATCGCTTCTTCGTCATGAAAAGAAGAAATTGAAGTCTTCAAAAACGAAAGCAAAAACCAAGGAAAGCATCAAGTCGTGCCCGACTGAGCCACCCTTCGTGGAGGAAAAAAAGGGCACTATCAGCAATATAGAAGCTGTCTTTGAACTCATCAAGGAAATGCAAGCAATTGCAAGAGATAAAATTAACAATCCACACCTATACATTGAACAATCATCATCTGACCTCAACCCTCAAGTGGACAAAGCGATGGTGATTGAAAACACCACTTCTGACACTCAAATGGACACTGGAGAAGAGGAGTGCAAAGAACCTCTCCCACCTCCACCCATTCTACTTAAGCCTAATAAAGGCATTTTTTCTCATCTAAAGGAAATCAACAAACTTTTGGATAGCACACTTCTGTGTGAAAAAACAGGTGATCTCATCAAAATTCAAGCTCCAAACGCTTGTGTGCGCACTAAAGTGACTGACTACCTTAAACTTAATAACTGTGAATTCTTCACCTACTCACCGAAAACGGAACTACCACTGAAAGTCATCATTAAAGGACTTACTCCGGATCTTTCGCCGGAGGACATCCGTAATGAACTTCAAGGTATGAACTTTGAAATTCTTAAAATTACTCAGTTTAAAAAACGGCCCACTAAAAAACTCCTTGGAGTTTTTCTTATTGAACTCCCCAAAAATTCTGAAAATGATAAAATTTTGAATGTCGACCGCATTTGTTTCATGTCCATCAAATGCGAAATCTTTCGTAACAAGAGAGCGGTGCCCCAGTGTTATAAATGTAATAACTTTGGGCACACCTCTATTCATTGTAGGGATGAGCTTAGTAGTTATTTTTAAATAATGACAGTTATTACGATATTATAATGAAATAACTAGTATATTTAACTGTTACTTGATATCTTGAGCGATATTAAATGACGCAACCTCAGAATTAGGTGGTGCAAAATGTCAAATGCTAAATTTTCATGAATTTTTTTTATCAGCTGATAGTGGCAAATATTTTTATTAAAATAATTTTAATGATCCAACACTTACTAATATTTCAATAAATTATTTATATTATATAAACATTAACTTTTCCCAGCCATTTTTATATCACTAAATGCCCATTTTTTATTAATATTTCAAAGATAATAAAAAAATTAGATTTTATGATATTACATGCAAAAAATATTAAAAACAAATATTGTAAAACTTATAGATCTTATTTAGAAACAAAAATTCTAGTCTTCTTTTTGCAAAATGTTAATACTGATTTTATAGCAATATATCATCATGTAATAAAATAAATGTCTTATTATTAAATATGATTTAAAAAAATACTTTACAGGTAATAAAATGGCGCATTCAAATTGACGATCTCTATAAACACATAAAAAAAACTCAGTACAATTCAATTTTTGTTAACATACACTTTAAATTTCCATCCAAATGTTTTTAGTTAATATTGCGCAATATACCAGACCGTGATAAATAAGAAAATTAATATTATTTCAAATTTATGCTATTTACCTTTTACAATGCGACGAGGAGTACCAAAGAATCACTTCTAATTGAAAATCTTTCACCTAAATGCGAAACGCAAACAAAACCGCACCAAATTTCTCCAAACAGAACCGCACCTGACCAAGTAATTTCTATAATGTAAAGCGGATTCACGCATTCATTCATCCCAACCATAAAAAAAAACATCTTCTTTCCCCCCCCCCCCCCCCCCCCCCATTAAATGAATTGAACCATCCTATCACGACCCTTCCCACAAAACAAACTTTCGCCGACTAGAACGCACACAAAATATCCCGATTCAATAATCACAATATCGAAAACTTCCAAAATATATTTTGAATCAACGAGTTCTGATATAATATATATATATTTTTAATCGTAATCGCAAATATCAACAGTATTTCTGAAATTATTTTGATCGTATTTTTGGACACGTGCCAATAACGAAGTAAGTATTCTAATAATAAAATATATTTTATTATTAAAATATAAAAATACCAACATTATCCTGAAATATTTTGGAACTCATTTTGGAAATGTTCCAATAACTAAGTGACGTAAACATCTCAATTCAGCAATTTACGATCATTCTGCGATCAATTATATCATGATATTGTATCATAGAGTAAGATTCGTTTCGACTTTCGACCAAGGCCCTTGCATGGACTTTTTTTTTCTCAAGGCCGTCTGTTTTGTTTTTGTTCTTGTTTGGCGGTGTAGGTGTTTCTGGTTAAAATAAAACAGCGCATTTATTAATTGTTTGAAGTACGTATCGTGTCGGCAATCGTGTACAAAGATTTTGCTGTTCCTGACTTCGTTTGACTCTTTCTTAAATGTTGTAAGTCCGGGAGTCCGATGATAGTCTAACTCTACAGAGCGGTTCCCCGTTTCTTAGGCGAAGCTATCATTAGCTGCCAATTCCCCGAAGGGTGGTTTGGTTAGCTTCCTTCTGCCTGGCATAAGTTGCTTATTTCTATCTTGGCTTGGCCCTGGTATCCGCCATGTCCGCTCCTCCTTCCACATCTTCTACGGATGCCTCTTTAAGGATCCCTTCGGCCTGCAGAAGATGATTTGCTTTCAGAGGCAGGATTACAACAGTAGGTTAGTTAGGCATCCCGGCTCCCGGTGGGAGTTCGCAGGCTTTTTTTTTTTTAGATTCGGCGCTTTAGAGGTTGGCGAAAACATCACAACATGGATAGTACAGGCACAACACACTTCACACCGCCCATTAAGGTTAACAACAAAATCCCCCCACTCCGGTAGTTATTACAAACGGAACGATAGTTATTATTACGGAACGATCTAGTCAAATATAGCCAAGTACTGTTAGGACAAAACACATTTACTTCACTTTTTATTCGCAATAAAATTTGAAATGAAAATAGAAATATTAGTTGGGTCCTGCATCCAGTTACCCTCTCGATTATTTTTTATATTTTAGTACGTTTAATAAAATCGCGATATATATATACAAGGTGCGTTCCATAAGTAATGCGACTAATTTTTTCCAGACACGACTATACACAGCAGTACCCTCTAACCTGCTGGGTTAGGTGGATAGGTTTATTAGCTTCATAACGAACCCATTCTTACTCGGATCCGAGCTGTCAAAAGGTCAGGACATGCGTTTTTGTGAAGCCTGTTTTGATCTTAATGTAACACGGCCCGATCGATGGAGCAACGTTACGATATCAAATTTTGCGTTAAACTTGGGAAGTCTTCCGTCGAAACGTTTCTATTAATTCATGAGGCCTTTGGGAGTGATAGCTTGTCCAAATCACAAGTTCACAGATGGGACAAGTCGTTCAAGGAAGCATGATCAAGTTCAGGATCAAAACAATGCTCATTGTCTTTGATGTCAAAAGCATTGTCCAATACGAATTCGTACCTACCGGGACTCCTGTGAACCCACCTTTTTACTTGGAAGTGCTCAAAAGGCTGCAAAGGAGGGTCTCGCACTGCCGAAGTGACATCAAGGACGCATGGAAACTTCATCATGAACGCGCCAAGCCACAACGCCTTCGTTGTCAACGATTTCTTGGCCAGGACCCATACCCCACTGGTTTCCCAGCCTCCCTACAGTCCTTACCTGGCTCCCCCAGACTTTGTTTTGTTTCCTCGCTTAAAAGGAGCCCTGAAAGGGAAAAATAGGACACGATTGAAAACATCCAGGCTCATGTACATCGGCTCTAAAGAACCTTCCGGAGAAAGCCTTCCAGGATGCCTTCCAGGCCTGGAAACACCGTCTCCATGAATGTATCGACGCAGGAGGGTGCTATTTTGAAGATTTTTAACTAATTGTACGAATATGTCCAATAAATGATTTTTTATGAATTTGGTCGCATTACTTATGTAACGCACCATGTATATATATATATACTACATAGATAATCATTTTTCGCAAAATAAATTTGATATACTTTTAATAAATTCCTTACAAAGCAGTATTGACTAAAGTGTCGGTTTGGTTAATCGACGTCACACTACAACTGCACAGTGGGATACGGTTCGAAGGAAGGACCCGGGAAAGATGTATCGCATTTTTTAAACATGGTCAGATGACGAGCGCAACACCTGAGCCTTCAGGAGGAACCACTCTTCAATAGGCGTCAGGACTGTGGACTCCGATCAGATTTATCGTGCACCAGTTTCGTATACAAGCCAGTATAATTTATTGGATGTTCTGGAAGACTTTCTTTCTTTCTATAGGCAAACTGGCAGCCCTCCGATCACAAGATATCTACTTTTAAAATTTTCTTTGTCAAGTCCATTGCACGGGCTCGAACTAGCAATCCTCTGATCACCAACTTAACGCCTTTATCCACTGTGATACTGAAGCTCCTGGGAATCAGTGGATTGCTAGCTCGAATCCATGCGATATACTTAATAAAGAAAAGTAAAATCTAGTGATCTTGCGATCGGAGGGTTGCCAGCTTTGCTGCAAAAATTCTAGAAAGTCGTCCAGAACGTCCAACAAAGTATGCTGACGTGTATACGGGACTAGTGCACAATAAATCTGATCGGGGTCCAATGTCCTGATGCCTATTGATGTTGCTTTGGGTGCCAGCTCAAGTGTTGTCCTCGTCATCTGACCATGGTTCAAAAATACGAGGCATCGTTCCCGGGTCTTTCCTTCGAGATAGGCCCCGAACCGTCGCCAATAGTACACTCTGCGACCTTAATTAACCAAACCGACTCGAGCAACCAAAACAAGTCGATACTAAACAAACTAACAACGTCGCCAATAGCCCACTCTGCAGCTCGAGTGCAACGTTAATTAATATAATTAATATGTAATTCTTATTGAATTGTTTGAAAATAGTGTTTCTCGCGATTTAAATTACTTCAATAGAATCTTCCTTGAATTTTGTTCTATGTCAATTGTGAAATAATTTAATTGAACAGCTTGTGTTCAATATTTAAGTACCTGAAATCCTTTGGAGTGTTTCCGCTTGTGATTGAACCGTTTCTTTGCATGGCAGACACTGATCTCTAACTGTAACTTCTGGATTGGGCAAGACACTTTGTTCACTTGAAGCCGATATGGAGGCCGCCATGATGGGGCACACTTTTCTTGATACCGCAATATTTCGTATATTTTTCATGTTAAAATACGCCGACATAAATTATTTTAGGGTAAGTTTTTTTAATTTTATTTTTAAACCCATTTTTAATGTAATCTGCTATTAAAATAGGAAGTCATTTGCAAGTCAAAGTAGAAGTAGTTAAAAAGCAAGAGCAAAAACTATCTGTTTGGCAATATAAAAATTACTTCTATAAGAAGAAAATATAATATTTATATATATTTAATACTTCTACAATGCTTTGGTAATAAAAAACACCACTAAATCATTTTTAAAAAAAAAAGTTGGGACACTGTATTGCAGCTTTCAATTGGTTTCAACGCGCCCGTAGAGGAAACAAAGTTTGAGCCTTCCAGCAGTTACAGTTAGAGTTCAGTGATGGCAGACAACGTCATGTTTGATGAAGAAATGTGTGATGAACAATGGTTTGTACTGAGCAAAAGCGTAGGCTCACTGTGTTTGCCGATGATAGAGCCGAATCCGATCCAAGCCATTATTGGTAATGCGACGAGGAATCCAAATGTAAAATGTGTGGTTTACTTAAGTACATACACACTATAAAAAACGAAAATCGGCCAAAAATTCCAAAATATTTTTTTTGGTACTATAGTATTCCCCAATTAATTATCTTTCAGATGACACCAAGATTGAATAAATATTCCAAAAACTTTTTTATTTACAAAGCGTTATTTTATGGCCCCGCTTCCAATAGCAGTATGTTTTGTAAACTTTACACTCAATTTCTGAAGAACTGTAATTTTAACATATGTCCCTTCATTTGAAACATGATAACTCAAGTTTGCTTAAACATTTTGAGAAAATTATTTTTTCCTTCAAATTTATATTAGTTGTAACATGTTATGACCCTCCATCATAATGTTTCGTTCAAAAAATTATTTTTAATAGAATTTTAAAGTTGAAAATTTGAATAAAAAAGTGTTTTTTTAGGGACTGTCGAGGTAAAAAATTATTTTTAAATGCTATAAACTATTTGGAGGGTCATAACATTAAGAAAGATACTGAGAGTAATTTCCAACAAGGTGTTTTCCTACATGAAAAAACTTGATTTTTAAATTCATAATTAAAAAAAAATGTTTAAGTGTATACGTATACTTAAGTTTTAAATAATATACTTGCATTCTACATAAATATTTCTAAACTTACATGTAAATATTATACGACTTGATAATCTCATTTTCCTAAACACGTTTCTACTTATTTTACCTGTCTGTATATTTCCTGGTATGAGAAAAATAAATAACGGAAAAAAACGTTATCGTGCCTTAATAAAATGCGTTTTTTAATACGTAACCCTAAAAAATAAAACATTTTGATTTTGTAATTAATATAAATCATTATAATGATAATTTCGTCGCACAAAAATGAGCAGTCGAAACAAAAAATATTACCTCATATACTGTTGACACTTCACACTGAAAATATACAGGCACAAATACAAAAGAAGACAAAATCATTCCTATTGCTGCTCCAAATGCTTTCACGACAGTCTATGTTCTATTCCTGTAGGTTTCAACAGGACTGCAGTGGCGGCTCGCCCACTACAGCAAGTACAGCCGGGCTGCACCTAAATTCATCATATCATATTTTACTAATTTTCTTAAATGAAGATTAGAATTGAAAATGAAATTTCTACGGTAGTAAACAAAATCTCCGATAAATAGCAAACCTTTTTGCCATAATTCACAATTCAGAAGGGAAAAAAATTTCAGTTAATAAAAATTGCAGCCAAATAGCGAAGTCAGAAATCGGCTGCATCGTTGCCATGACAACCTTACGTGGAATGACTTCCCCTTCACGCTAAAATGAGGCTGTGACGTCACAAACGCAGCTCAAAAGGATTTTTCAACTCGAGCTGTAGTTGGGAATTCTGTGAATTGATTGGTCCGTGTGTGAATCGGAGGGACGTGTGGGGAGGGGACCGACTATTTTACTAGCATTTCAAGACCGCGTTGCCTGATGGAAGTGTAAATAATATTTCAGAGTGTCGGATTTTTTTTTGCAAACTTAAGTGGTATTCCATCATATTTTCATCATTCATCAAATAGAACATATGTACTAAATTCAATAATTGCACGGAAAATACCAACTAGCCAGAAAATACCAACAGCCTAGTGAGAATGCCAACACTCGATGGCATTCTCACAGTAAAATTTTAAGAGTTGTCACTGATGAATGGGATGGCTTCAAAGAAATTTTCGAAAACATTTTATCTGATCCAAATTTGGATGAAACTTCGATTCGACAAGCAAATGGATTTCTGAATTATTTTAATGATTTTGGATTCACACTTTTATCTTTAATTTTTGATTTTATTTTTCAACAAACAGATGTTTTATATGACATTCTTAAAAAAAGTCTTTAGATATAAATTATTGTTTTTAGCAAGTCAAGGTAACTCAGAACATTATAAGACAAAACTGTAATGAGAACATGTTCAAACGTTTTTTTGAATTGCGAATTCGAAAACAGATTGTTTTCAAAAGACAAGATGACTTCCAAATTCACAAAGATGTGTTTAAGAAATTTAAAATGTTATATTTTGAAATTTTGGATACCATAATAATGGAATTTGACGTGAGATTTAAAGATAGCGAATGTGTATTTTTTTTGTCTCGCCGATTCTTCAAAGTTTGAGGATTTTTCGATAAATATCCCAGAAAGGGCTTTTGATAGTTTGAAAACTCTTATCCAATGATATGTGATATTCATAGACTAAAAAATGAATTAAAACTTTTTTATTCCGATTCATCATACAGGGATTTTAGTGTACAAGAAATAATAAAAAAAATGCATAATAACGAAACGAATGACATATTCAAAGAAGAATATAAACTTCTGCGTTTGGTATTGACAATTCCTGTTACAAACGCAACAGCTGAAAAAAGTTTCTCTTGCTTAAACAGAATTAAAAACTATTTAAGAAACTTCATGACCGAAGAACGATTGACTGCATTATCAACACTGTCAATCGAACGAGGAATAATTGACGACCTTACGAAAACAACGCCATTTTATGACGACATCATTGACCGATTTGCAAGTTTAAAAGAAAACAGAATTGATTTAATATTCAAAAAATAAGTGTTTTCTATTTTTTTCGCATGTTATCATTTCATAAAAAATTGAAAGGAAACTTTGATTTGAGTTTGAATAATAAATATTAAAGAATTTCCGTTCATGTATGGTTGTGGAAAGTAGGGGGGGGGGGGGGGTCACATGATTTCGGCTGCACTAACATTTTCGACCACGGGCCGCCACTGCAGGACTGACCAGCATTGTAGTGGCACTTGCTAAAGTAACGGTGATAGAAAATATCACCGGCAGCTTTGGCATATTTTTGCCGGCCATTGCAAATTCCAGCATTGTGCTATGCTTTCTACCCGAGTACCGAAAACCGATGGCTGTAGACCTTAAAAGTGTCATTACAATGACCACATAGTCCATTATTCCTAGATAATACCTGACGATCATTGGTATATCGAGTTTCTTGCTTTATTTTGGCAAATAAAAATGTGGTATTCGTGAAAGGGAAATGGGTCTCGGTAACTTTTGCGTAAAATGGGTTTGTCACATAAATTCATTAAGCTCGTGCGGAACTTCAGAGACTTAATTGGAGAGGAAGTTGTAAAATAGCATAACTATAATTATGTGGTTGTGTGAGGGTATGAGGAATTATATAACATTCAGTCCCCTTGCCCTTATATGAAAAATTCTAAGGCTTTTTTTTATAAAAGGATATGTTATCTATTTTTAAATTTGGGAATCTACAATCGGAGAAAATATGATAACAATAATTCCTTTAAATGCACTTTCTTTTAATTTTCCATGCTAAAGAATAATTAATATTTATAAGAATATGAAACACACCACACTAGTTTCCAAATTTCAACAAGCAATATTAAATTCGACATAAATAAAAATGTTATGTTTCGATTGACTGCAAATTTCACATGCACAAGGTTCATGTGAAATTGTTTATTTATTATTGTTTATTTATTAGTATAATAAATCTTTAATAAAAAAGTATTTTGATATTTTTTAAGGATTTATATATTTACATTATATTTCGTAGATTCATAATATCTCTTTGTATACTGCACAAATAAATAAACATATCTTATAAAGAGATGAAACCACTTCTGAAATCCCCCCCCCCTCCCAGTGCAACGGGCCTGGGTGTGACCATAGAGGAATATTTGACATATTATTGTGGGGGGGGGGGGAAATCCCCTTTCTCCCCACTAATCTGGAAACCCTAAAGGGTGGGAATTTCTATTTTAAAAAAATCTCCGAGTTAGGGAAATGTATGCCTGAAGGAAATTAATATAATTAGCAAATGAAAGCCAGGGAAGATTAGAAATTGCCCAATTTGTAAGATTACATTTAGATTAGATTTTAAAATGAACACTGCATTGGAATTTGCGTGCAACAAATCAATGCTTGTGAGAGAACTGTTAATATATAAAGAAAGATGAAAAATGCCGATAAGTTGGAACTTGGAATTTTAGTACTGTCGAGTTGGGAATTTCGAATGATTAAGTTAGGAATTTCGAATCGTAAGTTGGGAATTTCAAATCGTTAGGTAAATTTCTTGTTATTCCCCCCCACCACCCAAAAATAATATTAATAATATTAAATTGTTTGACGGCACTTTACCAGTACTACAACCAGATAATTACAAACCAGATGTCTTTACAATTCCCCATTGAAACCAATGTTACGCCTATTCTATAGTAATCTTCGAGCATGGATCCTTTGTAGTAGGAGTCATGACGTCACTCTCGCTAACATCAAAGTGAAGCCAACATGTATGGCCTCAGACACGTGGTTAATTACGTCAGAAATTTTCACTGTTACACATTTCCCAATTCATGAGCCAATCGCGAGTATTTTTTAATTCATAATATTGAAAAGATGGTACGTGATATGGGCCTTTCGCTCTGAGATGTGGGCTTCACGATTATGACGTCATATTCTCTCTACTGCAGACCATTCACGCTCGAAGATAGTAATCTAGTTGTTGTACTGACGGGTCTTTATGAATTCTTGGAAATCTTTCTCACAAACACGACAATTTATACCCTTTCTAAGGACAACGTTGACTTCCATATTTGAAGTGGGGACTTTGCAGCCTATCTGACTTTATTTCTTTTATCTGAAACCCCATTAAGAATTATTTTTACAATTTACATGCATTCACTATTTTAATATTAGCAGCAATCTCCGAAATACGATAACTTTTAAAAAAATACTCCAATAACGATACGATTTTACATATTTATCTTTATTATAATTTATTCTTCTTGATGTTTAACCCAAACTGTGAGATTGGTCCTCTCTTCCAAAAACGTATCTTCATCCTGTTCTGGTATTTCGTCTTCAGAATCTTTGTCTATCCACCAGCTTGCTGCTGGACAAAGGCATTTAGAATCTGCTGGTATTGCATTACTATTCCAACCTATAAGAGTAAGTTTCTTTAAAAAGATATACTAAATCGCGATATTTTATATTTTTCTCGATTAATTATTTTATAATAAGATCTTAAATAAAACAAGGTTTTGTTGTTTATACACTGTAATAAAAGGAATTTAAAAATTAGTATATAAACCTACTCGTTTTTATTTAAGTATTATTAATAGTAACATTTCGTATGGCATACTCAAATGCAAGTAACCGTCCTTTCTCAAAAAAGAAGCAGTGATTTAATATTGCTAATATCAGTTTCTGTTCAACCGATCGTAGTAAAACCTGTCAAATTTAAAATAGTAGTTCAGAAGATGGCTTTTTACATTATTTGATGCCGATTGCTTTGTTGGAAACTGAGTTATTACAACTAAATGATCTTACTTTCCATACTTTTGACACACCTTTTTTTACATTTCTTCTGTTTATAACCTTCATTAACTTTAGGAATCTGATTTTGTTTAAGTGTTTTAGTTTGGACGAAAAGAAATAATAAATAAAACCTGGCCATTATTTTTCAGAAAAAAAATTAAACATTATTTTTTATCAATTTTAGAGTACCAAGTGCTCTTAAAAGCATTTTTAACTTTCCTAAACGAAGAATCATTGGTCTTCTACGGTAAATTCTTGGGTAAAATATGCTTTTGATTCCAAGGTGCCTTTGACTTTCGAAGAATATAACTTTTGTATAAAAATAACGAATAATTTGACTTTGTAAAATAATTACCTGTCGCGAGAATGGCTAGGAAAATAAGACACAAAGTTACGGAACAGCCAATGACTGGCAGCCACACGTATGATATTGTGTACAGAAAGAAAGGGTCGTCCCTGTAAATCAAACATGCATTCTGTAATAAAATAACATCAAATATCTCATTTGAAAAACGCATGTATTTACCATAGATACAATATGAAATAATTATAGAAAATAATAATAATTAAATATATTAAACGAATAGCACGATATCGTTGGGTTTGTTTTTCCCTTATTTAAAGTAAGCATGACTTATAAAACAGATAAAAATAAAAGAGCTATCCTTAAAATACCAAGTTGGGGTCTTTTACATAGGGCAGTTATAAGTTTTAGTTTGAAAATAAATTTTATGACGCGGCTTGGTCATGTTTGATATGAAAATAAAATATGAAGTAATTATTATAATTATTTTTGACACAAAACTGCAAATGATTCATCCCTTTTTAGTAGAATAATTTCTGCTTTTAAACACTTTCTTTTCTATTAATCAAATAATAATAATAATATTAAATCCTGTATAATAATGTTTTTATCATTTTATAATATTATAAAAAAACAACATTTAAAATGACTTTTAATTAGTTTATTTTTTATAGAAATCTTAGGTATCTTGTAAGAGCCCTTGTTTGAGGCAACATAGAGGAAACAAGTTTTGAGCCTTTCAGTAGTTAGAGTTCAGTGAGAACCTAGCTTCGAGCATGAATGGTCCGTAGAAGAGATAATATGACGTCATAATCGTGAAACCCGCATATCAGTGCGAAAGGCCCATATCACGTGCCATCTCTTCAAAATTATGAATTAAAAAATACTCGCGATTGGCTGATGAACTAAGAAATGTGTAACAGTGAAAAATTATGAATGGAATGACGTAATTAACCACGTGTTTAAGGTCATACATGTTGGATTTACTTTGATGTTAGCGAGAATGACGTCACGACTCCTCTACTACAAAGGATCCATGCTCGAAGGTGTGCACACCACATTCGTGTAAAATATTCTCCATGACCACCGACAATGAATAGACAATGAGTAACCTAATTTTTAATAATGAAATTAAAGCAAACTTTAAAAAAATAACTCGAAAATATACATCTAAATACTATGCTGAGTTTAACGTTACTCGCCCTGTAGCTGCGTCGATAAACAACTTACCTAATTTTTATTTTAATTGCATAATTTCATTAAAAACATCATTTATTAGTAATATCGAATAGCTGAAACGAATTAATACTTACTTAGGAGCTTTGAGGGTTGATGTAATATTTAAAGGACAATTGTCTTTAACAGTACACATTTCTGTAGAATTTTGAAAGAAATATGAAGCATTAAGGCTAGCAGAGCAACCCGTCGAATTCAATGGTAAAGGCGGATATCTATAACCATTGAATATGGATCCATATCCTATCCAACTTAATGCGGTAACGCCTAATAATACACCAAAGAGTATGCAGTGAAATACAAGTAATAATTTCATTTTGATATTACTTGATAATAAAAGAAGTATATAATTAGTTGACAGGTTTTTTGTAAGATTATAGGAAATCTTATCAAATAAATATATTAAGAAAACCTCAAACCCCAAATTCCGCAAAAAATTGCTAATTTTTTTTCTTCATAAAACGCTGCTATACATATTTAAAAAAGTGTGTACAAAATTTCAATGTAATAAAAGAAATAGAACATGTTTTTTGAGATGTTTGTATACCATTTATCATCTTTCTACACACTTTTCGTGTGCAACAATCGTCATTTACTCGAAATATTTTTTTTATATTTTGGTCACGTTTAAAATGCTAAGGCTTTGTAACTAATTAACTTAAAACTAAATTGTTAATAGTTTTTGAAGCTCTAATAACGGTTTTAGAAACGAATGAATAGCTTTTTTAAGATAAGTTATAAATTATTTTTTACGAATTTTTAAACATAAAAATTTGAATATTTTTAAGTTTTGAACTTAAAATAAGTTTTTGAAAACTTTAAAACCCAAATCTGCAAAATTCTGTCCATGCGTCTATAGTACATACTTCGACGTTATTTAATCAATTGAAAAAAAAAATTAAAACCTTAAACATTGAAGGAATAGTAGTTTTTTTTAAATGTCTATTTTTTTTAAGCTTAGAAAACGCAAAAAATTACAAAAATATTTTTTTTAAATATATTTTTGCTTTTGATTATTGTTTATAAAAAGATGTTCTAGTATATTAAAAAACGGTATTTCTGAATTCATTAATAAACAAATTAGGATTTGGGGCTCGGGTCTCCCTTAAGTGGTCATGTGAAGTGCAATGCCAAGCAACACATAGTTGTGTGGGACATCCTTCGTGCAGTAAAAATATAATACAGTCCAGTTCACTGAGTAGAACATAATACAACTATAAGCACCGGAGCGAGGACTAATATTAAGCTAGTTATAATCGTTTCAGTACTTTACCGTGCAGAGCGGATGCATACATTTCGGAAGAAAGGCTGATGAAAGATTCGTCCTTGGATATGACGTCACAAGAATGTTTAAAACTAGAGTTTTCGGTGCCTTTTGTCTTCTTTTTCTTGTAAGAAAGTATGGAAAAACATTAAATGTATTTTTGAAAGCCATAAATGCGTTTTGCAATCTAAGCAAACCTATGCGCGAATTGACTTTTTATTTTACCTTCGTTCAAAAAGGAGTAAAGTGGTCGGCAAGACCTAGTCCTTGCTCCAGTGTTTATAGTTATATTATATTCTAGCTCATTGGTTCAGTTATTAATATAACTACAATATCATAATGTTCCACTTAATTTCGCTAAAAAATTTAAAAGAAGTATAGGGGGTATTTTATTTGTCGTTATAGCAGTACTATAATATATAAAAATATATAGTATATAAAAATATACATAATAAACAACAATTTAAAAATTCCGAATATATTTTAGCATTATTTATTCACCTTACACAAAATAGTCATCCTAATGTACTTTATAAAATAAATGTCTGAGGTAAGAAATAAAAGCTACATTAAACAAGAAAAGATATGTGAAAAAAATTATGTTTAGAATAGACAAGTTTTAATGCCATTAATACTTAGATCAAGTTTAAGAAATTCTCAATCAGAACTAGTCCTCTCACAAAAGTCAGGTGGAAAATTATTAGTACTCTATTAATTTTAAATTTTTATCTTGTACTCATTTATGGTATTTTAAGAGTTCACCAGTTAGATAGAATATTGCCTAAAGGAAACTGTGCTGTTTCCTTTGTTCAAGAAGTCAGTTTATAAAACACCAAGTTCAAAAAAGTTTAACCATTTTTAAACTTTATAAAACTTACTCACACTTTCAATTAACGTAAATATAATACGCATATTTTTTTTAGTATGCCATGACAAAACTACGTTTCCCTTTTGGTTTTACAAGTAATTAAACAATTCTACTAGTTAACTTAAGTCAAAGTTAAAACCATCAGTCTTCTCAAATAAATAACTAATATTACAAATGATATTATATTTTAATACCCGGAAATATTTCTGGAAAAATTCTGAAACTAAGAACTCAAAGAATGTTTCGGATTATCATATTTTCAAAGAATTACCTTTAATTGCTCTAATGTAGGGTTATTGCAGGTTGCAACTTGAGTAAACTCAGTTTCATGTTTTTTATTATTTTAACAAAAACTTACTTTCTCTGAGCCTTTTCTTATGAGGACTCCAACCAGAAAGATTGCTAGTACAGGTCCTTCCAAAATGCTGATTAAAGTATTAGCTAATGCTACCAAACTGTCGGCTTTTGAAATGGCAAATGTGAAGGCAATGCAGATGACGCCGTACAAAAGAGCTAACATAAAATAAAGTTTTCTTAATTTTCATTACGATTTATTTTACTTAATGTCTTAACATAATTAATCGTAATGGCCAACTAAAATTGTTCAACTGAAAGATATATTTAGTATTTTAATTAAAATGCGTTTAAAAACCCACATTGTCTATTATTAGTGTTATTTAGCTTTAGAGAATATAGTACACTGTAAAATAATGAAATGTGCTTAAAAAATCAGTACATGGACGTACACGTTTTTTTTTTAATACAATTGCATTGTAAATGAGCGATGACTTACTCCAATTTAAGTAATCGTACTTTCGCGAAAATAAACAGATGTGGTTTAGTACTACTAATATCAGTTTCTGTTCAAACCATCTTAACAAAGCGACCTGGCAAACTTAAAATAATTATTCAGAAGATGGTTTTCCACATTATTTGAAGACGATTGCTGGTATGGAAACTGAGTTAGTACGACTCAATTATCATGCTTCCCATTCTTTTTCCCAGCCTTTTAAACATTACTTCTATTTATAACTTTATCTCATCGCTCTGGTAGTACAACGAATAAGGCCCTGGACCACGGTGTGCACGACATCAAGTAGAAGGATTGTGTTCGATTCCCGGTAACTACTGGTTGTAATTGTTGAAATTTATTGAAAGTGATTTATGAAGGCAGCCTATGTAGGCAATCACTGCTATTTTTATTCACTTTACTCATTTTTGAGTACATGTCTTTTTCAAAAATAAAACTTATGTATCATTAGCTATGATAAGAATCGAATGTAATAAAAAAAATATTAAATTTTACTTCTTTTTAAGTATCTGTTTTAAACAGTGTAAGTTTATGTTCGTCTAACTTCCTTATTTGGAAAATTGCAGCTCTATATGTTTATAAAAACTAAGTTTTATTATACTGTTTTAAAGTAAACATTATTACACAAAGATTTAGCAATATAGATTGCTCTGGCTTCTGTGAGTACTTTGGGCGGACACAAAGGTTTAATGAAGTCGACAACGGTTACAGTTGACACTGAATTAAGTGCAGAAGACAGACTACTTAACGATCCACTGAAAATCCCAGCCACACAAACACCAGTTAATCCAGGAATCCAACTGAACCTTGTTACGATATAATATGGAACCATCTGAAAGTAAGAAAAATAAAACGAATTTTTTTTAATAATATTATTAATTAAAGTTTTCAATACTGCTTATTGAAGAATGTTAACAAAGACAATAATGTCATAATTAAGTTTATAATAATTTCGTAAAATAAAACGTTTTGTGTAACTAATATTAAGTCAGTGGCGGCCCGTGGTCTAAAATGTTAGTGCACCCTATTTTCCAAAAACCTTACATGAACGGAAATTCTTTATTATTCACTACTCAAATCAAGTTTCCTTTCAATTTTTAAGAAATGATAACATGCGAAAAAAATAGAAAACACTTACTTATTTTTTGAAAATTAAAGCAATCCTGCTTTGCGAATCGGTCAATTTAAATATTAACATACATAACGAAACAACAGCAGGACCGTCCTGAAACAACAGCACACAGTAAATGTATCACGAAAACCATTTCCGTTTGGATATAATCTCGTAAGTTCTCGTTTCAAGTGAAGCTAAAACAAGAAAACTCATTTCGGCTGTACCTTCTCACAAATGCAGTGCATTAGCATGCGGGGAATCTCCATACTATATCTCCATAAATTCCACAACAATATTTGTAAATAAATTCCACAACAATATTTGTAAATAAATTCCACAACAATATTTGTAAATAAATTCCACAACAATATTTGTAAAAAATACCCCAACAATATTTGTAACAAATACCCCAACAATATTTGTAAAAAATACCCCAACAATATTTGTAAAAAAAAAAACCCAACAATATTTGTAAAAAATACCCCAAAAATATTTGTAAAAAATACCCCAAAAATATTTGTAAAAATACCACAACAATATTTGTAAAAAATACCGCAGCAATATTTGCAAAAAATACCCCCAACAATATTTGTAAAAAATACTTACTTGGTCATATCTTGCTACCCCAGTATGCTGTTTATCTTGTATCGGATCACAATTGTAAAATATAGAATATAAAACTAATCCTAGCAATTGGCACATTAGAAGTAATATTGTGAATGGGATGTAGCTCCATAAGAGTGCACTTAAAAGAAACGTTATTGGCATTTTATAGCAATTGTTATCAATAAGCATTAATTCATATTAACCCTCCCTTGGCAACATTGGGAACACAACCTTCTAAGCGTGCAGTTGGAAAAGCAGGGTTCGAATAATTCTTAATAAAAAATAGCAATTCATTTCGATAGATAATAATATTTAACCGATTTATATTTCATGGGTAGATCTGCATTAAAATAATTTATGAAACTTAATATAGAAAATAATATGAAAAGTTAACATTTGTGTAACAGTTAGAGGTTTACAAACCAAAATGTATTGGGCTGATTTTGCCATGATTTGGTCTATGATAAGTAAACGGTGTGATAGAATTTGGTTTTAAAACATTTAATATTTGTGCAATTGCCTATTTATTTCCGTTAATGTAATTATTTTAAAATTAAAACAAACACCTATAACAAAGTTGTCGAAATAAATATTTTAAATCGTATTCAAAATATGATTTTATGTATATGCATAATTGTATGTTTTCAAAGTAACCCCAATTGATGGAATATCAACTAATTCTAAAGATTTAATATTATAATTGAATAAACAGGATTCTACTAAGCCTCAGCTTGAGTATGCAGTACAATTTTAGTACCTTATCTGTAAAAAAATATTGATTTTTTAGAATGGGTTCAACATTGATTCGGGGTTGAACTGTAGAGACAGACTTATAATTTTACACTCGATGAGAGAAGGACTACAGGGGCCTTATTCATTTATTTAAATTTATCCAAAAAGGTGATTTCAAAGGCTTAAAATTTAATGCAATCAATGGGACTAGATGTCATAGGTACAAGTTATACAAATCACTACCAAATCGGAAAGATATTATTTTATTAGCATTATTTTTTTATAATTCAGTAAAAAATAAATATAATATTTTTCCGTAAAAAGTGGTTAATAAATCAGGAGTAGGTAGATTAAAAAGACATTAAGATTGCCATTGGGGTATAGTTGGAATGCGTTTAACGGAACCAACTTTGCTGGACGTAGAGACTGTAAAGGGTGGACGTTATTATTTGCATTTGTATTTTATAGACTACTTACGTTTGTGCTCGAGTCGTTGTACTTAAGCTAAGAAACCTTTGTACTTCCGTTTGATTCGTTCCGAAATACGCCACCGCCACGAAAATAGAACGGAACAAGACATTCCAAAATGTATATCTAGTTTTTAGGTCGAATTGCAAACTGTAAAAGAAACGGACCGTTATCACATCCATACAGAAAAATACAAAAAATTCAGTATCTCGTATTAAACAACAAAACTGTTAACGCTGTGGCTCATGTTCTAGAATCTTATGAGCAATATCCGTACAATGTTGAAATGATTTTTTTTGTATTTCTTAATAAATATAAAAAGTTGTAGAATCTGATCTTAATTTCGATTATATTACATAAAATTGTACAATGTATTTCTTAAAAAAATAATTTCTAAGGATCAAAGAATATTGGGTACATGTGTTCAAGTTTAAAATTGCAGACGTGGGTTCAAAAACAAGGCAGCTCCACTTTTTACTGGTTTATAAATTTGAAAGTTTTCCTATTAAGAAAAAAATCATATACCAATTAATGCAAGAAACGGTCAGCTGTAAAGGAATGGCTATAGAGATATAAATAAGCTGTACTTTTGTATTATACGATACAATAAACATTCAGTGTTTTTCGTCCTTCCTGAACTATTTTGAAAACTGGAGCTGTCATGTTCTTGCACCCACGTCTGCAATAATATTACGGGATTAATATTAATAGTAATTACACTAGATTCGGTAAATGTCTGCTGCTCTTTTGACTATTTAAAATTTTGTCTGTTATTATTATTATTATTATTAAGAGTAAAAATACCTTGAGTTGTTTAGGATGTTATATTAAGCAACAACAGGTATCATATGACCACATCAAGTTTAAATATCTTGGAAGAAATTGTACGTACATAACTAATAGATATTTTTGAAAACCATTTTTATTGTCAAAGTGCCAGTGAAATACTGTTTTTTTTTACTAAAACATTAATTTTACTATTAAAGAATATCTATGTTACACTTTTAGATTTACTTATAAAGAATTTTTTTTTTTTTTGCAATTACTCAAATCATTTTGAAGTTAAGGAAAGCACATTGCCTCTTTGTATGTGTGCAAATTATACGAGTAAATTGAAGCCATCCATTCTTAGTTGAATATTTTTATTAGAGGAGACATTTTGAACTGCATTTTTATTTCCCAACCCTTCCTTTACAATGAGGCACACTTAAAATTCATTCAGAAAAGTAGCATATAGTCTCTATAATTACGCGATAAAATAAATCTCAGTATCCCACCGTCCACGCCTTTGCATGCACACAACCCAAGATGTTTACCTAATGTATTACATTTAATTTTTTTAGTTATAACGCACCACTCAAAGGAATAAACTTGTTGTTGGAAATCATGTGGGCTAAACTCCCACGCCTGTGAAGCATCCAATGGGATGGCCGGAGAAAACTGCGCAATTGAATTCTGATGACGCTGGAGGTTCGCCATCTTGTGAGAGAGAGTCAGAGACTAAAAAACTATGCCACGAGGTCCACGAATAGGCAGTGTCAATCACGTAGGAGCACTTGCCTTAATTGTAAATAATAATAATATGTAACCTCTTAAGTTTAATTAAATCTTAAATTAGTATACCTGAGGTGTTGATTTTCTTGTTTGTACTGGAATTGATAGAGAGAATATATTGAGATTAAGTGCCTGATGAGAACGGATAGCTACAACCACAAAGATCAAGGATAATAGTGTCCTAGGATATTCCACACTTGTATTGGGCCCATATAGTGAGTTACAAAAGTGCTTCATACATTAAAAACACCAGAAAAAGGCATCCAAACACGAATGGGGTTGGGTTTGATTATCAGTTGGATGTGGCACGAACTACAAAAAGAGCACATTTTGAAATATCTTAGTGGAGTGCACAAAATAAATTTTCTGTAGCTGCTTATGAACAAATAAATTTTCTGTAACTGACTGTCTCGAGGTTTTGACGTTTTTTCTTATGTTGATTCAGATATAGCAAAATTAGAAGCTAGAATTTTATTTGAATAAATAAAATTCACCAGCAGAAGCATTTTAATCCAAACCTCTCCTTCTTACGGTAATTACTTTTAGAAACTTTATGAAAACACGTTTTAAATGTTCTCTTCTCATTCATAAACTAAAATTTTTAAGCCATTGCCAACGGCGCAGCAATTCAAAAATCATTCGGAGGAGTAACTAATTGCATTCTCATAATATTTACCAATATAAAAAAATATAAAAACATTAACATTTATGCTAATAAGTAATTGGTTACTAAATATAAATGAGTTGTTAATTGATAATTTTCAATAATTTGTTTGTTATATAAATAATTTCAAAAGTTTCATAAGAAATGAACGATTTCCACTATAAAAACGAACGTATTTTGGTAGTTATTAAAAATCATGTATATTTAGAGCACCGTACGACGCGACTGGATAATGTTATTTGAAGTTTTTCCTTCAAATATTCCGTACCAAAAACCTACTTGGATACCTCTAACCATTTGCATTGAGCACCAGACCAACTTGTTTGATAAGCTGTTTATAAGGAATGATATGTAAAGATAAGAGTCATATACTTACGACCGAACAATAGAAAGTACAAACTAGTCCAAATACAATAATGGATATTTCCACAGATAAGTTGGTGACAGCACTGATTGCTAATACTGGAGCATACAACACAGAGGACATGAAAAATACCTAGAAGTAAACGTGAATAGTTTCGATAACGGTAACATAAGTTCTATTTGTACTTAGTGGAGAGTAAAGTGGACTATGAACCTTTAAACGTCTTACATTTAATTTATAAATATATATTGTTTCATAGAGTCGTAACTGACAATGAAACTTGTCACTTTGAAATCAAGTTTTAAACATCCTTATCTCAGAACTCTGTTTACTTACACTATTTGGCAACCAAACCCATATAATAGTAGTTAAAAGTTCAATTAATTTTTTTTATTTATATATATAAAATATAATTATATACCCATTAAATATAAACAACAACTTATATTAAGACATATTAGATAAGATAAATAGTGTAATTATTAAAGTACAATAAAATCGAGTTTAAACTGTTATTCGACTTTAGAATTTTAATTGTTTTCTTCCAAGCAAATTTAATTCTTATATATCTTCTTCAATATGATAAGCATTCTCAGAATTTTATACTTACCGTTTGCAATATAAACAAACCCGAGACCACATATCTTGTTGTTTTGCCATATCGAAATTCCAGAAACTGCAAGTTTTGCAAAATAGAGATTAATTTCTAAAGCATGATTATCGTTTAACATAAAACATCTAATATATTCAGACTCATTAAATTACAGGGTCAGTCAAAAGTCCCTGACACATTTTAAAATTTATTATAAGATCCTAAATATTATTTTCATAGTATAAATCCCTTTTATCCCTCTTACCTCTGACGAAACATAAAAGTTGTGGTATCTGAAAAAGAGAACTCCTTGGGGCAGGGACGAATCGTACATTCATTTCATAAATATCAACTGTTTATTTTAAAAATTGCGTCTCAAAGAATTATTATTTAAAGAAATATGTTTTTAAAAAATGCTGAGCGTGCTTTTGTATCTTGATGGGTAGCGAACGAGAGATCGGAGGAACAAATAGCAACATATTTAAATGTATAAATATGTAAACATGCATTATAACCAACGTATTTATTTTCGCCTATAAATGTTATATATCTTTTTTAATTACAGAAGGTTCGAGTCCCGACCATAGAGTAATGATACAAATAGAGGAATAAAAATGCTGATTTCCGTGTGTGCATCATTGAAACCACGTGATTTGTGGAAATGCCAATTCATTCATGCGCCAATATTACTTGGCAGGCCTTGGCGACTTTCAGAACTAAGCGAGATCGAAGTATTATAATATGGTTTTGTGTTTAATTTTGTATTTAAATATCGTTTTTTTTTTTAACGAGTGGCACAATTTAAGGGAGTTTAACAGATATATTAAATATATTTTTCTTACTTTGTACTTTCGAAATAATTGCGTTCCGTTTTTATGTAACAAATTTACCATAAGCGAAGTTCTTTCAATTGTTATTTTGTATAGTTCAATAAGAAAATATGAACAATAAAACCGGAGAAATATAAAGAGTTTCGTTTTTTCGAGTATTGAACACAAAGAAAATTATATTTTCGTTTCGTTAATGAAGAGGAAATATTTAGCGCAAATTGTTTGAAAATAAGTAATTACCTACATATATGTTAAGAAGTTGAATAAGGACAGAACGACTTATCACCAAAAAGAAGAAAGTGCACCAAATTTGGAACTCCTGCAGATGTCTGAACGCCAAACGTGGCAGCGCTAAAACCACGTGATGTTGGTTTTCTTTTTCAATGTTGACACCGCGGCCTTACGAGAGTCTGGCATTGAAGGCGCTCTCTATTTAATATAACAACTCTCTGATCCCGACGTGGCCACTAATTTTTTTATGTACCTTAACGAGTATATAAAAAATATCCTTAACGGGATAACTAAATTTATATACCTGGTGTTTTTTCCGTGCCACTGACATTATTACTATAGTTTAATTCGATTCACGTACTCATGTTTTGGGACTAAACCTTTTATTTTCTTAAATACATTTAATCGTGAGAAGTAATTTAGGGCAAATCTATTTTTTTAAATTTTTTTTATTTGATATTTAAATTTAAAACGTGTCATGGATTTTAAGACCATCCTATAGTTATAGATTGGCACATTTTTGATGATAGACATATAATTTATAATTTTTATTAATTTATTAAACTTTTTAATTTGATACTTCATTGATTATAATATTTTATAAGTTGAAAATTGGACACAATTTTCTGCTTTTTTTACCAGTATTTTTGCAGTAAGTTTGGGAAAAGCTCAATATCATTTTGAAAAAGGAGCAATGCTTTCAAATTGCTCATGTAAGCCAATTAAAAGGGACATATATTATTTATTATATTTTGTGAAGGAGTTATTATAAGCAGAAATACTTCCTCTTCAGCAATGTAGTATTTTGACTTAGTTCTTTCGTATTTTTGATTGCGAAATCAACAGTATATAAAATCAACTATTTACTAGCATATTTTTGAATATTTGATCATTTTGCACGATCTGAAGCTAATATTAGTTTAATGTAAATCATGAGTTAGTTTATGACCTACCAATAACGTATGAGTATGGAAACAAGATAATACTTGTTACTGGTCATAAAATAACAAATTTATTTTAAATGTGCTTTAATATATTTCTGTGTTATACATTTTATAGAAGAAATACAAATAGGACGTATTTCACACAGATATGAGTCAGCTACATCGAGCTATATTCTTTTCTTTGCGATGCGTCATATGTGACGTAACATCGTAAGGTCCTCACAAATTGTTGGAAGATGGAAATTGTTTAGCTGTTTGAACTGTTATACATGTTATTATACATGTTAAATCATTTGTTTTGTCATGGTTTATTTTGTTTGTTGCTACAAAAGCTGTGCGACTTGTTTAAAATATAAAAGTATTTGGACAATATATATTTTATTATACCAATACAATGTCATATAGCCACACATAAAACATTATTCAGCAATTTGTGACCACCCTAAATATGAGTAGTCATACTTTAAATGACATTCTATAATGTAACGGCTCACAATATCCTTTTAAGTCTGTCTAAAGTCTGTACCGCAGTAAGTCTGCACCGCATATGCGCGACTCGGTATTCGGCGAGTCTAGATTCTCATATGCAGGACACGCCGAGTCAATCATATGTGGAACCGCCCCTATATTAATAGAACTTACCTCATAGACCGATGACACTCCGCATTTGAAGTAAACCGGGATAAAAATGCGAGTGGTAATATACAATCCAACCAAGGAACCAAGTAAGGCGGTGCATGCTTGTGTACCATACCTGTATGTCTCCATGGGAGCACCAATCATAGTTATTGCTGATATCATGGTGACACAAATAGACATAACAACTGGGAGAATGGACATGTCCTTTCCTGCCATGACATATTCCCTCATAGACCGTTGCCTTCCAGCTGAAAACTGAAACTTTATACCAATCAGCACAGACACGAGAAGGCTGAACGCAATGACAATATAATCTAGTGTACCGAGAACATGTTTTGTCTTCATTCTTCTTCGTAATTTGGGTTCTAAGCTATAACCGCTCTTTGATAGTCAGAACCAGTTGATGTGAAGGATTCGTTCTGAGAATGTTTGTGCATATCCAAATTGTGCGAACAAAACACCAAAACACAATGCAGGGATTTTGGAAATGCTTTTCATAACGTTTTACGACATGTGTGAGCTGAGCAAGCTGAGCCAATGTGTGAGTATTTAACAGATTGAGAAGCACGCAGGTGTCATGCCATTGTTCGTTATATGATTTCTTGCGAATAGGCAAATGGAAGTTTTCTGTTTATGAATATCTGGGAATGCAAGTTATACACCAATTGCACAATTGTTTTAGTGTAACTACATCAATCGTAGTGAAATGCAATCCTAATAAAAGTATTACCAGAAACAAATAGCATTTGTCTTACATGCCATTGGCCCGTTATTTTAGTGTGTGCGAAAACTACTTAATGGATTTCAAACAATTGTTACTTTAATGACCAATTGTTACCATGATGACACCTTGCAAGGAATAAAACTATTCTAATATAACCACAAAAACAATCTGGCATGTGCAGCGATCTAGTAATCGGAGTTTTGTTGGATTGGTTCTATTCGATCATCACAAATATTCCGAACTGTAGAGGGGACTGGTAAATGTTAAAATTGTTATACTCTAACATCGTCACACCTATTCAAGTTGCAATGGGGTGTCTTATCAGGTCTTTTCCTCGTCATCTAACAATGGTTCAAAATTATGTTGCAGCATTCCCGGGTCTTTTCTTAGAAAAAGATTCCAAACAATTGACAATAGCCGTAGCTCTAGTGTTCGGCGTTGATTCAACCAACCAGACATTGTCATTTAAGCCAATGCTTTTTCTAAACTTAAATGATTGTGGAAGTGGATAAAAGTATTGCATTTTAAAGCGCTACTATGTGTTCTTATATGATATTTTTTGTATTAAAGTTCATATATCGAAATTATGTCAAAACTACCAAATAGGAAATGTCTGGAAATTTGCTTAATGGAAGAAATAAATTCATTTTAAATACAAGAACTGAAGCATTACTAACTCAACATTGAAACAGTAATCAATTTTATTGAAACTTAATTCCGTTTATAAGTATCGTGACACAATTCCAACTGCAAAATAGCCCACGTATGCTTCTATCATAGAAGAAGAACGCAAATGAACGCACATTAATAATGGTGTAGTCAGCGATTCTCAACCTGAGCGGCGCGCCATTTAGGCACCTTCCCATTTCCGTCATTACAAAATATTCATCGTTTGACAGGAAATAAAAAGAAAATGTAAAATAAACAAAAACCAATCTGTTTCGATTTTAGAGGGCGGGAACAATTTTGGCGCCGATATATATCTACGTTGAAAATTTAATAAGTCAATACGAAATATTTTTTTTTAAATGGTAAATAAAATATCGCATTTTTTTTTGGTTTAGAATATTTTGTTTAAAAAAATTTGTCGCCGGTCATTTAGAATATATCTTGTAAGTCTTGTAGTGTAGAAGTAAAGGATGACTAAAATAGTCAGGTCAAAAATAAAGGTCAAATGAAAAGATGTTTTGAACAGTTTCTACTTTTTGTACTCCTGAAAATTGGACTTTAGTTTTTGAGGCCTTTTATTTCTTTAGTATTTCTGAAAGTTATGGTGCTTTGTTTTGCCTTTTAAAGCCAAAATGAAACATGTATCAAATGATTGTGTTAAATTATTTTCTAGAAGAAAGCTAAGGCAATAACAATCCAGTTTACTTGCTTTTTTTCTTTTAAAAAAAGCGATGGAAAAGACAATCCAACGATTAATCAGGAAAGGTGAGATTATTCCATATGTGTTTTTAAAAGACTTCATTCCTATTGTCAGTTCCCATGCATACTAATTTAGAAGAATTATAACATTTGTACTGCTTTTACTTTAAAATTCAATTGCTAAAATACAAATGACTTATATTTTGTGCAAACATATGCAAATTTTTTTAATGTATGTGAAAAACAATGGCAGATTCGTAAGTATGAAAATTAATTGGACCCGAATGACAAGTAAACTCAATCATAATAATCAATAGTTAATGTGAATAAAATGTAGTATAAAATAATCTTTTTTCAAAATAAAAACCGGCTTTTAAAAACGCTCTGTGATAGTCTGTTCATTTTCCTCGAAAAGCCATGGGTGATCTGATGGGACCTGCGTCTCCACTTTTTTTCTGCACACAACCAGTTTCCCTGAACGTTGTCACCCTCCAAAAAATAGATTTCCGGTTCGGGATATGTTCCAAAGGCTCAAAATTGAAGCGATTTCGGAAAGCGCGCTGGGTTGAAACCACCGAACTTCCGTCGGAAAAATAGGCCTCTACGGCAAATGCCCGCTATTCGTTACTCCAACGTATGATGGCGTCTGAACCACAAAGTCACAAAACTTTAAAATCTATTCGAGACCACGCCTACCTGCCTGGGGCTGCTGTATGCTTCAGAGCACTCACTTCAAAAAAGGAAGTTAACTTGCCGCACCCTGCGTATATATATATATATATATATACACGTGTAAAGTAATCTGACGATCAACCCCCCCCCCCCTTATAAAATCGAGAATACATTAAATTAGATAAATATTCGTTCTTTTTTAAATTTCAGACATTTCCATGCAAAAGAAGTAAGTGTTTTGCGTGCCACATGTAGATAGACGGTTATTAGGTTATTATAGAAGTGTAATTTAACAATTCATGTCAAATACTTGATTTGTTGTAGAAACTTTTATATTTTTCTTATTTTTATATCACTAATACTGATGTCAAGCACTTGGCCATTGCATTACTAGGTGTGCAAATTATGTTCTTTAAACATACGGCCTATCAAACACATTGCGCCTACAGGAAAGTTTAAACACAAAATTAACAAGGTGTTATTTTTTCTCTGTTCTTCAAAATTAAAGATAAATACATATTCTTGTGTTAAATACTTATTATTTCACAAAGTTTAATAAAATCTATTTTTGTCATCAAGAAGCATCAAATACGTCGGTGATATAAAACTGTATTCATATTAAAATTCCTCACTACCAGTGTTCTTTTTTAAAATACAGACTGTTTGGTATACTGATAGTAATATTCTTCTTCACGCATAACTTTTTTATTTTCGTAGTTATCCATTCTAAATGAAAAAAGATCACTCTAAATAATACCTCTTTACAAAGAACAGGAACGGGATGTAACTCTACCATAAAAAGAACGTAAGTATCAGTCATGTTTTTCCAGTGCAAAGAGCGCTCGAGAAGAAATGTATAATACTAAATGAATACTTAAGTTATATAACACTCAAATAAAATAAACGACACGCATACGCATAATCTGTGAAATAGAACTATTTTCAAATTGTAAATATAGACTGCAGTCAATGAACATTTTCGAAATGGAATGGTAGGTAGGTAGGTTTTACTCAAACAACAATAGTGGCGAAATACTTGTGTAACGCTTTGGGAAGAATTCAGGACAAGATGTCGGATCAGATATAAAGTTCAGTAACTAAATCAGTTGTCAAATCCGGTGTCAAATCAGGTGTCAAAATCAGGTGTCAAGTCCGGTGTCAAGATGGGGTGTCAAGTCCGGTGTCAAAATCAGGTGTCAAGTCCGGTGTCAAAATCAGGTGTCAAGTCCGGTGTCAAAATCTGGTGTCAAGTCCGGTGTCAAAATCTGGTGTCAAGTCCGGTGTCAAAATCAGGTGTCAAGTCCGGTGTCAAAATCCAAATCAAATCATGTGCCAAATTAAATGCCTAGTCATCAGTTGCAAAAGGAATATTCAATATAAAAAAAAGCATACCAAACAACATATCATACAATTTTGTGCTCCCAAAAATACAATATTAACAAACTTATTCACAAAAACAAACGGGAGCACACAAGAAGCAGCTCTAGGCTTTCTTAAAAAAGCTTTCGATTGCGGCTGAACTTCTTTTTAAAACTCTTCCACTTCTCCTTTGGTTTGGAAGTGGATGCTGAAGCCTGCGTTTGGTGTGGAAGAGATTCGATGTGCAATGGAGGTGGTGGTTTTATCTGGATGCAATGATCCCCGAAATGTTCCTCGGCAGCATGTGGGTCTTGAAACCCTCGGCAGAATGTGGCGGCCACTTCTGAAATGGGTTCCAAATTTGAAGACAATGTTGGATGTGAATTTGTGATGTCTTCTTTTGTGGCACTCGATGAACCTATTGGACACCTGTGTCACGTAATAGCAACCCTTTTGCATTTTCTTGGTGGCTTGGCTGGAGGAACAGGTTTTGCAGAAAGAGAAGTAGATGCTAAATGCTGCATCTGGTCTGGTGCCGAATCGATGAGCAATGGAGGAAGTGCTGGTTTTATCTTTATGCAGTGATCCCAGAAATGTTCCTTAACAGTATGTGGGTGAAAAGTTCGCGCTATTTTCACATCGGCCACTTCTGGAATGGGTTCCAAATTTGAAGACGATCTTGGAGCTGAATGTGCGATGTCTTCTTTTGTGGCGCTCGATGAACCTGCCGGACAACCGTGGCACGTAAAAACAACCCTTTTGCCTTTTCTGGGTGGTTTGACTGGAGGAATACGTTTCGGTCTTGAAACCTCTTCAGAAACCACCATCTGCGCTTTCTCCTGGAGCACCATGAAGAAAGTGTAAAACGCAATGATAAGAAACAAACTCACGTCTTGCGTGAATATCACGTTAATGAAACCCAAAATCGCAAGGATTCTAAAAACGAAAAAAACAAATCTGTCTGCCATTTTGACTTCTCAAATGCAAGGATACCAGACAGTTAAATACAATGAAATCGGAAACATTTACGAATCTCAACTTCTTTCTTGTGATTGCTTTGTTGCATTTGGGGCATTGTTGTGTTAAGTCCCGTTTGTTGCGAGTAGAATATAATCACACACATTGTTATTCGATTATAGCAGCAACAATTAAATTTGGTTATGTGAAAGAATTGATTTCAGCGCAATTACATTGTTACAAGACGATCGAGACTTAGTTGCAGTATGAACTATTATTATAGCTGCAACCCAGTAATATAATAAGTTGACATTGTTAAATACAAGTAAAGTTAAAGGCAAATAGTTTTTTTTTCCGTGTAAACTATTATTTTTTTTAAAAACATACTGAATTTTTTATTCTAGAATTTTTGTTGAATTGTACTAGAATTTTTAATTTATACTAATTGCCTGAAACTTAAAAATTGCCGAACATCAAATATCACCAAATGTCCCCTTCTAAATTCTTCTATGCAAGTCTTAATTATTAAGTTAACATTTCAATGTCAAACGATCCCACACTTTAGCTTTTTAAAAATAACTCTTTATTTAAAAAGAAAATTTATTAAAAATAACTCTGTATTCAAAAATAACTCTTTATTTAAAAATAAATGTATATTAAAAAAAATCGTTATTAAAAAAAATTATTTATTAAAAATAAAGTAGAAGTTCTTTTTAATTAGCAGTTATTTTTAATAAAGAGTTATTTTTAATAAAGAGTTATTTTTAATAAAGTGTTATTTTTGATAAAGAGTGTTTTTTATAAAAATTTCTTTTAAATAAGAGTTTTTTTTAAATACGAGTTATCAATACTTATATATAAGAATGGTATGTATGTCTGTGGAATCGAACAAACCCCCTCTTTTTGAGTTTTCTTCACGAATTAGGATACACTGATTCAGAAAATCACATGAATTTTTTTTTAGTCTGTCTGGCTGTCTGTTTGTCCGAATTTAACTCGAAAAGTACTGCACGTATTTTTATAAAACTTGCACCATTTGAACAATAATTTCTCAGTTTAAAATCTGCACTTTGTTTTATGTAAGTATCTGCAACTGTTCAAAAGTTAAAGAACTTTTTCCATTCCAAAACTCCGGTCACCAATTGGCACCCAAAACACTTTGCCGAACACGATAAATTATTTCCAATTGGAAGAATAGATTTTTTTTTTACTTTGATGTGTTATTGCATTGTTAGTATTAAAAATAATGAATGCGAAGTTTAATAAGTGCATTTTTTTGTTACTGGGGTTAATTTCTATAAAAAAAATATACAACTTTTTAAATAATGTAAACTTTCAACTCCATTTGGCATTGAAACAACATTGCAAATGTTTTATTTTCATTCTCTGTAAAATGCATTATTGTTATCGACGTCATATTACAGGCTAATATTACGATAAGCGCTTTTAATTATTAATTTTTAGGGATTTTTATATTGCAAAATATATGTATTTAAAAAAAAAATCAGTTTATACGCGATAGCATGTAAAGTCCTGAATATAAATATTAAAAAATAATGCGTTAAATATCTCCATAACTACTCAAGGTAATTGAATAAATTTACACAGGATATAGAGAGCGATATTCGACTGGAAAAGTCGCATAGTACTTCACAAATTGACCACGAGCAACGCCGGGCCATATTGCTAGTTGATAATAATATTATTATCGTTTTGCACTATAATTTTTTTAATTAATTTCAGAACGTTGTCTTTTAAATTTTTATGATTTTTAAATTTAATTTAAACTATTGAATTTTTTTCCCTATGTTTTGTAAATATCATTTTTTTGTCCATACGTAAATTTTGATTTATGCTGCTTAACTTGAATGTGAGAAATAATCTGATAACATATCTATAGATCGGAGCTTTTGTTAAATAGATGTAAAATGTAAGGATATACAATATAAAATAACTACATTTATTAGAAAGAATATGTTTGAAAGAAAGAATATAAATGTATTTTTTCTTTAGTTATTTCATGGTCTTTTTTAGAATATGACCATAAAAAATATCAGACCTAAAAGATTACAACTCTGAATGATACTCCACCAAATGTATTTGTTTTTACAATATTTTATTCTAGTTCATTTGCATTCGTTATCTGAAACCGTAAGATTAGTCATTTCTTCTAATTGTATGTCGTCTGTAGGTTCAATTCTTCGGTCTTGTGAATATTTTTTTAGCCACCATTGCGCCAAAGGACAAAGACATTGGGAATCAACTGGGATCGCATCGTGATTCCAACCTATGTGGGATAAAATATAAATTAAATAAAATCATAAATATAAGAATGTGCATAATCAACTGGCGAATAATGCCGTTTAACTCAAACTGTTTTGGCTGTGCTACGAGGTTAAAGAATAGAGCACCTTAAGATATTACACATATTAAACTGAAAGTTAATGCCTAATTATTTTTACATGTTATAACTGTTTCAATTTATTTAGCAGAAATTGTTTTTAAAATATACTAACGGATATTTATTTCAATGTTAAAGTTGTACCCTGAAAAGTTAAACTGATTAAAAACATCTATCTACGAACATTTAAAATTTTGCAAATGTGTAATTTGATGAAATTGTTTTATTTTATATTAAAACTATTTAAAAGGAAAAATAAACGTTTGCCTACCGCTTACATACACAAATCTATTTCAAGCCACGAATTTCTATACATGTAAAAATCATTGCTTTAATAGAGTCTGGCTCCGGTCAATTGGCGGTTGGGTAACGCCCCTTTAAGCTGATTCCAACGAATCAGCAAACGAGTTTGGGCGAATTCACCAATTGGCTTATCTAAAGCATATAAACAAAGTGACGTCCCAACGGTCATTTAGCCAGAGCCGAACTATACCCATGACTGAAAGTACCCTGAATATCATAACAGCTTCACTTGCATTCCAGAAAAATATGGTTTGTTTTTGTGTTTTCAATTACTCATAAAAATGTGTTCCACATACCTTCTGAAACACCCCGAAATAAATTAATATACATAGTTATCTACATACAAATATGTACGTCACTAGCAATTTTCTAAATTTGTCCTTAGTCATTTCATGAATTATGGAATTTTATGACAAGCCCTTTTAAATTATTAACTACCACATAAAAAATTGGTAAAGTGGTTGTGAGGACACTCTGCTGTTTTTTTTTACTTTAAAACCAAATCTGCCACGAATTTATATGCAGTTCACGAGGCGCCTAACCCCAATGTATGCGAGTTACATTAACCGTTTGAGTCCCAAGCAGCGCGATCGCGTTGTTGAGATTTTATGTCGAGAAAATCCAGTACATTTCGAACATTGTGGACAACTGACGGTGCGTTACCGATTGTTGAAGTCGAGCGCTCAGATTTACTGAAGCAAGTACATCCATCACACATACTTGTTATCTTCTCAATAATTTTTATCGAACAAAACTTGAAATATTTATAAATTTACAGTACGCATATGTAATAATACCATACGGCAACTTGCCGATATTTTGGTTTGTTTCAACCTTCAAATCCGACCACGCATTTTTTGAGATTCAATTGATCACTTTCTTGACCGACCCTACAAGAGATTCATTGATGTAAAATAAACAAAGCACTATCGCGCCGCTTGGTATTTCTCGACATAAAATAAAACAAGCGCTATCGCGCAGCTTGGGTCTTTTCGTACTCATTTAGAGAAAGCGCGGTTGCGCTGTTTGGGATCCTTCGACAGTGTTTTTTCAATACCCCCTGAGACTCAAAAGGTTAAACTCCCTTGGTAGTCAACGTGTTAATGTCCTAAGGTGTCCGTCTGTCACTTATGAAAGCACAATCTTTTTAACTATATAGTTAAACACAATTCTTCAAAATGAA
The DNA here is from genome assembly GCA_963932185.1 of Troglohyphantes excavatus. NCBI lineage: Eukaryota > Metazoa > Arthropoda > Arachnida > Araneae > Linyphiidae > Troglohyphantes > Troglohyphantes excavatus. Next base: position 28,927,212 of record OZ010674.1, read on the forward strand.
TTTCACAACTAGTTTCCCAGTTCATTTTAATTATATACGTAAAACATGCATTTTACCTGTTACTAGAATGAAGATGAATATAAGACATAATGTTGTGAAAAATCCAATCGCTGGAAACCACATGAATGATATAGTGTATAAGACAAACGGTTTACTGTAAAATACAGAGAAAGTTAAAGCTATATTTGTTAATCTGTAACTATAATATACTTAGGTATAAGTAGGCGTACTTTTAATTTGAGTGTTTTGAATTAAATTAAATTTTTAAATTTTCAAGATATTAGCTGGGAATAAGAATTTCTTAAAATTCTAAACTTCTAATATCTGCACTGGAACAGAAATGCAAATTCAAAATTTGACGTACCTTCCTTTAATTATAAATCTATTAAGCTAAAAATATAACATCTTCACTAGCAGAAATTATGCTTTTTATATGCTTGTTTTAATAAAAAAAAGTTTTGTTTAATTTAACATATATTAAGATTGTTCATAAAATGTAAAAGAACGGGTGTTATTATAATACATTGGAATTAAATAAAAATTAAAAAATCGAGTTAAAAAATTTCGAAGAAGCTGCTTTGGTCTCGTACATGTTGTACATGTCGGTTAATCGTTTTGTACTTGTTGGTAAACAGAAGAAGGGATTTTAAAAAATTGACCTCAGTCAAAAATTAAAATATTTTGACCTTGGAGGATTATAGTATACACCGCCGCTGAACTGTTTAATCATAAGCAGCATCAGTGTAAAAATAGGCTTAATATTACTGTTAAATTAAAAATTGCTGCTATATTGTTCACGTAGAGGTAGTTAGTTACACACTCATAAATAAAAGATAAATTTCTTTGAAATTACGCTAGATATTTTTATAGATATGCATAATTACCTGGGATGTTCATGGACTCTTATAATGTTATTAGGAGAGCTTCCAGGAAACTGGAAAACATCAGTCGAGTTTTGAAACAAGTTTGAAGAATTTATACTTGCAAGACAACCAGTTGTATTCAACGGCAGTGACGGATATTTATATCCACTGAATATGGATCCATATGCTATCCAGCTTGTAAAACAAACACCCAATACTACAGCAAACAGTATGCACTGTATAATAATACAGTGATTAACATTTCAGATAGAGCTATAAATAATTATTATTAAATATTTTACAATATGTTTGATAGAAATACACTTGAAAGTTTCAATAAATACTATACATTGATATACGTAATTCGAAATTAACATAGTTATTTTTTAAAACTGTTTCATTGATGAAGGAGTATTGCAATTTGGAGTACAATAACAGTATTGCAATATAATAAGAGTAATACATATTTTTAGGTACAGAATATTCCGATTTATTGATTATTTTAACAAGTACTAATACATTTTCAGTTATTTTCATAGAACTAACATATTACAGTTTTAAACCTCCATTAAAAAATATTTACTTCAATGATTCACATAATCTACTAGTCACACCCACTGAGCTAAAATAACATAAGCACTGGACTGAGGACTCGTATTTAGTATTTTACCGTACCGCGCGGAGGCAGACAATTCGGAAGAAAGATTCATAAAACATTGTAAATTTTTATTGCATAGTTAGTCGAGTTGCCCTGTTCTTGTGTATTTCATTAATTAATTAATTAATGTTTGCCTATTTTTTTTGTAAGTAAGGCAATAAGAATGTTAACACATTTTATGTATTTTCGAAAACCAGCAGTGTGTTTTTAAATCTTTACAAGTCTATGCAAAAGGACTATTTCCCTCCCTTCGCCCAAAAAGGTGTAAAGTGAACGCTTAGTCTTCGCTCCAGTGTCTATATTAGTTTAGCTCAGTGGTCACACCTTATTTTTTCTATAACTTTGTCGTCAGTGTTTTAATATATCGTCGAATATATCGAAATATATCGTTGAATATATCGAAATATATCGTTGAATATATCGAAATATATCGTTGAATATATCGTCGAATATATCGAAATATATCGTCGAATATATCGAAATATATCGTCGAATATATCGAAATATATCGTCGAATATATCGAAATATATCGTTGAATATATCGTCGAATATATCGAAATTTATCGTCGAATATACAAATCTATCGTCGGTTTAGAATGAAATCCAGCTTTATTTAAAATCTGATATATAGTATCTGATTTGTTGAGACTGGTTAGAGACAAAATCCAAGGTTAGGTCGGAATAAATGAACTTGCATTTCCGTTCCAACTAATCGTATATTAGATATATTTTTTAAAATATTGCTGATTTTTATACTAAGCCGATGATATTGTGGGTGTCAACCAAGTTGTCAACTAAACTATTACTAAAATACTAAAAATTAAAATTACTAAAGAAAGAAAAACGTTAGAATAGGAAATTAGTACATTAGTATGATAAAGAAATAAAGAATATCGATTTTTCGCACATATTGTAATTAAAATTTTAATTTCACACAAACTATGTTTCTGACTTGGTGAATTTTGATAGTGCACCTACGATATTGCAGTTTTGGACACATTGATTTAGTAATAATCACTTCATTGTTGTAAATTATTTATTTAAATAAAATTCATGACGACTAATATTGGTCTTCTAAGTGAACCATTCATTGAACCGTTATTGAACTCAGAAACTACATAAATATTTAAAACTACTTTTAGTTCAATGATTTATTTCCATCTTGCTGAAATGAATTTTTATATATATTTAATAATCTTAACACTAACTCACTTTCTCCGAACCTTTTCTTGTAAGAACTCCCACGAGGAATATGGCTAGGATAGGCCCTTCCATGATACTCATTAAAGTTTGGGTTAATGCTACCAAACTGTCCACCTTTGAAATGGCAAATGATAATCCAATGAAAATGAATCCATAAAGCATAGCTGTAACAAAATACATTTATAAAATTAAAACGATTGAATTTTTGAGATATTGTTCAGTTATAAAAGTTTAATTAAAAAAAAGTAACTGTTGTTTGCAAAGAGTTCATTAAAATAAATGAAATTTTCAATTGTTGAATGAATGTAAGAATGAAATGAATGAAAAGCCTCTATTGAATATTGCTTCATTGATTTTTAAAATTTTAAGTTTATAAAGTTTAATTTTACGCATTTTTTTTTCTTATCCTGATGCTGTAATAACTCCCACGCATTTAAATAAACAAATTATTGTACATGCGTGCTGGATGACTAAATAATATCGGATAGACGCAATGTTAAAAAGTGTCCCCAAAGAATGAGAAGCAATTGAGTTGTAATACCTCAATTTCCATTTAAGCAATCGACATCAAATTGTATGGAACACCAACTTCTGAACAACTATTTAAAGTTCACAGAAGCTGAAATTAGCTATAATAAATCACACTGCTCATTTTTGAGAAATTACGATTACCTAAAATTCAGTACGTCTTCGCTCATTTACGATGCAATATTACTCAAAGAAAAACGAGTACGTTCAGGTACACATTTTTAAATACCTTTTATTTTATTGTGTAGACACCACAACTCTCGCAATATGACTCTCCGCTCTTGGTTTATAACAAATAGAGTGTAAATAGTGCAAGTATTTTGCACGCTTTCCTTTTACGGCATTTACGCGTATAAAGTGGTTTTTTGTGCTAACTCAATGCTGATCTACAACTTTGAAATTGACTATTTTCCTGTATGTTGTATAAATTTACAGATATGCATACTAACTCCGTATATTTTCGCTAGGAGACATTGTAAGCGGTATCGTCATATAACGCATTGTAACTTTACTATACATGTGCTCGTACACCACTTTTATAACTACAGCTGTTGGCGTTTAAAAGTTAAATGGCCGAGGAAGGACCTGTGTCAAGATAATGCATGACTTAAGGTCCATTTTTCTGCGCTTTTAAGGAAGTTTGGCATAGCTTTTATAACTTCGAAATGGTTTGACTTTTTTTCTCTCGTTATTTGACAATAGTCATCCAGTAAGGTACAAAGCACAAACATTAGAGATGACTTGCATCTTTCTGTGTAAACATGCGTACGTCAATTTGTACACCTGATGTTCGGCATACAATCGTTTCTTGTATCTTAAATACAATGTATTTTTATGTATTACAGTTTCATGCAAGTGGTATAAATTTTTGATAGTTGGCTGAGTCTATAAGGTTCGGTTTATGAATACTGTATAAAGCGTCAGTTCCGCCCTGCTTCGTCGGCAAGCTCTAGATCCCTTCGCACTTGTTATAAGTTTAGACTTCTTGTTCGTCTTGAAAACCGATGCCGCATTTGAACTTTAAAGTGATATTTTTTATATTTAGATACATCGACGATTCAGTTCACACAATTTTTACAAAAATTATTTAAACCATCAACTAGTCTAGAACTTGTTTTTTTTTATTAAACACACAGTCGTCGCGATAAGTCTTATTTAAAATGAAGTTACAGCGGTTAAATTGGCTAGACTATGTCCGCAGTTGAACATAGGTTACGAATGTCAGCAGGGGAATGAATGGCCGTACTGGTCGAAGCAGTCTTTCTTCCTTTACACGATGATACTTAATTTATTGTTATAGGCCGCCTCCTGGTGTTAAGGGGTTTTGAAATATTTAACTCTTCCCATCCCTCAAGTTTCTACTGAAGACTGGAGTTTGTATCGCGATGCACACAACTTGGCTACGCTCGGTATTGAACCGAGGAACTTCGGCTTGCTACGCCGATACTCTGCCAATCAGGCCAAAGTGATCACTCTCGCCTAAGCGGGAGTATCGGGTAGATGAAGTGAACCCACAAGTTCCCGAATCGATATAAAAATAGTATTAACTTTAAAAATGAAGCTTCATTATGAACATAGCAATATCATTTTTTTATTTCATTAGTTTTAGAATATGGGGGGAATTAAGAAGCAAATTAGCAATTATTTTCAATTGGTTCAAATATTAGTCACAATTTAGCATTAAGTGAAATGATTTTATTTAATGGAAAAAAAAATACTTACGTAAAATTTTAGCAATATAAACTGCTCTTTTTTCTGTGAATAAAGTAGATGGGCATAAGGGCTCAATCACGTCGACGACAGTTACTGTCGACAATGAATTGAGAGCAGAAGATATGGTGCTTAAGGATCCACTAAATATTCCAGCGACACATATTCCGGTCAATCCAGGAATCCAACTGAATCTTGTAACAATATAATAAGGAACCACCTATGCATGACAATATAATAAGGAACCATCTATGCATGACAATATAATAAGGAACCATCTATGCCTGACAATATAATAAGGAACCATTTATGCATGACAATATAATAAGGAACCATCTATGCATGACAATATAATAAGGAACCACTTATGCATGGCAATATAATAAGAACCACCTATGCATGACCATATAATAAGGAACCATCTATGCATGACAATATAATAAGGAACCACCTATGCATGGCAATATAATAAGAACCACCTATGCATGACCATATAATAAGGAACCATCTATGCATGACCATATAATAAGGAACCATCTATGCATGACAATATAATAAGGAACCATCTATGCATGACAATATAATAAGGAACCATCTATGCATGACAATATAATAAGGAACCATCTATGCATGACAATATAATAAGGAACCACCTATGCATGACAATATAATAAGGAACCATCTATGCATGACAATATAATAAGGAACCATCTATGCATGACCATATAATAAGGAACCATCTATGCATGACAATATAATAAGGAACCACCTATGCATGACCATATAATAAGGAACCACTTATGCATGGCAATATAATAAGAACCACCTATGTATGACCATATAATAAGGAACCGCCTATGCATGACAATATAATAAGGAACCACTTATGCATGGCAATATAATAAGAACCATCTATGCATGACAATATAATAAGGAACCGCTTATGCATGACCATATAATAAGGACCCACTTATGCATGACAATATAATAAGGAACCACCTATGCAGCCACCTATATGACAAATATGGGGCTAGACATTCTTAATAGCATAAAAATTCGTCATATAGAATATTGCGTAAAAACTATTCATATACAAATGCTACGTTAAAGCTACGCAATGAAAATACATAAAATTCAGACATATTTTGGGTGATACATATCTCTTCATCAGCAGAAATGATAAAGTATGTGTGCGCAACAAATTGAAAATAAACCCTGAATTGATAGTATTTCCAAAGAACAACAACTATCACAATCAGTTTCAGTTACCTAATGCGTACCAACAAGCGGGAAAAAGCGGAACAGCAAAGGCTTGATTAACAATCGTATCAATATTTCTAAAAATGTGAAACGCCTGCAGGATGTTTTAAAAAACGCCTCAAGGAAATCCTAATCTCCAGTCGAACTTGACTCCTGGTGGCATTTAAAATGTTTAGCAATATTGATTCGATTGTTAATGAAATCTTTGCTGTTCCGGTATTTCCCGCTTGTTGACTCATTATAGTTAGCTCCAACCGATTGAGATAGTGTTTATACTTTGAAACACTTTCAATTCTGGGTTTATTTTCATTTTGTTGCGCACACATACTTTTCATTTCTGCTGAAGGGAGAAATATCTCTGGAAACAAGTCTAAATTTCATGTATTTTTATTGAATTTGTATTTTAGTGTTATGTTAATATTATGTAAGATATTGTGGAATAATTAAATTTTTATCAGATATCAAAACACTTTACAAAATTGAAATTGTTCAAAAACCAATTTTGTGGGACTGCAATACTAAAATGCAAATAAAAAACACTTTAACATACCGAAATAGTAAAAGTATAACAAAGAATACACAATGAAAGGAATGATATAATTACTCTTTAACCAGTGTTTTTTATTTATTTTTCATGTTTATTAATTTTCAAATCGTACCCTTACTTGGGTGTAACTTGTGATCCCAGTATGTTGTCTATCAAGAATAAGATCGTAAGCGTAGAGTATTGGATATATAAACATGCTTTAAAAAATTAAAATTGTGCAAAACTAATATCGTGGGAATGCTATACTATAATGCAAGTAAGAAACACTTTAACATACCGAAATAGTAAAAGTATAACTAAGAATACACAATGAAAGGAATTATATAATAATACTCTTTAATTTTTTTTTCCAAATCGTAGCCTTACTTGGGTGTAACTTGTGATCCCAGTATATTGTCTATCAAGAATAGGATCGTAAGCGTAGAGTATTGGGTATATAAAAACACTTTACAAAATTAAAATTGTGCAAAAACCAGTATTGTGGGGCTGCTATACTGAAATGTAAATAAGAAATACTTTAGCATACCGAAATAACAAAAAGTAGGACAAGGATACACAAAGAAATACATTATATAATTATTATTTATTTACTTTAAAATAATAAGCAAATTAATTAAACTTATACAAAATCGTTCCCTTACTTGGTCATAACTTGTGATCCCAGTATGTAGTCTATCAAGAATAGGATTGCAAGCGTAGAGTATTGAATATATAAAAATTCTTAACAAAATTAAAATTGTGCTAAACTAATATTGTGGGGCTGCTGTTCTAAAATGCAAATAAGAAATACTTTGACATACCGGGATAGTAAAAGTAGGACAAGAGATACACAAATAAATAAATTGCATAATAATTATTGTAAAACTAGTGTTTTTTATTTAAAATAATACGCAAATTAATTAAATTGATACAAAATCGTGGCCTTACTTGGTCATAACTTGTGATCCCAGTATGTTGTCTATCAAGAATAGGATCGCAAGTGTAGAGTATCGCGTAGAGTATTAATCCTAGCAAATGACAAACCAAGATGAGACCAACGAATGGTAATATACACCACATCATGGCGCTTAAAGGAAAACATGTTATATTTTAGTTGCTTTCTTTCAATTGCAGAAATACATTTAATATGTTTAGAATAATAAATTTTATACATTTTCGTTTTATAACATCATTACGCTAAAATCGGATTTTTTTGGAATTTATTTAAAAGTTTAATTTTATTTTCTTAAAAAAAAAATTAGTTGACAAATTTATGTAATCTTCTAATGTTATCTGTAAAAATGCTTTAATGACTTTATGATAACGACAGTAATATACAAAAACAAATATATTAACTATGAAAGACAATCAAAATGAAGCATGTTGTTAAAGTGCAACTATAAAACTAAGTAATATTATTCTCAAGCTGGTATGAAATTTTTAAAAATATTTTCAGTCTCAATAAGGGAGACCCAAACCCCAAATTCCGGAAAAATTGCTAGCTTTTTTTTTGCATAAAACGATGCTATACATATTTAAAAAGGTGTGTACAAAAATTCAAAGCATTAGAATGAAGAGAATATATGTTATTTTACATGTTTATATACCATTTATCAATTGCCTACACACTTTTCGTCTGCAACATTCGTCATTTGCACAAAATATTTTATTATTATTTTTTATTTTGGTGAAGTTTAAATACTAAAGTTTTGTAAAAATACTACTTAAAACTAAATTGTCAAATGTTTTTAAAACTATTTGTTTAATAAACGCAGGAAGATTTTTTTATTCAAATTAAGTTTTAAATTACTATTTTAAGAATTGATGAAAATAAAAATGTGAATATTTTTTTAGGATATTAACTTACATTTTTTTTTTGAAAACAACTAAAGCACAAAACTCTTTCTAGGTCGTAGTATATACTTTGACGTTATTTAATGAATTTTTTTTATTAAAATTAGAAGGAGGAGTAGTTCTTTTAAAAAAAACGAATTTAGGCTTACAGATATTTTTTTGATTATTTTTCAGAAAATGATATTTCTGAATTTATTAAAAACATTTTTTAGGATTTATCTTCCTTAATTCTTGGTTACAGAAACCGTTCTGTAACTAACTGCAATATCTTAGTCATTTTCACTAAAAAATATTTAGTCATAATAATTAGTAGTTAAGGATTTGTATTAATTGATAATAATTTTAAATTCATATTAAAAATTAGGCAACAACGAATTTGGAAGCCTCGTAATCCGCACACTATTCTGCATTCATGAACTATGGTTAGTGGTCTTCTAGGAGCAGGTTGCTCAGAAAGCATTGAGAATTAATAGGATGATAACTATATTGGAACCTTATAACAATATATATTTTCAGTCTTCAGTATAATTTTTCATTGACATCAACATTTCATTTGGAATCAACTAAAGCGCGGTATTTACGAGACATTAATTTGCTTTCTGGAAGTCAAATTTAATCGGACTCGTACATCATATCTGGAGACTCGTATGAAGAGACTCGTGCATCATCTCTGGAGACTCGTATGAAGAGACTCGTGCATCATCTCTGGAGACTCGTATGGAGAGACTCGTACATCATCTCTGGAGACTCTCATGGAGAGACTCGTACTTCATATTTGGAGACTCCTATGGAGACACTCGTACATCATCTCTGGAGACTCGTATGGAGAGACTCGTACATCATCTCTGGAGACTCGTATGGAGAGACTCGTACATCATCTCTGGAGACTCGTATGGAGAGACTCGTACATCATCTCTGGAGACTCTTATGGAGAGACTCGTACATCATCTCTGCAGACTCGTATGAAGAGACTCGTACATCATCTCTGCAGAATCGTATGGAGAGACTCGTACATCATCTCTGGAGACTCGCCGGAGTGACTCGTACATCATCTCTGCACTGAAGTCTATTTTTAATGTGGAAACTTCTGAATGTTCTTGAAGTACCGTTTGAAACTTCTCAACAATTATCGGTTAGTGAAAAGCCCTCACGCGAACACTGTAAAAAAATTATATCAAATGAGTACCTGAACATACTCGTTTTTCTTTAAGTACAATTGCATCGTAAAGGAGCGATGACGCACTCAAATTTAAGTAATCGTACTTTTTCAAAATGAGCAATGTGATTTAATATTACTAATTTCAGCTTCTGTTCAAGCCATAGTAGCGAAGCGGCCAGTCAAACTTAAAATAGATGTTCAGAAGATGGTTTTCCACATTATTTGATGCCGATTGCTTAAATAGAAACTGATTTATTACAACTCAATTATATTACTTCCCATTCTATTACACACCTTTTTAACATCCCTTCTGTTTATACCTTCTTTACATCGCCCTGGTAGTACAACGTATAAGTATCTGTACTGCGGTGCCTGAGGATGTGGGTTCGATTCTCGGTAAGTCTTGGTTGCAAATGTTGATATTTATTGAAAGTGATTCATGAAGACAGACTATGTATGCAAGCAACTGCTCTTTTTATTAATTTTACTAATTTTTGAGTACATGGCTTTTTCAAAAATGAAACATTTATTCGGAGCTGTGAGAAGCATCAAATGTACTAAAAATAAGTACATGTTTACTTATTTTTGAGTACATATACGAGCCTTAAGTAATGCGGAATAAACATTCACTTACGATTGAGCACGGTGCAATGTACGCAAACTAAGGATCCTCTGGATTTCCACTTGATTTGAGCCATAATACGACATCGATCCCACTAATCCACGGAATAGGCAATTCCAAAACGTATATCGTGTTGTGAGGTCGAAACGAAAACTGAAAGAAGAGTGTGATAGAATTTTTGTCACCAAGAATACAACACGTATACGTTATAGCAACGCAATATGAATGATAGTACCAAAGATCATCACATTTCAATCGAGCAGAAAGAATGCAATATAACTATAATATTGTAGTAGACAAATGGAACAACTTCCCAATGGATATTGTTAATTGTACTAGAGTAATGGATTTTAAGAAGTTAGTTCTTCACAGGGGAATAGTTAGGACATGTTATGTGGACCAACCTAATTTAAACTTGTGCCTGTTGTTGATCGTCAATATTTGTATAGCCACACACTGAATTTCAGTGGCGTGAGGAAGTAAGGAACGTTATAGCTGTGATTGTCGTAGTCCAAATATTCTCATACCTACGCGAGAGCATTTAGCACCAGCTAAAGTGTAGTAATTTTTGTAATAGTTCTGTTTCTAAATTTAATAACGTCTCGACTTGATAAACTACTTCCTATTACCTAAAAATAGTACCCACTATGTTTAGGTAATTAGGTAATAGGAACGTTTTTTTTATAATCTAATAGAATATAAAAAGACGTTTT